>CM040425.1:67172757-67860257 GCA_022702705.1 Papilionanthe hookeriana x Papilionanthe teres | reverse complement strand
ATTTTGGTGTTATTGTGTCTATCACATTGAGCCAATTAATTTGACTATGAGTTTGCTAAAATCAATTTTTTTTTATGATTTCTAATTCAATTTTAAGCATTTCTCACACAAAAATGCCTCGAGATTCATGTCATCCTTTCATATTCATGATAAACAATGAAATTTGTTCATGAAATATCAATTGTCCCAAAATTTCTAGATTATTTCGCTTGCTCATTAATAATTATCAAAATATTAAAAATCGACCTAGAAATTTACAAAATTTGAAATTTTTTTATTTTTTTGGTGTCCGGCAGCGACAACTATCGATGGCTCACAGTAGAAGGAGATGAGTGGAGGCGATGATACAACAAAAGTGTGATGGTCACGTGGATGATCTCTAATAAACAGTTTGTGATGAAAATAATGTTCAAAGCTTATGTACATTGTAATCAAATTTCTGAACAATAAAGAAAATGCATTTTCTGCTTTCTCTTAATTATGTGAGATGTTTATAGTGATTACCTTCCATTTGTCAAAAAGATCACTCATAACGATTTTATGTAGGAGAAGCCTTGTATTTCTCTTAATTTGGCCGCCAGCCTATATTTCAGGCAAGGGGAAGTCCTACTAGCTGATTATACCTGATGTAGCCGATAATCAATATAAAAGAAGCCTTGCTCTTCTCATACCCTGTTTTTCATTGATCTGCTCTATGCAAAGTCCATAAATAGTATGTCTAGTCATCAAGAGGGTGGTTGACGTACATGTCTAGTTCATTTGTATGAATGAGGATAATGTGCTCGTCCTACTATCTTTGAAAGAATGCAGTTGATACTCTTCTACAAATATGGTTTAGCTCAAAGGCTAAACATTGTTGTGGGTAGACCATCATCATAGTCTAACGACACCTTTACATCCCCACAGCATGAGTCATTTTTACCGTCGTATCAGAAAAAGGCGTGTTGCATTGGTTGTAGCATTCAACTTGCCTAACTTGTTTGTGCCTAAGCATACTACCTTCATACCTACAACAAAACCTCAGTCAGATCGCCTTCTTAGGTGTTTGAAAAGCACTCCTTCTACAGGTTGGGCTACCTCAATCTCCCTCAAATAGGACTACTCAATTAACCTTTGAGGAATCCCCGATGTGAGTCACTTTGCCAAACCTGACAAAAGCACGTCAGAAATGAACCAGTGTGTCCATCCAACCTCTAGGGTCCCATTACTTCACGTTGCCTTTTCAATAGGAATTACCTCGTTATCCTCGAGGAATCCCCGACGAGAGTGTTGCTTGATAGATTCCTACCAAAGGTATCCCACATAGGTTGGACCATTCAGTCCAGTCAATCCATTTCAGCAATACAATTGGCATGGGTAATCTGCTGTCTTGCCAGTAGACCCGTTCCATCCTTAACTCCCCAAGCCCCGCACTGGCCGTCAATCTGCAAGTAGTGAGGCCCGCGCAACTCTGCTTTAGCCTTCAATCCGCTATCAACAACCTGTGTTTCTCTTAAGTCCAACAAGATTTCATGGAATGCTCTCGAGTTATGATTAAAAAATAGAAATCATATTATACATTTAAAAAATGGCGGTTAGAGCTATATACCATTTAGTGTACACAAGAGGAATAAATCCACTTCTATGTAGATTAATTTCAAGCATCGTTTCTTTCAATCTCCCTTCATATGACATCGAACTCACGCCATTTTGGGAGAAATTTTTTATGGGAATAAATTACTTCTTGGGATTTGGCGTCACTGATGCTCTCAATGTTGGCTGATAGATGCAAATTTGCACCTTTGGATTGACGACGAGAATTCTTCAACAAAAGAAAGTCTGGTTAACTATAAACCGTCTTTCTTTCCTCCTTTGGTTTTAGAGTTTAAGAATATTAACAACCAGTTTTTACTCTGTTGCAAGCAGAAAGATTTCCAGTTGTTTGATAGTAATAAAGGCTTTAATGACCTTCACTGCCAGCAAATGTTATCAGCAGTGTTATGAATTCTAGCTTGAATGAGATGAATTTAGGATAAGAGTTATAGATAAGGATATTGGAAATGCAAACCGGGTCTAAATAATATCTTGTCCATCCAAAGATTGAGCTATACATTCCTCTTGAAGCTAGATATTCTAGAAAGTTATTTTAATATTTTGGTGAAGAAGACTAGCTCAATTGGTTGTAGTTGTGTACAGATCACTATCTTCAATGCTTGGTAGTTTGATGGTAGTTCATTTAAAGTATATCGGATGATATCCTCCAGATCTTGATGTCCTCCTGTAGCTGAGATATTATCCACAAGGGTTTTGATGAGAGATATGGGGTCGTGGAATGGGTACTCATTTATAGTTTATGAAGCTCATTTTTTAATTGGATGAGCCTCGATCTATCTGTTGGTTCATATATAATGCAAAATTGCAAGAGAGATCAGTGAGAATAAGGCTGCAGTCAAGTTTTGATCATTGAGAATCCAACTTGAATGTTGAGGATTAGGGATCTTCATTGGAGGATAGATATTTAGGTGGGCATAGAATGGTTCCTTGTAAGAAGCCCAGGAACCCATTCGCTGAAAAGATTTTGAGAACTTGTGCTTTCCATATATGATAATTCTAACCTGTAAGAGAGGTTTGATTAAAATTCTTCAGACTGTTCAGTTGAAATTTCAGTGATGGGGCTATAGCATTAGCTGAGAGGGTTTCTACGAAGGAAGAAGCGAGAGTTTCAGATAGTGGAGAAGTAGACATTGCAACAGATGAACTCAACACAGCTTAGAGCAAATTAGAAAGTTGACATGGAAGCGATAGGGAAGAAGACGATCAAAATCGCAACTGTAGGAAAAGGAGAAATGTGAGCCCTTACTCTCCTGTAGTTATCTGGAGTCAGCAAGGAAGATCGACAACCGATATGAAGTGTAAAATTGGAGAGAACCCAATTATCAGGTTCGCAGCTCTGATACCATGAATCAGGAGAATGAAGAAGAATTCTCATGGGATAATTTCAATAACCAGTCGTATCAAATATAAGGAGAGCATATATATGTGTAGAATATTCTAGTTGCTATATTTAGCATAAGACTTAATTACTCCCAAGTAGTTAAAATGGCAGTGCACTCCAACTGCTGTTCCTTAGCACATGGTGCATTAGAACATAACTGAGAATAGATTTGTTGTGAAAACTATCTTTTATGTTACATGATGCATAATTTATTACATGAATTAGCACAATCTATTTTTAGACAACAATGTTTCAATTTGGTGAGGTTAAAAAGTTAGCTTTTAGAATTTCTAAAACTATTCGACATATATTTGTTGAAACTACAAATTTAAAAGTGCTGAGCAAAAAAAGAAAAATTGAAAAAAATTGCATTTCCAACAACTTAAATGTGAAGAAGTAAATGCAGACTTGTTGGGAAATTTCAAAAAAGAAAAGCCTGATTTGGAATCATTTGGTGCACTTAGTGGGAGTTTAATGTCTGAAGGGATGCCTAATAAGTTCATACTTGTTCTGGATGATATTTATGAGGAGGATGGCGCATTCTCTAGCTTATGGAAGTTTGGAAAGTAAGATTTAGTAACAGCTATAGACTCCATTGCATTGATGATTGCAAATGTGATTAAAAAGAAACGAACATTGAAATTCAAGGGTTTGGAGGAGGATTGTTTACTGCTCTTCAACCGACATGCATTTGAGGGATTGAAAATTTTGATTAATTGTTTTCATGCAGCAGATTATTGCTGATTGCTGCTGTTTCCATGCTCAATAAATTGGAGATTGGTAGCATGGGATGGAAAGCTTTGAACTGGATACAAGCCTTTCAAAATCTATTTACCCTGAAACATTATAGCTCATGTGCTCTCCAAACATCGAATCTCATTCTCTGAACAATGAAATAGCAAGATTGCAACAATAAGAGAACATTAAAATTTATGATTGTTTTCGGTTCTGATCTTTCTCAGAGAACTGCTTGTTAACGATGCCATTGAGATAACGGAAAAATCCCCTTATTATTAGAACAAATCCAAGAGATTCCTCTTCTCAAATAATTTAGCACTTCAAGCCACCTCAGCATTCTTCACATTTTCAAAAAAGTTTCAATTTTTATTGGAGAAATTCATTATTATGTTTTAGCTTCTCAATTCTATAGCATGTCTCATTCTTAACTAAAACTCTTCCAGTCCTTCGAGAAGAGTTATTTTCCCAATCACTAGCATCCAAGAAAAGTTATCAGCGCTTGGCTGAGAGCAAATACGAAAGCTTGGATCTTGAGCTAATTCTCTAGTAGACTTTCTGCCTTTCCTCTCCATGCACACCTAACAGGAACAGGGCCCGAATAAAAAGGAAGATTTACCATAACGCTCCAATTCCTGTGTATTTACATATCTAAAGGAGAACCAAAGAAACAAGGCCCTAATAACGAGAAGAGCTGCAGTGGAATCGAAAGGCCGAAAAATAAAAAAAGGAGAAACTGGTCAGTGAATAATACAGAGTTTAGCAGTCGAAGGAAGCCAAGACGCTCCACCCGGTTGCACGAATCAGACAACCAAGGGACACCAAGCGTGCCATCAAGAGGGAAATTAAGCCACATGCTTCCGAATAAAGACATCGTTGCCCAAGTAGCTGCAGCAAGGAACCTGGAAGAAAATCGCCCAAAGAGAGAAAAACTGGGGTTGCAAAGGAGGTAACAGGGCGATAGCTCTTCTAATTCAGAGGGAAAAGGCGGGAAACTGGAAAGAAAAGGGCGAAGTGCGTGTGACGGTGGTGGAGACGGCCCAACGAGCGGAGAGTTATGGAGTGGTATACTTGATGAGCAGAGAAGTTTTGGGTTGTAATTTTGTTATATTTAAGTTTAGGATATGGAGTAAGTAAAATATATAGTTTTGGGTGGTATGTATGTAAATCCCCCTTAATTTTTTATGAGAGAATCAAGCATTTCTTTATCACTTCGTTGATGAAGTTATTGCTCATGATAATATTGTTGTGAGCAATATGAATTTCTATGGTAATCCTGCAGATATGATGATTAAGGCACTCCCAATGACTAACTTTAAGAATTGCTCAGACGTGATTAGTATTCATTCATGATTATTAGATCTTTGCAGAAGAGATGGACAAAATTATGTTGATGATTAAATAATTATTTTGCATTCTTCAAGAATTTGTGTCAATGAGGAGATTTGTTAAATTTGTGACCCGAATTTTGAGCCCCCCATGTCTCATGAGAAAATTATAACAAGTATGAGGATTGAAACTTTAGAAGTAAACTATAAACATGTACATTGAAGCTTTAGAAAGAAGTCATGAGCACACGACATGAAGGATTCTATCATTTGATTAATCCTATAATAGTTTTTAGATTGCAGTCCATGTGCTTTCTATTTTTAATTATTTTCTTTAAAGGGATATTGCTAAAGATCATGAACACCAAATTTGCTTTGTACAAGCCAACTCAATTTACTCTTGTTTTGATTATTGTTAGCGGAAACTTTTCACTTATAATTTCACAATTGATATAGTGAATTCTTCTCCTCTATTCATGATTTTCTATATCTTGGGATTTTCACGTAACATCCGTATATTCTTTCTTTTACTTAGTATTATTTCTTGCATTGATTCCACATCAAGATATAACAATTAATTTACGTATCGTGATGCACTTAATATATATGAATAGTTTATTTAGTGACATATTTAACTCTCAATTGTTTAAATGAAATTCATATTTTTATTTATGAAACAATAATATGTTTCATAAACACACCGCTATCATGATTTATTCAACATTAATATCATGTAATTAACTGTATTGAACAAAATCAATTCTAAATATCAAATGTAAGGACAAATGAAAGTTGAGTGATCGACATGAGCTCATACATAGCTTTTGTCTCGGCCTTAATTCGATCAGATATTGGATATTGTTTGATCCCTTAAAACGAAGTAATTTAATGGCATTAATCTAAACATGTCAGATTATTATTATTATTATTATTTTTTGGTAACGAGATCAAAGCACACAATCTGAGGAATAAAGGTAACAAAAGAGAAAATAAAACAGAAACACAAACTAAAACTTGAAAAAGAAGAAAAGAAAAGAACAAGCTAAAGCAGCAAAATGGGAGCTCAGAAAATAAAACCGATCCAATTCTATCACAGGCTCCATCCATGTTGAAGAGTTGAAGAGATTAATGCAGTGTCGAAAATCAGGTATAACTTCTGAACAACAATAAGCATCACATCATCAATACCAAAAGCTCGAGTCTTCAAATGTTGCAGCCGGTTGAGCCTCAATGAATATATAATCATGATGCTCCCCTTTTAAGGAAAAAAACCGCATATAATGGACTTCATCCAAGAAGCAAAAATTCCTGGGTGATACCAAAATATCGAAACCAAGAATGTCAAGTAGAATCATTAGCAGTAGGGGCAGTAGTACAATAAAGGGCAACATAATCCTACAGCAAAACGACCATAAAATAAAAAATAAAAAAATAAAAAAAAAATTCAAGGAGCATAGATGAATCAAGATGAAAAAGCCCCATAATGTAATGTTCCAGGTATGCCAATCATAGGAGAGAAATCACATAGTATAGCGTGACCAGGAAGTAGCCTCCATTTTTCAGGAAAACAACAAAAAAAAATTCCAAAGATCATAAAGGCAGCCAAATAGATACATATAGATGCACTTTAGCGAGACAAGTCAATCCAAAATAAAACCAGTTGAGCCCATGAAGTGTGCAATAGCCTCATCAAAGCTCTCTAAACCCAAAAAAATCATCCAGCAGAGCGCCAATTGTAAAATCCCTATATTGAATAAACACATATAAAGAGAGCATCCATGGGACAAAACCCGTATTTGTAAAATGAAGAAAAAACAATGAACAAAAAACCAAAAAAATTGGTCCATACCATCAGGACGTAAATCAAAAAGAAAACTATAAAATAAAGAGACCCAAAAGTTTGAGCCTATAATGTTGTTTTATGTCGTCAGGGACATCAACTTTAAACTTCCAACCTCCCACTTTTCTCTCACAGCAAACTTTATTTTGTGTAAAATGGCATCATAAGACTCAAAAGAATTCCAAAAAATCCTGGAATTCCTCTCAATCCAAATATAGTAAGCAATAACATGAATAGCAAGGAAGAAGAATTTTCTGAAAACCTTGCAAGTGAAATTATCACTATGAGCAAGCACATGATTTATGGAACAAACCAAGTTAAAAAATTCACAAGTGATGCTATTTTTGAGTAAAAAGAAGAGAAATGGCAGTCAAAGAATAGTTGTGAATGAATCTCGTGGTCTTTATTGTAGAGAACACATTGAGTGCCAACTAAGATATTCCTAGCAAGAAAAAAAAATATTTTGTTTTAAGCCATCTTATGAGTAGTTTTCATGCAAAATAGCCATATTTAAAAGAATTTGCTTTGAACCATAGGAAGTAATGCCAGTTTACCATAGGCAGAACTTTATATAAATAGAAATAAGTGTTTTGATGCTAGAAAGGAGGAGGTACTCACCACAGCATTCACACCCCACCATCCCATTAAGAAGCTTTCACTTATGCACACTTCTGCCCTTGGTTTTTTCTTTAATACCACGGAGAAGAAACTTTCAAGTTTTATCTAAAAAGCAGACGAAGTCAAACTAGGATGACAGACAACAAATTAATTTGTTTTTGGGAAAAAACAGAACAAATTTACTTCTAATGTAATAAAATAATAGTTATTTTGAAAACTACTTTTAGTTTCTCTTTTGTTGATCATGACAGAAGTGTTAGATATTATAGTTTTTTACATTTTTATTATTTGACCCTACTTAAGGGTAGTTAGTCTTCTTGCCTATTAAGGGTAGTTTAGTCTTCCTACATATTGTATATATATTTATCTTTTACTCTTGTAATGGGATAATGATGCAATTGAAACCCTAGCCACTTTGCATTCTCTCTTCTTCTTCTCCTCTCTTCTTCTCTTTCACTTTTTCTTCTTTATTTCTATTGCAATTCTTAACATGGTATCGGACAAGTTAGATACATACTTTTTCGGGGATCTATTTGAAGTTTTCGGTCTCATTTGCAGTCTACAGCGACAGATCCTGATCTATTTGAAGTTTTCGGCCTAATTTGTAGTCTACAGCGATAAATCTGATAGATCCAGTTGCAGTATTTCGAGTGATCAATTGTTATTGTTATTTGATCTTCCTTTTCTTTGCTTTCCTTTTCGTATTGATTATAGTAGCTATGACTGGTGAAAAGGATGATTCTCTTCAGTTTATTAGTGTGCAATTAAATGAACAAAATTACTTCTATTGGAGTTATGTATTAAAGAATTTTTGGAAAGGCAAATGAATGTGGGTTATGTTTTTGGAACCTCTGCTAAGCCCATAGATGAAAGTGATGGAAAATATGAAGAAAAGTTTGAAGTATGGGATGCAAACAATTAAAAAATAATCACTTGGATCAATAACTTGATTTCACAATCAATCGGTGTTCAATTAGCAAAATATGAAACCATCAAAGAAGTTTAAAATCATTAGAAAAATTATATGTGCAGTCAAATTTTGTAAAGCAATATCAATTAGAAATGGATATTCGCGCTCTTCAACAAAACAATATGAGCATTCAAGAATTTTATTCTGCCATGACTAACATTTGGGATCAGTTATCTCTTACTGAATCTGCAGAATTACGAGTTTTTAAACCATACACTGATCGTAGAGAACAACGTTTGGTTCAGTTTTTGATGGCTCTTCGAGATGATTTTGAAGGGCTTCGTGGAACAATTTTACATCGCAATCCTCTTCCAACAGTTGACTCAGTAGTTAATGAGCTATTAGCTGAATAAATTTGTCTCAAGTCTCAATCTGAGAAAGGAATCCTACCCACTCCTAATATGTCTGTTTTTGCAGCTACTCATAATAAAAGAAAATCTCATGGAAATGTTGGTTTTGATGAATGTAGCTTTTGTAAGAAAAAGGGACATTGGAAAGCTCAATGCCCAAAGTTATTGAACAAATCACGGCAAACACAACTCAATCAGTTTCACCCACGAAGCCTCAAGACTCCAACATTAAATGTTGCAGCTATTGTTCCTCCGACAGACTCTCATGGTGTTGGACATGCATATTCTTTGGGTCTTACAGTATCTGCTCTTACCGAGCAGTTTCAAAAGTTTCCTGCCACACAATCACATGCCATGTCTGCCTCCTCAAATATAGGTTTGTCTTCCTCTAGCTCATCATGTATGTCTTTATCCATTTGAATTTTTGACTCTGGAGCCTCTCATCATATGTCATCTGATCTTACGTCATTTTTATCCTTACATCCTGCATCATTTGTCTCGGTCATGACAGCTGATGGGACTCCTATGCCACTAGCTAGCACTGGGTCTATATGCACACCACATTTTTCCTTTTCAAATGTTTAATATATTCCCAATCTTACTTTGAACCTAGTTTCTGTTGGTCAATTGTGTGATCCTGGTTTCTCAGTTTTACTTTCTTCCATCTCTTGTTATGTGCAGTTTCCGCAATCCAGGAGGCTGATTGGGGCATGTCGTAGGCAAGGGAGGCTTTATATTCTGGATGAGCTAAGAGTTCCAAATGTTGCAGCTTCCAGTGTTGACCTATCATCATTCCGTTTGAGTTCATCATCTATTAAATTTTATCTATGGCATTCTCGTCTTGGACATGTCTCCTCTTCTTGTCTAAAATACTTAGTTTCTACAGGAGATTTGGGCGAGTTAAAAACTCATGATATTTCTGATTGTTGTGGTTGTAAACTTGCTAAATTTTCTGCTTTACCCTTTTCTAAAAGTGTTTCACTTTCTGTTGCACCTTTTAACGTGGTTCATTCGGATGTATGGGGTCCATCGTCAGTTCTTACCAAAGGTGGATCTAGATATTATGTATCGTTCATTGATGATTATACTCGTTATTGTTAGATTTATCTTATGAAAAATCGTTCTGAATTTTTTAGCGTTTATCATATGTTTCGTACATTTGTCAAAACTCAACATAATGTTGTTATTAAGTATTTTCGATGTGATCTGGGAGGTGAATGTACTTCTACTAAATTCTCTGACTAACTTGCCTCTGATGGGACTCTTCTTCAAACTTCTTATACTGACACTCCTGAACAAAATGAAGTTGTTAAAAGGAAACATCTTCACATTGTTGAAACAGCTCGTTCACCTCTTTTGTCTGGCTCTGTTCCAAGTGAATTTTGGGGGGAACCTATTCTTACTGCAGTCTATGTTATTAGCAGAATTTCATCTTCTGTTATTTCAGGTTTGTCTCCCTTTGAAAAACTAGATTGTCACGTTCCTGATTATTCCGCTTTGAGACTTTTTGGTTCTACTTGCTTTGTTCTTCTTCCTCATGCACAACGTAATAAATTGTCTTCACGTTCAGCAATCTGTGTATTTCATGGTAATGATGATGGTCAGAAAGGATATCGTTGTTATGATCCTGTCACTCAAAATTTTTTTATCTCGCATCATGTTATATTTCTTGAGCATATATCATTTTACTCCATTCCTCCTCATCAAAGCTTTACAAAGTCTGATCTTATCACAATTGATCCTTTTCATATAGATACATATATTGAACCTCATCATGTGTGTCATCATCCAAATAATGTTGATAATAAGCTTTGCAGGATTGACACTAGTAGTCCTACAGATCTTGATGCTCGCCCTATCCCTACTGCTCCCCAAGAACCTTCTGTGACTGTGGATCCTCCTCTTCCTCGTTACCCTCAACGTGATCGTAAGTCTACTAAATTGTCAGATTTTGTTTACTCCACTTATTCAACTTCTTTTGCTTCCTTTTTAACCTCCATTCACAATTTGTCCGAGCCTTCCTATCAAGAGGTTGTTCTTGATCCTCTTTGGCAGAAAGCTATGACAGAAGAACTTTTTGCTTTGCACAAGATGGATACTTGGAACCTTATCTCTCTTCCCCCAGAAAAACATGCAATTGGTTCTCGTTGGATGTATAGGATCAAAACCAAGTCAGATGGATCTGTTGAGCGATATAAAACTCGTTTGGTTGCTAAGGGACTTTCTCAATAGTATGGTCTAGATTATGAAGAAACATTTGCTCATGTTGCCAAAATGACTACTATTCGTACTCTTATTGCAGTTGCATCTATTCATTAGTGACATATCTCTCAAATGGATGTTAAAAGTGCATTTTTAAATTGTGATCTTCAAGAAGAAGTTTACATGGTGCCTCCACCAGGTGTCTCTCATAAGCATGGTGAAATTTATAAATTAAAGAAAACTCTCTACGATCTTAAACAAGCTCCTCCAGCTTGGTTTGAAAAGTTCTCTATTGTGATTGCATCTCTTGATTTTCACTCTAGCTCACATGACACTGCATTGTTTCTCAAGAGTACCTCCTATGGTCGTATCATACTCTCTTTACAAGTTGATGACATGATTATTACTGGGGATGATGATAATGAGATTGCTGAATTGAAAGATTTGGGTACTCTTCGATATTTTTTGGGGATTGAAGTAGCTCATTCTCCTAGAGATTATCTTCTTTCCCAATCTAAGTATATTGGCACCATCCTTGAACAAGCTTGTCTCTTTGATACTCGGATAACTGCTACTCCTCTTGAACTTAATGTTCATTATACCTCCTCTGATGGTGTTCATTTGACCAATCTCACTTTGTATTGTACACTTGTTGGCAGCTTGGCATATCTTACCATCACTATACCTGATATTGCTTATGCAGTACATATTCTTAGTCTGTTTGTTGCCTCTCCTACTACAGTTCATTGGGCAGCTGTTCTTCGCATTCTTCGTTATCTTCGGGGCACTCAATTTCAGAGTCTTCTCTTTCCTACATCTTCTTCCTTGGAATTACATGCCTACTCAGATGCTGATTGAGTTGGTGATTCCACTAGTCGTAAGTCTACCACATGATTTTGTATTTTCTAGGAGATTCTCTTATTTCTTGGAATAGTAAGAAGCAAGCAGTTGTTTCTCGCTCTTCTACCGAAGCTGAGTATCGCGTCATGACATCCACCACTGCTGAGATTGTTTGGTTGCGTTGGTTACTTGTTGATATGGGTGTCTCCTTCTCTAGCCCAACTCCAATGTACTGTGATAATAAGAGTACTATACAAATTGCCCACAACTCAGTCTTCCATGAGCGCACCAAAATATTGAGATTGATTGTCATTACACTCGCCATCACTATCAACAGGGCACCATCATCTTACCATATATTTCTTCCTCTATGCAACTTGCTGATGTATTTACGAAATCACATTCCACTAAACGCTTTCGCTTTTTGACTAGCAAACTCTCGATGATTCTGCTTGATGCATCGTGAGTTTGAGGGGGGATTTTAGATATTATAGTTTTTACATTTTTATTATTTTACCCTACTTAAGAGTAGTTTAGTCTTCCTACCTATTGTATATATATTTATCTTTTACTCTTGTAATGGGATGATGATGCAATTGAAACCTTAGTCACTTTGCGTTCTCTCTTCTTCTGCTGCTCTCTTCTTCTCTTTCACCTATTCTTCTTTATTTCTATTGCAATTCTTAACAAGAAGAACGTAACCAAATATTATGTTGCATAATTTACCGCACATTTAGATCCCTTCTAGCATAGAAATTTATCTGAGACTGAATAAATTTCTACTGAAGATTGAGCCTTGTTGTCAAAAAAACAACTAAAACAATTTAAGTTTCTTCAAAAAAAGATTTATACACTTTCAGAAACAATTGTATATAAATATAGAAAATTGTTCATGGATTAACCTCTTGTAGTAAAAAATATAAATTTCCATCCACATTACAAATTGAATTCAAAAACTATAAGAAAGAATCCAAAAATCTTTCCATTTTAGGAATTCAACCGAATTTCTACGAGAAATCACCATGGGATAACAGGCACCAATATAATTACAAATATAATCAAACATATGGTAATCGAAAAAGCAATATTTACTCTACTTCTGTGATAAAAGAGGTTTTCTGTGTGTTATAGGCGCTCCTTTAGTACTATGGAAAAATTTTCATTATAACTTTATACAGAATATTGAAAACAACAACAACAAATACTCATTACAATAGAACAATACCATCTCTGTAGCACACCCGCATCAGCCTCTCTCTTCTCATTTTCATTTTCTACTAAATAAAATCATTGCTGCCTAAGCAAATCCGCACAAAAAACAAAATTAAACTCAATTTTATATATGTGGACCAATTAGCACTAATCCACTTTCACTTTAATTGATCCCCTTAGCGTTCTATTTTCTTCCCTTCCCATTAGTCAAAATTTGCCTGCCCCATTTCAGGTTGCAAATCATGGGCAACGATCTCCACCTCCATAATTCTTTCCCTTCCATTTTTTTCATCATTTATGTCATAGAAACAGAAAGGGGAACTTCCTCCCCTTCATGAAATAGAAGCTCTGCTAATTTTTCTTCTTTTTTCAGCTGGGGGGAAGTGGTGAGAACTTGGCCATGACCCAGAAATCATTTCATCACTCTTATAGCTCAAGCATGCAGCGTCCAGAACGCCATTTGGGCTTTGTGGCATATATGTAACCGGTGGAATCCAGTTCTTATTATCTGCATATTCTACACAAGTCATCATTATTTCCTTCTGCATCGCGTCATAACATCTTAACACTCTCATCTGCAACCACAGTATTCTTCTTGCTGTTCAATGTAGTCTAAAGAAGGTAGTAGTATGATATCATATGAAACTATTCTTTACCTTATCAATTTCGCTGAAATAAGTGATGGCCTTCTCAACTTCTAAAGCATTGGCTTCACCCTTCACCAATAGTGCGGTGGCTGCAGCAATTTCAGATGGCTTGAATGATAGGAAGGCAATCCCTGCATACATTAAGAAGCATAAATTTTATTTTAGAGATTCAAACGAAGATATATTATAAGTGCAAGATATACCTTTAATGGTTCTAAGGATGAGCTCCACTGCTCGAGAGATTGATTGATTGGACGGCAAATTACCACCATTCAGCTTTCGAAAGAAGCATTCCATAAAGGAGAAAGGTGTCACAGCCTGCATCCTCCATTTCAGAGTGCTCAACAGAAGAAGTTCCATTCTCTGTATAGTCTTAGCCTCAAAAACAAACTTGGCCTCCACCACCTATCAATCAAACAAAACAGCTCATGTCTTGGAAACATGGAGTAAATTATTGAGCTCCAAATTGCAATATTTCGTTCGCTACCTGCAGATCAAGCAATAGAGGGACCACCTCCTCCTCCATTTTGGCAGCCAAAGACAAGCATGAGATTGATAATAATTGACTCATCCAAGTTTTTCCTTTCTACAGGTAGATATCATTGTTATAATAAAGCACATGCAATGATTGAAGACAGCTTTTGAAAATACTGAAAGACTTACAGGGAGATCATAGAATGACAGGAATCTATCCAGATAATTTACAGAAAGGTAAGCACTCAGATGTCCAAAATTGTAATAGGCATGAACCTGTCAATATTATATGAAAACCCACAAATTAAATCTACAGGGAAAAGAAAATTTCACTTCTCTTCCACTACACGTACAGGGAAAAAAATGACGGCATGGAAAAGCGGGTGAACTCCATTTTTCCCAGAGCAAAACAGGCTAAAACTATTGCCACCTAATCAAGAGACCAATACTAATATAATTACAGATCAACAAAGAAGCGGATCGACAGCAAACCAGATTAACCAACCACCAAAATAAAACATAAAACGAGTGACACTCAATTACAGTGAAGGATCTAATCCTCTAATATTGATCTAAAACTCCTTGGAAACACGAAAATCATCAAACGAAGCATCAAATGAAAACCTAATTAATCTAAGGAAATAGCAGAATGCCCTACCTTTAGAATCCAATCAATGGCATGTGTTCTGATGGTATCCAAACCGCCACTCGTCAATCTTTCAGTGTAGTCTTGCCTTGGCATATGCTCTGCCTCTCTCTCCATCAACAAGCACAAATACTCATCCGATTCCAGGGGAAAGGCCATGAAGAAACTCCCATAAAGGTCGCAGCTTTTTTGCTGAAGAGACAAATCGGACCAATGTCTCTCGATCTCTTTTTCCTCCTCGTCTAAGCCCAAGATGCTGCTATTTTCCTCAGCGCAGAAGAGGTTTGAAGATGCATATTCATAGCTTATGCCCATCGCTAATAGAAAATTCAGAAATTTAAAGAGAAGAAACAGGAGGCAGTACTCTCCTTCTTACTCCACTTTCTCCTTCTGCAAGTAGGCGTCTTTACAAAACAGTAAACCAAAAGTAGAAGCTTTTGCTCAGTATTGAAGTGGAGAGGCAGAAGAAGAAGAGTAGAGGCGGACACTGTTCCATAGAAAGCAAAGATTAAGAGGGGTTTTTGTAGAGGGATAGGCTTGGAATTGGGGAAACGCAAAAGATGAACCGGGACATGAGGCTAGAGAAAAATGCCAAAATGGCAGCCAGAATTGAGAAAATAGCAAGGAGAGCGACAGCAAACTCAAAACAAATTCATATTTATTTTGGATCTTCTCATTCTCTTTGTATCAAAGCAACTCTTTTAAGAATATTACATAAATAATTACAAAATATGCACTATAAATATATAATTTTAAGAATATTCACAATTGAATATTGTTTTTCCATTCTTCTTGCTGCTTGGAATTTTGAGCTTTTATATTCTAACGGGTGACCAAAAAATTATGGCAAGTAAATTGCTGGCAATAAACTTGATTTGCTTGTGCACGACGTGATTCTTCTACCCTTCGAGGTGTGAAAAAATATGAATCTTGCCTTATTTAGAAGATTCTTTACTTCAAATCTGTAGATACTTTATTAAATTAATACTGCTAATGCACTGTTCTAGGTTTGTGCATTGATATATAGACCACCATAGTGTTTATATTATTGATGCAAAATGCAATTTAAGTAGCGCTATTATGTTGATTTTGATTAAAAAATTCCCTCCTGTTTTATTTTTACAAATCAAATAGTACTTCTCAATGTCTTGGACATTATTACAGATGATTGCCAATTTTCTTTTATTATTTTTTGATATCTGGTCTCTCTATGCTGCAAAAGTTGAATATCATATGGCATTCTAATTTGCTTGCTGCTCAAATGGTTAACTATAGTACTTTGAAATACATCAATAAATCTCAATGTTTCGTATATCAAATGATAAGTGAATAAAATTACAAGTTTTCCTATCGTGTAAAAGCCTGATAATGTAACAGTGCCATTTGTTATGTTGACCACGTTAATCTCGGCATGAACAGTGCATTTCTGGATTCTCGGCTTCCTACAATTAAATATTGTAATTAATAATCTTGGACTGATTAGGCACTAAGCACATTTTCATCCAAATATTACTCTTTGCATTTTAAATTTCTTTAAAAGAGGATAAAACTTAAAAGCATAAACCGCGACCGCATGCGGTGGATCAGAATATTTTTAAATAAGTCTGCATTTATGGTTAAAAATTTCTTTCATTTTTTAAGCGAGAGGCCGCTAACGGTCGTTTAGCCCACCGGGAGAAAAATAAAGTGGATTTTGTGGAAATATGGATCATATTTATATTAATTGAATTTCTTCAAGGGAGATGATTTTTCTGTCCATTAAATTTGCTCTTTCCCATCTCCTACCGTATTTCTAACTCATCTTATAGACAAAATAGGAAGTCAGCGGATGCATTTAAAATATGTTAATTTTTTAGTGTAAAAAGTATTGTTTTTTGGGCAATTATTTTGCTCGGTTGAATAAAATAATTATATTTCAACTGTAATAAGTATATTTAATAAATGCGTTTAAAATAATTTCATAAGTCAAAGATTTATTGCAGTCATAATCGTTTGAACTATTAGTAGGAGCGTTTGTTCAAGTTCCATGTCAACCTCATTTATGGAAATTTTAATCATTGCAAAAATTTTAGCAATAAAGCCATTGTAAATTTTAATTATGGAAGTTTAATTGGCTCCTAATGTCTATTTTGCAATATTTATAAATATTATAATCTTCCCAACCCCAACTGTTTCCCATTGCATAACTTATTTGCAATAAAGGAAGATCATACACTTTTATTTTTTATTTTATATGTTTGTGGGCATTTGTGTGCATAGTGCATCAATGGAGGGTTAATACGAAGAATGACTTCTTTATTAGAGAAAAAATATTATGTTTGGAGTTTGGACGAAGCTTAACGGACGTGATACACCATTTTTTTTTCCTCTACTCCTCCCATTCAAGTGGATCAGGTCCGTTGTCCGGACGCAGATTGTGTTCAAACTCCGGGTGTAATATTTTTCCCTACCGGGGCACGACATATCAATATATTTGGTGGAAATTTTTAAACCGTTGCAAGATGGTTTATAATAATTTTTTTCCAAATAAATTGCTTTTAGATTCATACAATTTACATTTAAAAGCACAATTAAATCTTCTTTTTGGTTAATAACACTGATATTTTACCATTATTTGATGAACCATGTAGGACTTCTCGTATTTAATAGAATTGTTATTTTTTACCCATTTAATTTTTGTGGTTTTTATCTATGATTATTTTTAGAGGTAACTAGCTATATAAGTGGGGATTAGTGTACTCAAATGTGGGTCGTGAAGTTGAAGGAAACAAGTTTAGTCAACTGGCCCAATGGCACACCACATCTAGATTATTTTATATCAAATTTAGACATCAATTTTAACATAAATATGTAAATATAATTAATTGCACACTGATATAATTTTAACTAATCTTATGCCCAACTTATATTTGTAATAGGCTTATGTTTGTATCTGTATATATTATTATAAATATTTATTATTTAAAAATCAAGAGATTATATGGATAGCCTAACAAGAGCACCAATCCTTTTCCAAGAGTTTTGCAAACCCTAAATCGAATCTCACAATGATAGAAGATTTATACCAGCCTTTTCTTTTAGAAATATAAGAATTTGTCCAAATTAAATTTGTTGAATCCAAATTTATCATATACATCATGCCCAAGACATAGAGCGTAGGGACCGAGAAAGAGGAAAATAGCAAGAAAGAAAAGAGAGAGAGAGAGAGACACACACACACAGAGACACATAGAGAGAAGAAAGAAGTGCCACAAAGCTTGCACCAGCAGAGAAAAGTGGGAGAGTAATCCTGACTCTCAGACTCATTTTATATATTGAAAGAAGTTGTTACAAGAGAAAGAAAGAGTCACAACTGACTAGAAAACCCAAATAATCTCTTCTTCATATGAAAAAAATCCTCCTATTTATATATCATATGAGGTATCTAGAAAATTGCATCATCGTCCCTGAAAGTTACAAGTTATCATGTCTCTGAAAGTAATAGATTATTTTACTCCTAAAAGTTACAGGTTATTATTGTTCCTGGGAGTTACCAGCTATTATTGCCCCCGGAAGTTACCGATTATTATTGTCTCTGGAGCTACCAGTTATTATTATCTTCATTGCCACCCTTTCATATGTCTTGGCTCTTTTTCGTCGTTGAGTTCATCTGACGGTCAGTTGGTCAGTTGGGGTGGTCGGTCAAACCTAAATGCTGCCAAATCTCTTAATTCTTAGAAGTAAAGCCACAATAAGAATGAGAGAATTTTTTTTTTTTTGGATTGAATATTGTTTCATTATTTAGAATAAATTTTTATAAATTTTGCATGGCACTCGCACTAAATATAATTGTCTATTAACTGGAAACACTTACCATTGCCATCTTCAAAGAAAAGTAAAAAAAATGTCATATCACCATTCATCAAGGCAATCAAAATTCGGCAAAATTTTAGAAACTCAAGAAGCAAAATTACTAATGTGCAAGAAATTCAAATATGATTTATACTAAATCTTATATGAATTACGCAACTTTAAAAAATTTGCAGCACACTAAATCGAATAAAAAAAAATTTTGTGGAGCCACGTTGGCCTCCATCATTAAAATTTGAAATATGCCAAAGGCTCTACATCTAAGTACAACAACCCTCCATGTTCACATAAATTTTATCCCACTACTCTATGCTATAACAATGCGCAGCACCCAAGCGTCAACATTCAATTACAAATGAATCAAAGAAGATTTACATTCCTACCTGTTACTTTGTTAGGTATGGTTCATATACCAAAATTTTGGAGTCTCTTGAAATAAAAAGATATGTCTCCTGGTGAAAATGAGTGTCTATTGGGATTTAGTGGGTTAGAGAGAGCTATGACGTTTTAGTAATTTTATTTGTGGATTTTATCTATAAATAAATGTGTAACTCTGTTGGTATGTGAAATGAATTTGTAACTCTTCTAAAATAGTGAATTCGCCGCTCTGCTCCCGAAGATGTAGGCATCTTTGCCGAACCTCGTTAACTCTCTGTGTTGTTTTTCTAGATTTGTGTCGATTCTTGCGTGTTTTTGCCTAAAAATTCTCAACAAGTGGTATCAGAGTCTGGTTCGAGGGCATATAAGTGATCAGCGCAGAGAGGAAGAAGAAATTGAGGATTTTGCTCGGCTAGGGCGTTCAATTCAGCTCTGAATCGAAGGGCTTCGGCGGAAAATTTCAACGGTCTGGATCGTGACAGGGGAGGCGAACAACGACATCTCGCTGGGTTTTCGGCGAGGATTTTTCATGGTTCGGTGACTGACTTGTGCGAATTCGGCGAAGGAGTTCGTGAGCAAAACGGGCTAAACAGTTCGTTCATGAATAGCGGCAGCGGGAGTCTTTCGCGACAGGCATTCAGCAATGGAGGAGAGCTCCAAAAGGTGCAGGCGGGAGAGCTTGCGAATCACGACTACAGGCGGAAGAGCTTCACACCTTCGCGACCAGGCTTCGACGCAAGGAACAAAGGAAGGGATTTCGTGGCAGGCGATTCCTTCCTGTTTTATGTGAGGAGATTCGCGGAACAGTTCACGAAGCAGAAGGAGCAGAAGAGGCGCAGGAATTCGCAGGCGGAAGCTATTCAAGTGGGCAAGTTTGTGGGTTACCAGCAGGGGAGGAAAATTGTCAGCAGGTCCAAGTCCGACGGAGGAGAAGGAATATAGTAGAATATTCCTCCTGAGAATTCTTTTTGCCAGAGGCACGAAAAGGAAGGAAATTAAATTCCTTTTGGCAGAGGCAGGAAAATGAATAAAATAATACTATTTTAAGAAGGGAATAAAATTGCTTTTGTCAGAATAAAAAGGAAATCTTAATTAAGAGAAATTACTTTTCTGAAAAGCTTAATTAAGCAAAACTTAATTAATTCTCTTTCTTGATGAAAGGAAACTCTTGTGAAAGGAAAATAATATAATTATTTATTCTGGACAAAAAAATTACTCAATTAACTTAATTAGAAATATTTCAAACTTTTATGCTGGGAAAGGAAATTTCTGATCCGTGGAAAAGCAAATTGCTTTTCAGGGAAACTTAATTATGGGGGAAATAGTGATTTCAGACTTCACCAATTTGAAAACCGAGCAAAGAAGTTCGCCACGAACAAAGACTTTCGCGGCGTTCGACGAGGTGTGGTTCGCGCGACTAGACACGAAGGTTTTGCGAAGGTGTATTTTCGAGTGCGACCAGATGTGAAGGTTTCGCGAAGGTGTTTTTCGCATGCAAACAGACACGAACAGACGAAAGATTGCATGTTTTCTTCGCAATCGAGGAAGAGGCTCGCACGGAGCAGTTCACCAGTTGTTCGCGCAAGCGAATACAATTAGAATCGCGGGGTGGAGTTCGGTTCCGCGAATAGGAGCCTCGTTTTGCGAACAGAGGAGTTCGGCTAGCGGAGTTCGCAAGTTTGTCGCATGAGGGGTTGCGATATGTGGAGTTTGATTCCGCGAACAAGTGCCTTATTCTGCAAACAGAAGAGTTCGGCCAGCAAAATTCGTCAGTTCGTCGCAGGAGGATTTGCGGCTGGTGGAGTTCGACAGGATGCATAAAGTGAGCAGGTGTGACTATTCGCGAGCAGGATTTTCGCGGAGGTATTCTGCGAACAGGCGTGTAGAGATTCGGGGTTCGTAAGATAACAGTTTGGCCAAGGTGCTCGTGCGAACAGGATAAGGGCTTCAAGTAGGCATGGTTGCCTAACTCACTATGGTGTAAGAAACTCCATGATATATTTCTTCTATGAGGCTGGATATTTGCCAAGGTGGGTATGACTCATATACCAGAAATTTGGAGTCTCTTGGAATAAAGATGTGTGTCTCCTGGTGAAAATGAGTGTTTTTTGGAATTTAGTGGGTTGGGGGGGAGCGAGGGCGTTTTAGTAATTTTATCTGTGGGTTATATCTATAAATAGATGTGTAACTCTATTGGTATGTCAACCGAAGTTGTAATTCCCCTGAAATATTGAATTCGCCGCTTTGCTCCCGAGAATGTAGGCATCTTTACTGAATCTCATTAAATCCTATATTGTTCTTCTAGATTTGTATTGATTCTTATTTTCTTGATCCTAAATTTCTCAACAATACCACTAACTTCTTCCGCATTTACACTTCTAAACACCTAAACTTCTTTGCTCAATCTAATTGATGAGTTTTAAGCAACATGCAACAACCAAGCATCTCTAATTTGTTACAACCAACAACCGAGACACTGAACGCTGCTGCAGAAACAAAATATTTTACTCTTTTGCAATCCTACGCATGCGAAAAGTACAGTAGGTTATGTCATACGGCATGCTCCCAACTGCCCCTCCCAAAAACCAATACTTCGGAAGGGGGAAGACATGTAGAACAAGAAAAAATGAATCCACAACAGTAGTAGGAAAAAAAATATTATTATTATACAAATCACAATAAAAAGCTGCAGTTAACTCATCATTTTTTTTCTTTTGGAGTGAAGTAGAAATAAAAAAAGTTAAAATTTTAGCGTGACAATATAAAATTATTGTATTAAAAATCTTGATGTAATTTTATATCAGAATTAGAGTCATAATGCAAAACTGTATTAAGACTCCTGATACGATAATTTTCCAGTTATATCAACTGATCTTGCTATGGCTTCATGTATTGTGGATTGTGGTGATCAGATTTACCTTCTTCCCCTCAATATAAAGAAAATATTACATTTTTATAAATATGTGCGTGTCATTTTCATTCACCCGCATATCTATAAAATATATAAATTTTCTCCTCAACATAAGCATGAAGCTGACGGTCAAATTTATAACACTACACAATAAAATAACTATGGGACTGTTAATTAATTAACTGTATACAGTAAATTAATTAAAACATTCGATATTTCGACCTTTGTTTTTTCGATTGTTGAGAACTTTGTCTTATTTAATCTGGATTTTAGCAAATATTGTTTAAATTAATAAAAATATTCCGTTAGATAGAGACAGCGAAATCTAGAGAGAGAATACATCCACATGATGAACAATAGAAGAAATATGGTAAGCGCCTTGGATACTCTTTTCTCCGGTGGTTTAATTTTGTTTGATTCTCTTGAATCTTATCCTTTGAGCTGCATACGGAAGCGGTGGGAAGATGGAGAGGAAATGGTGCTTCGAGAATCTTAAACACGGTCCTTTAATGGTGGAGGCTTCGTGGAAAGATCTCTTTAAATATATCCTTCCACATGCGCTGCTTTCCATGGATCTAAATTTGCAATTTTTCCAAGCTTGTGAGACCCAAATGCAAAATGGGTCAGACATTATAATGCTTTAGCAATGGCTCAAGTACATTAGCACAAATTTGGATTGTGTGAGTGATATTTTTCCCTTTGTTCAGTCATGGTTCACCAAACTAGTGATTAAGTGTACGTAGGGGCGGAATCAGGTTATGTCCACTTGATATTTGAGGTTTTTTGTTACCCGCCTTAAATTTATATTTTTTGGCTATTACTTTAAAAAAATTAAAAACATCTGATGATTTTGCTTACCCTAAAAAATTGATCGGTTCTGCCCTTTAATGTACGTGACTTGTTCATGGCGCATATCAACATATAATTTCTTAGTTGGTGTAAGTGGGAGCGTATTCTTGATCAAACTTTATTTCTTAGTTCAAATGGATGAGTGGTCCCACCCAAATTAGTTTTTTTTTTTTTTTTCTTGGATAGGTCATAAATATGTGTATCAAATGGTCGATACCAGAACAATCTTCTACAATTTTTAACTTGTTTGTTCTTTCACACAAAATGATACTAATTTCACTCAACTACGTAGATATACATTTAGCATCATTGCTATATGGTGCATATGAGAGACTAGCCCTCCATTTTCTTATATTAAAATTAATCTATCTTATAAATAGTATCTTGCTCGAGCTTTTGTGCTGACTTTATAATTGTGAGAAGCATTACTCTAAGATTCAATTAGGAGACTGGTTATAAAATTTACGTCTTCCATAAAGTGATACAACATATTGTAGCTTTAAATTACATCTGAACAAAAAATTACTACCAAAAAACTATTTTAGCAGTTGTTTTGGATGGCTATATATTCAATTTTAATCAAATTTTTTCTGTAACTTTATACCTTGGTATGCAAGCTCGTGGTAAAGCTCAAAAGACCTAATGAACTCGTCAAGAACCAAGGACATGATGGACTAATTTATCTATTGCACATAGTTCTTTAAGATTCACTGACAGAATATTAAGGATAGTTAGGTTTTGTATTTCATTCATAAGAGTGTTAAATAGTTAATTAGTATTAGTGAGATTATAAGAAAAAGAAGATGAAATAAAAAGAAGTATAGAAGAATGAGAATCTCACTAATACTAATTAACTAATTAACCATTCTTATTAATAATATATAAGAACTAGCCAAGCTTACTATCCCATCAATCACTCATCCTATCTCTCAATTCATTCATCTAAGACTCAAAGAGCACTCTTCTAGCTTAGAAGATTCAATAAGTTTAAAAGGCAGTAGTCTAATGCGAAGGATTGAAACTCTGAAACTTGTTATGTTGGCACTTACTTAGTTCAATGAGTTTAAACTTAATTGATACTCACCCAAGTTAAAATATTCAAGCCTACATGAGACTCACCCAAGCAAAAGCATGTTGGATTAGTTGAGCCTGGATGCATCCACAACTGCAAGAAGCACAAAGAAATGACCCTGTGCATCTTTAGCATGGTGTAGCCACGTTTGAAATGGGTGTATCTATGTTGAAGGCGTACCTATGCCAAAAAAACAACACAAACAAGCCTCTGATTGGGTGACTTCAGAGTGCACAAGAAATTTATGTCATGTGAAGGTGGGACTGTGCTGATGGTTAGCTCTTAGCGAATTAATTCTTAATCCCTCTATTTGAGAAATGAAGTAAAGTTCAAAGGCTTTGGAGTGGAGCGATAGAGCTTGAGAAGTGGATTTCAAATCGAGGGCTTTCTCTTGGGAGATTAAGATGAAAATTTGGGCAAAGTTCTGTAAATTCTATTGATTTTAGAGACAAGATTTGAGTGAATATTCTTTTTTTTTTAGTTTTTAATAATGATTTTTTTGTGGTGTGGCTTCATAGTGTTTTTCCTGTTATTGGATTTGTCCATGTTAGATGTTGGTTTTTTTTATGAAATTTTTTTATTGTGCTCTTGTTAGAATTTTTGTTCTAAATTCTTTGATTGGAGGAATAGGAAGTGCTGGATCGAATAGCCTTGGGTTTGATTTGTTTGTTACTTTTCATGTATGTTGCATTTAATATAGTGAATGAGAAAATTATGGTGATCTCATGGAGGCACTGACTAATATGTATAAATAAACTTCTACTTTAAATAAGATTTTTCATACGAAAATGTTATTCATCATGAAGATAGTAGAAGATAGTTTGGTGCATAACATTTGAATAATTTTTACACTATAAAGAGCCAGTTGTGTAGTGTGGGAATCAAACCTATTTCTATGAGCTTAACCCAAGTCAAACGCAACCTAACCCAAACCCTTTTCCATTTCAATTAAAAATCCTTTAAGCATGGCATAATTCAATTCACTTCACAATTGCCCATTCTTGAATTCCCTGAGCAAGATGGTGCCTTCCCCATGGCAGGTTGACCACTTTAATCACTAGAAAACGCCAAATCGAGAAGCCACCCATGCCCAAAACCTAAAATTTGAACTCCTTTACTTGGCTTACTCCCATTGGACATTAGTCCTCTTCTTTTCTCCACCTAAGAAAAGTTTTCACTCACTAGCTAACTCAATTGGCTAACCTTTCATGGCCTATAAATACGCCACCTCCCCATGGCCAAAAAAAGGAAGTGCACTAATATAGTGGAAACTCTGCCAAATTATCTTCAAACCATTCTATCAATCACATGAAGGTCATCCCAAGCATTTTCAAGCCTTAATTCCCACCACAAAACCCTAATTCTCAAGTGAAATTCAACATTTTTCGGTCATTCCACCAAACCCCACAAAACCCCAAATTGATTGTTCCAAGAGCATCACCATACATCAATGCCACTTCCCTGATCGAAATCCCCCTTTCTCGAGCTTCGTAATATAGTCCAAGACCACACCCAAGAAATCCTTTGGTCTAGCACATACCTAGGCCCGATCACAGCTCTAATCAACACTTGGAGGATTTTCGTGGACACAAAGCGAAGCTTCTCAACCAACCCAATCGAGACCTCACCTCTTGGCAATGGTAGAACCCAAAATTTCTCATTTTTACCTCGATTTGGACCTTTGTGAAAGAAATTTATATTTCATGCGTACCTAGCCGAATAGATGTGTCCGTCTCACTTAAATTAATTTGTAAAAAAACAAACCAAACTTAATTTAGTTGATTATATAACAAGATCTTAGGGTTAGCACACGAACGATTCACTGGTTATGGATGATCGGGGACGATGAATGGATGTGTCAATTCGCACGTATTTGAATGACCACAACGGAGATCGGGTCGGACGACGTAATGACAAGTAAGCCGCGGGACGAGTTAGCGCTAAGTTGTAAAGTGCAACCAAACAGCAGGCAACACGTGGGAGTTTGGAGACGCTAAGCATGATGTGGTTGCTGGCGTGGATAAGTAGGAAAATAAAGTTTTTTGAATTAACTAAATACAAAAAATGTCATTTAACTTCAAAAATTCATATCTTGGTGTAGAAAAATTATAAAAATAAATTAAAAACACCTCTGTATTCAGTGAATATGGGAGAATTAATGAATGAGAATTTTAAAATATTTATTTAGTATTTTATTTTAAATTAACTAAATACCCAAGAGACCAATTTAATTATAATTAATTAAATAATTATCATAATACATGAAATTTTGAGAGTTTTTTCCTAATGACCTTAGGAATGTTCTCTGATTTTTCCAAGGTTAGAGAACATCTCTAGCATCAAAAGCCCTAAGTTTCTAAGATTATTAGTATTTTTTTAATTAAAAAATTATAAAAAATAAATAAAAGTCAGAAAAATATAAAATCAAGTTTGGTGATTTCACTGTAGCCAAAGGACATTAGGAAAAAGGAAATTTAAATTCAAAAAATTAAATATTTTTTCTATTTAAAATTAATAAAAATGCTAGAAATTACGAAAATATAAATTAATTCAAAAAATCACCAAAATGTTCCAAATTGAAGAGAATAAACTTAGAAAGCCTTTGTGAAAACTTAAATTCATAAAAATTAATTTTATTACAAAAATGTATTTTCTAATTAAATAAGAATTTTGGCTTAAAATAATTATAAAAAATAAAATTAAAATTAGAAAATTATGAAAATTAAGTTTGGAGTGTTCTCTGTGATTAGGAGCACGTCGGAAAAATAAAATTAAATTCAAAAACAAAAATTTCATTTTTAACCATTTTCTTAATTAAAAAATAATTAAAAATTATAAAAATACAAATTATTTCCAAATTTTAAAAATTACTTCTTGATTAAAAAGAACATATTAAATTGTTTAAAAAAATTCTTAAAGTTATAAAAATGTATTTTAATTAGTTAAATTTATTTTTCTATATCTTTTGTTAAAATAATTATATAAAATAAAATAAATTTCCCTCAGTTTCTTTAAGTTAAAGTCACTAATGAAAAATATAAATGTTAATTTTCACAATAAAATTATATTTTCTTATTATTTATTCATTAAAATCAATTAAAAAAATATTAAAATTAAAGTATAATTTAAAATTCATGAAAATTATTTTAAGAGTTCCTCTGACCTATAGGAGCACACCAAAATTTTCCTAAGGACATAAAACTCATATCGATTAATTAATTCATATTTTTAGACTAAAATAATTTTAGAAATTAAATAAAAATCCAAAAAATTTAAGCTTTTCTTTGATATGTAAATTGCCCCATGAGTAGGGTAACAATAAATTTTTAAAGTTTTTGGAATTAAATTGAAGGGATTATGAAGTAAAGAACCCTAGGGGTAAAATAGTGATCTTTGAAATTTCATACCAAGAGTATAAAATCTCTAATTTTCAAAGTAAATCACCTCTGTTTTAATTAAAAATTCATGATAATTAAAAGGTGAATTCAAAAATTATAAGATTGAGTTTTAGGTTCAATATGGTTAGAGGATTTAAGAAAAAATATAAAATGAATTTTATTAATTAAAAGTTACACTTTATGTAATTAACTCATTAAAGCTTAAGAAAAATCAAATAATTAAAATATAATCCAAAAAATATAAAAATTAACCCAAACTAAAGCAAATGATCCGGGAACTTCTCATAAAAATTTGAGCTCAATATAAATTGATTTTATTCCTAAACATGATTTTCTAAGTAAAATGGGATTTTTGTATTAAAATAATTATAATAATTAAGATACAAGTAAAAAAATTACAAAATTAGTTTTAGGAGTTCCTTATAACCAGATGGAGTTTAAGAAAATCAAAATTAAAATTAAAGCAAATAGTTCATTTTTAAGTTATTTTCTCATTTTTAAATAATTAAAATAATTTAAAAAATTATAAAAATCATTTAAATTTTAAAATGTACAAAAATATTCCAAATTGCTTCCTAATCATTTATTAATAATTAAAATATTTTTCTCAATTTTAAAAACGAAGTTATGAATTTTAAAAGACATAAAATGAATTTTAAAAGGCATAAAAATGGTTTTTCCTTAATTTTACATTAATAAAATTTGAATAAATCACAGAAAAATCATAAAAATATAAAATTTATTTCTCTAGATTCCTTGAACTCATAGAGATTTAGGAAAAATATAAACTTAATTTTCCACTTAAATAATATTTTATATTTAATTAATAATCAAATAAACAAATAATTATAATAATTAAAATAAAACTAAAAAACTATAAAAATTGGCTTAAATTGTCCTCTACCTAGGATAACCTCTAATAATTTTCTTAAGGATGGATCTTTTACTTCGGTTAAGTTATTGAATTAACATAGAAAATACCTAATTTTACATTAAAATAATTATAAAAAATAAATAAAAACCAGAAAATCACATTTTCTCCTCTGATATTTTAATTGACTTATGAGTGGGGTAGCATAAAAATTTCAAAAGCATAAAAATTTCAAAGTTATTTGAGTTCAATTTAAAGAGTTATGAAGTGATAAGCTTAAATGGGCAAAATGGTAAATTTTTTATTTAAGCCTTAATTAATATTTAGGCCTAACCAAAAAGGTAAATAGGCAATGAATAATCTTAATTGACATTCTTAGATGACTAAAACATAAGAGGATAAGAGATAGAAACTAATTCACCACTTTTCAATATTAAGGGTAAAGTCGTAATTTCTTAAATTATTAAAATTTGGAAGTTAATCAAATTTGATGATTCTAAAGTAAGGGGTTTTGATCTAGAAAGATTTTAACTCACTAATCTAAAGCCTCTAATCAATGTTTTGGTGATAATGATAACTTTAATAAAGATCAAATATCACTTAATCTAATAATATCCTAAATTACAAATCTACCCATACAAGCTCAAGGGCTAGGTAGTGAACTAGGTTTTATCTCAACTTTAATTAATGAAGCATAGAAAAAAATGAACACAATCATTTACAAATATTTTGAAAACACTACTTGCCCGACCTCAATTAAATCAGCAAAGTCCTAATAATTAAATTTGTCCTTAAAAGGCTTTCACTCGCATAACTCATAAATGAAATTCCAAATGAATGTTACTCTACTCAAGGAATAATCTAAACGTTTAAGTTCATTGAGCAAGAATTCAAACATCATTAACAAACCTTAATTGAGTATGAGTGATTGATTGAACAATATGATGAAACCAAATGAACTATAAGTGGACCCAAAGCTTTGAGAAAGATGTTCAGGGTTATGCCCCGAGCACTTTCTCAATCTAATTGGTTATTTTAAAAGGACAATTGAATTTCATTGTTATTTGATCAAGAAAATCGTCCTTAGCTCACCTTAGAGACCCACAAAGTTATGAAATAGGTTCTCTCATTACATTTAAATCATTAAACTTTAATCTCTGCTTTCATAACTGCTTGAGGTGCTGACATTTTAGTGCACTCGAAGACTGTCAGGTACGCATTTATATTTATTGCAATTTACACTACTTTATTTATAAAATGCTTTACTTCTACTTGCATGTCAAAATTAGAACTTTTAAGATAGCCATAAAAACAAAAGAAAAACCAAAAATCAAATTCACCGCCACAACAATCAAAATATAAGACAACTCAAAATTTAATCACAAACTAAACAACATAAATTACAATTGTAACTAAATTAAAATGTCTATATCGGATGATCGGGAATCCTTTGGAGGAAGCAACTCACGGCTGCTAACAAGATTTCCCACGGTCTTAATGAAAGTATTGAATTCATTTAGTTGAGTTTGGTAAATTCATCTGGACTAAGTGAATCCGAAGAAAATAGTGATGCCGGAACGAGGGAACCGTGGGATCCTAACTGGTATCGCTTAATCAACTTAAATATTTCCCCTTAAATAAGATATCAAAATAATAAGACATTTTAATAATAATGAAAATTTGAACTCCAGAACATGACACTTTTCTCTTCTCTTCAATTCAACATTTCTAAAACTGAACTTGCAATGAGAAGCTTAGGGCATATACAGTGGGCAACACAATGAGGAAGCGAACAACTCTACAACAATAAACATTCTTTAGGAATAAACAACAATCCATAAGACTTCGAGGTGATTTGCATAATCCCTCACTTTATTTTGAGCCTCATGCAATATAAGCCCTAACTTGTCCTAGGTTTCTGAGGTTGTCGTCTGGTACGACATAAATTCTCATATCTTTCAGGTCATTTGCATAATTGGTATTATGCAAATGTAAGCCATACTTAATAAAACTGGCAGGATGAAGCATTAAATAATTTTCTCTTCAAAACTGAAGCCCAACAATAGGAAAGTTTGGGAAGTCACCAAGGTTCTCCTCTGGATCCGTGACATCCCCTACCTCTCTTTCCTTTGGATTCCAAAATAACTGTTCCTTTTTTATCCATTCCCATCTAATATTTTTCGATGTCCAACCATGAAAACCTCAAACTTTGAGATTATTGAGAGCAAAACCACTGATCTTTATCGAGAGTTTTCTTGAGCGACTTTGGTCATTTAAGATGTATTTAACTATAAGGGCTTGCCTTTATAGGAAACTTTATAACCCATGTAATATAAACCATGCCTAATTCTCTTGTATTAGATAAGGAAACTTGTCGGTCAATATAAAATTGGTTCGCAGACCAAATGAATGTCATAAATCTATTAGTTTATTTAATTGAGGCTCACTATCAGGTAATGTGCTATCCTTTGGGATAGGTGCATGGCTTGCGGTGTATGATTCGTTTATTTAAATTATTAAGGATATGAGATTGGTTTGGTATCATATTTTTCAAAAATTAAAACATCACTTTTCGAATTATATATATATATATATATATATATATATATCTATATACATATATATGTATGTATACATATACATATGTGTATGTATACATATATATATATATATGTGTGTGTGTATGTATACATACATATATATATGTATGTATAGATATGTATGTATGTATAGATATGTATGTATAGATATGTATGTATGTATATATATGTATATATACATATATATATCTATATATACATAGATATATGTATATATGGATGTATAAATATATATATATATATATATATGTATGTATATATATATATATATATATATATATATATATATATATATATATATATATATATATATATATATATATATATATATATATATATATATAGATATATATACATAGATATGTATGTATAGATATGTATGTATAGATATGTATACATACATATCTATGTATACATACATATATATATGTATAGATATGTATGTATATATATACATACATATCTATACATATATATATATATATATATATATATATATATATATATATATATATATATATATATATATAAAATTATATCTATTTTAAACCGAGCGACGGGATTCTTATTCCGGCCACCGAAAGAAGTGCAAGGAATAGGTAAAGTAAGAAAATAAAAACCCATTTCATTTATATAAAATTTGTGTTACAAAATTGTTTGTTCATGAAGAACAAAAAAATAAAATCATATATTTGCCTATCCTGTGTCTCCCCGCTCATCAACATTGTCATGCCCATCTCTATCTTATTCTTACTCTGAGTCGGTCATTAACTTCTCCATACTCACTATTAAATGGTGATCAAATGGGGCTTCATCAAACATTCAAGCTTGAACAAAATCTCATCACAAAATTTATCAGCAAATGTTGCTTTCTAAGGGACACTAGTTAACAAATCAGCCATGAACTCATCCATCATCTTCACTATGTTCATTCACTTGCTCAACATCCTTTGGTTTTCCTCCAAGTCCTCGTAAAGTTTTGACCCCCACCTATCGTTCTTCTCCTGCTCTGCCTCTAGTCTCTGCACTTCGCTTTTGACCTTCCATCAAACCCAATGCTTGTTTCAAAAACTAGATGACGAAGTGTGAGAAGCTTGCCATGCGAGCACGTGCATACAATTAGTCTCCCATGATAATTTAATCAAACTTAAATGTGAGAGGCCCGCGACTACTCTGAGAAGGAATTACAACAGCAAGAGTCGAAGCATAACAGGCGGAAGCCAGATCAAAAGAATTCTAGTCCTTGTGACCCTAATTCAGCTCATCTATGCCTTCTGCTTCTGCAAATGGAATCACTTTAGTTAAAATACGGTCATGAGCTTATATTTCCAGACAGGCTCATCCACAGGAGCCTTTCCCTTTCACTGATGCTCCCTCTTTAGACATGTATCCTCCAAAGGACCCACCGTTTTGGTTAATCCCTCTGCCAGTTCTATCATCAACTCCAGCACAGGCATCTATGGTGATCTCTTTTTGTCTGTAGACAAGCCTTGATTGGCTTGGTTCCTCATTTCTATGGAAATTAACTCCTCACATTAGAAACAAGCGCTAAGTGGCATTGCATTCGACAAATCACTCTACACCTCTCCCCGTGATGACTTAGCTCAACCTGATCAGACTTCCGTTGTTCTGTCTTCACACCACCTCAAATGTCTACAATGAGTGCATACATTTTTTTTGTTGATATTGATCAACTTAAAAAATACCTACTTTTATGCCTTATTTATGATTCAATTATTAAGGATATTATGCTTTAATGAAAGGTATTTTTATGTTTTTGGATGTAGGTGACTAAAAAAAAGTTCAAGAAGGAAAAAGGAGCAAAAAAGAGCAAAAAGAGAGCTAAAAAGCAAAGTTGCCAAAATTTTAGGTCTGGCGCCTAGGCGCTAGAATCCGGTGCCTAAGCGCCAGTTCGATACAGAAACAGATAAGTTTTTTGACGACTTTGGGCAGTTATTTTAACGGTGTTAAGTGGTTATCAGACCTTCTAGAAGACTGGAAGTTACTCCTAATACATATGACATGTGATACAACGCATCTGGACACAGGAATACAGTTTTAATCACGAAGAAGTGCGATCCAAAGTGAAGAGGTGCGAAGACTTGGCCATGGAGTCCGGCGCCTAAGCACCACAGTTACTTTCTAGAAGATACATTGTATTTGGATGAATTTTGAAGAGACGCTTTAAGCAACCCTTGGTCATTTTCAAAGCTCTATAAATAAAAGTCAATTCTACAGAGAAATGTGCCCCCAAGCACCCTAGAGTTCTCTCACGCTTGAAAATAATTTTAGGGAGCCACCTTCTTAAGTAATTAGTGAGTTTATTTTAGTTATTTTGAGTGTTACTACTCAATTCCTTGAGTAGTAAGTGTGAGTTTGTAAGAGTTGGTGATGTTGAAGTCTTTCATTTTGCATTTGAGTCAGTAGGAGTCAGCGGATCACTTGAAGGAACATTCCAGATAACTGTTTGTAACTTGGTTTAAAGTTTTATAAATATGTTTTGTTGTGTGAATTCAATGTGTTCTGAGTAGTTAGTTTCCTCTCTCCTTTCAACTATGAAGAGATAATAAGATAATTTAATTTCGTTAGAGAACTTAACTTAAAATTTTTAATTATTGCGATGATATTAACACATGATCTTAATTTACTTTTTAAACTGGCCATTTGAATTGTTAAAACCTGTTGAAGAATTCTGAGACCAATTCGGAGATGAGTTCTTAACTAGTAGATATCACATGAATCCTTGGGTAATCGAAAACTATATGCGGGTTATTTAAGGTGAAGTGCAAATAAATAGGGAGATATTGTTTATTGGGCGTAGAATTAATTAGTTTTTAGAGTGACAGACTAAATTCTAATAATTTGGTTTATAGAAAGGGAACGGGTCACTAGTAGGGCCGACCATAGCCACCCTTAGACATCTAGAAGTGTGAGCCTAGATTAACCCATTCTACTAATAATACATCCTGAACCGATCTATAGATTAGCCAATGTTCTTTATACTATTGAGCGAAGGTAAAGAATAGGAATGCTTCTATTTGACGCAATACCATAATTTCAAGTTCTCAATGAATGATAATTATTCTGAAAAATCTTCGATTAGTTGAAAAAAGAGAAAGTTGTTTTATTTATACTTGCATTAGCATTTTACTTTATTGTTGTTTATTTCCATTTAGTAAAAATTTAACTAAACTTAAAAATCTGAATTTTGAAAAGAAATAAAAATAATTACTTTTAATTTGAAAATCTAATATATTTTTTAAATTTAATTTTCACTTAATCTTTCCCGTGGGATCGATAACCATGACTTCAATAGAGCCCTGTATTACTTGAAACGATACGTATACTTGCGTTTGAAATTGTGACTTTTACAAAAATTATTATAAATATTTAAATATAAAATCATAAATTCTTACATTTGTAAAGGTCGGGTAAGTCAGATATGTCAGCCTCTTAATAAGTCTTTTCTTAATTTTCCTCGACTTTTTGATGACGATGTAAAACATGAAACTAAGTAGGAAAGATGAATACTTGGATGGTCATCAGTGGGCTTTGCATTACTTTTCTCAACAACTAGGACAAAATATCGCTTCTCTTGTTTGGCTTACATGGTGTTAGATTTATGCCAGTCATCCTCAGTCACCTTGTAATATACTATAGGGGCTAAAACCCTGCAAATCACTCGATCCTTTAGATATTGGTAGACGGACAATGTCTTTCCCTCAACTTTATCTACCTCGAATTGAACCTTCAATGAAATCTTCGGCTTATTCTTGGGGAGAGAGACTTCAATCAGTGTCGTCCTCATTGACTAACACACTTCATCTCAATGAAACAATATATGAGTTTACAATCCTGCACTTTATTTTTGAGATACTGAAGTTGAAAGTGACTTATGGAGGGGAGATGAGCAAATCCATTCAAATTTGTTTGAAGGAAACTAAATAAACACTTAAAGTGCTTTATTAGGGTCAATAAGGTGTGGATTGAGTTCAACATCACTTGTGCCTAGACGACTCATTAAAAGTAAAAAATGTCACATGATGCTTTACATAGTGGAATTCATAGACCTAACCGGAGTTGATCCTTATAAATCACCAGATCTTCCTCATTAAAATTATTTGCTTTCTCAACCTGATCAGTGGTGTAGATGCAAATGGAAGGATTAAAGATATGGCTCTTATGATACTCAAGAACCTAACTCTTGGTCATGTTTGAAGAAATAGAAAAGATAGCAGCCAGAAGTCCATCGACGTCAGTGGCGAGGAGCCATGACATGAGCTAGAGATATTAGGAGCTATATGGAAGAAAAAAAAGAAAGTATATCTGTCACAATCACCGCCCTAATAATAGGGTAGGAATGAATCCCAACCATCACGAGAAGGGAAAGACCAAAAATAACCTTCGAGTTGTTTGATAAAAAATGTCATCAAAATCAAAACTTAATTTAATTATAAAGAAAAGCACTACAATGAGCTTTTGCCCCAGCACAATCCAAAGGAAAGAAATACAAGGGACTTGCTGTTAGGTATGACTCATATACCAAATAATGAACAAATGTTGGAGCGGAGTGAGCTGTCAAATCGGGAGAGTTACGTTATGCGGGTTGGGGGTGCGGGGGCACGCCCCCGTGGTACGATATATGAGTAATTCTGTAATTACATATTGTACTCAATGGTTATATATATGTCTTGTTTGTAACCCTAGATATAGGTCTTGTACTCTTTTCTGGATTAAATAAAAATCGCCGCTCTGCTCCCGAGGACGTAGACATCTTTGCCGAACCTCATTAAATATTTGTGTGTTCTTCTGGATTTGTGTCGATTTGCATTTCTTTGCCCTAATATTTTCAACACTTGTGCAACCTCTTCTAAGACATGACACGGCTAAAGCAATCGACAAAACATAAATTCCCCCCAGAGTTGAACTAACCCACCTAATGGACTTGGTTAATGCTTGAGAGATTCAAAGCTCCTCTTGCATATTCACAAGTATTCATAGAAGTATGGTCGTTGTTTGCTTCATCACAGTTACCTCCTTTTCCAATCTTGCCACACAAGCAACAATGCACCCTCCTATGAACTTTGATGTATGTTAGTCTCACACACAAAAGAACTTTCAATCTTGTCCAGGTGGTGAGTCAACATCTCACGATCCTTTCAAATTTCCTGGTCAGTGTCCTTGTGACAGGTTCGGGGCGGAAAGTGTATAACTATGTAAATGTTTAATCAGTATAAAAATAATAGTCACTAATAGCAAAGTTACCCCTTTTATCAACGCAAGTATACGTATAGTTCAAGTAATACAGGGCTCTAATGGAGTCATAGATATCGATCCCACAGAGAAGTTAGAGATTATGAACTAATTTTTAGCAGATACAATTACTATCTAGTATACGGAAATAAAGAACACTTACACTAAGCTCTATTACTAATTTTTGAATGGAAGATTGCAATTTAGAAAAGTATCTCTCCCATTGTTTAAGAGAATTAAGTGAAAGGATAATCAATTTAGTTAGAATTATATTGTACCAAATAGGAGCATTCCTATTCTTTACCCTTTGGTCCAGACATAAAGAATGTTGACTAATCATATGCTTGGTTACTAAATCTACGGCTAGGCTGGGAGGATACCGGCTCTCACTTCTGAGCTCCCACGTTCCCCTCGCCTGAGGGCTAACATCTACACTTCAGCACTCAAACGATATGACCGAATTGAAGATTTTAGTCTGTCACTCTAAAATATCCAATTCTACGCCCGATAAATAATATTTCACTATTTATTTGCACCATCTTTTCAAGGCTTTTGCTTTCCCCGAATCTTGGATGTAATCTTTACTTTAGTTGTGAAATCAACATATTTTAACAGTTCAATTGGCCAAATTGAAAGTAAATTAAGATTCAAGTAAAAGATTATCACAATTTTTTATTTAATATTTTAGACACAACTAATTTAATTTTTCATTTCACAAAAATCTCAAAAATAATGAGAAAGACAGAGATAACTACTCAGAATGAATAGGAAGAATAACACAAAACTTGGATTTCATATAAAATTAAAGTTATAAAACAACAGACAAAACTTATCTCGAATTTTCTCCCCAAACATTCCTCAAGTTCCTCTGACTCTTCCTTCTTGTACAACACACTCAATTAAACTCACTAATATATCCTCTAGAACACACTCACACACTAAATACACTAATAAAACACTTAAAAATGACACACCAAGGACACAAAAAGAACACACAGAAGACGCAAAGAAGACACACATTCGGCCTAAAATCGTCTCTTTTTAAAGAGAAAGAAAGATTTCCAATGGTTGCTTAAGCACCTCTTCAAAAAACGTTCAGATTCAATGTATCTTGCTTGAACCGACCTTCTCGCCGTCGACGGGCTCGTTGGCGCCGTCGGCGGGCTTCTAGAACGTAGGCCAACTGCTCAGGCTCGCTGTCGGCGGGCTCCTTTATAATATATTCAAATGCTCTCGGGAAAAACACGCCGTCGGCGGCCTATTCCTCGCCGTCGGCGGGCTAGTTCAATTTTTATCTCTTTTAGTCCTTTTCATTCCAAATTCCCTCATTTTTCCATTTTTTTGCTTCTTTACCTATAAATCTTCATATCTGCAATAAAACATAGAAAATACCTTTCTTTAAAGTGCAATTTCATCAAAAGTTAATATAATATGGGTATGAATTTCTCAATACATTTTTCTCTGGTCACCTTGCACACCTTCAAAGGAGGTAGAGTATCCTTGGGATGATTCCTTGCTAACAAGCCTACTGTCTCCTTACGCCACATGTTTCCCTTTTTTCTACCAACATGATCAAAGATTTTTTCAAGCATGGCTTATCCGAATCATCCACAACATCAAGGAATAACTAAACTGTAAGTTGAATAGGGCAAGTCGCCAATTAGTCATGGATTCAGTACCTAAACTCATTAATAACTCAAACACCCTCAATATCTGCGAATGAGCTTTTCGTGACAACGCAGGGACCCAGACACTCGATTGAAGGTTTTGGGCTACCGATAGATCATGTGTTGCAATCACGGGCTGAGAAGATGATCCATTGTTCACAATAATTAGTTCGACATATTTTGGGGCCACTCTGGAAATGCTCGCTTGACCCAAAGTCAAGACCATCCTTTTTCTTCACCACCATCATTTTCTCTGCTCACCCGCACAATGTTTATTTCCCCTCACTCTGGAGAGTATCTCTCAAATAGACAACTTTTTCACAATGTTATTTTGGGATTTCACAGTTTTATCCTTCGCGAGTTCTCGCGAAGCCGAAGAGTGGCCAACGGAGAAAAGGGAGATCACAGTTCGTGCAGAGTAATGAGTAATATCACTAGCCAGGCGCAATCTAAGCGACGCATATGTTGTATTTATAAAAATCAATTGCATAAAAAACTAATGAAGTATTAATCATTGGATTATCAAATGATAACTAATCATTTTCTATATTTATATTTCCCTTTCTTATCAGAGCCTAGCCTACTAGTATAGGAAAGAGTTAGAGAGCTAAAATATGTTAAATCAAAATACCCTTGACAAGTCCTTCCATGGGATGGATGATTCAGAACTAAGCAGGAGTCGTCAATTAGAGCTGAACAAAAATAAATAAAAAATACCAAGAGAACAGATATCGACCAAGGGATCGGCCGAAGAATGACCAAATTAGAGGCATGATGTCAATCGAGCAAGTGATCGACGACCTACCGATGCAAAAAAAGATCGAGCCAGAGGTTGATCAAACCCAGAGATCACCTAGATACGGACCGACCGACAAGATGGTAATCCACAGTATATCCAATGATCCCATAGCATGAAGTAGACGGATTGAAGAATGACCTAATTAAAAGAGCCAGTTGTGTAATTGTCATTTATACTATTCACAACCATCTATAAATAGATAGATATTAAATGTAATAGAGTTTGTTGAAATATGCAAATTGATGCGTGCTAGAAAATTCACGGCGGTAGAGTAAATGATTATCGTCTTAACGTTGTACGAGAGTTCAGTACACACACAGATGAAAAACAAGTAAGCGATGACGACTCCAGAAGTTTTTACGTGAAAAATCCGTAAAGGGAAAAACAACGGGGTCTGGCCCAGTTGCGGAAATCCACTATTGATTAATGATTACAGAAATCCCTTGTCCCACAGACGGGAAATGGTAGCTATATTTTTCAGATTACAACGTCAACTGATGGTGTTTGGTTGGTGGTGATTGACGATGATTGGAGGAGGTCCACGATGAAAGAAGTCGACGGTGACAGAGGTTGACGACGATGAAGGTCGAGGATGATGGATGTTGACAGAGGTCGACGGTGACGGAGGTCGACGATGACGGAGGTCGACGAAGGTCTGCGGTAGTCGACGAAAGTTGATGGTAGTCGACGGCGGTTGGCGGTGGTGTCAAGCAGAAGCTTCTCCTCAAGACTTCAGACTCTCTCTAGGCTTCTCCCCCTTCATGTGAGGGTTGGGGGTCTATTTATAGTGTTTTGGGTGCAATTAATGCAACCATTTTGATCGGACGGTCCAGAGGGTCAATCATACAACATTTTTGGGGCATTTGATGGTCTTAAAGATGTCAGAATTGAGCGATCTTGGGCTCGTTGGATTCGTCTTGTCAATACGCTCAATTCGAGTATAGGCTTGCTAGTGTCGTCATTTGTTTGAGCTTCTAAATGTGTCTGGAAATCTTCTAAGAATGAGTTAATGACTTGATCTAAGCTTGATTTGACTCGGATTGGACTAGTTTTTATATCATTAGGTTCGTCTCATCAAGCTGGTCAATTTGACTATAAGTTTGCTGAAATCGAAGCTTTAGATGTCTTTTTATCAAGATTTGAATGTTTCTTATTCAAAAGATTGCATCGAGATTCGTGTCATGTCTCAAAATTTGTGTTGGACGATGAAAATTTGTTGGTGGCGTATCAGTTGCCCCCCATATTTGGGTGAGATCGATTTTATCTTCCAAAAATAATAAGATTCAAAACATTCATTTTTTTAGCGCAAAAAAAAATGAAAATACCAAAAAGAGAAATTTGAAAAGTTTTTGTTTATTTATTTACTTACTTTTTCTTTTTAATTATTCTTTTTTATTTTTTAAAGGGGAATTTGAAAAGTTTTTTTTAATTAATGCTTGCATTCCTTTTAAGTATATTTAATAATGGGCATTTAATGACTAGATTTTTTTTAAGCTTATAAATACCCCTAAAGGAGGGGGGTAGAATTGTCGCGGTGCATTGCAGCGAAGCCGTGACTCGGTGTCATGGCAGGGCGGCGCGACGTCTCGTATTTGCAGCGCGCAGCGGCGCGGCGGCGCGTCGTAGTGGGGAAATGCGGTGACGCGTTGCGGCGAGACGTCGTTGTGGCGCGTCGCGGCGAAGCATTGTCGTGGCGCATCGCGGTGTAGTGTTGCGGCGACGTGTTGCGGTGGCGCAATGCGTTGCGGCGACACGTCGCTGCGGCGCATCGCGGCGGAGCGTCGTCGTGGCGGAGTGTTGCGGCGATGCGTTGCGCTGGCGCAATGAGTTGCGGTGACACGTCGCTGTGGCGAATCGTGGTGCATCGTGGCGGAGTGTTGCGGTGGCGCGTTGCAGTGGCGCAATGTGTTGCGGCGACACATCGTTGCGGAGCGTCGTCGTGGTGCATCGCGGCGGAGTGTTGCGGCGACGCGTTGCGCTGGCGCAGTGCGTTGTGGCGACACGTCGATGTGGCGTGTCGTTGCAGAGCGTCGTCGTGGTGCATCGCGGCGAAGTGTCGCGGTGGCGTGTCGCGGTGGTTAATGACTTGATCTAAGCTTGATTGACTCGGATTGGACTAGTTTTTATATCATTAGGTTCGTCTCATCGAGCTTGTCAGTTTGACTATACGTTTGTTTAAATCGAAGCTCTGGATGTCTTTATATCAAGATTTGAATGTTTCTTATTCAAAAAATTGCATCGAGATTCATGTCATGCCTCAAAATTTGTGCTAAACGATAAAAATTTGTTGGTGGCGTATCACAAATAAATATCTAATTTATCACATTTGAGGAGACTTTTCTCCCTTCTTCCCACAACCTACTTCTTGGGTGTGATTTTTCCTTTTTTTTTTATTTTCACCTCAGTAATAATAATATTCTTTGAGTGTAATTCAGAAAAACATTTGGGCCAAAAATAAATTTCTTATAAAGCAGTAAGAAAAGATTTTTAATTGCAAAAAATGTTCACATATATTAAACATATAATTTTGAATTGTGTGGCAAAAGTAGAATAAAATGTGATGGGATATTCTCACTTTAAAAAGGTTACAAAAAATCCATATTGAACCCAATCTAAGGATATGTTAGCATATATCAAACTTTGCTTGGCAGAACCAAACATAACACATGACACTGAAAAAAGAACAGCTTTTTTGAACTGTTTTGAAGAAAATAATGATCTATTAAATTTTAATTTATTGAAAAATTGCCAACAAAGAAAAAATATTGTAGTGTTTGTGCATCTCTTTCTTTGTTCTAAAATCATTAGAAAAATACTCATACAATAAATCACACATCTTCCTAAGAACAATGTTAAGTCGATTAAAGACTTGTGAGTTATTTTATAAAAAACTCTCATGTCATCCACTGAAGCTCCACAATCAATAATAACTAGCAACATTGAATATAAACGATATATTTAAAATTCAGCAAAATTGAACAAATTTTAAATATATATATATATATATATATATATATATATATATATATATATATATATATATATATATTATCTAGTAAAATTTTGGTTGCCAGACTTCAACCCCACCTCCCTTTTCTTATCTCTCCCCAACAATTTGCTTTCACTAAGGGAAGGGAAATTACTGATAATATTCTCCCGGCTTAAGAGATGATTGAGGATTTGGATAAAAATAAAGGGGAGGGCGGGGGTGAAATATGGTGGTTAAACTTGATCTTAAGAAAGCATATGACATAGTCAACTGGGATTTCATTATAGGAATTTTGAGAGCTAGGAGTTCTCAACCTCAGTTCTCTCAGCTCATAAGAAGGTGGCTGGAAAATAATTATTATAGTGTTCTTATTAATTGATCTACTTATGAATTTTTCACTGCTAGGAGAGGCATTCGGCAGGGGGATCCTCTGTCCCCTACTTTTATATACTAGCCTTTGATTATTTCTCTCAGGTTATCAATTTTATGCAGAAAGGTAACTCTCACTTGCAATTTTTGCACAAGTCTAAGGTTCTGGTTAGTCATTTGGCTTATGTATACATGTTATTATTTTTTCTAAAGCTTCTAAAATTGCTATAAGGAAACTTATGGACACCATCCACATATTTCAAGACATTTCTGGGTTGAAATTTAACCCAGCTAAATGTCAAATTTACTTTAGAAAATATGTTGCTTCTAATATCTCTAATTTTGCTGGTGATTTTATGGGCTTCAAAATTGCTTCCTTACCCCTTAAATATCTTGGGGTGAACCTTCTTAGAGGGAGGAGGAAGCATGCCAATTTAATGATGTGGTGGCTAAAATTAAAGAGATGATTGGTGACTGGAGAAATTTTTTTCTTTCCAATGGGGGAAGGATTGCTTTGCTCAAAAGTGTTTTAAATAACCTCCCTTTATATGCTTTGCAAGTTTTGAACACGAAAAAGAGCACTAAAAATTTTTGGAGCGCATCTTTAATAAGTTGCTTTGGTCTGCTCGAAGGGAGAGTAAAATCTGGATTTCTTGACAAAATTTTTGTAAACCTCTCTCTGCTGGAGGCTTGGGGTTTAGAAGGCTTGATCATCTAGCTCAAATTAACATGTACAAGTTATGGTATGATTTTAGAAAAGGGGACTCTATTTTGGCTACCTTTATTCATCATATATACTGTAACTGTTCTCACCCTTCCTTGGTTTCTTGGAAGAAAGGGGATTTTAGAATTTGGAAGTCTATGCTTAATGCTAGAGGGATTGCTGCTCAAGTCATGTACTGGGAACTTGGGGAAGGGAAAATCTTCTTTTGGCATGACGAATGGGGGTTTTTTTTCTCCTAATGAAGTTAACTCTGTGGTTGATCTCAAGGATTTGCAGGTTGTTGATTGTTGGCTTGAGGGAGCTTGGAACATGGCTAGGCTTAGGGAGTTGGCTGGTGATGTGACCCCTAAGATTGCTAGTTTGCCCATTCTTCCTCACAAGAAAGATGTTCCCCTTTGGAAATTTAACCCCACCTGCTCTGTCACTAAAGCACTCTATTCTCATATCCACTCATTCCTTATATGGGAGTGGAGGCATACAATTTGGAAACAATCTATTTCCCCTGCTATCTCCTTTCTGTGGAGGCGCTCTTTTTCTTTTTTACCTATGGAAGATATTTTAAGGCTAAATTTTTTTAGGCTAGCTTTTATATGTTATGTTTGCCATAAGGAAGAGGATAAGCAAACACATGTTTTCTATGAATGCCCCTTCACTGTTACCATCTGGTGGTTGCTTGGTACCTATTTTAAGGTGTGTTGACCTCATAGTTTTGTGTTTGTTGATTTGCTTTCTGCTTGGAAATCCTCACGTCACTTTAAGGCTCAGATTGCTAATTTTCCTCTGCTGATTCTCTGGTTCATTTGGTCTGCTCGTAACAATTACAAGCACAATATTAAGCCTCCTCTCCCTCTCTAATTATCTCTTATATTATATCCCACATTTTTAACATTTGTAGAAATTTTTTGGGGGATAATTTCTTCTCTTAGGGAGCTTACCCCACTTTGGTGTGTTGGTCTCCTCCTGAGAGGCAATTGGTTAAGGTGAATATTGATGGAAGTTAGATTTCTACTGATGTTGGAGCTGGTGGGGTTTTTAGAGATCATAGGGGGAAGGTTTGTGCTGCTTTTCTTCCTCTATTGTGGCCTCATCTCCGGTTGATTCTGAATTCTGGGCCGTTCTTTTGCTTTGTAAGTTGCCGCTATTTTTCTTTACTCTCATATAATTATTGAAATTGATTTTATGTTTGTTTATGAGGTCCTTTTTAGGAGGAAACCTTCACAATGAAAAACATTACTCTTCTTAATAGAATTTGGCACACCATTGCCCTATATCATATGAATGTGCAGTCCAATTTTTAGAGGAAGGGGAACGCTCCTGCAGATTGGCTTGCTAAGTTTAGCCACAACATAATTGTTGTGGGGCTGAGTCCTTTTAGCCAGCTTAAAATTTTGATCCATGGTGATTCATTGGATATTCCTTTTATTAGAGCTTGGTGGTTTTTTTATGCGTATGTTGTTTCTCAGTTTGGCCCTATTTTGTCGTATTACTGCTTTTGTTCGAGGTTGATTTTCAATATGCAAGCATCACTTATTTTTCTTCTGTTCGAGCTGTTGGGTATCTCCTTTGGATGCTCGCACCTGTTTATCAGTTTCTGCTAGATGTTTCTCTGGTCTCCACTAAGTTGTTTGCAGTACTATGGCTCTGGACACCCTCAGATTTTTTCTACACTTACACTACACAGTTTACTTCAGTAGTTGCTTTGATTTTTGGTGGTCAAATGAGTGTTTATTTTAAGTTGGGTTACATTATTTGCATTGGATTTTTCGCTGGGACCTTTACCAGGATTGCTGGATTTTGGGTTTCTCCTTTGTTTCTGCAGGATCTTCAGCTAGTATTAGGCTTGCTTGACAGCATTGGCAGCTTTTGGTTTTGGCAACCTTTTTATTTTATTTCTTTGTATTATCAATATATTTTCTCCACATAGGTATACTTGTTTTTTTAAGAGATTTTTGATGGTTTTGGGGTATACTTGTAACTTTATTTTAGGCCTTCTCTTTTCTTGCGTGAGTTGTACTGAGGAGGTGGAGCTCATATGGGTGCGTATAAATTTTTTTCTTTTTTTGGTCTTTTAGCTTTAGGGATCCACCTCATCTCCCCATTTTTGTACCTTGTTTCAAATATTAACACATAGAGAGTCACGAATTGCTTTTTTTCCATACATACATACATATATATGATGAGTGCTAGAAAATTCGCGGCGGTAGAGTAACAAATTATCGTCTTAGCGTTGTACGAGAATTCAACACGCACACAAATGAAAAGGAAACAAGCAGTGACTCAGAAGCTTTTATGTGGAAAACCATTAAAGGGAAAAACAACGGGGCCTGACCCAGTTGCGTAAATCCACTATTGATTGACGTTTACAGAAATCCCTCATCTCATAGACGGGAAATGGTAATTATATGTTGTAGATTACAACTTCGACTGACGGGGTATGGTTGATGGTGGTCGACGACAATCAACGGTGGTCCACGGCAATTGGCGGTGGTCCACGGCGATCAGCGGTGGTCAACGGCGATCAGCTGTGGTTGACGACTATCGATGGTGATCGACGGCGATCGGCGGTAATGCAGAGTTGCTGCTTCTCCTCAAGACTTCAGACTCTCTTCCTTGGACCCCTTCTCATGTGAGAGTTTGGGTCTATTTATAGGGTTCTGGTTGCAATTAAGGCAGACATTTTGATCGGACGGTTCAGAGAGCTCCCCTCGATCAGACGATGTTTAAGGGGCATTTGATGACCTTAACGATGTCAGAATTGAGTGATCTTGGGCTCGTTGGATCCGTCTTGTTGAGACGCTTGATTTGAGTATGGGTTTGCTAGTGTCGGCATCCATTTAACCTTCCAATGTGTCTGAAAAACTTCTAAAAGTGGTTTAATGACTTGATCCGGGCTTGATTTGACTCGGATTGGACTAGTATTGATATCATTGGGTCCGTTTTATCGAGCCAGTCAGTTTGACTATATAAATTTACTGAAATCGGAGCTTCGATATTTGAATATTTCTTGATCAAAAAATTGCATCGAGATTCGTGCCATATGATAAAATTTTGTTGGTAGCGTGTGAGTACGTGTGTGTGTGCGCGCACACGTGTATTTATATAATTGGAAATAACTTATATTATTTTAATGTTTATATGGACCACACCATGAGATGGAAGACATTATATCATTTTTATCAACAACTATATTGCGTTCATTTAACATGGCGGGAGTTCATCATCTGCATGCTGACATGAAAATATAATAAGATAATTTAATCTTTAGTTAGGAGGCGCAATATGATATGAACATTGAAACTAACAAACAAAATAATGAGATAAACATGCACTCAAATAAGAATTGTAGATAAGAAGATAGTATTATGTTTTGTGAATCCGCCAACTGTCAAATAAAACAATGGATTTGAGAATTAAAGATAATGTTCAAATAGGATATCTTAACAGCATTGCCTAAGCATCCAAAGCAACCAAAAGAAAAAAAAAAGTGTAGAAAAATATAAAAGAATGGAGCTCATTATGCCCTGAATATTAGGTGACCATCATTAGATACGACTGATACGCCACTAATAAATTTTTATCATCTCACATGAATCTCGGTGCAATCTTTTGAACAATAAACATTCAAATTTTGATAAAAAGTCACGCATAGCTCCGATTTCAACAAACTTATAGTCAAACTGACCGGCTCGATGAGACGGACCTAATGATATAAAAACTAGTCTAATCCAAGTTAAATCAAGCTCAGATCAAGTTATTAATCCTTTATTAGAAGATTTTCAAACACATTTGGAAGATCAAACAAATGCCGACACTAGCAAGCATATACTCGAATCGAACGTCTCGACAAGACGAATCCAACGAGCCTAAGATCACTCAATTCTGGCATCTTTAAGGCCATAAAATCCCCATAAACGCCGTATGATCAATCTGAAGCTCTCTGGACTGTCCGATCAAAATGGTTGCATTAATTACACCCAAAATACTATAAATAGACCCCAACCTTCACATTAGGGGAGACATAAGCCTAAAGAGAGCCTGAAGCCTTGAGGAGAAGCAACAGCTTAGCACCACCGCCGACCGCCGTCGACCCCTGCCGACCTATGTCGACCACCGCCGACTTCCGTTGATCACTGTCGACCGTCGTCGACCATAAGATACCGTCGTCAACCACGGTTGATCTTCGTCATCGACCATCACCGACCTCTGTTAACCTTCGCCAACCATCGTCGATCATCGCTATCCACCTTCGTCAGTCACCAACAACTAGACGTTGTTAATCGACGTTGTAATCTGAAGAATATAATTACCATTCCCGTCTTTGGGACAAGTGATTTCTGTAATCATCAATCAATAGTGGATTTTCACAATTGGGCCAGACCCCGTGGTTTTTCCCTTTACAGGTTTTCCACGTAAAAACTTCTGGAGTCGTCACTGCTTATTTTTTTTTCATCTTTCTGTGTGCTGAATTCTCGTACAACACTAAGACAATAATCAGTTATTCTACCGCCGTGAATTTTCTAGCACGCATCAAGGATGCTCGAGTGATTAATAAATGCACGTTCGGAGCGTAAAAGGCACAAATCTCAAATCATTAAACAAACGATATTTTTTAACTCTTATAAGTTTAATCAAATGTTTAGTACTTTTACGAGAAAAGGAACATATTGCTGCTAAGGTTGATGACAATAGTGAAGAATATGAGTGATCACTCCATTACTTTATGAGTGATTATGATAGATAAAGTCAGCATTCCGACAAAATTTAGCTATAAATTTTATTAACATTATAGTTGAGGTATCTTAATTTTTTTATGGAATTATATAGGTTTCAAAAGAGTATCAAATAAGTCTAAAAAATGACTTAAAATCCATCACAAATCAATTATATGTTTGTGAAAGGTTTAGGATTAGTCGCAAAGTGAATTTGCCTTTGAAGCTTTTGCTATACCTTCAAACAAGATAGTGCAAATTATTTTCTGAAAGAGCCTTGTATATTCTGGTATGAAATAATCTAGTTAAAATGTTTGAAATATTATAATGTAATATTTCTATGTTTGACATAATATAAATAAATATATATTATTGTTAATATTTTCATACTTTAACTAATATATAGAAGTTAATGAACTCGTTTCAAACATTATTAAACAAAATTTTATCCATAAATTCTAAGTACATAATCTAAATGGGAGTATATTAATAAACATCTAAACTACTAGATAGCATGAAGTACTAAGTGTATCAAACATGTTGAACCTTGGTAATGATATATTGATTACAATTTATAAAATTTGTACGCCCAAATTAAAAGATGAATTTCTATAAATTCAATATTGTTGAGTTGATCTTGAGAAGTGATAAGTATTACGTGCTATTTGATAATCATGCAACCATTTCTTCTTGCTTTTAATCCAGACCACTAATTTACAACGCACCAGGCCTATCTCCACAGTTAATGCAGATTCCTAGTAATTTTGATATGACGTTTGGGTTCCGACAATTTTGTAATTTCAATATGCATAATATGGTTGTGTAATGTTAGGTATGTCATATACCGGTACTTGAAGTTTCTCTTGGAATGAAGAGGTGTCTCTTCATTAAAGATGTTGGGGGAGCGAGGGCGTGTTTGTAATTTGTTTGTGGGCTTTATCTATAAATAGATATGTAACCCTATGGATATGTAACTGGAACTCCTCTGAAATAGTGAAACCGCCGCTCTGCTCCCGAGGATGTAGGCATCTTTGCCGAACCTCATTAAATCTATGTGTTCTTCTTCTGGATTTACGTTTTATTTGCCTTAAATTTCACAAAATGTAAAACATAAATAAGGATAGTTTTCTGATATAGAAGAAACAGAGAGTATTGTTCTACTCTTTAAGTTCATTATCTTTTTTTTGCTAGTTGTTACAATTGTTTTATTGATGTCGTTAAATTTTGGTTTCTTACAAGCATGACATCAGATCAATGGAGCCTAAAAACCTCTGCTTCTTTGCATTATGGACTTATCAGGTTCCTTCGTTAATATTAGCTCTCCAATAAAATTGGGTGAAACTTCTATTCCTCCACAATTGAATTTTTTTGTGTCCAACATCGAATTTGTTATGAATATTCAAATTACTATTGAAAAATTCTATTTGGAAATCTCAAGCTTTAAAGCCCTTCAAATATGATAGATATAATGGTGGCTCTGCATCTAAATCCCTTTGCCAAATTGAAAATGTTGATGGAATATTGGTTTCAAATCCACTCTACAAGACATAGATAGTTATAGAACAAAATTTTGTTATTGCTTTGCCTTCCACCATCTATCCCCATTTCTCCCATATGTGCTTAATTTGGACATCATGTAGAAATATGGATAACCATTGAACATACTTGCAATCTCTAAATCGATCACACATTATTCTACTAAGGAATAAAGTTCATTACCTCACTACGAAAGATAAATCTATGATACAATATATTTCTGAAATAAAAATCAAAGTATATGGAGTTCTACAGTAGCGGAGGCTATGAAGTAAGGGAGTGTGCTTTTATTTCATCGTTGGTCAGTGTGAAGAAAAAAATAAGCTAAGTCATTTGTTGTATTTCTGTAATCTTGTAATTGTAAAAAATTATAGTGGAGTTCTCTTTGAATCAATGAACTCAGTTTTTGTTATGAGCATGCTTAGTGAGAGGCTTCCTATTCTTCGTTGAGATGGTTAAGTGAGAAGGAATGAATAAAAATTGCATGTTTAATTTAATTTATGTATATGGTGACGAGTAACCTTCTACACTTCATTTATTTTTCATTCTGGCCAAGTGATTTATTAAAATATGTTGTGAATTATAAGTCTTCGAAAAAAATTATAGTGGAATCAACTAGGTTAATCACATTAACATATAGGAATAGGGATATATATGTATAAAGAAAGTTTATTTTTCACCATATACTTTTCCGAAGCTTATGAAAATACCAAAATTTTAATGCTCCATCTTAATATAAATTCATAATTTTAAGACAGTCTAAATTATGGGAAAATTTTATTATTCATTATTTCCAATGAGCTATATGATCTCTCTAAGTTTGATCCTTCTAGGTTTGAGGCATCTCAGAGACAGAGGAAGCAGATATTTGAGGAGATATAGGCTTTCTAATCATAAGAAGTATGCATTTACAAGTGAAATCTTACAAATGCTTGTCATTAAAAAATAAATTGAATTTTTTAAATTCAAGAGCTTATAATAGGAAAATTCTATAAACATTCTTCATAGCTTTTCAAACTTTGATGTAATTTTTTAGTTCTTGATCAGCTCGATAATTCATTATATATCACAATCTTTTTTACAAAACATGCATCACAACACCACTTGTGTTACAACCACCACTAAATTTGTAATTAATGCAACCACATTTCCATCATAATAATCCCCATCAAGCCCTATCCCACAAACTCGCTTACTTTTTAGTTTTCATAATCCACATCTTCTAAGCTATAAATAAGGCTTTCCAATGAAGAGCTTCTTGTGGATCAAGAAGGAGAGGAGTGTAGGGAGGAGGGGCTCAGTTATGTGCAGTGAGTTTGAGAACTTCACTGGGGAGGGGATTGGGGTCAGACTTCTTCCTCTACAAAACAAAATTTACACATATACCAGTCAATTTTATGTATTTACATATCTAACACACTTAAACTTTAATTTTCAAATACGTAACTTTCATACCTATAGGCATATCTATGCATGAAAAGACATATTCCAATTTTATTTTTAAGTTAAAACTGTGATATTTTTATGTGATATGTAAGATTGGGATGGTATAAATGTAAAAATAAATTTGAGTGGTAGATATGTAATTTCTGGCATATGTAAATTTATTTTAATTCCTTATAATAATTAATATAAATTATTGACGATGTATACATAATTACACTCATTCTCATTTATTTTTTGAGTGCTCATTCTCTCTATCTTTGACCCAAAAATTCATTCCAAATGGTCATTTCTTCCATTTTGGTTGCAACCCCTCATAGGTTTTTATTCATGGCGACACTATAAATTGAAAAGATCACCATGAACTTCTTCTTGTTGGATGTGTATATTACTATTCATTACATTTGAATACAAATGAAATTTAGGATTTTTAGGGACACAAGTAAATCTATTGACATCTAGTATTCACACTTTTATTTACCATGTTATCTCTTTTACACCATATTGGAAGGAATATACATGTTCAATTGTTTTCGTAACATATCTACCAAGTTATAGAAGTGTCCATGATATACTTCTTACTTTAACAGTTCATGTATAAATTAATAATTAAAATCCTGATTTGTGTACACCTATATATTTAATATGCTTTGTATGTATGTTTCAAGAAAGATCCGATAAAGGTGTGGTAAATATCACAATTATCTAGCTATAGACTGTAAAACCATAGAATATTGTTGTAAATCCGAAATCTCAAGTATCAAGCTACCGTAAATTAAAACAAGTTGCAGTCCAAACTGTTCTATTTCACTTATCAAACTATATTATGTGGTTGTTTGGTGATTATACTAAGGATTATATTTCTGTTAAATTTGCCCAACTGAAAAAATAGATCCATAGAGCAGCATTGCTTGATCGACAACAGGACATAGTTCAGTGAAATAAATCAACACGATGACACTGACAACGAATATGAGAATCCTAATGCATGCAGTGAAGGCATATTGGCCATACTGAACTTATCAGTATCCTACAGGAAGCTCAAAAACCTTCCAACGGAAGAAAAGGGGCACTCACTAAAGTTTAGATGTACTTGTCCCAACATAATCAAAACTAAGAAGCTACTTACATTGCTTCAACCAACCTTACATTTTAATCCATATATTTACGGCTGTGCATTATTTGGTTTAAATAGAAAAACCGAATCAAACCGAGTCGATTTGGTGGATTCGGTTTGGTTTGAAAAAAAAAATTCTGTTACAGCTTTAGAAATGTTAAAGTTTAGTTTTCGATTTACTACTGTTTGGTTTTACTTCTTACTTAATCGAATCAGCCAAAAACCGAAATTTCCAAGTAAATCTTTTTTAAAATGTTTAGGAAGAAAAATTTTTAGTGATTAGCATTACATAATCTTCGCATAGTAATCTTCATTTACTCTGATTATCATCATATTCTTATAACTCCAAACTGTATTTCGGTTTAAGTAATACCAAACCGTTTAAATCGAAATAAACTTCAATTTAATTGGTTCAGTTTTATCAAAATTTTGTTTTAATTCAGTACTTTGGATTTTATATTTCAGTTGAAATTGGTTTGCCTAATTTAAAAATCGAACCATCCGAACTGACAAAATGCACACTCCTACATCTATTGAAAGCACCAAAGCAGGATATATATAAATATAAAAGTTTAGGTGTGATACGTTATCAAATATTTTTCATCATCGGCACAAATCTCAAAGCATGACACATATCTCGATGCAATCTTTTGAGCAAGAAACATTCAAATCTTGATAAAAAATCATTCAGAGCTCCGATTTCAGCAAACTTATAATCAAACTGACCGGCTCGATGAAATAGACCCAATGATATCAAGATTAGTTCAATCCGAGTCAAATCAAGCCCGGATCAAGTCATTAAACCATTTTTAGAAGACTTTCGGACACTATGGAAGGACAAATGGATGCCGAAATTAGCAAGTCCATACTTGAATCGAGCGTCTCGACAAGACGAATCCAACGAGCCCAAGATCACTCAATTCCGACATCGTTAAAGCCATCAAATGCCCCTTAAACGCCGTCAGATCGAGGGGAGCCTTCTGAACCGTCCGATCGAAATGGTTGCATTAATTGCACCCAGAAGCCTATAAATAGACCCCAACTCTCACATGAGAGGGGGGAGGACAAAAAGAGAGAGTCTGAAGACTTAAGAAGAAGAAGCAGCTCTGCATCCTCGCCGACCGCCGTCGACCACCGCCGATAGCCGTCGACCACCGCTGAAGGTCGTGGACCACTGCCGATCGCCGTGGACCACCGTCGATCGTCGACCACTACCATCATCCATATACCGTCAGTCGACGTTATAATATATATCACATAATTACCTTTTCCCGTCTGTGGGACGAGAGATTTCTGTAAACGTCAATCAATAGTGGATTCTCGCAACTGGGCCAGACCCCGTGGTTTTTCCCTTTACGGGTTTTCCACGTAAAAACTTCTGGAGTCACTGCTTGTTCCCTTTTCATCTGTGTGCGTGCTGAAATCTCGTACAAAGCTAAGACGATAATTTGTTACTCTACCGTCGCAAATTTTCTAGCACGCATCAGTTTGGCGCCGTCTGTGGGAAACTCTCATTCCCATCATCGAAGTACTTGTTCAATTTTCCTACATGGAAAACAATAACAATATTCGGGACAACGGAGCAGCTCGCTCCAACACCCATCGTTCCAGGAATCTGTCACGTAGTCAAGGGCGATATGTTTCTTCATCTTCCCGTCCTGGAACACGCTATCCTGCCAACGAGGGGGTTTCAGGTCCTTCTATGGAAGAACGCATGCGAAGAATGGAGGAAGCTCAACTGCAGATCTTACAATTTTTACGTAGGACCCAACAACCGTCGATGAATGAAAATCGTCCACCATTGAATCAGCGTCCTATGAGAAACATGCCCGGAAGAAGTCGTACCAGCCCCCCTCCCCAAGAAGGAACACTTCCGTACCAGGTCGTGATGCTGAACTCTTAGACAATCGCAAGTTCCACACATCCATCTCATGCAGTTCACCTAGCACCGCCACATCTCGCTACCATTCCAAATAATGTCATCCATAACGAATTACGTCGCCTCGTCCGAGAAGAGTTCCCCATTGAGAAAAAAGATCGCTTCCACACTCATCATAACATCAAGGAATCTTCTTCCTTAGCGAATGCAGTCCTCCAACACCCCATTCCAACTGACTTCAAGCTGCCGAACATTGACGCATATGAAGGGATAACTGATCCCTATGAACATATTGATCATTATAGAACCATCATGCACATTCAACGTGCCTCTAACGCACTTCTATGTCAAGTGTTCCCTGCTACTCTTAAGGGACAAGCTCGGACCTGGTTTTACTCTCTGCCGGGGGGCATTGTAAACACCTTTAACAAGCTTGCCAAACTATTTGTGGAACAGTTCATAGCAAATCGAAGGATCATCAAGGATTCATCTCATCTCTCAGGAATTCGTCAAAGTGAAGGAGAATCACTCAAAGACTACTTCCGCAGGTTTTCTACTGAAGCCCGTCAAATTCCAGGAGTAGATCCAGAGTTGCTTAGGGGAGTCTTTCTTGGGGACTCCGCCCGAGACCCTTCTACTCATCACTTATGCGAGAGACAGCTCATTCTTATGCCGACCTTGTGCACCGTGTTGAGGCACAAATCTCTGCAGATGAGGCCATCATTGCTCACAAGGAACAATTTGAGCGATTGGGGCAAGCATAAGAATAACGTTGAGTATACCAAAATTTCACAGCAAAAAAAGTTTAAACCACAGGGGAATCATGAGCAACAATCAGAAAAAGAATACACGCCACTTAACACGTCTCGTGTTAACATCTTAATGGCCATCAAAGATGAAGATACTGTCAAGTGGCCAAAGCCATTAAGAAATCCAAATGGTGGAGACCAGTCTCAATATTGTCATTTCCATCGTGCAAAGGGACATTCAACAGAAAAATGTTTTCAATTAAAGGAAGAAATTGAACGTATGATACGCCAAGGACATCTGGGTCGCTACTTACAAGAACAATGTGAGGGAAACCAGAACAGAATCGTTGGAATTATCGAATGAGAAGTATACTTCCAACTCATCTTATCTGAGTGAAAACTGGCTTATAAACTCTTAATTTTAACAAAATCTTCATGTGGTTTTAAAATTTCATTTCATTTAAATTTTAATTTTCTTATGAAAGAATTTTGTGTAGAAAGTCCTCTTGATGAAAAGAGGTGCTATACCCCTAGAAGTCGAGCCCAAGAGGCAAGACTCGACGGGAAGATACGGTACTCCTAAAAGTCAAGCCCAAGAGGCAAGACTCAATGAGATGCTACCATGCCCCTGGAAGACGAGCCCAAGAGGCAAGTCTCGATTGGAAGCTAGTAGTGGACAGGGTCCTCACTAGAAAGACTCCATGAGAGCAAGTGGTTGACAGGGTCTCCACTCAAAGACCTCAGAAGGCTACAAGCCTCGAAGGCACGAGTATACTCAAAGACCTCGTAAGGCTACAAGCCTCGAAGCGCACGAGTACACTCAAAGACCTCGAAGGCTACAAGCCTCGAAGACACAAGTACACTAAAACCTCGACGAGGCTACAAGCCTCAAAAGGTGCGGTACACTCAAAGACCTCGAAGGCTACAAGCCTCGGAAGGCACAGGTATACTCAAAGACCTCAGAAGGCTACAAGCCTCAGAAGGCACAGGTACACTCAAAGACCTCAGAAGGCTACAAGCCTCAGAAGGCACAGGTACACTAAAAAACCTCACCAGGCTACAAGCCTCAAAAGGTGCAGGTACACTCAAAGACCTCAGAAGGCTACGAGCCTCAGAAGATACCGGTTCAAGCTCCTTTAAGGCATAAGTATGAGAGGGCACAATCTCGAAAAACATGAACCACAAAAAGACTTTCGTTTGATTGAGAACCACAACAACCGTGGAAAACGCAAAGAAATACAATGTCATAATCTACAAATGCCACATTAGATGATTAAAAATGTTACAAATATCAACATATAATTGCACAAGGGCCACAACAAATCCGCTAATCTTCGAGTAGAGTCAACATCGCCTCCCCAAAACTCTAGTACTTCTGATAATCATTGGGAGAGCACCGTATATCGTCGTTACCACATAAGCAAGAAATCTTCCCCTGAAAGTGCGACGGGAAAAATATAGTATTTTTTCATCACCTTTATAACGTGCAAGAGTGGCACAGAAATCTCCTCCAGAATACACAGCATCAAGTACACGATCTGCAACGCTCCGCCACAATGTGTCACCGCAATACATCGCCCCGCCTTGACGCCCCGCCGCAATGCGACATTCCGCGGCAATGCGTCGCTGAAACGGCACTCCGTAACGAGCCACAGCTACACGTCGTTGTATTAAGCCACGCCACCCCGACGCACCTTCGTAACACTCCGCCGCAACGCTTCATCGCAACGCGTCGCCCCAACGCATCACTACGATGCATCACCGTGACGCCTCATCGCAACGTTCTGCGCCACCGCGCCACCGCCACATGTCGCTGCGTAGTGTCGCTCCGACACGCCGCCGCAACACTCTGCTGCGACGCGCCACCGCAACGCCCCGCCGCGTTGCCCCGTCGTGAGGCTTCGTCGCAATGCCCCGTCGTGAGGCTTCGTCGCCGCAACGGTTTGCCGCAACACTTTGCCGGAACACTTTGCCGCAACACTTTGCCGCAACACTTTTCTGCAATTGTGCACCGCAACACTTTTCCGCAACTCTGCACCGCAACTCTTCACCACAATTCTTCGCTGCAACTCTTCGCCGCAATTATTTGCTTCTATGCAAATCTTCTCCGCAACACGGGATGTCTTTCTCCTTCTCCTCACTTGTGATTTTTTCCTCTCATCCATGGCCTCTATTTATAGGCTTGAGATGAAGCAAAACATTAAAAAAAATAATAATAATAAATAAAAACATTTCATTTTTGATCCTTCAAATTCTGCATTTATATGTGAAATTAATTAAAATCTTAAATACAAAAAAAAAAACTTTTCATATTCTCTTTTTTTATCATTTCATATTCTTTATTTTAATACATATAACTATATAAATATAACAAGATATATATTGTAACTTCTTAACTTTTAATGACTGGAATTTAAACAGTTTATAACTTCATAGAGTTATACTCTTACCTCTTAAATGAGGTCCTTTTAGAAGTTAAACAGATCATAATTTTATCATTATAGCTTCCTCCTCACATGCTCTTCCTAAATCGTTTTATTCCACTCTAATTACCAGCCTGGCCCGCTAAAAAAATAAATTTTATTCTGCCTTAGAGGGGGGGTTCGAACTCCCGCCCCTCACAACTCCATCCAGGACGCAACCACTAGGCTAAACTGCTTTCTTGCATAAAGATGGCATTTTATTATACTAATAGTAAATATGACAGACTATATATATATATATATGAAGTTATATATGTTAGAAACTTTAATCAGTAAAACTTTAATTTCCATTCACATTCTTGTTGGAGAAAAACAACAAAACTTAAATCTATCTTTGATCTTAAGGCGGAAGCATACTTCGAATCCATTTGATCGATTGCAAGCAATCGATCTTCCAATCTCGTAGATTTTCCGGAGTTTTCCTTAGTCTCTCTCGTTGATGGGGAACAAGAGAATTTAGAAGTGTGCGGATCATGGATCATTACCTCTCGTATTTATTGTAACCAACTGGTGGTTACAAAGGATTGCTTAATTCCAATTCTGCCCCTCATTAAATCAGAATTTGCACTTATGGTATCCACACTTATAATTTCATGACAAATGTGCCTAAAGTCATAAACTTTATTAATTAATTAGACCACAATAATTTTGACTTGTTAAATAATGACCCAACACATTTATTAATTACATCGTAGTCCCATAAATTATCCAACAATCTCCCACTGGACTATATATGTAAAAAATAAATGTGTCAACCTTAGAGCGCTCAAAATTTATTGTCATTATTATAAAGGCACATTACAATCTCGTCCATTAATCATATCAATATAGGATCAAAGCAGTCTTCATTGTATTTGTCACAACTAAACCCATCAATGGTCACATATATTAATATAATCAAATGACATAGATCAATCATGAATGTGTGGAATGAAAATTACATGCAAGGTGGTCAGTTCATGTCAATTTTCAACTGGTCCTACTTTACTTAAGTGAGATCAAACTTTAACTATACAGAGTGTACTGAACTGAATAAAATATCATATTTCTGATCAGAAAATATCCAAATATGTTTTGTACATAAAATAAAACATATAACTAAAAAACACAAACTAACAAACTCCCACTGAATCTAAATTTTCTCAAGCTCTATAACACCCATATGAGTAGTATGCTCATGAAAGACCCTGGGTATCAAACCCTTTGTAAGGGGGTCCGCAATCATGGAGTTTGTTCCAATATGCTCTATGCAAATCTGGCCACTCTGTATTCTTTCCTTCACAATAAGAAATTTGATGTCAATATGCTTTGACTTGGATGAACTCCTGTTGTTATTGGAATACAATGCTGTTGATTTATTGTCACAAAATAACTTTAGTGGTCTTTCAATCCCTTCCATAATGCGCGACTTAGTGACAAAATTTCTCACCATATGCCATGGTTGGATGCCTCATAACATGCTATATACTCTGTCGCCATAGTGGATGAAGCTATTAGTGTTTGTTTTGCACTTCTCCAGGATATAGCTCCACCACTTAACAAAAATATGTAACCCGATGTGGATCTTCTGCTTGTCTTAGCATCCGAAGAAAATCGGAGTCGAATACCCAATGATCTCCAAATTATCCGATCTCCTCTATGTAAGCATGTAATCTTTTGTTCTCCTTAAGTACCTCATAACCCTTTTGGTCGCTTTCCAATGATCCATTCCCGGGTTACTTAAGTATCCGCCTAAAACTCCAACAATGTACGCAATATCCGGTCGCGTACAAACTTCGAGCATACATAAGACTCCCTATCGCTGAAGCATAGTGGAATCTTTTGCATTTCCTGAATCTCAAGGTTTACTTTTGGGCACTGATTGAGACTGAACTTGTCTCCTTTAGCGACAGGGGTGTCAATTGGTCTACAATTCTGCATGTCATATCTTTTAAGCACTTTATCAATATAGCCTCTTTGTGATAATCCAAGAATACACTGAGAACGATCTCGGTGAATTTGAATTCCTAAAACAAATGAGGCGTCACCAAGATCTTTCATCTCAAAATTATTTGATAGAAATCTTTTGGTTTCTCGCAACATGTCTATATTATTTGTGGCAAAGCGAGTATGTCATCCACATACAAAATCGAAAAATATGCTTTATCCCATCGAATTTATGATACACACAATCATCAATCGCATTCATTTCAAAACCAAATGATAGAATCACTTGATGAAATTTGTGATACCATTGCCGGGAAGCTTGTTTGAGCCCATAAATGGATTTCGTCAGTTTGCAAACCATATTCTTTGGGTCTCCTATTACAAAGTTTTCTGGTTGCACCATATAGATCGTTTCATCAATGTCTCCATTGAGAAATGCGGTCTTGACATCCATTTGATGTAGTTCCATATCATAATGAGCAACAAGTGTCATGATTACTCTAAAAGAGTCCTTTGTTGAAACTGGAGAAAATGTCTCTTTATAGTCTATCCCTTCCTTTTGAGTAAAGCCTTTAGCTACAAGACGAGCTTTATGTCTTTCCACATTGCCTTTTGAATCCCTTTTAGTTTTAAAAATCCATTTACAACCAATGGGTTTCTTTCCTTCTGACAATGGAACAAGTTCCCAAACTTTATTGTCTTGCATAGATTTATACTCCTCATTCATTGCTTTGATCCATTTTTCTGAATTGGAACTTTGCATAGCTTGATGAAAGTTGATAGGATCATCTTCCATCATACTAATATTTTCCTCGTGTTCCTGAAGAAATACAATATAATCATCTGAAATAGCATTTCTTCTTCCCCTAGTGGATCGTCGCAAAAGCACTTGCTCTTGAACTTGTTCTTGAGATTGTTGAATTTGTTCCTCAAGGGGTTCTTGATTTGCAACTTGATCAATGTCAGGAGTAAGATCCTGATCATTATCAAAAGCAATTACAGGAATAGGAACCAATTCCTCTTCAACAAGAGTAGTATGGTCTTATTCCTCCTCAAAGACAAAGTCTCTAACCTGATTTCTCCCCCCAAATTCAATATTCTCAAAGAACACTGCAGTTCCCGTCTCAAAAATTATCTTTAATTTGGGATCATAAAACTTGAAACCCCTAGATCGCTCCGAATAACCAACAAAGTAGCTACTTACTGTTTTAGGGTCTAACTTTTTCTCAAGTGGCTTGTAAGGCCTTGCCTCAGCTGGGCAACCCCAAACATGAAAATGCTTTAAACTGGGTTTTCGCCCTGTCCAAAGCTCATAAGGTGTAATTGCAGCTCGCTTTAGTTGGTACTCTATTTAGAATGTAGGCTCGCTGTCTTGAGTGCTTCTCCCCGAGTGAATTTGGTAAGGTAGAATGACCGATCATACTTCTTACCATGTCTTTAAGAGTGCGATTTCGTCTTTCAGCCTACACCATTCATGCTAGGTGAACCTGGCATAGTGTATTGTGGGACAATTCCACACTCCTCTAGGAATTTAGCAAATGGTCCCGGACGTTGTTCACCTGAAACGTCATATCTACCGTAGTATTCACCACCACGATCAGATTTGACTTTCTTTATTCTTTTGCTTAGTTGGTTCAACTTCAGCCTTATAAGATTTGAACACGTCCAATACTCGGGACTTCTCATTAATAAGAAATAGGTATGCATATCTTGAATAATCATCTATGAATGATACAAAATATTGTTGACCATTCCAAGAAGTCGTAGAAAATGGTCCACAAACATCCGTATGTATCAATTCTAAGACTTCTGTAGCTCTATATGCACCTAATTTCTTCCTTTTGGTCTGTTTTCCCTTAATGCATTCAATACAGACATCAAAGTCTGTAAAATCAATGGAATTTAGAATTCCATCTGACACAAGTCTTTCAACTCTATTTCTAGAGATGTGACCTAAACGCTTGTGCCATAATGCTCCTGAATTTTCATTATTAATTTTTTGCTTAGTACCTCGTGATTCCACATTCAGAGTTTCATTATAAGAAGCAATGATATCAAGCAAATAAAGATTGTCATATACCACAAGAGAACCCAGTTCCAACAATATTGGAATTAACAGATAAACTGAAACAACTGTTTTGAAATGAACAACAATAACCTAATTTGTCCAGGCAACAAACAGAAACCAAATTCAATCTAAATGACGGTACAACAAAATTATCTATCAAATCCAAATAGTAACCAGTACATAATAACAATCTAAAATGCCCAATTTCTTCCACTTCTACCGATTTTTCATCTCCCACATAAATGCATCTTTCAGCATCATTTGGTTTTCGGTAGCTCGAGCAACCTCGCATCGAAACACTTATGTTAGTAGTAGCACCGCAGTCTAACCACCAAGTGTTTCTAGTACCGAAGCCAAATTTACCTCGGATAGTACCAAAGTTAGAAATGTACCTTTCTTTACACGCCAAGCATGATATTTAAGCACATTCCTTCTTCGATGTCCTTCTTTGTTGCAAAAGAAACAACCGATATTTTCCGAATTTTGAGCTTTATTTTGTTTCTTTCGAGAAGGACCCTTGTCTCTTAGCAGCCTTCATTCTTTCTTTTAGAGCCCCTTTCCTTAGAGGTGTTTACTGGATGAGCACTATCGCCTTTCCTCGCTTCAACCTTTCTTCCTCTTCGTACACAATGAGAAATAAGCTCATTAAGAGTCCATTTCTCCTTTTGCATATTATAGCCGACCGTAAATTGACCAAACTCGTGGAGGAAGAGAAATAAGAACTAAATGCACGAGTAAGTCATCCGTCAACTCGAGATTTAGTTTCTTTAATTTTAAGCAATATTAGACATCTCCATGATGTACTCCCTTATATTTTCCTTGCCTCCGAACTTCATTGAAATCGTCTCTTTAAAAGAATACCAGCTTTCAGCCTTATCGCTCTTTGCAAAGCGTTTCTCAATTTCAGTAAGGAAAATTGCAAGCATCGGTGATCTCACTAGACACCGCACCTCTAAAGGCCTCAGGTATGTCGCGCTTTATGATCATTAGACTCAAGCGATTAGAACGGTCCCACTTCTCAAAGATCCTCCTATCCTCGGAGGAACTTGCATCCGTAAGAGGAGCGGGCTTATCTATTATTAATGCTAGATCTAGATCCATGCAGCCAAGAACAATGAGAATGTTCTCTTTCCAATCCTTAAAACTATCACCCTTAAGGATCGGGAACCGAATCGAGATTAGCGAGATACATTAGCAACAACCGAAAAATGAACAAAAGATTTAATTAATAAAATGTTTAAATTCAATTAATGGTAAATCCCATCTCAAGATACCTAATGCAACATTAATATCAAGTTTTTGGACAAGTAACATTAATCACGTAGTGGTAATCTTGTTGTAATGATCAAACATTAACAATAACATATATCAAGCAATAAATCTATCTTTGGATCGATTTATTACTCATATATTATTCCTTATAATTGTTACATGCTTATCATCACAAGTATGTATGCAGTTCGACCAAGTATTAATTTTCCTTTGGACCAATTAATACTCGCATGAACCTACATACATACAACATCCATCATTCGTCATGAACTATCTACACATGAGAGGTCACTTTGGCAACATCATGCTTCAATAAGTTCATTAAAAAATGATGGACAATTTTAAAGTACCATTTATTCGAATTTAATTCAAACATTAATTTAATTTTACAAAATCTTAATTTTATAAACAATGGACTAAATTTTAAAACCTTAAAGTCCATAATTTACAAAAATTGATTGATTTTATAAAATAATCAATTTATAATTTAATTAATTTAATTTACTCATTTTAAAATGAGTAACTTAATTAACTTATTTATTTAATCTACTCATTAAATTAAATGACTCATTTTATTTTCCAAATTAAAATGAGTAAATTAATTAATTAATTAATGAGTAAATTAAAATTTAAATTAAACAAAATAAAATAAAATAAGGAAAATCAATTTAAAACTAAACAAAATAAAATCAAATCAATTTTATTTTATTTTATTTTATTTTAATTTTTCTGAATTTTTTTTTTCCGCGAACCGGTCCGCGAATCCGGTCACGTGAACCGGGTCCACGGACACTGGTCCGCGAACCGGCTCGCGAACCGTTCGCGACCGTTCGCGAATCGCGAACCGCCGCGAGCGGCTCGCGAGTTCGCGAGTCTCGGCGCGCCTCCGCGCCCGCCCGGCGTTGCCTCCCTCCGGCGCCGTTTCCGGCGTCTTCCCTTTCGCCGCGTTTTTCAATTTCGCCGGATTTTGCCGCCGTCGGAGGACGCGCCACCGCACCCACCGACGTCTCACAGTCCTGCTGCGGCATTTCTTTCTCCGTAATCCCGCCGCCGCAAACTTTTGCGGGCGAATCCTTCGCGGGTAAAGGCGAACGAAAGGGATAAAATTACGAAGAATGAGGATGAATTTCAACAAGAACATGAACGGAAGGCTCTGATACCAATTGTTAGAAACTTTAATCCGTAAAACTTTAATTTCCATTCACATTCTTGTTGGAGAAAAACAACAAAACTTAAATCTATCTTTGATCTTAAGGCGGAAGCGTACCTGAATCCATTTGATCGATTGCAAGCAATGATCTTCCAATCTGCAGATTTTCCGGAGTTTTCCTTAGTCTCTCTCGTTGATGTGGAACAAGAGAATTTAGAAGTATGCAGATCAGGGACCATTACCCCTGTATTTATTGTAACCAACTGGTGGTTACAAAGGATTGCTTAATTCCAATTCTGCCCCTCATTAAATTGGAATTTGCTCTTATGGTATCCACACTTATAATTTCATAACAAATGTGCCTAAAGTCATAAACTTTATTAATTAATTAAACCACAATAATTTTGACTTGTTAAATAATGACCCAACACATTTATTAATTACATTGTAGTCCCATAAATTATCCAACAATATATCTATACACTCACACACGCTTGCTCGATTTTGATAATTTCGGACGATAAAAATGATCTCGCCCGAAAATAGGGGGGCAACTGATACGCCAACAAATATTTTTCATCATCGGCACAAATCTCAAAGCATGACACAAATCTCGATGCAATCTTTTGAGCAAGAAACATTCAAATCTTGATAAAAAATCATTCGGAGCTCCGATTTCAAAGAAACTTATAATCAAACTGACCGGCTCGATGAAATAGACCCAATGATATCAAGATTAGTCCAATCCGAGTCAAATCAAGCCCGGATCAAGTCATTAAACCATTTTTAGAAGACTTTCGGACACTATGGAAAGACAAATGGATGCCGAAATTAGCAAGTTCATACTCGAATCGAGCGTCTCGACAAGACGAATCCAACGAGCCCAAGATCACTCAATTCCGACATCGTTAAAGCCATCAAATGCCCCTTAAACGCCGTCAGATCGAGGGAGCCTTCGAACCGTCCGATCGAAATGGTTGCATTAATCGCACCCGAAGCCTATAAATAGACCCCAACTCTCGCACGAGAGGGGGAGGACAAAGAGAGAGTCCGAAGACTTGAAGAAGAAGCTGACTCCGCATCCTCGCCGACCGCCGTCGACCACCGCCGATAGCCGTTGACCACCGCTGAAGGTCGTGGACCACTGCCGATCGCCGTGGACCACCGTCGATCGTCGACCACTACCATCATTCATATACCGTCAGTCGACGTTGTAATCTATATCACATAATTACCCTTTCCCGTCCGTGGGACGAGAGATTTCTGTAAACGTCAATCAATAGTGGATTCTCGCAACTGGGCCAGGCCCCGTGGTTTTTCCCTTTACGGTTTTCCACGTAAAAACTTCTGGAGTCACCGCTTGCTCCTTTTTCATCCGTGTGTGTCGTCGAAATCTCGTACAAAGCTCAAGACGATAATTTGTTACTCTACCGTCGCGAATTTTCTAGCACGCATCAAGGTGTAAGATATGTAAATACATAAGGCATGTGTGCTTTGTTTGTAAATTTCCAAAAATATAAAGGATGAGGTAATTTTTCTTAATTGATACAATTAGGTGTGATTATCATAAAAAAACAGTTAAACTTAAGAGCACAAATTTTTTAATCAGTAATCAATTTTGAATGAAAAACATTTTAGCATATGATTATGAAGTATTATAATTTATGCAATTAATAAATTCTAATAAGTAAAATACATAAAAAAAATCAAATAAATTCCTAAAAAATTTTAATAAATCTAGAATAAAAAAAACAATAATTTGGAGCAATTTTAGTAAAAATTAAATTTTTTTTAAACATATGTTCATTAACTTTAACTGAGCATCTCATTTATTTTATTCGCCAATTAATGGTAAGAATATCCTCCATTCACGTATTAAATTAATTGTCCCTAGATTAACTTTTTCACTTTAAAGTAAATATGATTTCTTCTTAAAGTATTTAAAGCTCCAAATATTTTCAAAGAACAAGCGATGATCATCTTCTTGGTTGTTAAAAATTTAATTCGTCTGTTCCTCTCACTTTTTTCTTTTTCTTTTTTTTATTTTTTTTAGATTCTCAATTAGGAAACTCCAAACGCTTGAAGTATAGGAAGCTTTTTATAATGACAATAAATACGCTATCAACAAATTTTCATCGTTTGGTGAATTTCGAGACAACATTTAGAATATAAAATATTCAAATTTTGACTAAAAATCATCGAGAACTTCATTTCGGCAAAGATATGGTCAAACTGTCTGGTTCGACGAGACAGACATAACGTTACCAAAGCTGGTCCTACTCAACTCAAATCAAGCTCAGCTCAAACTGTTAAACCGCTTTTGAATGCTTTCAGTGTATAATTAGAACGTTTAACGGATATTAAATCTGATAAGCTTATAAGCTTATAGTCAAATTGAGTGTCTCGGTAAGAAGAATTGAAAGAGCCCAAGATCATTCAATTCTGACATATTTAAGGCACCTAAATTTCCACAAAACACCTTCCGATCAAGGGTGCTTGGAGATGAAGACTGGAGCTTAGGGAAGTTGAAGCTCAACATCATTTATGCACTGAAGATCCGATAAATTTCTACCGCTATTGCAGTCGACGACCACCATCGACCAACAACTATCGATGACCGTCTACCACTGTCAACTGCCCTCTATTATTGACCACCATTTGTCGCCACCTACTTCTTGCAAAAATCTCCCTTGTGGGGTCACAACGTACATTGTGGAATCCCAACATACAATGTGAAACAATGAAGTACCTGAGAGAGTAATTTGTCCTCCAGTACACCGTAAAATGATGCACCCTAACAAAAGGTATAAAAGTGCATCTACCCCGAATATGGCATGAAGACGCACCTCAATGACGGTGTAACAACGCACCTCATATGCGGTGCAATGAAGTATTCCGAAGGCAATGCAATAATGTACCACGAAGATGGTGTAACAATGTACCCCGAAGACGGTGACTATCTACGAACTCCTAAAGCTCTTTCCTCACAGATCACCACTGCATCATACTTGACCAAATGCGACCTACATGGCTTATTGTTCATGCAACGCTCGACTCTGGCCTCTACGGCCTATGGATGTGAACATAGCTCGCCACTATGGTCTATGTGACTAACTACAACTTATGTGGCTCACAGCTTATGCAACTCTCGACTCCGATCCATGCAACCGATGGACGTCATCACAGCTCACTACTACAGCCTACATGAATAACTATGACCTACGTGGCTTACAACTTTTGTAGCTACCGACTTTGGCCCCCTATGGTCTACGAACGTCATCACAGCTCAGCATTATGACCTACATGACCAAATACAATCTATGTGGCTCACAGATCATGCAGATCCCAACTCTGACCCTTGTGGCCTATGACTGTCATCACAACTCACCACTACAGTCTATCTGACCATTACGACTGACATGGATCAGAGCTCCTACAGCTTTCTACTATGGCCTGTGTAGTAAACTAACATTCTTGAAGCAATCATTTATAGCCCACAAGGCCAATTACTGCCATGACTTTCAACTACAGCCTATACGACAAGTTGACGTTACAGCCACCATCTACAATATTCACGACAAAATACTGCCTCCAAAACAATCGATCACGAAACTTACAGCATATCATCAACGACAACTACATTCATTATAGTCAAACTATGAAAATTATCAACTTTGTAACACTGACTTTTTAATTCAGAAGAAGAATAGGCATATGTACCCTCGATTTATATTAGATTATTTTTACTGGATTAGGCCTCATGGTTTTTTTTTATTATTATTTTTTTAAGGTTTTCCACATAAAAATTAAGATATTACACTTCTATTTAATTACTCGAGTTTGTGATGAGTTTTTTGTACAATGTTAAGATGATAATTCATTACTCTACCATCGCATACATTCCGACACACATCAATAATAATAATAATAATAATAATAATAATAATAATAATAATAATAATAATAATAATAATCTTGGTTGTTATTATTATTATTATTATTATTATTATATTATTATTATTATTATTATTATTATTATTATTATTGTTGTTGTTGTTGTTGTTGTTGTTGTTGTTGTTGTTGTTATCCATCACCATGGGCTTTATCTTTTATTAACAAGTCAATCTACATAATACCAATTGAGGAAAGGAAATTTCAGAGATTTGTTTTGAGCGTGATTAAAAAAAATTTAGCTTCACTTTGTGCTCAAATGATAATTTTTTAAATTTACTTTGCAAATAAGGATAATTTTAATACATCAAAGACTAATTCTTTGACAGTGTTAATAAATTCAAAACTATCCAAAAAGCTGCCGAAGTTCCATCATTCGACCTTTCGCAGCAACCATAAATCCAAATAAAAAGACAAGTACACGGATAAATTTAAATAAAAAGTTGTATGGAAATCCAACTTGAGAATAAGTAATGTCTTGGATGTGGAAAGTGTGAGGTAAATCTTCAAATTTTGGGGGACAAAAAGATGACAAAGTCCGTCCATAGTGCAAATTCAAGTATTAAAATTAAGACATGATGGGATAATTGTTGGATTTGAGTGCTTGGTGAATTTTCAATTCTACTTACAAAACCCACAAGATTTATAAAAAAAAAAGAAAGAAAAAACAAGAAGAAGGAAATAAAGTTTAAAAGGAGAGAGAAAAAGGATTTGCTTTCTTCACATTAAAAAGTATAAATTGTTTTACATTGTTCCCTCTTCATAAAGAAAGGGATTTAGTGTACTAGGCGAGTGATTACATTCTAATCTAGTAAATAAATACTTGGCATGAGATATTTCTTATTATTTTGTGTCAAAGTGTGATGAAATTCTAATGAGTGCATATGGATGGATGGCTATCTTAGTGAATGCTTTAAAGATTTTGTTGACTCAAAAAATTAGAACCACCAGCCTTGGACAAGTGCTTTTGCAGTAGGCAGCTGCCTGTTAAACTAGGTTAATTCCATTTGGTCTTAGCATCATACTCTAGATCTTAAGAAGTTCACCTAATCTCTATTAGCAGGGACTAGGTGAACTTCTTAAGATTAGAACTTCATATTGTTCCCTCTTCATAAAGAAAGGGATTTAGTGTATTAGGCGAGTGCTTACATTCTAATCTAGTAAATAAATACTTGGCATGAGATATTTCTTATTATTATGTGTCAAAGTGTGATGAAATTCTGATGAGCGCATATGGATGGATGTCTATCTTAGTGAATGCTTTAAAGATTTTGTTGACTCAAAAAAATAGAGCCATCAGCCTTGGACAAGTGCTTTTGCGGTAGGGCTGCCTGTTAAATTAGGTTAATTTCATTTGGTCTTAGCATCATACTATAGATCTTAACAAGTTCACCTAGTCTCTATTAGCGGAGAACTTCACAAGTACATGTAGAGGTGACTGCACTGAAAGAATTAAGCAGGAGACGACTTAAGATAACTTTGTACGTAGGTGATGAGTTGACCTCCATGAAGTCTTCCATGTTTACTATTTGTCTTTTTCTCCCAAAGTAACTGGAAAAGTGATGGTTCCTAGCACTTCTTTCCTCTTGCCAGACAAATCATAGAGTGCTCTGACCACGGCTATCAGTCATTGGCTCCTGTGGCACATCTTGTTGAATGCCAACTTTAAGAGTTTTACGGAACCACCCATGTTAATGAGAGTGTCACTGAAGTGGAAGTTTTCACTCGACACGGTCACAATGATAGCATTGTTGTAGGGATTCTCCTACGAGGAAAGTCTTAGCTGATGAGGATGTGTGCGACAATTGGGTGCGAGGGTGGTTGTGTATAGCTCTCTGAAGAAAGCCTCTTCAGACAAGCTCTGCAAAAGAATATTCTCTCTCTCCTTCAAAGATGATGGGAAGTATCCAAGTTATATAGATTTCATGGACTTGTTGTCTTCTGATATTTTCTCAATTGGAGCCTTCCCTTATCATTGTGTCATTGCTCTAGGAGCCAAAAATTACTTCAATTTAGTTGATTTTATTAACTCTTTAATTAAGCTTGAGAGGTGTCACCAGTCTTCCTTGTCGTGATCATGGTCATGATGATAATCGTAGTATTTTTTTTAGATCTTGGAGCTGAGCTCTTGTCTTCATTAAAGATTCTCTTTTAAAATAGTCTTTATTTTGTATGATATGTACTTATCCATTGAGACTCTCAATGGAGTAAGTTTGGGTCTTTCTTGGTTGGGTAGTTGGCGCTCATCATATCCAGTTGGATGTCGATTAGGATATCGGATCTGGTTCCCTCGATGGTGTGTTCTATCAATTGTCTTATGATTTTGGGCAATTGAGCATCTTCATAATGAAGATGGGCACAAGGATGTAAATCATATTCAATTTTCAACCTTCACCTTGGGCGACACTTTTCTGCGAGTGATAGATAGAGGATTCTACTTTAGAGGATAAAGGGTTGGAGTTATACTTCTCAGCCAATATATATTTCTTAGCCTAACTCCAATAACTCGACTAAAAAATTTGGTTGTTACAGGCCTGAAGCGTCTTATGGGCAACCTTTCCTTCCAGAAGCATCTGATAAATGTGTACAGGCTTTCGCTTTATCCCTAGTGGAGTTGTAAAAGGGTCTATGAACTCTTCTTAGGCTCTAGGACACTCATGAATTGTTTTACAAATATCTACTTGGAATAAATGAATTACGTGATTACTCCTAATGTTAATTCATTTAACCATCTGTCGGCATATTTTTAGGTTGAGTGTTGTATTTTTTAAAAGGGGTCGCCTACAGAAGTTGTCGGCGAATTTTTAATTTGATTTAAATAAATAACTTGAAAAGTAGTATTTGATTTTGAAAATAATTTTAAATTTGAAAATTTTAAGATATGAAATCAAACTGATCTCACATCCCGAATAGTTTATATAAACGAGCGCCGCATCACAAACCGTGTATCTATCCCTAAGGATAGACACACTGCTTGATGGTGGGGCTCGGTTAAATAAACTAGAAGATTTGTGACATCCGTTTGGTCTGCGAACCAATTTTATAAGCCGACAAATTCCACTCGCTTAATATAAATGAATTAAGCGGGGTTTATATTACACAGGTTCTTTAAAATTCCCTATAAGGGCAAGCCCACTATAGTTAATTACATCTTAAGTGACGGGAATCACCTAAGAAAACTCTCGATAATAATCGATAATTCGCTCTCAAGAATTTCAAAGTTTAAGTTTTCAAAGGATTGAATTTTTGAATCTCGATAGGGAATGGATCGAGTTTGGAACATTTTATTTTGGGAATTCGAAAGGAAGAAAGGTAGGAGAAATTACGGATTCGAAGTGAACTTCGATAATCTCCCGACTATCCTATTGTTTGGCTTGGATTTAGGAAAGTCCTAATGTTTATTTAATGTTTTAATCTTGCCAATTTTAATTAATTAGGGCTTATATTTATATGATAGAATCATACAAATAGCACTGGAAGATATGAGGGTTTATGTCGTATCGGACGACTACCTCGGAATCCTAAGACCGGTTAGGGCTTAATTTGCAATGCAAATGCCTAACGAAGAGTTGAGGATTTATGTTGCACTAGGCAAACTACCTCGAAGTCCTATGGCTTTGTTGTTTAATTCTAGGAAAGTTTTCTTGAAGTAGGTTCGAGTTTTGCTGATGACGATGGCCGTGCTATGCCACCATGCTCCGAGCTTCTTGTTGTTGCGAGAGGTTTAGTTTTAGAAATCATAAATCGGGGGATGAGAAAATTGTTTTGGTTTAGAGAAGTCTTAATTTCCAAGTGTTTTTTGTGTTTTAATTAAAACAAATCTTAAAGTTGATTATAACAACACCGGTTAAGATCCCACGGTTCCATCCTTCGGCATCATTATTTTTATCGGATTCACTTAGTCCGGATGAATTTGCTAAACTCAATTGAATGAGTTCCACACTTTCATTTAGACCGTGGGAAATCCCGTTAGCAACACGTAGGTTACATCATCCGAGGTATTCCCGATCATCCGACAGGACGTTTTAATTCGGTTGTAATTGTAGTTTTGTGTTCTGTTTGTGATTAAATTTTGAGTTGCTTTATATTTTGAAATGTTGTGGCGGTGAATTTTATCTTGCAATGACTTTTAACTTAGTTTTGGTTTCGGTTTTAGGGACTATCCTAAAGGTGTGGGTTTTCATGCAACGGTTGTTTTATCATGCAAGAAAAGTAAAGTGCATTTGCGATAAAGTAAATTGCAGAAAGTAAATTGCGGGAAAGTAAATTGCGATAAAATAAAAGCGTACCTGGAGGGTCTTCCCGTCATTCCAGTCGCACTTAAAACACGATTAGAACATTTAAGCAAGTTCCTAGGTAAAGTTAAGGTAAGGGTTATGGTTTTCTACCAAATTCCTAATCCTATAGCTAGTCATTTCCTATGACGTCTAGGTTCCTTGTGTTTTTGGTTTGAAGACGATTTTCTTCATCGAAGAACAACTAAGTTCAATTGTTCTTATAAATATCCTATCATATTGAGGAAGTGCTTAAGAAGAATCTTAAACATCTTTTCAATATTTCTAGGATTGTTTTAAGTCCAAATGAATTTAATTATGTAAATGAATCGATCGTTCGAGGTTTTCAAGTTTTGTTAACTTGCTCGGTGAACTAGGATATTTGAATGTCCTATAAGTGAAGTAACATTTCATTTAATATTACGTTTAGGAGTTATGATAACTAAAGCTTTTGAGGGTAAATTGGTGTTCGAATGGTTTGTGATTTAACTTAATTTCAATTGAAGGGTTTAAATTTGGAATAGTGTTCGAGTTATTTTAGGCTTATTTCTTTATGTCTTAGGTGATGTTATTTAATTCAACTTAATTTAATTTAATTTAATTTAATTTAATTTAATTTAATTCAATTTAATTCAATTTAGTTTGATTTGATGTTACATTAAATTAATTTGATTTAATAAAATTTTTTTATTTAATTTGATTTAATTTAATTTAATTTAATTTAATTTATTTAATTTGATTTAATTTTTAATTTAATTTAATTTAATTTAATTTAATTTTTAATTTAATTTTTAATTTGATTTAATTTGATTTAATTTAATTTTTTAATTTAATTTTATTCATTTTAATTTTAATTAAAATTTTAAAAGAGTTCAATAATTTAGTTTAATGATTAAGTCTTTTAATATTTTAAATTTGAATTATCATTTTAATTAGGAATTAAACATTAATGAAATGATTAATTTAGGGATTTTTTAAATTAAAGAATAAATCTCTTCCTAATAATGTCCCTATTTTAATAATTCCAATTTTATTATTCTTCCAAATTTAATCAATTATTTAATTAAAGTTTAATCATTTTAAATTGCTTAATGGGTTTCTACCCTTCAATTATTAAATTTCAATCATCCAAATCAGATTAGGATCAAATATTTTACTTGTTAATTTTTTATTAAACCTAAAGTTTTAATTAAGGATTAAAAAAAAATTAATTACCACTTTACCCTTTAAGCTTAATAATTTCATAACTCACTAAATTGAACTCAAATGAACTTGAAATTTTTATGTGACTTCACTCATATGTCAATAAAGACAGGAGAGGAGAAAATGTGATTTTTCTGTATTTAATTTATTTATATAATTATTTTTGGTAGAAAATAGAGATTTCCAAGGAAAATTTAATAACATGACCAAGGGAAAGTTTCTGTCCTTAAGAAAATTAGGGGACATTCCTAATGACTAGGGGACCACTTGGACCAATTTTGGTGATTTTTTGAATTATATTATTTTTATTATAAATATTTTAAATTCTGGAGTGTTAATTAATTTAAAAATAAAATAAATGTTGAAAAATGAATTTTATGTTTTTCAAAAATCTCTCTGATATCAAGGAAATCAGAGAAGCAAATTTTGCAATTTTCTGATTTTTCTATGATTTATTATAATTATTTTAGTGAAAATGCTAGAAAATACATTTTTTTAATTTTAAAATTACCCTAGAGCTTTAAAAATTAATATCTCACCAAATAGACCTAAGAAAAGTATGGGGTTTGTTCCTAAGTGATTAAAATTCAAAATGTGACATTTTGGTGAATTTTATTATTTTTGTGATTTTTATTATTTTTTAATTATTAAAAATATTAAAATAATATTAAAAATCAACTTTTTAGAAAATTGAAATTTTAATTTTCTTAAATTCCCCTGATATCAGATAGGCTCCAAAACCAATTTGGTGAATTTTTGAAAGATATTTTGAAAGTTATGAATTTTTAAAGTTTAAAATGACTAAGTGGCTTAATCAACCCAATTAATAGGGCTAACCAAGTCCAATTGACCTCAAATTTTTATGGTGGGTTCTTCTAATCCTAAAGGTCAATGGAGAATTAATTTGAAGTCAATTTGATGTATGATTAGCTCTAATTAATCAGAGACCTATTTTGAGTGTTTAAGCCAATTAGGGTTGTCTAAAATGAACTAACTCAAAACCTATTTTTTCTAGGGTTCTCTGGTCATAAGGAACATCACCAAATTTTTCTAGAATTTATTTCACAACATGCTATTTATTGGAATTAAAATACTCAAAACAGTGACATGAATTTGAAAAATCAATAACTCTTCATAGGGATGGCCTCTGACTTTGGAAAATTCGGGGAATGTTCCCAAATTCGGAGGCTTCAAAAACCCTATGGTCTCATGCCATGGTGAATTGTATACATGCATGGAGAATTAAATGTATGCAGAGAGTAAATAAATTATAAAAAATAAAATACTTGATGAAATTAAATGATTTCTTTTCCACTTTATTCTTCTCTGTTCACTAAGCAAGAGGGTATTTTTATTTTATTTTTCTGATTTTCCTACACAAAGTTATGAATTTTTAAAGTTTCTGATATTTAATAAATACATTAAATACCCTATTTATCTACTTATCCACGCGGCGCCGGCGAAACATCGGCGGCTCCGAAGGGGTACGTGTCGCGCCGTGATTGGGCGCCGCCATCCGAGTCGGCCGTCCCGGGGCCCGCCGTATCGTTCCGTCTCCTCATCCGGCGCGATCCCGGCCGTCCGTCCGCGCGTGTATTAAATGGACGGCATCCGTTCATCGTCCCCAGTGTCCTCACCCGAGAGCCGTCCACACTAAATCCCTAATATCTCACTCGATACTCGATGGATTTTCATGTTCTTATGCTCTATGGATTCGTCTTGAAGAGACGAACACATCTATACGGTTATCATGCATTGAAATTAAAGCATTTGAAATGGAGAATCTCCGGAAGCTCGGGATGAAGAATTAGCTCATACCTTTGCTCGAGAGAAGTGTGGCTTCGATGCGAGAGTTGTTGCACCTTCGATTAGATCCTAGCAAGCTCCGGATGAAGTCTCTCGGTGCAGTGAATTGTCTAGGTTGGACTTCGACCACGGCCGATCACAAAGCTTGGAGGATGGAGCAAGCTGGGTGGCCTGGAGATGGGGCTTTTGCTTGGTGGACACCTTCCCTTGGTCCAGTGAAGGTGTAGAACCAATCGATTTGGGGATTGGCTCAGCCTGTGGAGAAGTGTCCCGGTTTTGGGTGGAATTTCGGTTGGGAAATTGAGTTTTATCGATGGGGATTAGGGCAAATTGACATCGGGGATCAAGCTGCTCTAAGGGTGGAGAAGGGTCCGGAACAATTTTGGCGAGTTTTGGCAAGGTTTGTGCAACTCTCCTCTCATGGCCGTGAGGGGGTCGGGTTTAAATAGAGGTGGTCGGAGAGCCTCCCGGGGATGGCGAGGGTTGGGATCGAGTCTGCTCGGTGATGGGAAGAACGAGCCATGGTGGCCATTAGGCATGGGGCGGCTCGACGAAGGTGGAATTCCAAAGTTGGCTCACATGTGAGCTCTCGGGTATGGTGTTTTCCGGCGATCCGGGCGGCCGGCCGGCAGGCATGGGTCACCATCTTGACCGGGGAGGTCGGGGCTTAGCAATGGTGAAGTCGATTGGGCTTGGACATGTGTAAAGTGTTTGGATTAAAATGGTATGGGGGAGAGGCCACTTTGGCTTGAAATTGGTCAACCCATCCATTTGGGCTAGGTGCACCACCCAAGGCTTTGTTTAGGCTGAATAGAAAGTGATTTAGGTCGGCTTAATCAGTGGGGAATGGTCACCATCCAAGTACAATTAAGCTTAAGCAAGATTTAGTGAAATCATGGGAGTGGTTAATCACCTTTAGGAATTAAGGAAAGAGTCTCCTCCTTTTGCCCAAAATGGCATGGTGACATGTAAAGAGGCTCTCATGGCTTCCATGTGGCTCATGCATGGCTTCATGGCTCACCTTTGGCTTGGGAAAAGTCGAGTCGATTTCATGGAAATGGATTTAAGAAAAATTTTGGTATTTAGGGGTGATTTGGCATGAGGCTTGATTTGGAATTATTTGATGATGTGATTAGAACTTAGGGAATGGCTTTGATTAAGTGGATGGCAAATGGAAATGTCATGTGGGCTTTAGGGTAGATTTTGGGCTCATTGAAATGGTTTTAGATGGGCTTTTAAATGGTTTAGGAAAGTGGGCTTTTGAATTTTAAAATGGATTTTGGGATGAAATTTTGGTAAAGGCTTGGGCCAAATAATTGTTGAGTTTGGTTTAGGGATGTGTCATGAGTGGTTTGAAACAAATTTGAGGTGATTTGGGTTTGAATTGGGTTGGATATGGGCTTTTTGGTAAAGAGGCTAAGGTGGGCCAAAATGGGCTAGCATGGGCCAATGTTGGGCTAGGGTTGAAATTGATGTAAAATTAATGTTAGGAAATGTTTATGGGAATGTTCCAAAGAGGTTTTGACTTTGGTTGGGCTTTGATTTTGGGGTTTGGGCTCATTTGGGTTAAGTTTGGGCTTAGGTCAAAATTGGGCTTTTTGATTTTGGGTTGAATTTAAGTGGGGTTTGGGTCTAAATTTTGGGAAAATCATGTTAGTGTTTTGTTTATGGGGATGTCAAGGAGGTTTTAGAAAAGATTTGGGGTTAATTGGAGTTGAATTGGATGAGTTTGGGCTAAGTTTGGGTCATGGGTCCAAATTGGGCTTCAAGGCCAAAAGTGAAATTGGATCCCAATGCCAATCAAATTGGGCTTGGATTTGGTCTAGATTGGTGTTGGGGATGTTAAATTTAAGTTTAGAATTGAATTGGACCAGAATTTGGGTCAATTGGGTAGGTTAGGTTTGACATTGGGTTTACTTTGGGTTAAAATGGGTCGAATTGGGGGTTTAGATAAAAGTGGGGTAAATTGACAAAATTGGCCCATGGTGTAGTTGAACAAAATGAAATTGGGAATATTTAGGATTTTCTGGAATTTTCTGGGAATTTTCTGAATTTTTGGATTTTTTGACTAAGAGGGGTATTTTGGGTATTTGGAGGGTATTGGGAGGTATTTTTGGAATTTTTGGTATTTTTGGTTATGGATGATCAATTTGAGTGGGGGAAATGTTTAGGATTGGTCTTGAGGAATTTTGGGTAATTTAGGTGATTTTGGAGATTTTGGATAGTTTCGAGGGCATTTGGTAGGTTAGGCGGGTGTAGGGTCCGGGGGTCGAAAATTGAAAATTTGGAAAATTGAAGATTGGGTAAATATAAGTGGAATAAAATCATTTTGGTTGAGCCATGAAGCCACATCAAGCCCATATGAGCCATGAAGGGACTCATTTGAGGCATTCACTATGTTGTTCTAACTACTCTAGCGCGAGGGCTTAGGGGTTAAAGACCATCCATGTGAATCACCTGCATGAGTCGGGAGATCAAGTTGGGTATGGGTATGGTTTTAGGAGGTGTGTGAAAGTGTAGTGTATAGGTGTAGTGTGTGTGTAAGTCGACCCTTCACTGAGACCAGGGCCACCGGGGCGATCTGAGGCCAAAGAGTCCTATAGGAACTCATACTTTAAACTTCCGCATTTGATCTCGACCCTCTAGGTGATTAGGGGTCTACAATCAAGTTTGTGGAGTTTGCGGGGAGTTAAGAAGTGGTTTGAAATTCTAGATGGTGGATCCCAATTCTAGTCCTCTAAGATAGTCAAAGGAAAAGCCTAAGGCTAGATCCTAAGCACTAAAAGAAGAAGAGAAGACCTCATCAAAAATGAGGTCAACACCATCTAAGGGTCGACTTCCTTAGCGTGGTAAAGAAAAGGCAACATTTTAGTGGGAAAGTGATTCTCAGCAAACACACGGCTGACTCAAAAATGTCTACGTGGTTAGCTAAATCGGTCTACATCTTGTAGTACTGTAGCGTTGGGATCTTAAATCATTCTGGAGGCTCGGCCTCAAAGATTTACAGCTAGAATTTGTTCTTGGGCTGATGAGGAGTGTCAGTGTACACAAACTAATGTCGATCAATTGGTTAAGATCCATCACAATCAAATTATTGGGAGAAACCTTCCTTCTTCAAGGCTAGAGTGACTATTCTGTCGCTAAACGCTGACCCTTCATCCAGGGATTGCTAGTCTCTCTTCCTGTTAAGCTCACCTCAGATGACTTCCAACATCTGATCATTCAACTCCTAAATTTGACGACTCACTAATTCTCCAATACACACCTTATTGTCAATATCTCTGTTATAGGATTCTTCCTCTTAAGTTATCTCTCTTCTAATTTGCAGCATGATCCACCCTCACTGTATACTTTAGGATATTGAATACAAATATATTTGTGAATCACAACCAAGTAATATAGTGTAGAGAGAGAGAGAGTGAGAGAGAGAGAGAGATGGGAATTAGAAATGAACAATCATCCTCTTCTCTTCATTCATAAAAGGTTTCTTCTACTTAAAGAGGTGATAATACAATAATTATATTACATCTTTTGCCCTTTTTTGGAAGGGTCCGTACAGAGTATTTTTGGTAATTTTTTATGTATGAGTTTATCGTCTGGCTGCTTTCTGACTCTGTTGGCTTTGGGTTGATGGTATCGTTTCGATCGGGTGAGCCTGGTCAATATGAGTTGATCGGCTGATCAAGCCTGGCTATCAATCCTTGACCACCTAGTGATGAGCCTCTATGGCGTCCATGAGAAGGTTGGAGATAATGTGAGATATGATCTTCCCTTTGACCGGCTCGACTAGAGAGTAGGCTATCGTTATAGATCTGACTTCTTGAAGTGATTAATGTGGATGCTTTTTTGTCTTCTTTCTAGTCGAATGGCCCTATATTGGGATCATCCTGTCATTTTTTTGTCTAACATGTGGTTCAGTCGGTTTTGGCCTCATTCGCTCAACTCATATGAATTCTTTTGATCGGTCAATTGGGTTTCAGAATCCTCTGGCAGTACGCCAGCAACCTTCTTTTAACTTTTGCTTTATGAACCATTGGATCTCTTTAAAATCAACGACGACACATTTTTTATGTACAAATTTAATATTAACCAATTATTAGTTAATCAATTATTAATTATATTAATTAAGAATTACTTAGAATTCTATTAAATTATATCCTACAAACTTTATTTTTATTCATTAATTAACTTTTTAAAAACTACAGGTATATTTATCTAATTATAAATAATTTATATTATACTAATTAATTATTAATTAATTAAATTAATAGAATTAACTTAACAAAAATAAATTAAAATCACAAATCTATCCACCCTTCCTTACTGGACCCAAATCTCTCGCCAACATCACTCTTAAAACCCTTGCTCATGTCCCTCCACCTCCCGGTTTCGCCCAAAACCATCGCCTTCATGACCGAACCTCTGCGATACAATCAAAATTAGAGCTAATTGGAAAGTCAACGACGGGATTAGAGCTAATTGGAAATTCACATATGAGAGTCTTTTGTCAAGTGTTTTTAATTGCATGTGTTGTTTTTTAGCCATGAGATCATGTTCTCTATTCAAATTGCTCATATTAACCTTCGAGGTTACCCTTTCTGAAAAAAATAAAAAAAAAAATAATTTTATGGGCCAATCATCTTTTCTTTAAATACTACTCAGCATTAGGTATTTATCATGCTCAAGTTTATTGACTGAGATTATATTTTTGTCTACAGTTTTAATTATATAGTGGGATTATAATATGAAAAACATAATAAATGTAATAAAGAAATTCCCATATAAATAAATAAAAGTCAAAATATAAAGATAAATCTTCTTGCTCAATGAAGGAATTAGATATTTCTTATATCTTCAAAACTTATTTGATCAACTATGAATTTCGATGTATTTTTTGATAACAGGTCTTCCAAATAGAAATTCATGATCATCTAACTGTATCAACTTCATCCAACTTATAATCAAACTGATCGTCTCGGCAAGACGAACCAAACGATTTTACAATTGGTTCCTCTAAGGTCCGATCAAGGCTAGATAAAGTCATTCTAGCACAATTAGATGCTTTAAATCATCAATTGAATGATCAAATAAACTCCAAATTTAATATATTTATAGTCATATCGAGCATCTCAACTAGAAAAATCCATTGAGATTAATAGCACTTAATTTTGATATCATTAAGGCACTATGCAAATCATTAAAAAAACTCACATGAAAAAGAGGGATCATCATGGACCGTCTGATTAGATAGTTAGGGAAGTTATGCGTCAAAAGACCAAGACACACCTCATAAAAACTTTAGAAATATGCCACATCTCCTCACTTGAGCGTGGATGAAGATGATAAGAGATTGAGAAGTAGAATTTCAAAGCATGTTATGGAGAAATAACTCTAGACTAACCATTTGTCTCGGTAGTTGTCAGCCATCGACAACCACAGCCCATCGTCACGACTATTGTTTATATATAGGTTGATTGTGTTAATCAATTGAACAATACTCAAATCCTTCAATTTTGCCGATCAAACTTGACTGTGATTTTGTTGAAGGTATTGGGGTTGACACCCTGTATTTAGTTCAAGCTTTTTTTACTATTTACAACGCCTCGGTTCCCAAAAGGTAGCCCCACCTTGCATGATACAAATTCAAACCTACGAGTACGACACTCTAGTGTACAAAGATGAGCGTCGCAGTGCCGAGAACAGTAGGGCATATATATATATATTATCGTGTTGCAGTCGTTGGAGAAGCTGGGAGCGGTGAACTTGGCGACGAAGTGTTTAGGGTTTCGGCCATGGATCTGCTGGTTTTTCTATTTGATTTCATTTCTCTTGAGTAGTTTTCGTTTTCTATCTCCTATTTTGCTGGGTTTTGCATTTTCTGTGTGTTGGGCTAGGGTTCCTCCTGATGTCGCCGAGTTTTGCGGCCGTGGTCTCGGAAGACTCTACTCCTTCTACTGTTAAGCATTCCTTCTTCTTCCCACAGGCGTTTCACGATGCTATCAAAGTTGGTGGTGGTGATTACCAATTTATCCGTAAACTTGGTCGGAAAAATGGTAAACCAGTACTCTTCTTTACTGATGAGGAAACCAACTTTCTAGCCTCTTCTTGTCGCTTTGCTTTGATTGGGAAATTTTTTTATGGTCATCCTAAACTAGATCTAATTCATAAGGAATTTGATATGTTAAAATTAACTGGTTCTTGGCATATTGGTCACTTAGATGGTCGACACATACTTATACAATTGTCAAACGACATCGATTATACCACTGTTTTCACTCGGAAAGTATTAAGAGCTGACAATCATATTATGAAAATTCTTAAATGGAGTGTGGATTTTGACCCCCTAGCCAAATCCCCTATTATTCCTGTCTGGGTAAAATTCCCTGGGTATAAGTATCACCTTTTTAATTATGAAATTTTATTCTCGTTAGCCAAGGGCTTTGGAAAACCTCTTCGATTAGACAATCCCACCTTAGAACGTACCCAGCCTTCTGATGCTTGTTTTTTAGTTGAGGGAGATATTACAGAACCCTACCCTGACGAAGTCTGGATTGGTTCCAATCATAATGGTTACTGGCAGAAGTTTGTCATGAGGGCTCATCCTCCCTACTGCTCACACTGTGCTATGTTTGGGCAAAGTGCATCTATTTTTAATAGGCTTTAACCTCATTTAAAGCCTCAGAACACTGTGAAACCTTTTTCTGATCCTCCTTCTACTCAGACACCTCCCATTGCTGATCCCAACCCCATTTTGTCTGATATCCTGCCTGAGCCTGTTTCACAGTACCCCCTACCATTTTTGATGCTCCTCTTTCTGTTGTCCCTGATGCACAAGACTCAACTCTACCTCCTCCCATTACCCCCTTCCCTCTCCCTTACCCTTCTGAACTTGCCCCTGCCACCATTACCCCCATTTTACCTGTTACCAATCTACAGTCTTTTGACTGTGTTGAGGACCTCTCTCTAGTTGGCACAGTTGGTCTCCCCTTGGATGCCCAGGGCATTGTGGCTGTTGTGTTAATTGATGAGGATTTTGCTTACCCACACACTGTTAATGAGAACCTTCCTCCTGTTGACACCCATGCTCTCTCTTTTTCTGAGACTGATCACTCTGTTACTCAGGCAACTGCCAATATTTGTTTACCAGGTGCTTCTACCTACACTCCTTTGGTGGTAGGGGAAGTTGAGTTCCCCCTTACTGCCTCCCAAACTAGTAAAAACACTGCTACTGCTATCACTGCTACTGCTACTGCTATCACTCATGCTAATCAAGCTTTGGAAACTGAATGGGCTATTCAAAGTCGTAGGAAAGGTAAAAAGAAACCTAATCCTCACCTTATCGCTCTTACCACACCTGCCACTGAGCGGGACTACCACTCTGATAGTGATCATACTGAGCACATGCAGCAACCCTCAAGAGTCACTAGGAGGGGGGTTTCCAAACTTCATGTTTAACATTCTTGTGTGGAAGATTAGGGGAGTTGTGGAGCCCAATTCCCTTAATCGTCTCAAACACCTTTGTAGGGTCCATAAACCTTTTATTTTTGTTCTACTTAAGCCTTTAGTTACTGTTCATAGAGTTAATGTTCTGAGAAAATTTAAACATTATTTACATTTTTGTAGTCATCATAACGAAATTTAGATTTTCTGGAAAAAGGACTTACATTTGCAGATCATTGGGGATGACATGCAGTATGTTCTCATCAATTTTGCTATGCAAGAGTTCCATGCTTCGGCCACTTTTGCATATTCTAGTACTCTATTGCCTGATAAGATCCTTCTTTGGCAAAAACTTCTTCACATGAGTATCGCTATCACTAGTAACTGGCTTGTGGGTGGGGATTTTAATATGATCATGTCCCCCGTGGAATGCAGGGGGGTTCTAGACCTGATTCTGCTTTAATATCTCGTTTTTGTGACTCCGTTACTGATGCTGGACTTTTTGATTTAGGGTATTCTGGTTTTCCCTACACGTGGAGACGTGGTACCCTATTGCAAAGGCTGGACAGATTCTTAGGCAATACTGATTTGATTAATTATTACAATGTGTGCAAAGTTAATCACCTTAGTCATGCCACTTCTGATCACAATCTTATTTTACTTACTTTGGCCTTTCAATATAAGCCTGCCCAGTATCATTTTAAATTCATTAATGCTTGGACTTCTCACCCAGCTTTTCTGAGTTTGGTTAAGCAGGCTTGGAAACCCGATGTGGCTGGCACTCCATGGTACACTCTTTGGCATTTGCACAAAAAAACTTGTTGCTGCCCTTAGGAAATGGAACTTTGATGTCTTTAGTAATGTTAATTCTAATGTTATTAATGCACAGAATATTGTTGATGACCTAGAAGCTCGGTCTGTCTCCAACCCCTCTCCCTCTCTTGTTGATGAGGTGGCCCATGCTCACCATCACCTTCTTAATCAGATCTCTATTGAGGAGGATTTTTTAAGACAACAAGCTAATGATGTTCATTTCTGTAATGGTGACAGAAACACCAAATACTTTCATGCCACTATTAAGCATAGGAGGAACATAAATACTATCCTTAAAATTGTTACTGAAGATGGGAGGGTTCTTACTGATCTGGATCATATTGGGGCTGATGTTGTATCTTACTTCTCTTCTCTCTATGCAGATCATCTGCAGGTTTCTATGGTTAATTCCACCTTATTTCAGGCTGAAAGGAATTATATGGCCTCCTTATCCCTAGCTAGTCCTCCTACTGAGCATGATATCTTTGTTGTGCTTAAAGATATTAACCCTAACAAATCCCTCGGCCCTGATGGGTTTACCTCTACTTTTTACATTACATGCTGGGATATTATTAAAAATGAGGTTACTCTGGCTGTGCAAAGTTTTTTTATGGTAGACTACCCTGGTAAGTATTTTATGGCGGCTTTACTTGTTTCAATTCCTAAGAATAATTACAAAACCAATTGCAAAAATTTCAGGCCTATCTCCCTCACTACTATCATTTCTAAGATTATTAGTAAATTGTTGGTTGCTAGACTGCAACCTCATTTGAACCATCTTATCTCACCTCAGCAGTCTGCTTTTATAAAGGGTAGGGACATCTCTGATAATATTCTACTTGTTCAAGAGCTTATTGAAGATTTGGATCATAAGTGTAGAAGTTGCAATCTTATCCTTAAGCTTGACATAAAAAAGGCTTTTGATACGTTAAGCTGGGGCTTTATTATTGGCATTTTACAGGCTAGAGGTTTCGATGTTGCTTTTTGCAATCTTGTTAAACGATGGTTATCTAATAACCATTACAGTATCATGAAGAATGGGAATACTTATGGCTTTTTTATGCTTTGAGAGGCATTAATCAGGGGGACCTTCTTTCCCCAACAATCTTCATTCTTGTTTTTGACTATTTCTCTAGACTGCTTAATCATTTTCAGACTTCCCACCCCATCACTCAGTATAGACACAAATCCAATATTATGATTAGCCACTTGGCCTATGCTGATGATGTTATTGTTTTTGCTAATGCTTCTAAAGCTTCTATTAAAAAATTAATGTCTGTTTTAGATGAATTTCGAGGTTGCTCTGGTTTGTCTTTTAACAGGGAAAAATGTATTTTCTATTTTGGTAAGTATGTCCCTAGTGCTAGTATATCTTGGGGTGATAATTTCATTGGATATAGACACACTTCTCTGCCCCTGAAATATCTTGGGGTTAACTTGCTCAGGGGGAGGAATAAGCAAATTCAAATGGATGAGGTTCATGATAAAATTAAAAAGAAGATTGTGGATTGGAGGAATGTTTTCCTCTCTAATGGGGGCAGTTTAACTCTTCTCTCTAGTGTTCTTTTAAGTATTCCACTTTATGCTTTGCAAGTTTTAAGCCCCAAAAAGAGTTCCTTGAACAATCTTCAAAAACTGTTTAACAAATTTTTGTGGTGTGGGTGGGATAAAAAGAAGATCTAGGTGTCTTGGAATAAACTGTGTAAACCCAAGAAGTCTGGAGGTTTGGGGTTAGTTTTACAACATGTTGTTGAAATCAATATGTGTAAACTTTGGTTTAAATTTCGTATGGGAACCTCCCTGTGATCGAATTTTATGCTATCTAAGTATTGTAAATCTTCTCATCCTTCTTCAGTGGTTTGAAAGGTGGGAGACTCTAAGATCTGGAAAGCCGTCCTTAATGCCAGAGTTGTGGTTAACTCTTTTATTTATTGGGATCATGGGGAGGGTCACCTGTCCTTCTGGCTGGACAACTAGGGTATGCCTTCTCTCCAAAACACTCCCCCCCTAACTCATACAAATTTGCTAACTGTTTCTGAATGCTGGAATCAGGGTGATTAGGACTTAAACTTACTTTCTTCTCTTGTGGGGGAGTCTAAAGCTTTACAAATTTCCACTATTCCTATTCAAGCTAACAAAAAAGATATTCCTATGTGGAAGAAGGCTCCCTCCCAGTCAATTAGCAAAGTAATTTATGCTCATCAACACTCTTATCTTAAATGGCTTTGGGGACACTTAATCTGGAACAGCATTTTCTCCTCCTCTATCTCCTTCTTCTTATGAATATATTTTACTTTATTGCTACCTTTGGATGATATATTAAAGCTTAAAGGCTTGAGGCTTGTTTCTATTTGTCCTCTCTGTAAAGAGGCTGAGGAAGATTACATACATGTTTTTTTCAACTGCACTTACTCTTTAAATGTTTGGAACCTATTTGGTTCTCATTTTGGTCTTACTTGGCGTCATGATAGCATCCTGGTGAATTATCTCTGGCGTTGGAAACTGCAGGAGGATTTAAAGGCTTGCCTTCACCCTTTTCCTCTTGTAGTTCTTTGGTTCCTTTGGAATGCTAGGAATGCTCATAAGTACAATACCTCCCCTCCCTCCTCCCTTTCTACTACTTCTTATATTTTAGCTTATTATTATAAATGTTTTAAAGCCACCTCTTTTACTTTACCCCCTATACCTGCTGCTAGACCTGTGTTAGTTCTTTGGACCCCCCCCCCCCTTCTTTGGGTTGGGTTAAGCTTAATGTGGATGGTTGCTGGTCCTCCATCTCTACTGCAGTTGGGGGTGTTTTTTGGAACCATCTGGGAAAATGTCTATGTTACTTCAATTCACCTGTTATCTCAGATGGCCCTCTTAAGACTGAATGTTGGGCAGTTTTTTTGGGCATTCAAACTGCTGTTGCTTTCTCTTTTAACAATTTGTGTGTTGAGATGGATTCAAAAATTCTTTATGATATCTTATATGGAAAATCTCCTCCCCACTGGAACCTGATTTACCTGCTGCATAGAATTTATTGTCTTATTAGTGCCATTAATATAAATTTTATTTTGAACTTCATCTTCAGGGAAGGGAACACCCCTGCTGACTGGTTGGCTTGTAATGTTGGTAATCTCCCTATAGTGGGGTTAAACCCACCCATTTCTCTACGAGCCCTACTTGGTTGGGGTCTCTTTAAATCTCCCCTATATCAGAACTTGATTTTCTTTATCGTTTATTGCTTAAACAATTCCTTTCCATCTGCCACTATGCTTTTGTGTCTTGCCACTTTAACCTTAACGGTCATTTTTTACACTCCTTCTGGGCAAGACCACTCAGATATCTTCCCTTCTTTGTAGGCTGTCTTCACTATCCATTGCAGGTTACTTTTGCGTTGTCTACCAAGGATTCTCCTTTTGGGTCAACTTCTTCTGGAAACCTTTTCAAATGTTATCTATTTGCGGATTTAAAGCTCATGCCTTCTGTGCTACCCTTCTGGACAAATTCTGAGCAGACAGGTAATTCCACGACCATCACTTCTGTGGCTACAGGGCAGAAAAATTTCAATTATGTTCGTCTTACATGGCCCTCCAAGTGCACTACAATTATGTTTTGGTTCTTTCTTTTACTTATATTTGTTTTCAAGGTCTTTAAAGTCTCTTACAACTAAGTTTTGATTTTTGCTTCTCCTTTTGTTCTTAATTTTCTTTTTTATTTTGGAGATAGTTTTTGCGTGAGTTGTAATGAGGGAAGTGGAACCCTTACGGGTGAGTATTACTGTATTTGCTTTTTGGATTTAGAATGGGATCCACCTCCCTCCCCCCTGTAACACCTTTTTATAATTAACGCATAGGGAGCCACCGCTGCTCTTTCCCGTATATATATATATATATATATATATATATATATATATATATATATATATATATATATATATCCCTTTTTCAATTAAATTTCAAAAACAGTGTTTTAAGATTAAATTTTAAAGATACATTAAAGTTTACAATTTAAACCAAAAAAATATATTTTTTTTCCATCTCAAAGCACACTGATTGAGATTGGCTCCAAAGGTGGATAACTGGCTCAGATTGTGGAGAAAAATATCATGTTTGTGACGGATGATAACGTGAATCATATCATGAATCATATCAGTAAGATAATGAGACCCAGGCCATCATTTGTCTGTCCCGCCGTCCTGACATGATTCTAATAATGTTCTTAATTCTCCCGGACTTCTAAAGTTTGCATCATCGCGACTCTACTTTTCTTTCTTTTCTTGAGATCCTTCATGTCCCCATAGATATAGGAAATGAACCCCCACAATGACAGCACGAGAGCCACTGCCTTATCTCGAGTGAATGGCTCCTTGAAGAAGATGACTGCAAGAACCACCGTCACCGGAAGGAGGACGTCGACGATGATGCCGGTGAGCAGTGCCGACGAATAGAGAACGACACCTACTCTCCCTAAGAAAAAACATTGCATAACTACTGCGAAGAATATGATCACCATGTAGTAGTTGGTCTCGCCGAGTGCATATTGCTTTGCCTCTCTCGAGATAGCCTGCATTCAATTGTAAATTAATGTAAATGGGTTATTAGGGGGGAATTTCTTGGCGTCATCATTAAAATTTTCGAGATGGAGGTAAATATTTTATGAATTTTTAAAAATATTTTTAATAAAATTGATGCATAAAAAAATATTAGCAAAATTCACAAAGTCCAGAGATATAAACGGAGAAATATGGACAATCTCGGTTCAAACAATAGTATTAATGCATATGATTTGAATTGAAATTAGCCAAATTATAATGAATTTCCAAGGGCCATTCACGCACAAAGGGCACAGGCACCTCCGAAAGTTTTAAAATTTATTTAATTTATCCAAATGATACACTTTTTAATATATTTTTAATTGTGCTTTATTAAACTTTCACTATCAAAGAATTCATCAAAAGCTTATCTTTTATAAGGCAAAAACAAAAACATTATTTAATAACTTTATTTAATATACATATATTACTTTTTTATCTGGATATATTATTTGTTGAATGGCATACTACTTCCCATGAATGAGTTCTATTAAACAATCATAAAAGCTTACAAAAAACGTAATCAGTCAATTTTTTTAAGAGTATATCAGTCGAATTTTATGTTATTTTAATTTGAGATAAATATAAAATAATCAAAATATTCACCATGAATATTTGGAAAAACATTAGAATATTCATATATAAACAAAACAATTATCATATAAAGATTAAAACGCAATAATTTTTTATATCACTTGAGTAAAAATGAAGGATATATAAACTATCTTATAACTTACAGTAATGAAAGAATACAACTTATTATGTGATGTGATCCATGCTGATATTTGCATGTAATATTTTGTGAAATATGAGAACTGCTTTAGAAAATTTGGCCTAAAATGGAATGAAGATGAAGGTTATTCTCACCTGAAACTCATTATTTACCAACATTCCCACGGCGCAGAAAACTGTAGCGAAGAAACCCATGACCACCTGCGTCTCTAACACCACCGTGTAAGTCACCGGCTGCTTCGCCTTCAAGTACATGAGCTCCGACAGGGTGGGCAACAGCCCGTCGAGCAACGCCGCCCCTATTGTCATAGCAAACCCAAAGTAATACTTAGATTTGTTCACCCCTTCAGGCCTATCCCCAGCAGAATTTACACCGAGAACCACAGCCCCAACGGTGAGCAAAACCACCGCGTTTATGGAGAATGGTGTGAATCTCTGCTTCACGATGAGGAATGAGAAAAGAGCTGTGAAGCTGAGCTGTGTGGAGAGGAGGAGCGAGGAGGTAGAGACCGGAACGTAGGAGAGACCATAGGCGTAGAAGAGGTTAACGAGGCCGGTGAGAAGGCCGAGGACGGTGCACGAGAGGAGGAGATGTGGAGTTCTGAGGGAGGAGAGTTCGAATTTTTTTGAGTTGGAGATTAGGAGAGGGGGGAGGAGGAGAGGAAAGGCGGCAGTTTGGAGGAAAGTAGAGAACCATATAAGATGGCCGCCGTGGACAAAGTAGAGGCGAAGGAGGAGTGGCATGCCGCAGCAGCCAATGATGAGGAAGAAGATGTTGAGGAATAGGAGTGGCGATTGTTTCTTTGTGTTGCTTGCCGGCTCACCTTGCTGGTTTGAGTTGTAGTGCACTACTTGGGATTCAATCTCCATTGCTTATGAGTCGGAAGAATTCCCACTATCAAATGCAATAGTAATTCTGCTTGGTTAGGGACCATTGCATTTGTGTATTTATAAGGCAAATACGTTATTAAGAAAATATATTATTAAGGAAATCCGTAGTTAGAGGTTATTACTGTTTCAAATTAAAATTGATTTAATTAATTTGGACTTTTAATTGAGCCCATAATATAGAAAAGTCTTTTGAAAATTATAGAGTGTCATTTCATAAAGAATATTTTAGAGTATTGTATAAATACATTTTAAAGGAGTGATCCAGAGAACTCTAGAATATGTAATTAATGACTTTTGTAACAGATAAAAAAAAAATACTCTAGAGAGTCAATAGTAGCCATTAGATTGAATTGGCACTAGTATAAATAGGTTTTGTGTGTTTGCATTTTGTACGAAGAAGTAAGAATTGTTAGAGTGAAATAAAAATGAGCTTTACAAGCATTTCACTTCTTTTTTCGGCATTCATCCTCCTACAATAGCTTCTTATCTTCCAACACAGTGATATCAGAGCCAAAGTTCCTTTCTAGAGAGATGGCGAGCAACGGTATGATCCCCTTCAATTCTCATAGACTCGTCACGTGGATCCGCCAATCTGACACCTTGGAACCCGTGCCCGTACCTTATTTCCAACATATGACTCACCTAGGGACTTTAAATGTTCACAGCAAAATCAAAAAAGGACACGACTTGCATGAAGACAACATTAGTAGGAAAGAGAAAAAACATGCAACACATTTGAGTTATGCCTGGCGGGAGGAGCTAAGCAGCGCCTGCAGAAAAGAATGTTATTCATAGTTATTACATTGTTCCTCTCTGTTACACGTCAGGTGTGTACTTAGGCATGGCTCCCTACAAGAAAACCAACTGAATATACTACCATGTATATTAAAAGGGTTTTTAGCTGTAAAAATGCCTTCCAGCGAAGAGTTTATTGTGGATGAACAAGGAGAGTTTGAGGAAGTCACTGGGATTGGGGTCAAGTGTTTCAACCGCATTCCTGCTACCTCCTTTACAAAACAAAATTTACATATATACCACTCCATTTTTATGTAGTTATATATCTAACGGTAAAACTTAAAATTTCAAATACATAACTTCACAGTTATAGGCATATCTATGTAAGAAAAGGCATATTCCAATTTTATTTTTAAGTTAAAACTGTGTATTGTTATGTGATATGAAAGATTTGGATGGTATTGTAGAATCTTCGTAATTATGAAGAGACAATCAATCTATAATTATTACAGAATCTTCATAATTATTAGAAGAAAATTAGTCTGTAATTATTAGGAGTTATTCACCTAATAATTACTTACCTGTATTATGTCTGATTTTATTCGTTTCCTTGTTTAGAAATTACCTTAATTTGTTCTACGTTTTAGGTTATAAATATATGTTGTAATCTGTTCTTATTAATTCGGAGAAAAATAAAGAAAATTTCTCTTAATTCTATCTTGAAATCTCTCATGGTATCAGAGCCAAATTTTTGCGCTAGTCACAGGTAATCGTTGGAGGACTGTGAAGACTCTCTTCCCGCCGGCCTTCTTGCGGGAAGGGAGGAAGTATGTCTTGCATTGATCCCCCCTCCGTCTTGGAATCGTTTGAAAGCATCTTCGTCCGCCTTCGTCTTCTTTGTTAGCGATATCTTGGACTGCGGCACCTTCAAATCGCTTCGTCGAGCCGCTCTTCTTCGCGCCCGAAGCTCGCCGGCCCTTCGGTCCTCGCCGGCCATTTGATCCTCGCCGGCCCTTCAATCCTCGCCGGCCATTCTATCCTCTCCGGCATTTCGGTCGTCGCCGGCCCTTCAATCCTCGCCGGCCATTCTATCCTCGCCGGCCCTTCGGTCCTCGCCGACCATTCTATCCTCGCAGGCCCTTCTGTCCTCTCTGGCCATTTCGGTCCTCGTCGGCCCTTCAATCCTCGCAGGCCCTTCTGTCCTCTCTGGCCATTTCGGTCCTCGTCGGCCCTTCAATCCTCGCAGGTCATTCTATCCTCGGCGGCCCTTCGGTCCTCGCCGGTCATTCTATCCTCGCCGTCCCTTCAATCCTCACCAGCCCTTCAATCCTCGCCGGCCATTTGATCCCTCCTCTGTTGCCAGAGCTTCTACCCAAGGCTTCTTGCAAGGACTTCGACCTTTACTCTCCTCAGCAGATTCTTCGCACGGGCCACTTGGTACTTATCGGCGACGTATCGCCGACTTTCCTCGATGTTGGCGTCCAGATTTTGCCGGCCCTAGCCCTCTCTCACGCGGACTTCTAGCAGGATCCCAGATCCCTCCTTTGATTGCTCACGATCAAAACCCCTGTCCGTCGGTTTCCTCTCCCGTTGCAATCAGCGAACTCCTTTGGATTGCCACACCTCGTCGTTCGACACTCAACGCTTCGGCACTCACGACTTCGGCACTCATGGTTTCAGCACTCGGCTTCGGCACTCACTGCTTGAGGATTTTTTAACTTAACATTGTTATCAGTTTCTTGGTCGCAAATTGATGCTTCTTGATCAATCTGCATCAATTTGAGGGGGAGTGTAGAATCTTTGTAATTATAAAGAGGAAATCACTCTGTAATTATTATAGAATCTTCCTACTTATTAGGAGAAAAATTGTCTGTAATTATTAGGAGTTATTCACCTAATAATTACTTACCAGTATTAGATCAGATTTTATTTATTTCCCTGTTTAGAAATTACCTTAATTTGTTCCATGTTTTAGATTATAAATATATGTTGTAATCTGTTCTTATTAATTCAGAGAAAAAAAAATAAAAAAAAATCTCTCAATTCTTGAAATCTCATAGGTATAAATGTAAAAATAAATTTGTGAGTTAGATATGTAAATTCATACAAAGTGTGATATGTGTAAATTCTCCTTAATTTTATTATAATTCCTTATAATAATTAATATAAATTTTTTAACGATGTATATAATTTAAATACATTGATGAATGAAGTGACATAACCAAGGTTATCTCCGTCTCTATGAAATTTTACATAAGATTTAGACCGGAAGGTAAAATGCTTAAAATGAGAAGATCTTCAAGAAGAAATAAAAACAAACGATTATTTTTTTTAAACGAAAAAATTGAAAGATACAACAACCGCCCATTCGATAAACTTTAACGAAGCCAAAACCGAACCACATATAGAGCACATATGCCATTGACGCGAGTACAGAATAATCTCTGAATGGGATATTTGTAGATTTTCCTCGCTTCCAAAATGACATTAAATTGTCCCATAAATTAAGCTTGTTTAAAAAAGATAATTGGAATTTCAGTAATTTACAAACAATGTAATTTTTTTTAGTTTGAAAATGTAAGAAAATTGTGATACAAAACTTCGAAATTCAATAGTCATAATTGTTAGAAGTTGACGATCATTATCGTTGGAACATAAAAAAAGAGAAAAATTTGTACCAAGATTTTAAAATGCCTAGTACGGGTCTACTTAAAAGTTCACTTTAATATTTAACTTTATATAAAAATTTATAGGATTTAACTCAACCAAAGTATTCTTCTCTAACAAACGTCAATTATAAACATCCTGCATGAAACCAAGCAAAGCAAAGTTCGTACTTCTATTTGTGCAAAATTCTGACTAAACATTTCTTTAACAGCGCCAAAACGAGCCTGCTCGTATCTCAAATCTGCTTTTATGAGGCAACTTGTGCTTGCACTTATTTTAATTTTCCTAAGAAAATGTTAAATGTGATATAATGCGTTGAGATGTGGAGTTAGTTGGTAAAGATTCTTCCATCTTCTTAGGTGACCCTGCTCAAAACACGAGAAAATATTGCATTCGAGCTCCATGCATCCGGTCGATGGCCAAACACGGGTATCACATCATCATAACATCTCATTTGTTAGTGATGTGATGCCCCGTGGTTGGCCGTCCGGAAATACAGATATACGGATGCCATATTTTCTCTCAAAAGACACCTATCCCTCCAATAATGTAGCGCCGAAGTTTTTTTTTTTATTTATTTTTTTATTTGGAAAGATGAAGCTCACACCCAGCTTTATTAAAAAAAAAGAAAGAAAGATACAATCAAATCCACAATGCAATACAACCCAGTACAAAGACGCCTAGAGACAAACAATTACATCCAACAACAAAAAAAAGGGAAACAACCATCACCACAAAAATAATAAAATAACAACTACTAATCCAAAACAATAACACAAACACCAGAGGGAAAAAACTTCAAACATCATCTCCAAACCATATCATTGAAATAATACACTCAAAAAATCAACAAATTCAAAAATAACCACAATCAATTACCTGGAAATCGAGCTTCATAGATCTAAATGTTGCGACATCTTCTCTAATTGACAATAAAGGAAACAAATGAAAACAACAAACTGAACCAAACAAAAGAAGAATTCATAAAACAACAATCAAAAGCATAGACAATAAGTTAAAGGAGAAATTAAAAAAAAACACAAGGATTAAAAAAAATCAAAATAACTAACACGAGATGAACCAAAATACCAGAGAGAAAATAATAGAAGCAGTCAAACTAAAAGGAAAAAAAAGTAAAAGAGCTCATCCAAATTCATATCCAAACAAAGAGAATCCATCCAAATTTGGTGAAGCAAAATTCAAATTACAGAAGAAATAGCTAAATCTCACAGGATATCAGTTCAAGAAGGGAACCAAGACAATAAATCTTACAATTAGTGTAAAGATCAAAAAAAAAAAAAAACCCACAAAGGATTTCACGTCAAGATAATTGGATAAAAATTAGCTCCATTACAAGTTAAAATTAATTAAACTTTTGAAAAACAATTAAATCCAAGTTTAATTAATCAAACAAATAGATGAACTAATCAGGATAGAGTTTCAAACAATTGTTGCTCCCAAGTTTTTAATACCAACCTCGAACAAAATGTTATAATTGATTGTTGCTTATAATTTAATGTTTAATTATATATCTTGTATGCCCTAAAATTTATAATGATATGGAGTATTGAATATCTTAATATTATACGAAGATTTGACAAATAATCAAACAGAGTTGCAAGAACTAAAATTTTCAGATGAAATTTTTTTAAAAAAAATCACTGGACGTCACATAATCAAAATGATTTCACCATTATGTTTATGCTGCAAATTTAAAGATGTTCTAGCCGGCAATTGAAAAGAATGTTGATACAATGTAGCATACATTGATGATATAGAATGAATTTCGGAAATGATGGGTTTGTAAGTGTGGAAAGTGTCTTTCAAATATTATTTCACAATCAGTTTGTTAGAAAATTTTATATATGTGCCATATATAATAATTATACATTATGATATCTTAATTTCTTTAAGCCTATTAAAATATTGTGATTGAATAATGATTTTTTTTTTTTTTGCTTATGAGATATATTCATATTTTTTATGGAATTAATATTGTGCACATACCATATATTTATTTAATTATAAATATATCTTTCCATATTTAATTTTTTTTAATAACCAAAAATCGTGTGATTTTAGGTTTTCATTTTCCTCTCATAACAATATTCAATTTAACTATAAACATTCAAAATTCAGAGATTATTTAGCCATTCAATTAATATAATAAAATTTGTAACTATACTTCAAGTGGATGATTCTATCTCATTGAATTCAGATTAGATCACTATTAGTATCATTAGATTTTCTTCATCAAAACTTTCAATTCAACTATTTATTAGTTTATTGAAGTTATAGTCTAGAGAGTTTTAAATTTGATTACATAAGATTTAAATTCAAATATTAAATTAAGATTTTTATTTGATTGGATAATTTTTTGAGCCGTGTATCTTTTGTTTGAAAAATAATTTGAATATTTAAAATTCAAAAATTAAAATTATAATTTTGAAAGAAAAAAAAGAAGTATAATCTTTCCTTGAACATCAAAAAGATTCACCCCTCGGAAGCCATAAAAGAAGTGTTTTTTAACCATAACTTTATCATCTCTTAAAAATGGCATATTATGATATTAAGAACAATATGTTGTATCTGAAATAGTATGTTTCCTTCTCGCATCTTATTTGCCTTTCAACTAGAATCTTACTATTTCTGCTGGAGGATTGAGACCAACTCTGGTCAGGTGGATTCCTCCTGACTATGGCCGACTAAAGGCCAACATTCATGCTAGTTGGTCTCACACTAATGTTGCTGCTGGAGGTTTATTTAGGAACTTTAATGGAACTGCTTATTCTTCTTTACATCACCCATCTTTGCTTCTTCTCCACTTGAGGCACAATGCTATGTAGTTCTTTTGGCTCTAATGGTTTTTGTCCCTTTTCATTTTAAGCATATCATTTTGGAAACTGATTCACAAATGCTTTTTAACATCCTTACTAAGAAAGCCAAATCTGTGTGGTATCTAACTTGTTTATTACATCGTATTTATGATGTCATAAACAGTAATCAGCTTCACATTCAGTTTACTTTTACATTCAGGGAGGGGAATACCCCAGCTGATTGGCTTTCTAAGTTGAACCACAATATTGTATTGGTTGGTATCATTCCTCCTGATTCTCTCAAAACTTATTAGATTAGTGATATGCTTACCACACCTTATTTGAGATATTGAGATTTTTTGTTGGATGGCTGAAGTTTCTGTTTGGTGTTGTTGTATGTTGGATGGTCTCTACTTTTGCTTGTTTGGAACACTACTTTGGACCTACTGCCTCATGTTCCTCTGCTTTCGGTGCTACTGTTTTTTGGGGATCTTACTTTTCCTGAGGTTTACTGCTGGTATGCATTTTACTGGGAGTTGTTTTGTGAATTTCCCTTTATGTTATGTCATATTTTGGATGCTCCATTCCTTGGATCCTTTCCAGCTATAATTTACTGCTGGGATGCATTAACTGGGAGCAATTTTTTTTACCTTTTCCTTTATTTTCTGACATACACACATGTTTTTTTTTTTTTTTTGGTTATGTTTCAGTGTCTTTGTATACTTTTTTGGGGTTATGTTTGTTTTAGGGTGTACTTGTACTTTTCTTGGTGATATTTTTTGTGTGAGTTGTAATGTGGGAGGTGGAACCCCTAGGGGTGTGTCTCCTATTGTATTATTTAGTTTCTTTTTAGACTAGAGATCCACCTCCCCTCCCCTCTTGTAATTTTTTATTTTATATTAACACGTAGGGAATCATGAGTGTTCTTTCCTCAAAAAAAAAAATGAAATTGTATTTTGGCTTACGTAATATCAAACCGTTTAAACTGAAATAAACTTCAGTTTAACTGGTACGGTTTTATCAAAATTTTGTTTTAGATCAGTACTTCGGATTTTAGATTTCGGTTGAATTTGGTTTTCCCAATTTGAAAATCGAACCATCCGAACTGACAGAATGCACAACCCACATTGAAAGCACCAAAGCACAATGTATGTAAATATAAAAGTTCAGGTGTAAGATATGTAAAAACATAAAAAATTTGTACTTCGTTTGTAAATTTCCAAAAATATAAAGAATGAGCTAATTATTCTTAATTAATACAATTAAGTGTGATTATTATAAAAAAACAGTTTTAATAACATAATTATTAAACTTAAGGACACAAATTTTATAATCAGTAATCAATTTTGAATGAAAAACATTTTAGCATATGATTATTACGTAATTAATAAATTCTAATAAATAAAATAGATAAAAAATTCAAATAAATTCCTAAAATTTTTTAATAAATCTAGAATAAAATAAAACAATAATTTGGATCACTTCTAGTAAAAATTAAATTCTTTTAAACATATGTCCATTAACTTTAATTGAGCATCTGATTTATTTTATTCGCCAATTAATGGTAAGAATATTCTACATTCACGTTTTAAATTAATTGTCCCTAGATTAACTTTTTCACTTTAAAGTAAATATGATTTGTACCTCAAGTATTTAAAGCTCCAAATATTTTCAGGAAACTCCGAACGCTTAAAGTATAAGAAGCCTTTTTTAATGATAATCAATACGCCATCAATAAATGTCATCGTTAGTTAGTTTCGAGAATATATTTTGAATAAAAAACATTTAAATTTTGACTAAAAATCATCGACTTCAATTTCGGCAAACATATGATCAAACTGACCGGTTCGACGAGACACCTAATGATACCAAAGTTGGTCCTACTCAACTCAAATCAAGCCCAAATCAAACTGTTAAACCGCTTTTGAATGATTTCAATGCATAATTGGAATGTTAAATGAATTCCAAATCTGATAAGCTTATAGTCAAATTGAGTGTCTCGACAAGAAGAATTGAATGAGCCTAAGATTATTCAATTTCGACATATTTAAGGCACTTTAATGTCCGCAAAACACCTTCTGATCAAGGGTCAGAAGGTGTTTGGAGAAGAAGACTGGAGCTTGGAGGAGTTGAAGCTCAACATCATTTCTGCACCGAAGATCTAACAAATTTCTCCCGCTTCTGCAGTCGACGACCATCATTGACCAACACCTAACGATGACCGTCTACCATTGTCAACTGCACTCTATTTTTTTATCACCATTTGTCGCCGCCTACTCCTTGTAACATTCTCCCTTGTGGGGTCACTACGTACATTTGGAATCCCAAACATACACTATGAAACAATGAAGAACCCGAGAGTGTAATATGTCCTCCAGTACACCATAAATTGATGCACCCTAAAGAAGGTGTAACTGCGCATGTAATTGGAATATGGCACAAAGATGAAAGTGTAACAAAGCACCTCAACACTACGGTCTACATGACTAAATACAACCTATGTGGCTCACAGATCATGCAGCTCCCAACGTCGGCCCTTGCGGCTTATGACTGTCATCACAGCTCACCACTACAGTTTATCTGACAAATTATGACTGACATGAATCACAACTATTACAGCTTTCTACTATTGCCTATATAGTAAACTGACGCTCTTAAATAAACGATCTGTAGTCCATAAGACCCACTACTATCATGACTTTCAACTATAAGTTACTCGACAAGTTGGCGTTACAGCCACGATCTACAATATTCACAACAGAATACTGCTTCTATAATAATCGACTGCGGAACTTACAACATCTCATTATACATTCATTACAATCAAATTATGACCATTAACGAGAAACAATTGTTGTACATTTATAATGATCAATTTTATAATTCTATATTTTCTAATTCAGAAGAAGAATAGACATATGTACTCACCCTTTATATTAGATTATTTCAATTTAACTAGGCCTCGTGGTTTTTTCACTTTTCAATATTTTCCACGTAAAAATTAAAATGTCTCACTTCGATTAATTACTTGAGTGTGTGATGGGTTTTCGTATAATGTTTAGATGATAATTCATTACTCTACCATCGCAGACATTCTGACATTCACCAATATTAATAATAATAATAATAACAGCCAAAAATTGTTATTATTATTATTATTATTATCCATCACTATGGGCTTTCTCTTTTATTAACAAGTCAATCTACATAATATCAAATGAGGAAAGAAAATTTCAGAGATTTGGTTAGAACATGATTAAAGGAAGTTTAGCTTCAGTTATCTGAACGCGAAATGCTCAAATGATAATTTTTTTAAAGTTACTTCAAATAAGGATAATTTTAATACATCAAAGACTAAATTCATTGATAGTGCTACTAAATTCCAAACTATCCAAAAAGCTGCTGAAAGTTCAATCATTTAACCTTTGGCAGGGACCATAAATCCAAAGAAAAAGACAAGTAGCCGGATAAATTGAATAAAAATTAGTATGGAAATCCAACTGGAGCACAAGTAATGTGTTGGATGTTGAAAATGTGAGGTAAATCTTCAATCAGGCAGTTGGAATGGCAACATTTGGGGAAAAAAAGATGATAAAGTCCGTCCATATTCCGAATTCAGTTATTAAATTTACGACATGATGTGGTAATTGTTGGATTTGAATTTGTACTTGGTGAATTTTCAATTCTACTTACAAAACCAAGAACATTTTAAGAAAAAAAGAAGAAAAAACAAGAAAGAAAATAAAGTATAAAAAGAGAGAACAAGGATTTGGTTTCTTCACATTAAAAAATATAATTCGTTGCACATTGTCCTCTCGACATAAAGAAAAGGATTTAGTGTAACAGGCGAGTGATTATGTTCTAATCTAGTAAACAAAATACTTGGCATTAGATATTTCTTATTATTATGTGTCGAAGTGTGATGAAATTCTCATGAGCACATATGGATTGCTACCTTAGTGACTGCTTTAAGGATTTTGTTGACTCAAAAAAATGGAGCAACCAAACTTGGACAAGTACTTTTGGGGTAGGCAGATGCTTGCTAAACTAGGTGAGTCCCTTTTGGTCTTAGCATCATACTCAAGATCTTAGCAAGTTCACCTAGTCTCTATTGTTCGAGAAGTTCACAGGTATAGGTAGAGGTGACGGAACTGAAAGAATTAAGCAGGGGATGACTTAAGCTAACATTGTACGTAAGTGATGAGTTGGCCATTATGAAGTCTTCCATGTTTGTGAACTGCTTGTCTTTTTCTCCCCAAGTAACGGGTAAAGCGATGGTTCCTATCACTTCTTTTCTCTTGCCAGAAAAATCATTGCTCCTAAGACGCATATTGTTGAATGCCAACTTGAAGAGTTTTATGGAACTACCCGTGTTAATGAGAGTGCTACTAAACCAGAAGTTGTCACTCGACACGGTCACAATGATAGCATTATTGTAGGCATTTTCCTATGAAGAAATTCTTAGCTGATGAAGACTATGGGATGATGTGTGTGACATTTGGGTGCAAGAGTGGTTGTGCATACCTTTCTGAACAAAGCCTCTTTAGACAAGCTAATGCAAGAGAATACTCACTCTCTATCCTCCAAAGAATATAGGAAGCATGCAAGTTATATGGATTTTATGGACTTGGATTTCCTCGTCTGATATTTTTTCTATCGGAGCCTTCTCTTGTCATTGTGTCATTGCTCTAGGTGCCAAAAGTTTCTTTGACCGGCTCGACTAGAGAGTAGGCTATTATTATAGATCTGACTTCTTGTAGATGTTAGTTTAGATGTTATTTTGTCTTCTTTCTGGCCGAATGGCCCCATGCTTGGATCATCCAATAATTTTTTTGTCTATCATGTGGTTCAATCAGTTTTGGCCTTGTTGGCTCAACTCGTATAGATTCTCGCAATCAGTCAATTGGGTCTCACAATCTCCTGGCAGTAGGCCAACCTTCTTTTTACTGTCTTTATGAACCGTTGGATCTCTTTAAAATCAATGTTGACACATTTTTTATGTGCAAATATAATATTAATCAATTATTAGTTAATTGATAATTAATTATATTAATTAAGAATTACTTAGAATTCTACTAAATAATTTAAATTTTAAATTTTATTTTTAACTATCTAATAACAACACGTATATTTATCTAATTTTAATTAATTTATATTATATTAATTAATTAATTAATTTTCAATTAAATTAATAGAATTAACTTAAATAAAATAAATTAAAATCACAAATCTATCCCTCCTTCCCCACTGGACCCAAAACTCTCGCCAACTTCACTCTCAAAGCCCTTGAAGCCCTTGCTTATGTCGCTCCACTTCCCGGTTTCGCCCAAAACCATCGCCTTCATGACCAAACCTCTGCTATACAATCGCGAGTGGAGCTAACTGGAAAGGCAACGACGGGATCGGCGCATATAAAGACTTCAAACTCCCACCTCTCTCCTCCTTCCACTTCAATCCTACCCGAAACCATAGATATATTCAACTTTTTAACTTTCTTTTGGAGAAGTACCGTTCCAGAATTTCTTTACATGTTCAGTTAAATCTACAGAGCTCAATCTACCGATTCGAAATATTTATTAAATCCAGATCTTATATATGAAACACGCAAAATCGCTGCCTCCACTTTATTTTGTCCAAAAAGACTGGCAAAAATTTTGCTTAAAAGCCATGTTAAGTCCCAGTCTAAATCCATTGCCATACAGGCCCTAAGAGACCTACAGCTTTCTTAAAATATTCTAGAGAGAACAAGTTGGGCAGGGAGAGAATCGAGCTTTGAGTGCTTGAAAATGAAAAGAAAAAAAACAGAAAAGAAAGTTATATATAGGGCTGTCAATTTGGCTCGTTGTTCGCGAGCAACTCGTGTTCGGCTCGTTAAGCAGCTCGTGTTCGGCTCGTTCGTTAAGCCTAACGAGCCGAACATGAACAAATTTTTAAGCTCGAAATGTAAACGAGCCGAACACGAACAATCTGTTTGTTCGCTCGTGTTCGGCTCGAATTGGCTCGAAAATAATAAATAAATAAATTAATAAATAATAAATATTCATAAAATTAAATATTATAAGTTATAATTAATTAATTTACAGATTTTCTTTAATATATTAATATTACTTATTAAATATTACTTATTAATATTACATAAGTTCTAAAAATATATTAATATTACTTATTAAATATTATATATTCCTAAATAATAATATAATATAACTTATATAATATAATATATCTAATATTAAACCCTAATATCTATTCGGCCGCCTCCCCAACCCAATACCCATTCGGCCGCCTCTCGAGTCTCGAAGCTTCTCGCCCTCGGTTTCGGTTTCGGCTGCCTTTCCCTTTCCTCTTCCTCTTCGTCTTCTACTATTCTTGGTTGCAACGGTTTAGGGTTTGCCATCCGTGTTCTTGTGCTAATATCTACTTCTATTCTCCTCGGTATTCTTGGCTTGGACCGCTTGGTTGCTCGATATTCTTGCTTGGCTCATCGGTTGCTTGTTTGGCTACATAGGACTCCTCTCTGAGTATATTTTCTTTAATATTTCTTATCTATCCTCAGGTTCGCCTCTTATCTTAAATTTTCTTAAATTTCTTTTAGATTTATTTGGGTTTTCTGAATGAAACCTAGCTTTGTAGGGTTTTAGCAGTGAGATCTCACATATTGCTTTTATATATGTATTTTTTTATGAATGAGTTATGAGATCTGTTATAAGACAGTGTTATGAAATTTATTTCGGCTATTGTGCATTTGTGCGACGATTCATACGAGTTTAGTCGTATGTGCTGTGTTTACAGCCCTGACCTTTAGATCATAATTTTTTCTTTTTTTATGGACGACTTTGTGAAAACTTAATAATACAATGTGGTTTTTCATTTTTTATGGATGGTTCTGTGAAGAATACCATGTGTTTTTCCTGAATGAGGTCATAATTTTTTTGGCTTTAAGTTGGCTTAACCTGTTTCAGAACAAAAGGGTACAAGTTTTGGCCAAAGAGGCTGATTTGAAGCATCATCATTGCAAAGCATGGCATGACTATCATATCATATACAAGTAGTCTAACTGAAACTAAATGAGAGCCTTTATCTTCTTTCTTGTTTAATTCTGTCTAAATCTCATGAGGTGCGTAATGAGAGCCTTATCAAATGTGAATAGCCAGCCATGTGGATATTATATTTCTTAATATTTACTATATTTGCATATAAGAAAAGTAAAAGCTGTGAGATGGGAATTGGGTTGTATGTATGTAAATTCTCTTTTCTTAGAAGATTTACATACAATGGTTTGCAACTTGCATGACTACTTCCTGTAAAGGGCATGCTAGATTTGATTCATAATAAAGAATTTTAGGATCTATTTCTTTAATTTTAGAATCTATTATATGTGTTTTGGTGAAGAGAAAAGGATGTTATATGTGTTAATGTAGTATAACATCAAGGTTGAATTTAATGATGACATTGTAGTATAGCATCAAGGTTGTGTATGATTTTCATATTATTCCTTTAGTTTATGGAAGTAGGATTGATCCATTCATGAGTATTGCAATTATGGTAGTTGACGTTGAAGTCAATGCATACAAATAACATGGTGCAATGATAAGAAGTTTTTCTTGCCTAAAATGCTTTGTTAGACTCGTTTCATCAACTATATTTCTCTCCCTCTCTCACTCCCTAAAGAGTTTTTCTTGCCTAAAATGCTTTGTCCAAGCAATTCGGATATGAAAGGGCATATGAGATTTTTGAAATAGGATTGGGGCAAAGCCGTTATTGAAAGGGCAGATTTATTATCTTATCTCATAAAGAGAGTATGCACTTTCATTATGAAGCCTCTTTATTTATTATCATGGTTTCCTTTCGATCAAATCTCACACATCCAAGTTTCTTTATGAAATGGCATATTTATTATCTTATAAGCATTCTGTATAATATCTTTTAATATCTATTTATTTTTAATAAAGGGATTCATACAGTATGTGTTGCGGTTCATACAAGAGTCCTCTTCATATCTCAAGTTTCCTTTCAGCTGATCGTTTAAAGGTTCAAACATGTTGATTCGACCACTAAATGTTGGCACTTCTTCTAATTGAACTTTGGAGATGTTTTATTAGGGGGACTATATTATTATTTGTCTTGTATGGCATAGCTAAAAGCAAATTGGATTTATGGGTGGTTCCAATCCTGATTATATTTTTACTTCCCCAGTTGATTAGTTAGTTATTGCTTCATCTTTTGTGTTGAAGCACAAATAACTTTTATGAGAATATGTGAATTAAGTGGAATGATGGAAATTGATTAGTTGGCTTAAAAGTTAGTGAATCCTGAAGCTCATATTGAGCATTTTTCAATACCCGAAAATTGAGTGGTATACTGGTATGTATGTAAATTTTTCTTATATTTACTAATAAGGGCTTAATCACTATTTATGATCACAGCAGGATAATGAGGCTGTTTTCTCTCAATGGTGCAGCAGTGCTGGTTGGTAATGTTTTTTTCTTTTCTCATTTTTTCTGTACTTATTTTGGAAAGCTGCTTCTACTCTAGTGGTTGCACTGTACTCTATTTTACTCTAGTGGCTGCACTGTACTCTAGTGGTAATGGCTGTTGGTTTTCAGCTGAGCTCTATTTTACTCTAATGCCTTCTGCTTGGCTGAATGTTTTACTGGAATGTATTCGAGCTTTGGAAAGCTAAGCTCTATGTTCTGCTCATATGGTTATATTTAATGATATTTAAAGTTGTCTTGGATGATTATTCTTAATCTTAATTTTGGAAGGCAACATAAGTTTGCAACCATTTTAAGATAAGAGTATGTAAAGTTATCTAAGTGATTATTGTTAATATAAGAACTGTTTTGGCTATTTATTTTACTGTTTTGGCTCTTGAATTTGAGAAGGGAAGGTGCTCAGATTACCTTGATAATTCATGTTACCTAGATTACTATTATGTTCGGCTGTATCCCTTGTCTAAGTGATCATTGTTAATCTTAATATTGGAAGGGAACATCTGTTTGCAACCATTTTGAGATAACAAAATCATTGTCTATCATGGAAGGTATATTTTGGGATTTCTGGTTCTTTCTGCAGGGTTGGCTAAGAGCTGTTTTGGCTCTTTATTTTTGCTGAGTTCAGGAAGGGAAGAGCTGTTTTAAGAGGCTAAGAGTTGTTTTGGCTCTTTATTTTTGCTGTTTTGGCTCAAAGTATTTGCATTTTTTGAATGATCCATGCAAGATTTGGGTGGTATAAGTGTAAGAAGTAAAGTTTAGGTGTTTAAGATTTGTTGTTTTGGCTCTTTATTTTTGCTGAGTTCAGGAAGAGATTGCTTTTGTCTCAAGGATTTCAAGAAATCTATAGAGTGAATTGAGTGGTATGCATGCAGATATTCCTTAAATTGATCCAACTTGTATGCAGATTTATTCTTGAATTGGGGGCAAATTGTTAATGAATGAAAACCATGCAGCCTGTTTCATATTGAAGAACATGAAACAGTCAATATGTGTTTCAATATGTGTTTCAATATGTGTTTCCATGCATACCGTTTTAAACCATGCAGCCCTGTTTCATATTGAAGAACATGAAACAGGTGATTACACCAGTAGGTAATCCTTCATATCTAAACATTGTTGTTTTGGCTCTTGTATGCATGATGCAGGTGGGTTGGAAGCTTGTAAATCTTAAACCATACGAAATCTAAAGAGTTTGTTTATATGTGTTTCCATCGTTGCGGGTGCTAAATATTAAGGGATTACAGGTATTGGAGGATTGGTTTGATGGAGCGAGGTGCAACACCATAGGACTGTTTCTTTTCTTGCTAAATATTAAGGGATTCCTGTGTATTTGCATATATAACACTTTTTAGCATTTCTATCTTAATCTTTAGAATGTGAAAAATGTTAAGCATATTGGTAAAAAATACTAAGGAATTGACTGGCATATATGTTTATCTTGGTTAAAAAATTAAAATTTAGGTGTTAGATATGTAAACACATATATTAGTCTCAATTTAATGATTCAAATTTGTGACCAATGGTGGTTGGCAAATCTTGTTAAATTTTGACAACCCTAGTCTACATGCTTCAATTTGTTTTTGTAACGGATGGCGGTGTTGTGGCGGTAGCTTTCACCGTTGGGTAATTGAGTGGTTTATTTTGTAGGGAGTATATACTATTTATCTAGCTTCGTATTTATTATTCAATATAATTGAGTTTAATGTTGTTTTCCCTTTGCTGGCAGATTTGGGGATTGGTGATATTTGATCGACGATGTTAGGCGAGTTTGTAACCAGAGTTCTAGTGTAAGCTCTTCGATCTTTTAGATCTAGTTATTTGAGAAAACAATGGTTTATTTTATCTAATTATGTGAAATCGGATTGAGATGAGTGATTGCTGATTGAAAAACATTTGGATTATGTTCTTGCAGATTGGTACCTGGATATGCATACCCTGGATTTGAATGCTTCAAGCTTATGGAGAAGAGCAGGATCGATGTTTAGCTCTTGTTTTGGTGCCAATACTGGTAATTCATCCTTCTCACTTTGATTTGACCTTTAGGAATATTTTTAATTAGTGCTGGACAATGCACTGAAAATGAAAATTTTATTTTTTTGTGTATTTTGAATCATGTATAAGAAAACATTAGAATTTTTCTATATTAGAATTGTTCATTATCGTCAAGTTTAATGCGTCACATTGATGCTATATCATAAATTAACGGACGATTTCTTTTTTCTTGTCAGACATGAAATACAATCCGGAGTTCGGGATCCCTACGAAGATTGTGTTGTTGTAATTATAGTTGTTGGTGTTTGGAATTTGGATAGTGGATTATTATAAGCTTCTAATTCCTTTGTATGAGTTGTATGTAAAATATAAGAAGAATTATTAAATGTTCAATACAATTTTTTTTTTATTTTGAGATTTTTTTTGTATTATTTGTACCATTGTTTAGTTTGTATATTTTAAAATTTATAATAAATTGATTCTTATTTAATAAATTTTTGTCAAATAATATTAATATTCTTGTATAAAATTTTGTAATAAATTTTGTAAAGTTTTTTGAGTTCATCATTTTTTTAGTTATTTTATCTCTAAATTTTTTTATGAAATTTGCTCTTAAAAAAATTTTAGACAAAATTACTATTTTTTTAAAAAATAATATTTATTAAAATAATATAATATTCTAACGAGTCAATTTCGAGCCGAACACGAGCCGAACACGAACACGAGTAATTTTTTCGAGCCGAACACGAACACACTGTTCACGAGCTATTTCGAACACGAGCCGAATTCGAGCCGAGCCAATTTCGAACGAGCCGAACACGAGCCAGGCCTGAGCTCGCTCAAGCTCGGCTCGTTTACAGCCCTAGTTATATACACTGAGGGCTTTAGGCCGGAGAAAATATTACATTAGGATTCTGCATGTAGAGCTACATGTGAAGCCTGATCTCAGTCGCACATCAACCCGCCCGAACCTTTTTTTTTTTTTAAATTACAGTGGGACCCACTCTCATACATCTTTCGATGAATGTGGGGTTGATGTGCAGCTGATATCAGACTCCGAACATAGCTCTACGTGCAGAATCCTGATGTAATATTTTTTCGTTTAAGGCATAATTCTTGGTTTAAGATTCTGCCATTTAATTCTGACAAGTATGCAATAAAAAAAAAGTGACATTTTCGTGCATACCGCCCATTTCTAAGTGTTTACATAACTAACATCAAAAATATATTTTTATATTCATAACAAAATTTTCATACGACATAAAAACTATCACAATATTTTAACTTATTTAGAAAATAAATTATATTTTTTTATGCTACATGGTACATAAACAAAATATTCCCAAAGAAAATGTAGGAAATACATTAAAAAAGTTCGTTTTTGAAGGAACGTAGACAGGTTGCGATGGAGAGTGCAAGGGGCATGGGAAAATGTAGGAAGTACTTAGCCGCGTGTAGAGGAAAGATGGTGGTTTGATTGCAGGTAGTGCTTAGGACATTCTGGATTTGATCAAAAAAACAAAAGAAATGTCAACTATTGTCTAAATTAATTAAAAAAGATGATGGATTCTTCGTAACTGCAGACGTTAGACAATTATGGAAGTATCGAAGGAAAGGTTAATGTCCTTCTATTCTTATTTCGAGCATCGATATTCACGAATGAGAATGAGAGTATCTTGTCATGTGTATTTAATTGCGCATATACTTTTTCACTGTGAGATCATCTTCTGTATTCAAATTGCCCATATTACCCTTAGAGGTTACCCATTCTGGGTCACTCATCTTTTCTTTAAATACAACTCAGCATTAAGTATTTGTCATGCTCAAGGTTATTGGCTGAGACTATATTTTTGCCTACAATTTTAATTGGATAGTGGGATAATATATAATATGAACTACATAATAAATGTAATAAAAAATGCCCATATAAATTTAAAAAAAAAAGTCAAAATATAAAGATAAATCTTCTTCCTCACTGAAGGAATTAGATATTTCTTATATCTTTAAAACTTATTTGATCAATTATGAATTTCGATGTATTTTTTAATAACAGATCTTCTAAATAGAAATTCATGATCGTCCAATTGTGTGGATTTCATCCAACTTATAATTAAACTGATCGTCTCAGCAAGACGAACCAAACAACTTTACAATTGGTTCTACTAAGGTCCGATCAAGCCTAGATAAAGTCGTTCTAGCACAACTAGATGCTTTGAATCGTCGATTGAATGATCAAATAAACTCCAAACTTAAAATATTTATAGTCATATCGAGCATCTCAATGAGAGAAATCCATTGAGATTAATATCGCTCAATTTTGATGTCGTTAAGGCACCCAACATATCATAAGAAAAAAAAATCACATGAAAAAAAGAGATCGTCATGAACTGTCTGATTAGGCGGTCAAGGAAGTCATACGTCAAAAAGAACAAAATGCACCTAAAAAAGCTTAGAAATAGGCCACATCTCTTTACTTGAGCGCAGAGGAAGAGGATAAGAGAATGATAAGTAGAATGCCAAAGCATGTTCCGTAGAAATTACCCCGGAGTAATCATTTGTCTCGGTAGTTGTCAGTCATCGGCAACCGCAACCCATCCTCACAACTGTTGTTTATATATAGCATGATTGTGTACATCAATTGAGCAATACTCAAATCCTTCAATTTTGCCGATCAAGCTTGACTGTGAATTTGTTGGGAGTATTGAGGGTGACACCGTGTATTTAGTTCAAGCTTTTTCTACTATTTACAACGCCTTAGTTCACAGATCATAGTCCCACTGTACACGTTCAAAATTCAAACCTTAGAGTACGACATTCCAGTGTACAAAAAGGAGTGTCACAATACCCAAATGCAATGCCCCAATGCCCCAGTGCTGAGACCAGCTGGGCATATAAGTTTCAAAAACTGTGTCTTTGAGATAAAATTTCAAAGATACATATAAGTTTACAATTCAAGAAAAAAAATTATTGATTAATTTTTTCATCTCAAAGCACACTAAATGTTATTGGGTCCAAAGTTGGATAACTGGCTCAAATTGTGGAGAAATCATTGAGATTAATATTGCTCAATTTTGATGTCGTTAAGGCACCCAACATATCATAAGAAAAAAAAATCACATGAAAAAAAGGGATCATCATGAACTGTCTGATTATGCGGTTAAAGAAGTCATATGTCAATAAGAACAAAATGCACCTAAAAAGCTTAGAAATAGGTCACACCTCTTCACTTGAGCGCAGAGGAAGAGGATAAGAGAATGATAAGTAGAATTTCAAAGCATGTTCCGGAGAAATTACCCCAGAGAAATCATTTGTCTCAGTAGTTGTCAGCCATCGGCAACCTCAACCCATCCTCACAACTGCTGTTTATATATAGCTTGATTGTGTACATCAATTGAGCAATACTCAAATCCTTCAATTTTGCCAATCAAGCTTGACTGTGAGTTTGTTGGGAGTATTGAGGGTGACACCGTGTATTTAGTTCAAGTTTTTTCTACTATTTACAACGCCTTAGTTCACAGATCGTAGTCCCATTGTGCACGTTCAAAATTCAAACCATGGAGTACGACACTCCAGTGTACAAAAAAAACAGTGTCTTTAACATAAAATTTCAAAGATACACATAAGTTTACAATTTAACGAAAAAAAATTATTGATTAATTTTTCCATCTCAAAGCACACTGAATGTTATTGGGTCCAAAGGTGGATAACTGGCTCAAATTGTGGAGAAAACATTATGTTTGTGCGGGAGGATGATAACCTGAATTATATTAGTAAGATAATGAGACCCAGGCCATCATCCGCTTGCCCCGCTATCATGACATGGTTCTAATAATGTCATTAATTCTCCAGGACTTCTATAGTTTCCATCATTGTGACTCCACTTTCCTTTCTTTTCTTGAGATCCTTTATCTCCCCATAGATATAGGAAATGAACCCCCACATTGAGAGCACGAGAGCCACTCCCTTGTCTCGGGTGAATGGCTCCTTGAAGAAGATGACTGCAAGAACCACCGTCACTGGAAGGAGGACGTCGACGATGATGCCGGTGAGCAGTGCCGACGAGTAGAGAACAACACCTACTCTTCCTAAGAAAAAACATTGCATCACTACTGCGAAGAATATGATCACTAGGAAGTACTTGGTCTCCCCGAGTGCATATTGTTTTGCCTCTCTTGAGATGGCCTGCATTCAATTGTAAATTAATGTAAATGAGTCATTAAGGGGAAATCTCCTGACATTATTATTAAAATTTTAGAGATGGAAATAAAATTTTGATGAATTTTTTAAACTATTTTTAATAAAATTGATGATAAAAAATATTAGCAAAAATCCACAAAGTCCTGAGATATAAACGGAGAAATATAGACTATCTCGATACAAACAATAGTATTAATGTATATGATTTGAATTGAAATTAGCCAAATTATAATGAATTCCTAATTCCGAAAGTTCTTAAAATTATTTAATTTAACCAAATGATATTTTTTAAATTATTTTTACAATTAAATCATCATTTATAAATCATATATTTGAATTAAAATTAAATTTTAACGCCCAATATTTTTGTGTCTTCAAAGGTCATTGTTTCATTTGACTTTTAGAAAAAATTGCGCTTCATTAAACTTTCACCTATCAAAGAATTCATCAAAAGCTCATCTTTTATAAGACGAAAAAACAATATTAAAAACTTTATTTAATATATAATTCTTCCTCTAGATGTCTTATTTGTGGAATTGGATGCTATTTTCCATTCATGAATTCTATTAAACAGTCATAAAAGCTTACAAAAACGTATTCCGTCAAATTTAAGAAAAAAATGATAGTATAGGTTATATCAGTCAAATTTTAAGTAGTTTTAATTTGAGACAAATATAAAATATTCAAAATATTCAACATAAATATGTGAAAAAAAATATTACAATATTCATATATAATCAAACAAAACAATTATCATATAAAAATTTAATTTTTGATATAAAATTAACTTATAATTTACAGTATTGAAAAAATATACTTTATTTACATGCATCCATTTGCGAGAAGAAAATGTCTACCAACGCTGCAACAATAAGAAGACTTTTGGAAGCTGTCAAGAAATAAAAACAAAAGGCCTCACAATAAAATAAAAACTAATTATTTACTTGTTGACTTTGGAATGTGCCGAATACAAAGATACTGTTTAGAATGTTTGTGTGAGGTTATGTGATGTGTTTCACGTTGACATTACAAAATTTGGCTGTCAGGCCTGTTCTGTTAGGTTAATTAGGGCTGTCAAAATAGTTCACACATAGTTGGTGTTCGGGACGTTAAAAATTTGTTGAGTTGACGAACTGAATACGAATAAAAATTTGTTCGTCATGTTCGACTCGTTTTGACTTGAAATAATATTTATCAATTATATATATCTATCTATCTATATATGTATATGTATATATGTATGTGTATATGTATATGTATATGTATATATTGATGAGTAGTATTTTTAAAAAATTTAATTAACTGCAAGGTTACAAAGATTTTTAATAAATTAAAAGTATTAATTAGGAAAATAGAATAGAAATTATTAAATTAGATTTAAACGATGTTTTAATATAAATAATAAATTTTAAATTTTGCCTCATCTCTTAACATCTTATGATTACGTGATTAGGGTTGTTAAAACGATTCTTAGTAAATGAACAACTAGTATTCAGCGTGCATAGCAAGCGAGCCGAACACGAACACACTTTTTGAGCTTGAAATATAAACGAGTCAAACGAACTGAGCCCCCTAAGGTTAGTATAACCAGATTAAAAAGATTGATCGAATGTTATTCTCACCTCGAACTCATTATTCACCAACATTCCCACGGCACAGAAAACTGTAGCGAAAAAACCCATGACCACCTGCGTCTCTAAAACCACCGTGTAAGTCACCGGCTTCTTCGCCTTCATATACATGAGCTCCGACAGAGTGGGCAACAGCCCGTCGAGCACCGCCGCCCCTATTGTCATAGCAAACCCAAAGTAATACTTGGATTGTTTCACCCCTTCAGGTCTATCCCCAGCAGAATTTACACCGAGAACCACGGCCCCAACGGTCAGCAAAACCACAGCATTTATCGAGAACGGTGTGAATCTCTGCTTCACGATGAGGAATGAGAAAAGTGCGGTGAAGCTGAGCTGTGTGGAGAGGAGGAGGGAGGAGGTAGAGACCGGAACGTAGGAGAGACCGTAGGCGTAGAAGAGGTTAACGAGGCCGGTGAAAAGGCCGAGGACGGTGCAGGAGAGGAGGAGATGTGGAGTTCTGAGGGAGAAGAGTTCGAATTTTTTTGAGTTGGAGATTAGGAGAGGGGGTAGGAGGAGAGGAAAGGCGGCAGTTTGGAGGAAAGTGGAGAACCATATAAGATGGCCACCGTGGACAAAGTAGAGGCGAAGGAGGAGTGGCATGCCGCAGCAGCCAATGATGAGGAAGAAGATGTTGAGGAAGAGGAGGGGTGGTTGTTTCTTTGTGTTGCTTGTCGGCGCACCTTGCCCGTTGGAGTTATAATGCGCTACTTGGGATTCGATCTCCATTGCTTATGAGTCGAAAGAATTCCCACTATCAAATGCAATAGTAATTCTGCTTGGTTTGAGAACATTGCATTTGTGTATTTATAAAGCAAAAATAGGTTATTAAGAAAATATATTATAATCCGTAGTTAGAGGACATTGGCGTTTGAAATTAAACTTGATTTAATTAATTGGGACTTTTAATTGAGCCCATAATATAGAAAAGTCTTTTGAAAATTATAGAGTATCATTTTATAGAGATTATTTTACAGTAGTGTATAGATCCATTTTAAAGGAGTGATTTAGAGAATTCCAGAATATAAAATACTATAGAGAGTCAATTATAGTCATTAGATTAAATTACCACTAGTATAAATAGATTTTGTGTGTTTGCATTTTGTATGAAGAAGTAAAATCAATAATTGTTACGGTGAAATAAAAGTAAGTTTTACAAGTTTTTATCTTTGTTTTTTAGCTATCATTATTCTACAATAGCCTCTTATCTTCCAACACAGTGATATCAGAGCGAGAGTTCCTTTCTAGAGAGATAGTGAGCAACGATATGATCCCTTTCAAGTCTCGATGCTCAACAATAATAATGCGTGCTAGAAAATTCGCGGCAGTACAGTAGCAAATTATTGTCTTAGCACACTACGAAAATTCAGCACATGTATAGATGAAAAATAAGAGGTGACGACTCCAGAAGTTTTTAGCGGATAACCCTTAAAGGAAAAAACAACGGGGCCTGGCCCAGTTGAAAGAATCCACTATTGATTGATTTTTACAGAAATCTCTGTCTCACATACGGGAGAGAGTAATTATATGTTTCATACAACAATGTCGACTGACGATGTCTGGTTGGTGGTGATTAACGATGATTGGCGGAGGTCCACGGTGACGGAGGTCATCTGTGACGGAGATCGACGGTGGCGGATGTTAATGAAAGTCGGCGGTGGTGCTAAGCTGTAGCTTCTCCTTAAGGCCTTAAGCTCTCTCTCTAGGCTTCCCCCCTCATGTGAGGGGTGGAGGTCTATTTATAGGGTTTTGGGAGCAATTAATGCAATCATTTTGATCGGACGGTCTAAAGGGTTTCCCTTGACCAGACAGTGTTTAAGGGGCATTTGATGGTCTTAATGATGTCAGAATTGAGTGATCTTTGGCTCGTTGGATTCTTCTTGTCGAGACGCTTGATTTGAGTATAGACTTGCTAGTGTCGGCATTTGTTTGATCTTCTAAATGTGTCTGAAAATCTTCTAATAATGAATTAATGAATTGATCTGATCTTGATTTGACTCGGATTGAACTAGTTTTGTATCATTAGATTCGTCTCATCGAGCCGGACAATTTGACTATAAGTTTACTGAAATCAAAGCTCTGGATGACTTTTATCGAGATTTGAATGTTTTTATTCAAAGTATTACCTCGAGATTCGCGCCGGATGATGAAAATTTGTTGGTGGCGCATCAGTTGCCCCCCTATTTTTCTGCGAGATCAAATTCGGCGTCCGAAAATATCCAGGTCTAGCGCCACTTCATTTTTTTTGCAACATTCTTACTACCTGAATGTAAATAACAATAAAAAACCTTTATACATTGAAGCAAATGTTTCTAGATTAGTTGGTTGTTGTCCTCTCTTTCATATAAGAGGTTGGGGGTTCAAATCATGTCAAAGACGAATTAAATTTTTATTTAACTCAAAAACCGAAAATACTGGAGAAAACCGAAAAATTAATATCCAATGTTATTTATTATATTTTAAAAAAAAAAATTCTGAGCTGTCGTATTTTTTTTTAATGTGCAGCATTTTTTTTTAATGATTTTTTTTTAATGTGCAGCATTTTTTTTTAATGAGATGCCATTTTTTTTTAATGAAGAGTAGTTTTTTTATTTTTTGTTTTCTAATGAGCTGTTTTTTTTTTAATGAGCAGTAGTTTTTTGTTGTTTTTTTTAATAAGCTGCCGTTTTTTTTAATGAACAATAGTTTTATGTTTTTTTTTATTTTTTAATGTTATGTCTCATTTCAAGTCTATAAATAGAGGTCATGGATGAGAAGAAAAATCACAAATGAGGAGCAGAAAAAAGTCATCATGCGTTACGGAGAAGAGTTGCGGCGTAGAATTGCGGTGAAGAGTTGCGGAAAAGAGTTACGGCTTAGAATTGCGGCGAAGAATTGCGGCGTATGGTTGCATCGGCGTAGGGTTGCAGCGAAGAATTGCGGTGCAGTGTCTCGGCAAAGTATTACGGCATACCGTTGTCGTGAAGCGTCGCGGCATACCGTTGCGATGAAGCTTCGCGGCGAACTGTTGCTGTGAAGCGTCGCGGCATACCGTTGTCACGAAGTGTCGCGGCGAACCTTTGCTGTAAGCGTTGCGGCGTACCTTTGCTGTGAGGCATCGCGGAGTACCGTTGTCGTGAAGTGTCACGGCGAACCGTTACAGTGAAGCTTCGCAGAAATGGCGACAATTCAAGAACCTCGTTCTACTGAGAATCAGAGGAAAGGTGAGAACCCAGAGGATGTCGTATCAATTTTGACGGAGATCGACTTAATCTTTTTTTGAAAGTATTACTTCCCGAAAGATATGGTGGTAAGATTTTCAACTTCAACTGATCGAGCGTATTCTCCTCCTTCGGTATGTCGCTATTCATGAGGCAGCATTGAGAGCTGACCTTCGATTTCCGTCTGCACCTGAATTTATTGAAATAATGAAGGCGTTCGGTGTTTGCATTGCTTAGTTGTCTTGTCGGGTGGTGACAGTCATTATTGGGTTGACTGTTTTTTTCAGGAGCCGTGGGTTGACCTTAACTCTGGCAAATTTGGAACGACTGTGAGGGTTCTTTAGCGATATGTATGGTCGTGTGATGTTTAAGTAAAAGGCGTTAGATTTTCGCCTAAAGGAACCAATAAGACAATGGTCCGTAAGATTTTTCTTTGCAAAGAATGATTGGGGGCTCCGCGAGAGGCAAGAAAAGTTCCAACAGTTGCTTGTCTCTCTTCAAACTACCGAGGAGGGAATATTGCAGATGCTGAGATTTCATGATTTTAAAGAGTTGTTGTTCGAGACGCAATACATGTAAGAATTTGTGAGTGAGGAATTATTGTTTAAGGTTAAGCTTTCTTTCCAACCAGAGCGGTCTACGGCTGTGGTATTAAAGAAATCTAATAAGCGACCTTCCGAGTCAGCCCTTGCAAAATCCTTAAAGCAACTCCCAACGAGCAGTGACTGTGAAGTATTGCCTCATAAACAGAAGAAATTTAAAGCATCGCAGGAGCCCTTGTCAAGTCCTTCGACTATTCACATTCCCAAAAATGTCCTATATCATGAATGTCTTGTGCTCCTAGAAGCCGAGAGTTTGGTAAGTTTCATTTATCTTCTGCTAGTGTATTATTTTATCTATCTGACCCAGATTTCTCTCTTTTTTTAGGTAGATAGCATGGTGGAAATCCAGAAGGGGCTAGGACTGGCATTGAGAAACTGGAATTCCAAGTTCGTTAAAATTAAATATTTCCAAGGCGAGTACAAGCGTCGGTATGAATCTGGGGTTGAAAAATTACATCTTTGGAAACATAACTGACAGAGTGCAGAACAAGACATACAACGATGACAACCTCTCTCTCGCTGCAACTTCAAGATCTGGAGAAAACTTAGGAGGGGTTGGTGAAAGCACGAGCTAGCCTTCGTGAAAGTAATAAGAACATGAAAGCCCTTAAGTTGATGGTGGTAGCCCAAGAAGAAGAGATCTGACTTTTGAGGTTCACAAAAGATGTTGATGTTTCAGAAGTTAAGCGTAAAGCGGTCGAGAAATTCAGGAACTCACTTGAGTTTAAGACTATCATTCGAGACCGTGTTCAGGAGGCTCGTGATCGGGTGCTTGATGTTGAGGTAAAAGAGCAACAATAGTGGTTTACTGAGGAAGGATTCATCTGAAGTTTCTTGAAAGGGAGTCGAGCCGTGCAATGTCGAATCGGGATTGTCGTTGAGGGGCTCACTCTTAGCCAAGCTTTGAAGGATTCTTCCTCAGATTCTGACGGTTATAAATTATTACATTCAAATTCTCAGACCGCCATTCATTTGAAGCATCAATAGTCAGTTTGATTGAATCTTAACCCAAGCCTGTGGATCTTCGTTTTAATTCCTTCCACAATTTCTAGTACTTTGTCAATTGATTCTACTTGTTCTTAAGTTGCAACATGTCGTAAACTCTTCCTTTCATTTCATTGAACTTCTTCATAATTTTTGTCACCCTTCCATGTTAAAATATGTGGTGGGCTATTTCCCAGCTCAACCTCCTTAAGACAGAGGTTGCAAAATTTGAGTTTGGTTTTTTCTATCTCACATGATTGATGAACCGACTTATTTAGTCTTAACCATTATGTTACTAATACAGAAAAAACAAAACATTAAGATTTGGCAGCAACCACAACACACATTAGTCACCACAACCAGACAACCATAACCCACAAACACAGCCACCACAATTCAATACACAACACATCCACACACATCCCGCATCAACTACACCACAACGCACATCACAACCAGAGATACCATCCAACCCCCAGCACACCCAGTCCAAGGCCACCACACTGCAACCACACCTCCACACGCATCCCACAACCACCACACCACAAGACACAATACCACAACCATTCAACCCACAACCACCACACCACAAACATCCAACCACACCACACAAATCCCACAACCATCACACCACAGTGGCACAGCACCAAACAACCCAACCCACAGCACAGTCATTAGTATTGAGTGCCTGTATGTAATTTGAAGAAAACATTTTCATTTACAAATCGAGCAGCCTATTTCATCCATTTTTCAAATTCTCACTCAAACATGAATAATAGTGATAAAACCTCATCCCATATTTGCCATTGTAAGAAATTACATACATGGCAGCTGAAACATTGTTATTTGCAAATTAAGCACCCTCTTTCATCCATTTTTCAAATTCTCGCTCAAACATCAAATCCATAATTTTGAATTGAGACAATTACATACATAGCACCCGAAATAATGCTTTGTACAAATTAAGCACTCTATTTCATTCACTCAAACATCAAAGGAAGTGATAAAATCCGATCGTATATTTTTCATTTGAAGCAATTACATACGTGGAACCGAGATGTTGTTGTCTACAAATGAATCACCCTCTTTCAACCATTTTTCATATTCAAGCTCAAAAAAAAAAAACTATATGTAATTTTGAATTGAGGCAATTACAAATAACGCACCCGAAACAATGCTATTAACAAATCAAGCACGTCATTTCATCCCTTTTTCAAATTCTCACTCATAAATCAAAGGAAGTGATAAAACTTCATCCCATATTTTTCATTTGAGGCATTTACATACAGGGCATCGAGACGTTGCTATCTACAAATTAAGCACCCTCTTTCATCCATTTCTCATATTCAAGTTCAAACAAAAAAAAAAAAAACAATATGTAATTTTGAATTGAGGAAATTACAAACAGGGCACCCGAAACAATGCTATGCACAAATCAAAAACCCTATTTCATCCATTTTCAAATTCTCACTCAAATATCAAAGGAAGAGATAAAACCCCATCACATATTTTTCATTGGAGGCATTACATACAGGGCATGCGAAACATTGCCATCTATAAATCAAGCACACTTCATTCTCCAAATTCTTACTCAAAAATCTGTGGAGATAAAAACAACACTCCACTTTTTTTCATTTTTGTGCAAGATCCAAATTGAAAATAAACCAATTGCAAATGATGAATCGTATAGTCACAAATTGCCAAAAACACATACTTATCACGTTAAATTGCAAATGAGAAAGTCAAATCAGAAATTATCACAGGAATTACTTCTAAAGCACAAGAGAGATCGGAGGGAGAAGGAAGAGGAGAAAGGCAACGCTAAACGCGAGAGAGACGCGTGAGAGGAGAGAAGCGCGAGAGAGAGGTACCCAGTGGTCACAAGAGCGATCAGAAGAGGCAGGCACTAAGGCCAGATGAGACACGAGAGAGGGAGCGTGGGCCTCAAGAGGGATAGCGGGGTAACGTATAAGGTTTAATTGTTCAATTTCTAGCATAATTTCATTGAAATTTTTTAGAATTTTATCTATCTTATAATATATTGCATTTAGGGGTTAGATCTCATAATTCTCAACTTTGATTTAAGAATAGGGAAGAATTTTTTTGAATCCTTTTGGGATTACATATATTTTGGGCGGAATCTACTTGGTGCTATATCACTTGTGCTATATATAGTTTTAAATATGTTTGGAATTTGTCTTAAGATTTAAATTAATAGTTTTTACAATGAAATATACACAGTTATAATTAAAAAAAAAAATTAACAATTATAAATTTTGCCAAGTATTAGCATATAAGTATAGATCTTGCGCTATGGGGTTGAAAACTATGTTAATACTAGCTTATATTATAGAAGAGGGTATAATTAGCGTCTGATATTTACGTCGGATACACGCTAATATTACTGTTGGATATGCATTAGATTTACAATGAAGATGAAAGTCGTCTGAATTAGACGATTTATAACGGAAGTTAACATAAAGAACTCATTTAAAAGCATTGAACAGTGTCCAACACAAATCCGCTGGACACCTGACGCAAGCGGCCTCAAAAACAATTCTCTCACGGTCACTTATTAGCGTTGAACATTATCTGACAAAAATCTACCTCAAATGCCCTAATATATGCATCCCGCACGACAAACCCTTATTTTCTTTTTCTTTTCTTCTGCTACGCTTTGATCCAGTGCTCCTTAGGCGATTTCTCTCCACTGAGCTCCTCGACGACTTGCGACTCATTTCACCAATGATCTTCTTACTTCTCGGACTTCAAGGCATAACTTTAGAGAAGTTTACGTTCATTCTACAATAAATAGGCGGAAATAATATTGTAAATTGCCAATTAGAAATTTGGAGCATTTATTTTCATTTACCTCGAAGCTAATTTGCCTGCTAAGTTCTGAAAAATGAAATACCCTTGAGCTGTAGGTTTCAATTAACGCAATTTGTGTTGTTGTATGTGAAAAATAGCAGCAGGTTACTAATATATATAGCACACGTCTTATGCATTTGCATATTTAACTCAAACTTTCATATTTATATTAATAATATTTTGATGTGATAAAATTATATATGAGAAGTTGTATTTCATTTTTGAAAAATAAGAGTAGTATTTTTTTATATAATGTTAAAATATTGAGTGTTATCTATGTAAATATGAAAGTTTAGGTGTCTAATATGTTAACACGAGAAGTATGTGGTATCTATGTAAATGTCCTTAGTTAATATCAACTTTTGAAGAATTCAGAAGAAAAAAATTAACATAAAGTGAAATCCTTCAAATCTACTATAAATTGTTTAGAATCAATTCTGATTTGCTCTTATTTCTCTTAAATGATTAGTATATTTGTTTAAACTTTAATGTCATCTTTGCTCTTGTCTTATGTATTTATGTTCTCAATTTTGTTGTCAAAATATCGTCTTTCATGAATCTTATTAAATACAACCCTAAATCTTCTTCTAACATCAATCCTCAAATAATCAGGAGGTTGGGGGCATGAGTGGTTTTACGCTTTGAGACAAAATGTGAAATGAATATAACCATAAAAGGGTTGGTGTGGCTCTAGTGGCAGGCAACAATAGCGCCTTAGTTAGTTTAGCACCTTAAACTTCGACCATCGGATAAACATATTAGGACTGTAAATGATTTACATTTGACTTATGTTAAAGATAAAGGTTGGCCTAAGAAAACTTGGTCATAATCTATTAGAATATTATAAAAATATGACACTCGACTGGACACCATGGAGAAAAAAGTTTAATTCAACAATAGCTGTGTGAAATATTTTGTTTTGTTTAATACATGAAAATTGTGTGGTTTGTGTGTATAATTCAAAGTTTAGGTGTTAGGTGTGTAATACATAAGAATTGTTTTGTTTTTATTTTAGATTTGAAGTTTAGGTATTTCATGTCATGCCTAGGAACTGTGTGTAGTTTATATATACATATTAATGCTTGGGTGTTACATATCGAATACATACAAAGTGTAAGTACGACTGAGATTTTGTTGCAATGATCATAAGGTTACATTTACACTGCAGATGGATATTCGAAATTTGAGGTTATGGATATATTATATCTAGAATAAGAAGTACTCACTGATGAGTTCTTGAATGGTGTTGAGGAATTTGTGCATGTGGCATCATAGCTACTCATTTATTGTATAGAGGGTAAGTTTCCATGTCCATGTGCAAAGCACAAAAATCAAGAGTTTCTTCCGCTTGAATAAGTCAAGTTAGATTTATATCATAAGGGATTTAACCAATTTATTAGTGCTCACATGGTGAGCAAAAACTAGAAGTTCATTACGATCAACTTGGTTCCTCAACAAGATATGCCCCTCCAACAGAGGATTACGATTCTGGCACATATGAAGAAATGATTTATGATGCGCGCAGAGCTCATTTTGTTGAGAGTGTTCAAAATAAAAATCAAACGCTGAACAAAGAAGTGCAACGATTCAATCACGTATTGAATGTTGCACATCAACCTTTATGGGATGGTTGCACTATGCATACGGAGTTATCAATGGCGCTGACAATGTTGGGCATCAAATCGAATTTTAGTATGTCTAGTGAATGCTTCAATCAGATAGCAATATTATTGAAAGAGACGAACTATACATGGATTTTAGTTCTGAATGACATGTAGAACTAAAAAGTTAGTGTCCAAGTTAGGGTTAATATTTGAGAAGATAGATTATTGTGTTAATGTCTGCTTGATATATTATAAGGCTGATGCTATGAAAACGAAATTTAGATTCTACTAGTGCATACTACTCATGATGACCTTTAGTGTTAGTAGTAATTTTATTGTTGTCTTCTTTCCATTTACAGATGATCACAGATGGTGATGGGCGGTCAACCACCTAAGCAATTGCATGTCTTAGGTACTTTGGAAGCACTTATAGAAGCAGAAAGAAGGGCTTGTCTTCTTCTACACCTGCTTCCACACCTGTTGCCACATATTTTCGACTGTCAGGCTCTTTCGTTGTAACCCTTCCTGCTACAGCCCCACCTACTCCAGCCCCTCCTACTACAACCCGCCTACTCCCGCCCCTCCCACTGCAAGCACTCCTGCACTACCTCCTACTCGGTTCCTCCATCGATGAGTTGAGCCCTAGGACTCCCACCCCTCTGAGGGTACTTATTGTGCCGGAGAGGTACTCGTAAGTTATCTTTAACTTTAAATCAATTTCGTTGTTCATTCTCGATACTTTTGTAGCTAATATTTTTTTTCCAGATTCATTTCTCATAAGTTGCCCATGACGTGCATCACGGATATCATCCGAGCAGAAAGGATCATATATATCTCTCCTAAAAGCACATCCCTAGTGCGACTTAGGACATGTCGTTTCGAAAGTTCGAGGTAGGATCATTTAATTTGAATTAGAATACTAATTTAATTTTTTTTATTAGCTGAGATTGCAAAATTTTTATGTTGCTAATGTTTGGAGGAGTACGAGGAGCTCCGAGAGAAGTTGTTGGCCTCCCAGACCACAAGCACGGCCATCAATAGTTATAGCTAGTCTACCACTATACAGTCTGAGCTCGAGCTATGGAAGTGCAGTGCGGAAGAAGAATGGGAGGGTCTACGACCTGGGTGCGAAAGGCATAACATTCGAGGCTGAGATCTCATGTGCTTTCGTGGGTGGCACCAGCTCGTCACACCCAGATACTGAAGTTCTTTCTTGGCAAGTCGCTGCTATGAATGAGGAGCTCCGCCATAAGCGTGAAGGCCAACAAAAAAAATGTGGGGATTATAGCATGCCTGACGAAGAGTATGGAAAATCGCCGGGGCAAGCGGCTGGTGAGTGTTGTAGTTGAAAAGGATGAGGAGTTTTTATGTACTTTTAATTTCTGAAATATTTGAACTTATATTGAGGGTTTAGATGTAAACTTTTGATAATTTTGATTAGTATTTAATACATTATGTTATTTTTCATTGTTGATATATGTTTGTGATATAATTTTGCTTGTTGTTGTGATGATTAGCATTATTTTTGTTTGTGTGTAGGTTGTGCGAATCTAAAAATTCTTTTAAATTTTATTATGTTATAGGTTTGCGTCGACTTTCTAACGCTAATTCGACACAAATTTGCATTTGATATTGGCGATGCAAAATCCGACTGTAATTTGTTAAACTGTTTTACTTGTAAAAAATTATCGTCGAACTATTTCGATGTAAATTGCATTATCGACCCTTGTTTTACCATTAGAGACCATTCCGACGCAAATTCGACAACCCACCAAATTATCGTCGGATTTGCCTCAATTTGTCCGACTCAAAATTGCATACTTCCTGTAATATTTTCAATTAGTACGTCTTAAGTAGTCATAAATACCAGTAACTTTTTTGAAAAATTAAAAGTCTCTTATTCTAATTGCAGTTATCACTATCAAGAAGCAAGTGAATCTAAGAACTTAAATATGCACATCAAAAATGGGTCAGCACAAATCGTAAGAGAATCTAGGAACTTAAATATGTCCATAAAAAATGTGTCAGCACAAATCTTAAAATAATCTGACGGCAGGCATAGTGATGATGTGGCATCTGGACCAGTAAAGAAAGATCGAAAATCTCACTCCTTGCCACCCCGCTCATATGATCGGAAAGAAAATAATCCCTAGACAAACATAATTAAATCATTTACCTGAAAGTCCACCTGCACAAGACTCCCACAACCATTCTGGTAGCTTTTTCTCTAGTCAGGCCAAATGATCAAGACAAATCCTCTGAATCTGAAACAGCTGGCCGGTGTTTTTCAGCCCGTCCTTTCAAGCATAATGTCACGCTCCCAAAAGAGCTCTTCAGGAGGTGGGCAGCCCAGGATCTTTATGTACTGCTTTTCGGCCCTACACCTAGCCGATGTGGGACTAAATGTCCGTGACATTCTCCTCCACCCAATCACGTGACGCCCTCGTCACGGATCGGCTCCACCGAGGGCCCTACACCGTGGAGAGTCCCCACACCCGGCAGGCAGTACCTCGCTCTGATACCACTTGTCACGCTCCCAAAAGAGCTCTTCAGGAGGTGGGCAGCCCAGGATCTTTATGTACTGCTTTTCGGCCCTACACCTAGCCGATGTGGGACTAAATGTCCGTGACAATAAGCTCTCAAATGATAGCCTACTCGATACTGCCATCGGGTCCATTGTTGTTCAAATCCAAAAGGGCTTGGTGGGAGCCGTCATAGGCTCTGGTCCCTGGCCAGCCGAATGCCTCCTAGACTAACCGGTTCCATCCGGTCAGGCGCCTTCCAAGGCTCCCGACCTCATATTCAAGTACTGACCAAAATGCCCCTACTGTATCTATAAATTTTATGGGTGCACGCAATTGTACACCCTAATAAGGATTTCATTTCTTAAATAAAATTACGCGACTGTACTATTTTATACTATGCTTTTGCTCTCTATGTTCCCCTCTCCCTCCTTTTGGTGCTCTATTCATTTGCGAGTCTTTCAGACAGCTTTGGATTCAACATCTACATTTTTTCTATATCTCAAACTTTTTATGAAGTACAAGACTTTGTTTGACTCCTTTGAAGCCTACTGAATTATTTAATTTTCATACTATAATGGATGTAAATTTTTGTTATTCTTTATTATTAACATTTAAATTGAGAGAACTCTTTTTACTCTTAAAGTTTGATCAAAGAATTTTAAAAATGTGTTCAAATATCAATTTGAATGCGGGTTGCTGACAAAAAAGAGCTCTCTAATCAACATCATTTCTCAACTGTCCTCTACTAAAATGACAAAAGCAACTTTAGACGAAAAGTTTATCCATTTAGAATTATCGATACAGTTTTTTTTTGCAATCGTCAAAAGCCAAATTATGGTCTGAGGTCTCGTGCATGAACCCGACATAGCTATAAAGTTGTATCCAAATTATTTCTTTTTCTTTTTTCATCAAATGTCAATTGTTTCCAACTTTGAGACCTGGCTTTGAGGGACCTCTCAATACCGTGTATTGTCGTAAATAAATTCCTCGAATTAATTCTTATACCAAATATGCTTAAGAACTCCTTCGATGTTTCTGAATTACTCTGAAATGAAAGGTGCACATGAAATAATTAATATTTAATGCTATCATTGGCTGGTTTGAAGCCCAAAGTATGAAAAGCAAACGGTTGCATCAAGTAGTGGATAGTCGGCTTAAACTTTTTTGTCAAAAGATCATGACATGAATCTTTTATAATTATGAGTGATCAATTTTTTAGGTGTGAACATTTTAGGTATCTCGACTCTATTGTTCAAAGTGATTTTGGTATACATTGGAAAGTTATTAGCATAATTCAGATTGTTTGGTTGAAGTGAAGGAACGCATCAGGACTAACTTGTTATTGAAAAGTACTACTTGACTTGATGGAAAATTTTATAAGAAAGTGGTGATACCTGAATGCTTTATGGTGGAAAATGTTGACCATTGAAAAAAGAAACATAGGATAAAGTCAAGTAATGTTGAGATGAGAATGCTTAGGTGCATGAGTGGAGTAATACTTGGAGACAAAATGCGAAATGAATCTATCTGTGAAAGGATTGGTATGGCTATAGTGGCAGAAAATATTAGAGAGAGTTGTCTTAAATGATCTGGTCATATTAAACGTTAACAATATGATTATCTGGTTTACAGAGTAGATGAAATTAAGATTTGACTTATGTTAAGAAAGACAGATGTTAACCTAAAAATGCCTGGGCATATTCTATATATAAAAAAAGAACTTATTCTATTAGAACAAATGAAAATATGACACTCGGACTCAATGGAAAAAAAAAGATTCATTTAGCAAACCCCACTCAGTGGGATAAAGGCTTATCATTGTTATTGTTATATTATGATTTAATGTCCATCAACTTATCTTCACATAATTTTTTATCATAAAAATAAATCTCTTTAGCAATACGTACAGTCTCCTCTAACTTGAGGATCAAAAGATTTCCCTCTATCGGATCAAGACGGCCAACTACAAAATCTCAATACATAAACTATAACCAATTAAAAGATATATCGACTATAGTGCAAATTAAGAGCCAATTATATTTAATTTTTTTATATATACCGTACGTATTGATTAAACCGTTGCAGTTTGAACATGATGAGAAACAGCTTGTTCCTTCTTCTCCTTGGCTTCACGGTACTCTCCATATGAATAAGAAGCCAATCCCCAGAGACAGAGAACCAAAGCCACGCCTTTCTCAACGCTAAAGTTCTCGTGAAGGAAGATAACGGCCAAGACTTCCACCACAGGGATGAAGACTGCGATGAGGATTCCGGCGAGCAGCGTGTTCACGCAAGAGATCACGCCAACTGCTCCAAGGAAGAAACATTGCCAAAAGATGGCCGCAAAAATAAGCACCAAGTAGTACTTCGTCTCTCCCAAGCCGAAATTAGCCGCCTCTCTTGACAGTGCCTGTATTAAAAGTAATGCCGGCGATTGAGGATAATTAGTTGCATTATTAAACCTCTTTCGAGAAAAATTAATTAGCAATTAATCTTTTCTGTAACCTAGAATACGTATATAATTAATTATATATTTTAAATTGTTTAAACATTAGAAGAGAGAACAAAATAGATTGCCTTTTTTGGGTTCATATATTTCATTAAAAGTGAATATTCATTTCAAAAGAAGAGGTTATGTTTTGTTGATTTAAATATTTTAAGAAGTTAAAAGGCATCCATTAAACATTTCAAATATACATCAATTAAAAATGAAGTCAAATGATAATTGTCGTTCAGAGAGTATGATGCGACTAATATTTTCTTAATCATTTTTATAAGAATTTTGTTTTTTCTACATAAAATTAATTAAAATCTTAGTAGACCATTAATTTTGTTGGCATTTTACACTTTGATAAGAATAATATGGCAGAAAGTCTCTTCGTAGCTAAATTTAAAATTACAATTTAATAATATTTCATAAAAATAATATATGTACTTTAATTTTATGTATTTGATAAATTCAGATATATATATATACATACATATGAGAGCGTGATAAATTCAGATATATATATATATATATATATATATATATATATATATATATATATATATATATATATATATCATATGAGAGCGTGATGTCGGTGCTGAGCTCTGCTAGGGTTTGCGAAGCTTTCGGCTCTGGATGGATTTTCGGCGTCGCTTCCCTCGGGTGATCTCTTTCCTAACTCTGTTTTTTCTTGCCTTTTTGGTTTTATTTGGTAGTGTATGGCTAGATCTTACGTGGATGCGGTGAATGGAGGTATTTCTCAACCTTCCAGGTCGCATTCTTGTTTTTTCCCTCAATCTTACCATGATGCTTGGGAGGTAGGAGGTGGGGAGTATAGTTTCATCAAGAAGCTAGGGCGGAAAAATGGGAAACCAGCTTTGTTTTTGTCCGATGAAGAAACCAATATTCTAGCATCGGCGTGTCGGTATGTGCTCATTGGAAAGTTTCTTTATGGTCACCCTAAGCTTGATTTCATCCGAAAATATTTTGATTTACTGAAACTTACTGGGACTTGGAAAATCGGCTCTTTAGATGGTAGGCACATTCTCATCGAACTGTCTAATGATGTAGATTACACAAATGTTTTCGCAAGGAAGATAATGAAGATTGAAAATCGGCTCATGAAAATTCTTAAATGGAGTGTAGACTTTGATCCACGCTCTGAATCACCTATCATACCTGTCTGGGTCAAATTTCCTGAATACAAATATCACCTTTTTAATCATGAGATCCTTTATTCTTTAGCTAAAGGTTTTGGTAACCCTCTACGTGTTGATAAGCCCACTGTTGAGCGTCATAAGCCTGCTGATGCCTGTTTCCTTGTCGAAAGGGACATTACCCAACCATACCCAGATGAGGTATGGATTGGGTCGGCTCATAAAGGCTACTGGCAACAAGTTATCATGGGGCCACACCCCCCCTACTGCTCTCACTGTGCTATGTTTGGACACTCTAATACTATCTGCTATAGACTACACCCACACCTCAAACCTCCTCCTATACCCAAAAACTATACATTGCCACCAAACCCCACCATCCCTCCACTTGAGGGTATTGTGGACAACCCCCCTGCACCTCCCAACCTAGGCACTGAGTTACATGATGATGCTCAGCCTACCCCTGTTATATTCTCACCTACTCTTAATTTGGTTGAACATGCCCCCCTTAACTTAAATAACCATTTTGTTGCTTTAGATACTGCTATGGAAACCCCACTTTGTGAGAACAATGGTCATGATATGACTGTGAAACTCAGGGATGTGGCCTTGACTGAAGATTTACATTCACAGACATGACTCTACAAAAGATAAATCCTTAAATGTGGATGACGATCAAAACATACATTTACACTTGCCTGTTAGTGTACCATCATGGTTAGAAAAAACTAACAGTGGTCAGGATTTGACTGGGCAGGTTAGGGATGTGGCTTTGGCTGAAGATTTTCCCTCACAGCACAGCTCTACAAAAGATAAATCCTTAACTGTTGATGATGATCAAAGCATTCAAATACACCTACCTGTTAGTAACACTTCATGTTTAGAAAAACCTTTTCCTTACGAGTACAACTGAAACTCGCTAATTCTATTGAACCTATTGTTATTTCGATGAAGTGAATCATCCGGAAAATTCGATCCAACCTCATTTCTGTGATCCTAATCAAGCTATTGACCCCCCCCTGAATAGGACAATGCCTAGGCCCACACAAGGCTTTACTACTACGTCTCTAAACGTTGACTGTAACTCTGACATTGAGCATAGTCAGAAGGAATTATCCAATAAAGTCATTGAAGCTAACTCTGATATGGAAACGAGAATGGATCATTCGAAGATCTAATAGGAAGAAAAATAAGAAACAAAATTTAGGTAAAAGAATTACCATGGAGCACGACATTTCAAGTTTTTCTGAGAATGAAACTTTACCCCCTTCTTCTAGGGTAACTAGAAGGAGTGGAAAACACTATGTTTAATATTATGGTTTGGAACATTAGGGGAGTGGCTGACCCTTACTCCCTTAAGCGTTTGAAACATCTTTGTAGGTCTCATCATTTAGACATTTTTGCTATTTTGGAACCTATGGTAACCACTAATAGAAATAAAATTCTTGCCTGTTTTCCTCGTTATCTACATTACTGTAATAGAAATAACAAAATATGGGTTTTTTGGAAAAAAAATATTAATTTTCATATCATTGAGGATGATAATCAGTTTTTTTTAGCCAATTACATTTTTGACTCCTATAAGGGGTGACTGACTTTTGTTTATTCTAGTTCTGTTCTTGCTGAAAAGTTCCTTCTGTGGAATAAGATTATTGCTATAGGGAATACTATTAATGATAATTGGTGTGTGGGGGGGGATTTTAACATGATCATGTCCCCTTCTGAAAGGAGAGGGGGTGCTAATTTGGTTACTAATGCTATGAATAAATTCTGTGATTGTATGTCTCAAGCTAGTCTCTTTGACATGGGTTACACAGGTCCCCCTTTCACTTGGAGAAGGGGTTTACTTTCTCAAAGGTTGGATAGATTCTTTGGCAACCCCTCTTTCCTTAACGGTTACCACCTTGCGCGTGTCCAGCACTTAAGTCATGCTTCCTCTGACCATAACCCACTCTTATTGACAATTGCTTTTCATTCTAAACCAACCAGGAAACCCTTTAAATTTTTAAATATGTGGGCCACTCATCCTAATTTTAGTGAGCTGATCAGATCTTTGTGGCAGCCTAAAAACTGTGGCACTCCTTGGTATGTTCTCTGGCAACTTCATAAGAAAGTGGCGTATGGCTTGAAAAAATGGAATTTTGATGTTTTTGGTAATATACACAGTAGGGTTGCTAACTCTTTGAACATTGTGAATGGTTTAGAATCTATTGTTACTATGACTGCTGAACAGGTGAATGAGTTGGCTCAGGCACATAGCAACTTATTGTCTGACATAGCTCTTGAGGAAGATCTACTTATGCAAAAAGCTCATGACATCAAATTCCTTAAAGGTGACAGAAATACTGATTATTTTCATGCTTCCATTAAAAGCAGGATCAATAATAACACCATTACTCAAATTAGGGGCAGGGAGGGGAATATTTTCACTGATGATGTGGAGATTGGGAATAGTGCTGTTGACTTTTTCTCTACTTTATTTTCCAGCCATCTTCAGGTTTCTTGTATTGATGTAAATTTTTTTAATGATGATAGACATTATATCTCCTCCCTTTGCCTTACTGATATCCCTTCTGAAGAGGAGGTGTATAATATCTTCAAAGATTTACAAACCAACAAGGCCCCTGGCCCTGATGGCTTTACTCCCTCCTTCTATATTAGCTGCTGGAACATTGTGAAGAAGGAGGTGGTTGGGGATCGTTCAAAGTTTTTTTATGGGTGAGGACCTTTGCAATTATTTTTCTGCTGCTCTTATAGTGCTCATTCCTAAGGGGAATGACAAGTCGGATTGGAGTATGTTTAGACCCATCTCTTTAACATCTGTTATTTCTAAAGTTATAAGCAAGCTTTTGGTGGCTAGAATTCAACCTCTCCTCAATCGTCTTATCTCTCCCCATCAATCTGCTTTTATTAAGGGGAGGGAAATTACTGATAACATTCTTCTTGCCCAAGAACTTCTGGAGGATCTGGATAGGAAATGTAGGGGGGTAATCTTATTATTAAGCTTGACATTAAAAAGGCTTTTGACACGCTAAATTGGGACTTTATCATTAATGTTTTAGTGGCTAGAGGTTTCAATGCTAATTTCTGCCAACTTATTAGAAGATGGCTCTCCAATAATCACTACAGTGTGTTGGTTAATGGGAATACATATGGTTTCTTCTCTGCTAAGAGGGGCATCAAGCAGGGAGATCCTTTGTCTCCTATTATTTTCATTATTGTGTTTGATTATCTTTCCAGTATTGCCGAACACTCAACATGTACATGCTTACGCTCGGTATTTTAACAAAGCCCATTACCGAGGTCACTCATTTGGCTTATGCAGATGATATTATGATATTTTCTAATGCCTCTAAATCAAGTATTAGAAATATCATGAAAATTTTGAATATTTTTGAAGAGGTTTTCGGTTTGTCCTTTAACAAGGACAAATGTCATATGTATTTTAGTAAATATTTATCCCATTCACATCTCATGTGGGCTACCAACTACACTGGTTACAAAATTGCTAAATTGCCTATTAAATATTTAGGTGTTAATCTTCTAAAAGGTAGATGTAAGCAAATTCAGATGGATGACGTTTTAGATAAAGTTAAGGGGAAGATCAATAACTGGAAAAACACTTTTCTTTCCACTGGGGGTCGTTTAACTCTTTTAAACAGTGTGCTTCATAGCATTCCTCTATATGCTCTTCATGTTTTCAATGCTAAGAAGAGTTCTATTGATAGACTGGAGAAAATTTTCAACTCCTTCCTATGGGAGGGGGGTGGTTCTAAGAAGCATTGGCTCTCTTGGAAGAAATTGTGTAAGCCTAAGTATTCTGGGGGCCTTGGCTTTTAAGAGTTGTCTCACATTGTTGATATAAATATGTGTAAACTGTGGTACAAATTCAGATTAAGGGAGTCTATCTGGGCTAATTTCATGCATGCTAAGTATTGTAAGAATGTTCATCCTACTAAGGTTACTTGGAAGAGTGGGGACTCCAAAATTTGGAAAGCTATTTTAAAAATCAGGTTGGAGGCCTCTAAGGCTATTTTTTGGGATATTGGGGAGGGGAAGATCTCATTTTGGCATGATAATTGGGGTGTCCCCAATCTAAATTGGCATGTACATCATTCTGACCAGAGCAACCTTTTGATTTCCGATCGTTGGAACATGGGGCGAGTGGGATATGAGCAAGATTAGGGAGTTGGTGGGGCAGGATTCTGCTCAGTTTATTAACCAAATTCCTATAAATGCTATTATTGCTACAAACCTGTTTGGAAGAAGCCTCCTCATCTCTCCATTAGTAAACACTTATATCAAAAGTTTAATTCTTTTACTAAGTTGAGTTGGGGGGCTGGGATTTGGAATTTCATGTTTACCCCTTCTATATCTTTCTTCCTGTGGAGATTTTTTTCTGGTATTTTACCTCTGGATGATATTTTAAAATTAAAAGGTTTAAGATTGGCCTCCATGTGTGTTTTATGTAAGAATGCTGAGGAATCCTCCTCCCACTTATTTTTTAAGCTCGTATTTACTCTAAGCATATTTGGAATAGAGTCTGGCTAATGCTTTTGGAATGGTTTCATTTAACTCGCCTTTCCATTCATGGTCGTATGAAAGTTTGGAGCGTTTCCAAGTCGGGAAAAGTCTAAAGTATTTCCCTATGCTTCGTTTTGTGGTTCATTTGGTGTGCTAGAAACTCTTTTAAGCACAATAGTTCTTTTCCCTCACCTGATGTTTCTTTCTCTAAAATTTTGGCCTATCATAGGTCTCTCATGCTTTTAAAAAGGCCTACTGTGCACACTAATAGACCTATTGTGGTTCAGTGGGTGCCGCCTGCAAGTGGGACAATTAAGGCTAACATAGATGGCAGCTGGTCTAGCTCCCACTCATCTGCTGGGGGTCTATTTAGGGACCACCATGGGAACTCGTTAAGCATTTTTGGTTCTCCTGTGGTGGTCGATTGTCCTTTAATGGGCTGAGGCTTGGGCACTGCTACTTGCTTATTAAATCTGCCATTAATCTAAATTTTCTCTCTTTACGAGTTGAAACCGATTCCAAGCAACTTATTGACATATTTTTTAAACGTATAGATATTCCTTGGAATTTAATTATTCTCTTTAAAAGGATTTGGACTCTAATTGACACGGCTATGGTACATTTCTCTCGTCACTTTTATCCATAGAGAGGGTAATCGTCCTGCGGATTGGATAGCAAAAAATACAGGTCACTCTCCATTGGTTGGCATCATTCCATCTCGTCAGCTTGCTCTCCTGGTTCACGGGGACAAGCTCAATTTGCCTTATATCAGGTTTACTTAGCCTAATTTTTTAGTTTTCATTTCCTCATCATTTGATCTTGGCTGTCTGCTTGTTCTAATGTCTATTCCTTGCTATTCTATATGTGCTATGGTCTTTATTTCTTGCTTTCTGAGGATTCTATATATACTGTTAGGTTTTTATTTTACTACCTGGAGTTGGTTCCTGTCTGTGGCTTGCGTTTTCCTTGGTTTCTGCAGGTGTAACTCAATTTCAAATCTTTAGATATACGCATTCTTATACCTGGGATAGTTTTGATTGGGGTGGCTTAAGCTGGAACCTGCTGTTTTTTCAACTCTGTGGAGCTCAACCATTCTTTTATGATGTCTCAACCTTGTCTGGGGCAGCTATTCGGGGACTGACTATTTTCTCCTCATTGTCTTTCACGCTTAATCGTTGCGGGGTCTTCTTTTACTTGCTCATTGGTCACGCTCTTTCTTGCATTTTGTCCTTTCTTCTGCTTTTATTTACAACTACAGCTTTTTTGGGATCTTTTGTGGGGCTTTATTTTTCACTTAACACGCTTTTAGTAGTTTTGTTGCTTTGCTTTTTCATTGTTTTGGAGTTCTTTATTTTGCGTGAGTTGTATGGTGGGAGGGGGTTGAGGGGAATGGGACCTCTATGAGTGAGTTTTGTATTTCTTTTTGGGTTTTGTAGTGAGGTCCCGGCACCCTTGCCTCCTCCATTTTGTAACTCTTTTTTGGATTATTAACACGTAAGGAGCTGCTACGTGCTCTTTCCCTTAAATATATATATATATATATATATATATATATATATATATATATATATATATATATATATATATATATATAATCGTTTGACCTTAAATTCATTTTAAATTAATGTGGATGTATGCTAGACATTTTAGGATGGTTGAGTAATAAATTATTGTCTTAATATTGTATGAAAATTGAGCACACATTTAAGTAATATAAGAGAAATAAGAAGGAAAAGACACCTCAATTTTTATGTTAAAACCTTGAAAATGGTAAAAATTAATGAGGCATAGCCCAGTTAAAATAATCTACTATGAATCGTAAGTGCACATGTCAACTGTTCTCCTGAATTATGGATGATGGAGCTACAAAGTTGATCATTGTAAATGTACAGCAGTAATTCATCGAAAATAATCATAGTCTGGCTGCAATAAACTTTCTAGTAAATAAGCTGCGATGCGATACCCTGATAAATTTTACATTAAGATTGGAGTATTCTATGGCACATGTCAAATTTTGATGTCACGTATTATTTTTCAATGTAACTAAACTATTCGATAAATACATTTAAACTATCAAACATTCATAACCATTTCCGCTACGACGACAATTATGAATATCTTATATAATGACCTCGAGTCATATTAACCAATATGCAAGTTGTATTTATCTAATGAATTGGCTATACAATACCAAATAATCTAATTGCATTGAGAGATAACAACTATAAAGCTTGTAATAAACGAAAATTTTCATAATAATATTCCCATCCTGATACAAAATATTTAAAGGTACTCCAACATAATATTACTAATTTACAGAAAACTTTAACAAACTAATTAATTTAATATACGGAAGCATTGAATTTTTCTCTTCAAATTAATAATATATAAAAGCATAATTCGATCCCTGACGCAACAAATAAAAAAATTTCCACAACGCACCTGAAAATCCTTATTAATGATCATGCCGACGGTAGCGAATGCGGTGGCGAAGAAGCCAATAACAAGCTGCATCTCCATAACCAACGTATAAGTCACCGGCTGCCTGGCCTTCGAATAAGTCAGCTCCACCATCGGCAAAACAAATCCATACAGCGCGGCCGCACCAAGCGTAAGCACAAAGCCCTTCCAATACCCACCCACGCTCACTCCAGCAGGCCTATCACTGCTCGCGTGCATAGCCAGCACCGCCGCCCCCACAGTCAGTAACGCCACCGCATTAATAGAAAATGGCGTGAACCTCTGCCGCACTATGAAGTACGCGAACACCGCAGTGAAAGCCAGCTGCGTGGCGATGAGAACGGACGACGTCGATACGGGGAGGAAGTCCAGGCCGTAGGCGTAGAGGTAATCGTCGGCGCCTGTGAGGAGGCCGATGAAGGCGGAAGCGATGATGAGGCGAGGGGTGATGAGAACGGTTCGAGCGGAGGGGTCACAGCGACGTCTGTAGAAGAAGGAGAGGGAGAGGGGGAGGAGGAGAAGGGGCCAGCCGGCTGTTTCTAGCCAAGCGGAAAGCCACTGACGTTTGCCGCCATGGAGGAAATAGATGCGCAAGAGTAAGGGTCCGCTGGCGTTCCCGAGGCAGAGGAGGAGACAGTTGATGATGGTAAGGAGGCGTTTTAGGGAACGATTTAGTTGTGGTGGTGGTGGTGGTGGTGATGGAGCAAACATGGACTGTTGTCTGTCTGTTTTGTCAGGCTGATGCTGCTGATCGATTTCCAGTGCAACGGGGGTCTCCATTGATCTCTGCTAGCCGGCCTTATGTTGCTTCTTGGGAGAGTTGCTGGCCTTGTAGAATCAGTGATATGGAAGAAAACTGTAAAAAAAATTGTATTTCAAATCAAAAGGCTCTGTTTCACTGTTTCGACAAATTTCGATCTACTTTGAGTTAACTTTTAAACGAAATTCTAATTGATAAGACTCTTAATTTAAAAATTTTAATTTTTATTTGAAATTATATACATTAGACTAATGAAAGTAACAAAATTAAAAGAATTTTTTTTATGAAAAAGAAAATTGTATCAAAATATTCAGATGTATTTTATGTCTGAGGCATTTATACAACATTTGTTCAATATTCAGTTCAATAAAAGAATTTGAGACTCTATAACGGTGATCTTGCCTTATATTATTACTGTTTCCATCTAATTGGTTGTAATTATAATTATAGGAAAATAAAATACAAATACAGTGTTTGGATAAGTAGAAATGTTAAATATTGATAGTATAATAATTGAAACTAATTAATTAATTAATTATTTAAAAATAAAATGATATTATTACCCTTTTAACTATCAACAAAATTCAGGCATTAAAAATTCTCTGTTTTAAAATGAAGATAGTTCCTGATCATTTATATGCAAGTGTTTTGTCTCAAAATTTATATGAAAGCTAAAAAAATCTGCAACTATTTTAAAATTGAGCTCTAATAATCCCTATGAGACTCTTTCAACACTAATTTGAATAATATAGAGACTAGTAGTTTATTTGACACCTCTACAAATTATAAGACTAAAACATCCCGATGCAAATAGTCAAAACAATTTTGAAACTTTACTCTTCTCTCTTTTAGATGGAGAGGCATTTAGCCAGCAAATTTATTTATTCTTTAATATATAGTTATAATTTTCTTTTTATTTTCTTAATTTTAGAAAAATAAATTGATTAGAAAAAACATATATGTATATCCCGTTGGAATAGAAATTATACTATCAAATTTAACAGACGTGCTTTATAAAGGCAAGAAGTCTTCTGAACATCAAAATGAGTCTTGGAGAATAGGCGAGAGGTCTTGTGGGCATTAAAAATAGCAATCAAGCAAAGTAAACAGAACACATGATGAGTCGTAGAAGGAAGATGTATAATTTCTTTTACAAATTTCTACAGGAAAGGACCAGAAAAGTATCATGGAACACACAAGAATTAGAACTTCCCTATTAGAGAATTCAAGTTATAATCCAAAAAAAGATCTTAAATGTTAAAAAAGTTGAACTTTAAAGAAAATAGTTCAATTGCAGATGAAAGAAAGATTGAGCAAATCATTCTCTTCAAAATTCATTTAAAAAACCTCTAGGAGTAGTTCCTGGTTGGCTGATTAAATTACCTCCAAGGATTTTGACAGTAAGTTTACTTTGTCCGTTAAACTTCTTTGAATTCCTGCAACAAAACAACCAATTACAAAAGATAAGCAAGATTAGTTTACACACACCCACACAGACGCAGAGACAGAGAGAGAGAGAGAGCATCTTCGTTACCTTGCTCTTGCGGTGCATGCCCAGCATAAAGGAGCTGGTGAAGGAGCTAGGCCTTCGTATTATACACTTAAATAGGACCAAGTTGGCTTCTGTGGTCTCGCTCGATTGATGCTAGCAAACAATGTACAGTTCATAATACAGCAACTATATATGATTAGTTGGCGAGAAGGGGGAAAGAAATACCGACTGATTGCGTGGAGATTTTTTTTGCCTTGACATGATCGAAATTATGTGCTTATTTTTCGCTTAATATTCCAAGGAAAAAAGACAAAAAAAAAAGATCGGAAAATACGGTAAAATGTCTTCTGAAGTTTGGGCTCTCACATGGGAGCTTGGGTCAGTTTGGTGACGATGAAGAAATAACTTTTAGCTGGGAAGAGTTCTATGTTTATGGAAATGTTTAGTGACTCTGTCTTCTTTGCTGTGTTGAGCCTTTCTTCTGTTCTAGAGTTGAGTTTGAATGTAATCTCTCTGCAATATAAATATGATAAAAGTGTTCATTTAATTACAACTTCTTCAAAGGGGTTTGATCCAGTTGTATAATTTCCAGCTATCAGTAATAGATTTGCATAAACTTTCAAAATATATTTATATTTAATTAATGCATATAAGACAATTGATGAGTAATCATTATAAACTCATTAAATTAACATTTTAATCCTCATTTTAGATTAAATTTGAATTGAGTAAAATGCATAAAACATTTGTATACATAACTAATCAATAAAAATATCTATTTCACTTATTTTTAACAATAATTAAGAACTTTAACTAAAATCTATTTTGTATAAAAAGACGAGGAGATGATGCCTAAATAGGGTTTTTCTACTCAAAAAAGTCCATGAAGTAGTAGACATATAGGATGAATTCGCAGGCCAGATGTTAAAAATTAAATTTGATTTAATTAATTAAGCTTTTTTATTGAGCATAATGTTAAAAATAACATTTTTTATAAACTTATTATTCTGAATAAATGCAATAAAAATAAAATATTTTAAATAGATAAAATTATCAAATCAGAAGCAATATCGCCGGCTGACCTGTTGGTTTTTATTACTGAATAATATTATATTATAAAATTAATATATTAAGTAAATTTAGTTTAGTTGGTGGGGAGCGGTTTTAATTGGTTCACAGCACGTAAATTTGTGTACGGTGAGCGTACTGAATAATTTTTCAGTAACGCCTTGCATCCGGAGTCTAATGATCAGTTGGGACCACTTCGATACACTTTTTGGTAGGGAGTGGTTTTAATTGGTTCACTGTAAGCGTACGATGAACGTACCATTTTTCACTTGGTAGTGTGTAAGGTTCTTGGGTTTAAATCCCATGATATATATATATATATATATATGTATATATATATATATATATATATATATATAGTTATATTATTTATTTAATTTTTCTTTTAAATTATTTAATTTAATAGATAATAGAATTATATAAAATTTAATAAATGTTATATTCTCAAATTAAGAAATAATTTTTATTAAAAAATAAAAAATTAATATTATAATATAATATAAAATAATTATACTCTTTTGAAGGAAATTTAAATGAAAATACTAATTAAAGTTATTTTATTCTATATCATCAAATTAATTTTTTAATTTTTTTTTAAATTAAGATTACAATATTTATTAAATTTTATATAATTATTTATTTGTTAATTTAAATAATTTCAAAGAATAATTAAAGAAATATTATATCTCAAAAAAAAAAATCATGATGGGGATTGAGTCCTTGACCTCAGTTAAAAATCATATGCTTTACCAACTAAGTTAAATGTACTTAATTTTTTAATTTAATAAAATTTAATATTATATTATTTATAATGTATAGTTTTTTTCTCAAAAAATATTTTTTAATAATAAAATCAACATGACAGTGGGCGATTTTGCTTGTTAGCATGGTGAAGGAAAATCACCTCGTGAACGAGTGATTTTGTCGCTAACATTAGAAAATCGCTGGCAGACATAACGATTTTGTCTGTTTAAAATATTTTTTAGTGTTTATTTAAAATGATAAACTTTTAAAAAATGTTATTTTAAAATTTCTTTTATTATGCCCATAATCTAGAAAAGGCTTTAGAAAGTTCTAAAGTTTCATTTTATAAAGAATGTTTTAAAAAATTCTATATATACATTTTAAAGGAGTGATTTAAAGAATTTTAGATTATGTAATTAATGACTTGTAATCAGAAAAATGAGAATACTCTAGAAAGTTAATATTAGCAATTGAATTGAAATGTATTTGCAAAATCCTAATGGAATTTTCACTACTATAAATAGGTGCAGTGTTTTTGTGTTTTGCATTAGGTAAAATCAAGAAGTGTAAGAGTTAAGCAAAAGTGAATTATTCTGAGTGTTCTTATTGTCCTTATAACATTCCTCTTATTACAATAGTCTCTTATCTTCCAACAAAGTGATATCAGAGCCAGGTTTCTTTCTAGAGAAATGGCGAACAATAGTATGATCCCCATTCAAGTCCTTACACCCAATAAAATCAGCTATTATAATTGGAGCAACAAGATGAAGGCCATTGCTGGAGCGTAAGATGTATGGAAGATGGTAGAAAAGGCTACAATAAGCCACAATACGAGTCAAGTCTATCTCAAACTCAAAAGGATAGTCTAAGAGATTCAAGGAAAACAGACGAGAAGGCTCTCTATCTAATCTTTAAAGAATTAGAAGATGACGCTTTTGAGAAGATTTTCGATGCAAAGTCTGCCAAAGAGGCAAGCTTCATACCTCTTATAAAAGAGCAGAGCAAGTCAAGAAGGTGCATCTCCAAACGTTAATAGGTGATATTGAAGCCTTACATATGAAAGAAGCCAAAGTCATCTCCAACTACTTTACTAGACTCTTAGTAGTTTCTAAACAAGAAAAAAATGAGGAGAAACTAGAATATGTAAGGATTATGAGAAAGATCCTTCGATCTTCAGATTCAACTTTCGATCATATAGTCTTCATCAATGAAAAGACCAAAATCTTGGAGGCTATGACAATCGAGCAGCTCATTGATTCTTTACAAGCCAATGAAGAAAAGATAAAGAAGAAAAATGAGATCACGGAACAACTCCCGAAGACACAATTTAATTCAATGAAACAAGAGAGCACCGAGTATGATAAAATTCAACAAGGAAGAGGTCATGGTCGAGGACAAGGTTGTGGTCGTAGATGTGGTCGAGATACAAGCTACAATAATGACAACAACAAAAATACCATTTTAGAACAAGGAGGAAGGTCAACAAATGGCCATGGAAGAGACAATCAAGATCAATGTATGACACATCTAAAGTGATATGTTACGATTGTCAAAAATATGGTCGCTATGCTGCAAAATATAAACTCCCAACAACAACAAAGTTGAAGAGAAGGCTAATTATGTGGAAGAAATAAGTGAATAAGATGATAATTTGTTACAAGCATATAAGAATAATAAAAAAGGTGAAATACACATGGTATTTGGACAACAGTGTAATCAACCATCTGTGGAAAGAAAATACATGTTCATGGAGATTGATGAGTCATTGAGTGACAATGCATCCATTAGAGATGAGTCCAAAGTAGGGCAAAAGTAATGTTCTTATCCGTTTAAAGAATGAAAAGCATCAATTCATTTCTAATGTCTATTATGTACCGGATATGAAGAGTAATATCTTAAGTCTGGCCCAGCTCCTAGAGATTGGTTGTGATATTCATTTAAATGACACGAAACTTTCTATAAGAAACAATATGAGCAGTGAACCGCCCCGCGCACTTTGCGTGCAAAAGTAATATTCTTATCCGTTTAAAGAATGAATAGCACCAATTCATTTCTAATTTCTATTATGTACCGGATATGAAGAGTAATATCTTAAGTCTGGCCCAGCTCCTAGAGATTGGTTGTGATATTCATTTAAATGACAAGAAACTTTCTATAAGAAACAATATGAGTAGTGAACCGCCCCGCGCACTTTGCGTTAATTTAAAATTGCTTTTCTTTGATAAAGATGTGTATAAATATATTCAATAATCACATAGCTATCTTTCAATGCAAGTATACGTATCTCTCAAGTAATACAGGGCTCTAATGGAGTCCTGGATATTGATCCCACAGGGATAGTTCAAAAGCAACGGACTAGGATTATAGAAACTAATTTAGAATCACAACTTTGTAAATCGAATTGCCTATCTGTCACTAATATGCAATCATAAATAAGATAAAGATTTAATAAACTAGTTCTACCAACAGTTAACTAATTCTACTAATAAAGTGAAGTTCAAATCTATAAGCAATAATCCTTCTCCTTGTTAAGAAATTTAAGTGAATGGATAATTAAAATTAGTTTAAAAACGGTGTTGTGCCAAATAGGAGCATACCTATTATTTACCCTTTGGTCCAAGCATAAAGAACATTGACTAATCCCGTGCTTGGTTACTGAATCAGCAGCTAGGCTGGGAGGATACCGGCTCTCACTTCGGAGCTCTCGCGTTCCCCTCGCCTGAGGGCTAACATCTACACTTCAACACCCAAACGATAGGACCAAATTGAGGATTTTAGTCTGTTACTCTAAAATCTCCAATTCTACGCCCAATAAAGATTATTTCCCTATTTATTTGCACCCTACTTTCAAGGACTTTAACCTCCCTGAATCTCGAATGTAATCTTCACTACAATTATTAAACTCAACATATTTTAACTAATAAATTGGTCAAATTGAAAGTAAATTAAGATTTAAGTGAAAATATTATCACAACTTCTTTAAAATTCTCTTCACACACTAATTTAAATTACCATTTCACAAAAATATCAAAACAGGGAAAAAGACAGAAAAACTACTCAAATTTCATGGAGAAGATACAACAAAACTTGTATTTCATATATACAAATAAAGTTTTACAAACTAAAATTAGTAAATACAACTCATCTCGAATTCCTCCCCAAGCAAACTTCTTGAAGTTCTTCTGAATCTCTTCCTTTCTTTACAGCACGCAGAATTCTCCTTCGAAATGGCAAGGAGGAAGAAATCTCTCACTTCCCTTCCACTCTTACACTCTCTCGAAGAATTCCTCACAAAATCACTAATTGAACTCACTATCTAATACTATAATAGAAACAAGACACTAACTAACACTCTAGTGACACACTATAGACTCGGTGGACTCACGGACAACAACAGACAACAACAATAGACACACTAGTGGACACCATTTTTGGCCCCAAAATGTTTTTTTTTAAGTGGTTGAAGAGTTTCCAAGAGTTTTCCAAGCATCCCTTCAAAAATCATCCATATTCGATGCATCTCGTGAGAGAACCGACTTTTCCGCCGTCGGCGGCCTCAAGTGCGCCCTCGGCGGCCTTCTAGAATACTTAGCCTTGGACTCTCTTTCATAAGGCCCACTGTCGGCGGCCTCAATCTCGCCGTCAGTGGGCTTCCTTATAATATTCTCCTGAACTCTCGGTAAAAATCCGCCGTCGGCGCCCTAGATCAAATTTTCATATTTTTGGTCCTTTTTGCTCCAAATTCGCTCCTTTTTGCATTTTTTCGCTCCATTGTCCATAAATCAACATATTTGCAATAAATCATCAAAAATACTCTTCTTTAAAGTGCAATATCATCAAAATCAATATAAAATGGGCATGCAAATCTTAAAATATTTTTAGTGGGTCAAGCAGCCTAATTGTAAAAATAACATTGTCAAGAAATATATGTTCTTGCTTAACATTCAAAATGATATTTTCAAGTGTCTCAAAGCTTGCTACAAATCTCTAGCTTAGCTCTAACATATTTAATTTGGGTATCTCAATTTTGGAGGACGAGAGTTATTATTAAAGAAGAAAATGATGAGAGGTCTGCCCTACATCAATCACTTAGACCATATATGTGATGGTTGCTTGCTAGGGAAGCAATTCAGAAAGAGCTTTCCAAAGGAGTCAAATTTGAAGCACAAAATTCAAGTGAACTCATACATACAAATGTATGTGGTCCAGTGAAGCCAAGCTCTCTCGAAAGGAGTAATTACATACTTCTCTTCATAGAAGATTTTTCAAGAAAATTTTGGGTATATTTTTTGAAGTAAAAATTAGATGTCTTTGAAGTATTTAAAAAGTTCAAATCCTTGGTTGAGAAAGAAAGTGGTCTTGAGATCAAAGCTATGAGATCTGATTTTGATGTAGGGAGTTTACTTCAAAGGAATTTCAAGAATTTCGTGAAGCCAATGAAATAAGTCAACCATAGATCATTTTTAATTCCCTCAACAAAATGATGTAGTAGAAAGAAAGAGTCGAACCATCCTTGACATAGCTCGAAGTACGCACAAGAGTAAGAGGCTACCTAGGGAATTTTGGGCTGAAGCTGTTGCATGCGCGGTTTACTTATCCAATCGATCTCTAAAAAGAATTGTGTGGGGAATGACACCACAGAAAGCATGGAGTGGAAGGAAGTCCAATTTCTATCATATAAGAATGTTTGAAAGCACAACTCAAGTGCATGTACCCTATGAACAATGAAGTAAACTGGATGACAAGAGCAAGAGGTACATTTTCATTGGTTATGACTCCAACACAAAAGCTACAAGTTACACTATGAAGAAAATCATTGGTCATGATGTCATGTTTGATGAAGAAGGAGAATGGGTTTGAAGAAATGGAACAACTAAGAATTATGCAAGAAAGAGATGAGCTTACTACATCACCAACTAAACCAACTGCATTTACTTGAGAGGATCCATCATCTTCATCATCTTCAAATGAAAGTTCAAGTGAAAAAAGTACCACAATTAAGAAGTTTATAGGAAATTTATGAGGTAACCGAGAATTGTGACAATATTACTCTCTTTTGCCTTTATGCTAACTGTAGCCCAATGAATCTTCAAGAAGTTATGCAAAGTAAGAAGGAGAAGGATTTCATGGACAAAGAAATCAAGGCGACTGAGAAGAATGATATACGGGAGCTAGCTGCACTTCCAAAAAGACACAAAACAACTTATGTGAAGCGGGTGTACAAAGTAAAGAAGTTTTTCAATGAAGAAGTTCAGAAGTATAAAGCAAGATTGCTAGAAAAAGGCTACAATCAATAAGTTGGCCTTGATCATTAACGACTGGTTGTTTGCAAGAATTTATGAACTTAGATTAATATATTTATAATGATTTCGTAAATTCACAATTTCAAATGCAAGTATACGTATCGTTTCAAGTAATACAATGCTCTATTGGAGTCCTGGTTATCGATCCCACAGGGACGTTTAATTTAAGAAATTAATAGATTTTCAAATTAAAAGAAATTATAACTTTTATTTCTTTTCAAAATTCAGATTTTAAGTTTTATGAAATTTCTACCAAATGTAAGTAAAGCAGCAATAAAGTAAAGGTTAATGCAAGTATAAATAAATCAAATTTCTCCTTTTCAACTAATCCAAGATTTTTCAGAAAAATTATCATTCGTGGAGAACCTGAGATTATGGTATTGCGCCAAATAGAAGCAATCATATTCTTTACCTTCGCTCGATAGTATAACGAACATTGGTTAATCTATAGATTGGTCCAAGATGTATTATTAGTAGAATGGGTTAATCTAGGATTACACTTTTAGATGTCCAAGGGGGACTATGGTCTGCCCTACTAGTGACTCATTCCTTTTCTATAAACCAAATTATTAGAATTTAGTCTTTCACTCTAAAAACTAATTAATTATACGCCTAATAAATAATATTTTCCTATTTATTTGCACTTCACTTTGAATAACCCGCACATGACCTTCGATTACCCAAGGATTCATGTGATATCTACTAGTTAAGAACTCGTCTCCGGATAGGTCTCAGAATTCTTCAACAGGTTTTAACAATTCAAATGACAAGTTTAAAAAGTAAATTTAGATCAGGTATTAATATCATCGCAATAATTTTTAAAATTAAGTTAAGTTCTCCAACAAAATCAAATTATCTTATTATCTTTTCATGGTTGAAAGGAGAAAGAAAAGTAACTACTCATAACACATTGAATTCACACAACAAAACATATTTATAAAACTTTGAATCAAGTTACAAATACTTATCTGAATGTTTCTTCAAGTGATCCTTTGACTCCTACTGACTCTAATGCAAAGCACAAGACTTCAACAACACCAACACTTACAAACTATCACTTACTACTCTAGGAATTGAGTAGTAACACTCAAAATAACTAAAATAAACTCACTAAATACTTAAGAAGATGATATGGTGGCTCTCTAAAACTATCTCCGGATGCTGGAGATTTAGATGAGGGGCCCGGTTCTCTGTAGAAATATCTCCTATTTATAGCGTTTCAAAAATGACCAGGGGTTGCTTAAGGCACATCTTCAATATTCATCCAAATTCAATGAATCTTCTAGAAAGTAACTGTGACGCCTAGGCGTCGGACTCCGTGACCAGGTCTTCGCACCTCTTCACTTTGGATCGCACCACTTCGCGATTAAAACTGTTTTCATGTGTCCATATGCATTGTATCACATGTCTTATGTATCATGAGTAACTTCCAGTCTTTTAGAAGGTCTGATAACCGCTTAACACCGTCAAAATAATTGCCCAAAGTTGTCAAAAAATTTATCTGCTTCAGTATCGAACTGGCGCTTAGGCGCCGGATTCTAGCGCCTAGGCGCCAGACCTATAATTTTAGCAACTTTGCTTTTTAGCTCTATCTTTGCTCCTTTTTGCTACTTTTTCCTTCTTAAACTCTTTTTTCATCACCTATATCCAAAAACATAAAAATACCTTTCATTAAAGCATAATATTCTTCAAAATTGAATCATAAATGAGGCATAAAAATAGGTACTTTTAAGTGGATCAATCATGATCAAAGGAAGTATATAAACACACACTATCACTTCTTTAGAGACTGCATCATAAGAAATGACGTGCAAATGGAGTATGTGAAGGCCCATGATCAAGTAGTTGATATTTTCGTCAAGCCGTTTAAGTATGAAGATTGTTCGGGATGACAACTCAGATTTATGAGGGGGTGTTTAAATTAAAATTGATTTAATTAATTGGGCTTTTTAATTGACCAATAATCTAGAAAAGCCTTTAGACAATTCTTGAATCTCATTTTATGAAGAATGTTTTAAGGATTGTAGAGATACATTTTAAATGAGTGATTTAGATAATTCTAGAATATGTAATAATGACTTTTGTAATGGAAAAAAAGGAGAATACTCTAGAGGTTCAATAGTAGTCATTATATTGAGATATGTTGACACAATCCTAATGGGGTCGTCATTAGCATAAATAGGTGTAGAGTGTTTGTGTTTTATATTAAGCAAAATCAACAAGTGCAAGAGTGAAATAAAAGTGAGTTTTTCAATTATTCATCTTCTCCTTTTAGCATTCCTCTTCTTACAATAGCCCCTTATGTTCCAACATTAGACCTTTGACAACAGTCCATTGTAGCCATTGCCCATCATGTTTTGAAATTGATTTGTAACCACTACAAGAAATTAGCTTATTACCGACAGTCATATACCGTCGTTAATAATGGATAAACCGTAGGTAATGTTTTTATTGACAGTTTAGCGATAACAAAGTCAATGTAGCAAAAACACTTGTTGAAAATTATTGACGAATTTAGTAACGATTTACATTAACCGAAGGATATCTGACGTGTCATGACCATCATAATAGATCCAAAAATATGCCATGTTTAATTGTAGCTTACATAACCGACATAAATTTTCGTAGAAAAATTTTTGAACTTCAGTCGAAATAGTGTCGCGATATCGTCGGTAAAATTTTGCGCAATCGTTGGTTAACCATGGGAATTTACACACAGTTTTGGTCGTAGCAGAAGTGTTGCACTTTGTCCAGATCTCATTTATTTGATAGATATTCAAGTAACCATTAGTGAATAATCAAGGGATCATAAAATTGTCAAAAAATTGTAGAAACTTTGTACCATTAGAAGAAAAACTTAAAGCCCACTTTCAATGCTACAATCTACACACCTGTAATCGTGACCGTGCAATCAAAACACCACACAACACAGTAAAAAACAAATTAATATATAAACCATATACAACAATAAAAAAATCATTGAATTAAATCAAATGAAATGTAAAACTGAGGAGGGCTCAAAAAATAATGTTCACTAATAATAAATTGTTTAACTAAAAAACAAATAAAAAATAACCTCGTACTCATTCTCTTGTGTTCCCTCCTCCTCATCATCGTCCCCACCCTCATCTTGCACTGGCTCCATCCTTTTTTGTAGTTCGGAACGCAACACCACTTAGATTTATATCCTCATCTCCGATCTCCGGGTAGCTACATGGGTAGCAACCTCGCGAAGTCTCTCCTCCTCTTGTGAAGTAGAAGGGGAAGCACAGAATGTGCTAGAGTTGAGCAGGAATCATAATCTGATGCCTGGGACCTCAACCTGTAGACCCTGTCATTCTTCTTCTCACCAAAAATCTATCTCTAAAGGTCATACTCAAAAGGATCATGAGATGTGCCTGAATCACAACCCGGATGCTCAGATTGGCTCTCTTTGAGCCTCTAGAAGGCCTCCTACACAACAAATGATTAATGAAAGTAAGAGGCTAAATAAAATTTGATTGTTATTTGAATTTTATACTCATTAATCTTGTGAATTATCCATGTCGCATACGATCTGCTCGCCACCCATGACAGATCCGATGACCGCTATGGATATGCTCGTGTAACTCTGCAGCATTTGGCTCCCATTTTTTCTCTAGTTTCTATCAGTGTAATGAAATAGTTAGCATGCATTTAATGTATAATAAGATTTAATGCCAAAAATAAGTCTTATCAACCTCCTCTTGTACTCCATATGTGGGTGCACTCCACGGGTGTGCTTCGAGGCTCGCAAGCTCTCGCAGTCAGAGTGGCTATGAAAAAAATATGTTTATGAGAGGACGAATGTTGCTACAATGCCAAACACTATTAGAGGGAGATTTATCAATGGATCGGGGTTCAATGTTTGACCGATTAATGATCTTCGATAGAATATGTTAAATAATCTGACTTCGAGCCGAGATGATATAGGCTCCAAATAAGTTCGATCCAAAACTTTAGCTTATAGCTCAGTCATGTTTATTTCAATCTGAGTTTTATATAGGTGTAAACCTAAGAATCAATTTTCGAGTGATTATCATTTTTCGAGCTAATTTCATATCCCTACATTACTTTCCGCCAAAAAGATTCACTTACATGCAAAATATTTTTTAGGTTTAAACCATCTGAGGATTTGATAAGTCCGAATTTGCAAGATTTATTAACTTCTATTGAAACTAAATCCCGCTTGCAACTAAACAACCCCTTAATATAATGACCAACATTTTGTATCATAGAACGTTACAAGTCTCAACATCATCTTATAAAATTTTTCTTTAAGTCTAAGTGGTTTTATCTATCACAAAATAGGTCAGATAAATTCCTCCACCTCAACCAACAAACATGAATTCTACTAATAGCATCCCCATCTATATCAACATCACTTTGAACAAGAGACCTAAAATATATAAAAAGTTCACACCTTTTATTGATTTGATTACCCATAATTATAACTCTGCCCTTAGAGCTAGTACTACTAATATTACATTTCATGTATTTTTACATAATAATTTGTGTTACATATATAAAGTTTTTTAAACAAGTATTGTGGGATTCTACATTTAATCGTACACAACAACCATCATATTTAAACAATTGGGTTTAGGGTCCATCCTAAAAACAAGAGAACATAAAAAACTTTAAAAGTTTCAAAGAGGAAGAAAGGAAGAAAAGAAGCCTTGAAAGATCTGCAGCTACAAAACAAACCAAATAAGATAAGCATAAGAATTAGAGAGCCAAACTATATCAATAAGAACCACAAAAGAAAGAAAACCCACGAAACAAACCACCAAAACAAAGAGTAGATGGATAATCAACTAGAGCTCAGAATTTACCTGCATAAAATATTAAAATTTCATCCAAGGTTTTAAACATATAAAAATATATTCAAACCTAGTTGAATTTTAGTGAAAGTTGGAATTCATAAAAGCTCGAAAAACTAATGTCAACAACCAGTGAAGATCAAGGAAGAAATGTAAACTTATCAACAACAAATTAACCATCATAAACTACAACTAGTTCAAATAACAAATCAAATCAAAATAGAAGCGCCAATCAATATGAGAAATTTAATCCAATATGATGGAAGTATATCGACGACTAGTCAATCCTAACAAAGATAACATTAGCCAAAATATCCATATAATACATATTATTGAAAGAGAATAACATCAACCCAACTCAATATAAGAACAATATGGTAACAAAATTAATTCCAAACCACATTATTCCTTCAGTTTATTCTGAGCTATAAAGAATACCCCGATAATAAGAAAGGAAAAGCAATAACCGACATGACTATTTCAGTTTTTATTTGATTTTCATGATGATAATGAATCAAGCATCAAACTATTCAAGCTTGTGGAGATGTCTAAGAATTTATTTACAACATTCTCCTTGATGTAATGACGATGATGTCTACATGCTAATCATGATGAGTAATAAAAAGTATACTTTTAAGGCATTCCTTAAATAGTTTTTCAAAACAAAGCTATGGGCTATCAACGCACAAAATGATTTCATAAAAAATTAGTGTTGTTTGGTAGCTGGTTTTATGCAGGATTTAAGCTAAATCATGTCAAATCCTACAAGTTCTTAAATTTTTTTTATGCACTGTTTTGCCTTAATCCGAGATTTACCAAATCTCGTAGGAAGCATGATTTATGGGATTTAGAGAAGCTGAATCTTATGGGATTTAGTAAATCTTATTAAAGTCATCAAACAGATAATATGGATTTATTAGGATTTTATTCCTAACATACCAATAGTTTTTAGGATTTATCCACATCAAGATTTGATAAATTTGGATTTACAAAACTTACTAAATCCTACTTGCAACAAAATGACTCTTAGTAAATCATATTTAACTTAAATCCTACTTCCAGCCAAACACCCTCATAATGTAAGTCAAAAGTGTAGCCAAACAGCCCCTTAGACATGAAATGCTCTGAAAAAAAAGATAAGAAGTTACCGTAGTGAATGATTTCAAGAGTTGAGCAAAAGCAAAAAAATGGAAGTATCGGGTCTATGCAAGCCGCGATCCTGTCGTACTCAATCTCAACTAGCTAGTGTTCAGGTCCGAAAGCGAGGGTGTTAGACGAAACGAAAAGTGAGCTAGGGCAAGGGCAAGGCTCAGGCTTTCGGGAAGGAAGGGAAGAAGCTAGGGAGAGGGGGAGGGCGAGTGTGAGCGGGATGGGAAGACGAAAGAAGAGGAAATGAGAGATTCAGGCAGGGTAGGCTAAATTATGGCATTGACCGACGGCTTACAGGCGGTCTAAAATATGTCAATTTGTAATATTATTACAATGGTCATTACTATCGCTTATTAAAACAACACTTCGGTAAACATCCCGCCAAATAGTGGGTTCCTAAATAACTTTACAAACTATGGTTGTCGATTAATCATCATTTTGAATAGACAAACTATTTTGTCTGTAATAATAAGAATCCGTCAACAAAAATATTACTGTAGCTAAGTGACGATATATCCTGTAGTTAAATCGTCGCTAGTAGTCGACCTGACAAAATCATTATTATGACATCAAAAATTGATACATTTTTTCTAATGTATATTATGAGCTTTGATTTTGTCATCGATTATACCTCATTTTCTTATATTGAACATGATATTCTTTTTATTCTTTCCTGATATCATCTTCTTTTTTTAAAAAAGAAACGGACTTTCTCTTTAATTCTACATCAATATGCATATAAGCACATGAATCAGACATTTTAATTTTAAACTTCAATCTCTCACTTTGAAAAGAATTTCGTCTAACATTAAAGATTATGTACGTTCAAGATTCAAATAATGAGGGTCGGCTTATTTTTTTGTTTTTATTGCACAAGCTCGCCCTTGATGTAGATAATATTCTGTTCTGATATTGGCATCCAATTGGCCACATGCCATTTGACGCTGTGAAAAAAATAACAATAATTCTCTGAATCAGAGGATATCAGCGTTTTATTGGACATTCCATCTCCATCATCTTACGGCTGCAGAGAACTGCAAGTGCCATCAGTGTATTGGATTCCTCGTTGAAGAAGAAAAGCTTTCACAGTTTCTGGCCAAGTGGGATCTTAAAGAAAAATATTAGAATATCTATTTATGGCTTCCACGTTTTGGTTGGAATGATAATCTGTCTTTAATAGGGATGTTGATATTTTACGCTGTGAGTAATAGATAAAGCAAGACTGGTTCATAATTAATTTCAGAGATAACGGTCGTCGGCAAAGAACTTCTCATTTGCAAGGCAACATAGCAAAATTATGAGGATTATTTTTGTCGTTTTTGGAGATTTTATCATAAATTTGCTCCCTTTGCAAAGATTTCATCACTCGTTCATTCTTTTCTTAGATTTTATCAAGACCTATTTCTTTCATGTCATTTCTTCAGCTATAATTATGAGTTCCGAAAATTTAATGCCCTCCCATTCCTCTAGAGAGAGCAAAGAGAATATTAAGAGAGTTTTAGATGAGGTTCCATGTCAAATTTGTAAAAGACAAAAAAATAGTTGATAAGATGCTACACATAGATTTTGCCCTCCTTTGGCAAGGACTTTAAAATTCGATGTTTAAGATTTTTTATAGGCACAAGCCCTCATAGTTAATTACTTGTCCCGATAATGAGAGAGTATTTTAGATTAAGACTAGTCATCATGCACTAAGTATTTAGACTTAGCATTTAGTGGTAGCAGATTTGGTTTTCAAAATTATTAAAGTATCAATGTGAGTTTAGAAAAGGTGGGCAAAATGGTGACGAACATGATCAAAATTTCATGATTTTGTCATCTATGGTTGTCATGATTCTTGATATGTTTAGCCAGAGAAGGTAATAAATCCAACATGAAATAATTTTTTTTGTCTCCAATGATGGGATGCTTTGTCAAAAAGAATATTATGGACATCGGTTTATTATTTTCTATATAAGTTGATTAAGCAATATCGATCTAAGGCAGTAGAAAATTTCGTGCAGTATCAAATATACCCTATAAATTATTATTCATTGTTCAAGTAAACAATTTTATTGGGGAACAAGCATGTTATAGTTGTGACCTCAATATAATGAAATATGTCTAGTAAAATAACCAAATCAGATGACTCTAGTCATAATGGCTTCATTAGGAGCTAATTGGTTAAATTATGAGAGCAAATGACATGAGAGACACTCTCAGTAACATGAGATATTTTGTATGAACATAGTAGCATAACTAATGTGGCTTTTATTTATTTATTTATTTATTTTGGAGCTTAGGTTATTGTAAAAAATATTAAATTGAAGAATTAATATTATGATTTTGAGAATAAATCTATTCAATTGTGATTTACATTCAATATGGTCATCATTAAGGAATTGTTCATTTTATACCTTGTCAACTCTGCCATATTTAAGGATAGTCAGCATTAGAAATTATATTTTTATTGAATTTATTTATGTGTGGAATTTGAAATTTCATTTTGAAAGTTAATCCTTTGGTTGAAATTTTGTATCAACACGGTTATCATTAGAGATATGTTTGATATTTAGAAATACTTTTTTGGATTCATTACAAGCACTTATAAAGACATCAATATTGTCAACTCCAATTCTTATGAGAATGATGGCTCATTATACTGGTTTTATTGAGTTGATCAGCCTTGTCAACTCTTGTTTTTTATGAGGGGAATGATCAGGGTAGGTAAAGTGTGATTTATAGCTCCCTCATATAAACAGAATGATCCATTTAAGCGCAAACACAAATTAATGACTTTTCTATTGCTATTCGAAAAAAGAGAGAATTTGTAAGGAATTTAAAATTTAAAACGTATGTGTTCATGCTTCTTGATGTGGATTACATTTCAACTCATTTTTTTTATACCCGCGCCGGTTTTTTCTAACCATATGATTGAGCATTTAGTTAACCAATTGAAGCAAATAAGAGTTAGCTCGTTAGAGTGCATAGATTTTGAGATGCTTACATTTTTTTTTTTTTGTTGAAAGAATGCATCGAGTTGAGAGCATGCACTAGAAATATTGGGATCATAAAATCTTCCCAAATTTTGAAGCTTGCAAGAATAATTACTTTGAGATTCTTGCAGACTTTTAATTTATATTTTTCAAAATTTGTCCCCTGTTCACTTGTGTGAATATTACGGATTTGGTGCTATTAAGGGATGAATTTGAATCTCTCAAGTACAAAATAAAATGATTTTTTTTTCCTTTAGTGTTTAGAATATAGTGGAATACAATCAAGTCACTTGCTTATAAGTACGAAAAGTAGTCTTAATGTTAAACCCATTTTCACTCGAAATATATGGTATCAGCTCGCCCAGACAAAATTCATGTTCCATATCTGTGCAGATGGCTAGGCAAAATGTGTATCAATATTAGATAGTTTTGACATTTTGGATCATCAGAGTTGTGTGTTTTTGTGATCAAAAGACATTTGAACTGTGACTGTGGCCGTCGAGGCAGTTTAAGCTTCAATCATGTGTGTTACGTTCATAGTTCGTCATTTTTATCATGTTCTCCTTTTGATCAGAACCCTTTTATAAGTTAATTTTGACGTTTAGAATGTACTCGTGTGATTTGATTCACGTTCGGATGATATTCAGGCAATGTTAATGGTCTTGAGGCAATTTAGGTCACATTATTGATCACTTTCATCATATTTGCTCAAGTTGACTAGTGGAGCAAGTATGAAGGTCAAAAATAATTTTTTTCATTGAGATGCATCAATCAACCCTTGCATTTCATAAATAGTTCCTTTTAGCAAAACAAAAACTCTTTTTAGAAGTGGCAAATGTATTTCTAGATATTTGCTACTCAAAAAAATAAAAAATCTTTTGCAATAGTTTATAAAGGTATAATAGCAATTTTAACTTTTATAAAAATGGGGTTTTGATGTTGTTTTAAAACCACTACAAAACACAGTAGTATATTATACCACTATGCTGTCCTTTCGCTGTTGGAATTCTTTTCTAAATTTTCCAAATAGATTTTGATCGAATCAAAATCTATTAGGAATTTACCACGAGAATCTTTCATTCACGTTCATATTAATGAGAAAATCGAATCGATACAATAGCGGAAGCGTACTCGAATCCATTTGATCGATTGCAAGTAACGATCTTCCAATCTGTAGACTTTCCGGAGTTTTCCTTAGCCTCTCTCGTTGATGGGGAACAAGAGAATAATTTGCTTTTCTTTCTCTGCAGACCGGGGACCATTACCTCCTGATTTAATGTAACCAAATAGTGGTTACAAAATTTGCTTAATTCCAATTCTGCCCCTCATCAAATTGGAATTTGCCCTTATGGTATCCACATTTATAATTTCATGACAAATGTGTAAAGTCATAACTTTTATACTTAATTAGACCACAATAATTTTGACTTATTAAATGATGACTCAACACATTTATTAATTACATTATAGTTCCATAATTGATCCAACATTCGCAACTATGTTGCAGCAACCATCAACATATATATATATATATATATATATATATATATATATATATATATATATATATAGATGTATAGATTGCAACACGATTTTTTGCAACAGTTTTAACTGCTGGTAATCCTTATAACCATTATGTTTTATTACTAGATGTGCTCAAGTGTATTACATATTGGTTTGAAACCATCTGAATAATCCTAAGATGTTGATTTTATGCGCTCATCTTATCCAAGTAAATAAATTATACCACTAATAAGGGTTTATACCGTTGAACTATTAGACCGATATTAGTAACATTGACCTACCGTAATTTTGAACGAATTGAAATTGTTAAACCTATTCAAAATTGTGATGTTGAAATGCAAAACAAATTTTCTTCGTTAATCATATGTGAAGTGGTTGATAGATGATAAGATATGATAATAACATAAATTGCACTAAAAATTGTTGATATAAATAGCTTAGATGTAAATTACACATTGATTACTTTATCTCAATGATTAGTTATCTGACCACTTATGACAATGCTCATAACTCATACATATAAATGGGTTGCCTCGTAAACAATGTAAGTAAAATAAATTACACGATTAACAAAGAAGTTTGAAGTAAATGTAACATCATGGCGGTTAAACATTTTAGGTTATAGCAATTAAATCATATATTCTTAATTATATCTGCTTTCGCATTCTTCATCGTCAGTGCAAAGAAGGAAGATAACCTTGAGAAACTAATCGAAGCATCTGCCTTTTAGGCGTTACATAGTAACTAAAGCGCTCATGTGATTTCTATATGGTATTGCTTAAAATTCAAGATTGAGGCTAAAGTGTCCCATAAAGTCATTGGTAAAAAACAATGATCAACAAAATCACAGAGTTTATATTGCTCTCTTTCTTTCATAAGTTTCTTTTCTTATGTTTATCAGAACATCAACCATTACAAGTACAAATGTCATTATCACTAAAATTTAACTGTAAGACTGAAACTTACAATGTGAGCTTCACCGAGGTGAAAAATGCATGTAATATCATTGCATCAATTCTCTCATCATAGATTATAATGTCTTTATTTACTCTTTGTATTGTATAATAATATCATTATAATCAATTCTCTCATCTTAGATAATAATATTCTCCAATCTTAGATTATAAATTTATTTCTTGCACCTTTATTGTTAATTTCATATTGAATCTTACAAAGTTAGTTGACATGAAGAACAACAAAATATCGAGAACTTCTAAAAATAGAGAAGTAGTGTTTTCATGAATATTAATATTAATATAGTAATTATTATTATTATTATTATTTATAAATTTTAAAAATAATAATCACGTTTTATAAATTTTAATTTCTATTTCTATTTTAATTATTCAAAATATTATTATTATTATTATTTTATATTAGTAATATAATAATTATTATCATTAACACTAACATTATTACACTACATAAATTAAGCTTTTTAGCGTTTGCTAGATCAGACGCAAATTCTAGAATAATTAATGTTTATCATCGAATTTACGTCTGATTATTTCCACCGTTAAATTGAGGGTCAGTAATGATAATTCTGTTAAATTTACATCAACGTATTTTTACGCAAAGAATTTGTGTCGGTTTTATCACCGTATTAGCGTCATATTGTTTATTCGAAACTTGCGTTGAAAATTGCTTTTGAAAATATCAGGCAATGAATAATAATGTCGGATTACCATTAAACATTTACGTCGAAAAATATCGATCGACGACAAAATTTTAATGTCGATTTAACATCTGAAAAACATACACAAATCTAACGCAAACCTGCAATTAAAAAAAAAATCAGAATATCGATTACATTTCTACACTTGCACAAAAAAACACATTCTAGATCACATACCACATTAAGCATAGTCATATCACAGATCAAATCTTTAAACTATCATTAACAAAAAAAAGATACTGTCACAAATCATTTTAAATAAAAATAGTAAAGTTAATCCAAAAAAACTCCTTGAACCACAAGTCCCGAGTGGCTATAGGAATTTGTTTTCATGTCAAATAGGGCTCATCATATCTGCTCCTGATAATCTCTGTGATGCAGGTGACAAACAGCTTATAGGGAATAAATTTTCTTAAGTATTGAATTAGTTACAAAAAAAAAAAAAAAAAAAAAAACATATAGCATGAAGAATAAACATAATACAATGTTAAAAATAACTTACGAGTTCCCATCTGCAATAACTCTACCCGCGCAGGAGCCGACGAGTCAGGTTCAAGAGCTGTATGTGTAGGAGTAGGTACGAAAGCAGCAGGCATCATAGGAAATAGTGCAGCATCGGATGCGGGAGCAGGTGCTACAGGTGGGGTGGCAGCAACGGGTGCCGGAGGAGGTGTTGCAAGAGGTGTAGTAGCAGCCAATGGAGGAGGAGGTGCCACATGAGGTGTAGCAGCAACATATAGATGTGCCTGAGGAGGTGCAACAGTAGTGGAAGCAGCGGCAGGATTAGACGACCTCCTCTTCCTGCTACAGTATGTGGTCTCAAGGGAAGAAAGAAACGGTACAGGAGGAGGTGCCACAAGAGGTGTAGCAGCAACATATGGAGGTGCCTGAGGAGGTGTAACAGTAGTGGAAGCAGCGTTAGGAGTAGACGACCTCCTCTTCCTGCTACAATATGTAGTTCCAAGGGAAGAAATAAACATTACAATAGAGGTAAGACACGAGTAGCAGCTATGTCTAAAAACAAGAAAAATGAGAGTAAAGAGTTATGCATCAATACTACAAAAATAAAAAATAAAAAGTAGCGGTAAAAACAACTAATCTAAAAATTGCGTACCTATGTTATTAAATTTCATTAGAAGAACTCGTTGTTGAAGATAAACTTAAAATTTCTTCTTCACTCTCTTCATCATTTTCATCCATACCATGAAAAACCTCTTCAAAATTCTCTGTGACATCCTCTAGTGCTAACATTTCATTATTTGTGACGCCCTGATTACATAAAAAACCATGCATAATTTCGCTTTGGTTAAGTTGTTATATAGATCTATGCAACTCAATAATTTCCTTTGGTTGATTCTTCATAACCACATCCCAATCAAATTTATCCCTTACTCTACCAAGGTATTGAAGGTAGTAAACCCGTGTAGATTGCCGTGCCAGAACAAAATGATCAAACTTTTGCATATCTTCTGTTCAGTTTGACTTCAGTGATATCATAAGGAGAGAGTGTTCGGGGTCCTCGATTCAGAATAGGATCAAACCATTAACAGTTGAGCAAGTATACAATGTAGCTGATATTACCTGGATATTACAGAAAGTTACCGTCCCCTGCAACTGATATGCTTCACAGATCGATCCTTCAGGATGTGCTGTATTCTTAACTTTTTTAATATTATTTTAAAACCTGCAACACATAAATTTTACAATAAATATGGTGAATGTTTAGTGTAAAACAAAATGTTACTTGCAATTTATGCATCAGGAAGACATACCTCTCGAAGGGATACATCAATCTGTACTGCACCCGACCCCCAGTATAGCCTCGTACCATAGACGTGTAGGAAAATGCTCAATAGAGTCAAAGAAATCAGGAGGAAATATCTGCTCTAGCTTATAAAATAATAGGGGAATACTTGCATCAAGTTGTCTCAAAGAGTCAAACTCCAGTTTCCCTACACACAACTCTTTAAAGAATATACAGACTTCAATCAAGGGATTGAGTACCGGCTTCAGCAGCGCATGAAATATAATGGGTAATAAGCACTGCAGAAATATATGGTAGTCGTTACTCTTCATGACAAATGACTTACCCATTCCCAATCAAAACAACAACTCAAATTTGAAACACATCCACTAGAAAACTTTAGAGAATTCACCCACTAAAAAATCATCATCCGTTGATCTGGTGTAACACAATATGCAACTTTAAGCTTCATTAATTTACTTTCATTTGTCTCTTGAAGCACTAAAGTCCTCATTTTGCAACACTCTTTCAAATCCATTCTAGATTTCACATTATTTTTTTGTCAGAATGCTTCTCATTGTGCATAACATCGAGAATATGTCTACTCAGATTAGTCTTCAAGCACGAAAGATCCCAGAATATATTGTACTTAGTCCAATTGTGTGTGACACCAAAATCAGGAAGATGAGTTGAAGCTAACTCTGATCTTTCAGTGATTTTCGATACTTCACTGATCATCTGCGATATTTCGAATCCAGTAATGTTAAGGGGTGAACTTGATCTCTCAACCCTATTTTTGAATAATGCAAATATGTTCCTTCTAAATGAGTGATCACAGTGAAGAAATCTTCAGTCGCAGTCGAACCAGTTATTTTTCCTACCATGTTTCAAAGTAAATGCCTTTAACATATCCATGCAATAAAGATGAGCTAATTTCCTGATTGTACTCCAACCAACTAGCATCCCACAGACCGAAAAATCACTAATTGTCAACATAAGAGTCTCTCGCATTTGAAAATTATGTTTCACACTTATGTCATAAGTAAACAAACCAGTCTCTCATAACATTTGAAGCTCTTCGATCAACAATTGTAAAAAGACGTTAATTTTACACTTTGGGCAATTCTGACCTGGTATGATCAACATCAAAAATAAGAATGACACCATCATGCACATATCAGATGACAAAATTGTACGTTGTAATGATCACTGGTCAGCATGACTATAGGGTTGCAACGTGACTAAACGGGGTGAAGTCACCTCCACTTAACCCAAGTCTAACATTGCATGCTTCAGTTGCAAAGTTTGGGTAATACAATCAAAATGTATCCAAGCCTCACCATGTGACAGATGACTCATCGAATTAGCATCAACGAATATATATTGGGCCAAGTCATGTAAGGGGTTCTATGGATGGAAGCGAACAATCACTGAAGCTGAGGTATGAGCGGAAATAAAAGAGACGCTTGTATGGAGTAATTTTTTTAATTTTTACTCATTTGTCCCATTTGTTTTAATCTATCCGCGCCACAAAAAATAAAGGTCATCTCAACTGCATCTGCCCTGTAATATATCATGCAGCCATTAACATATCAATTGATCTTCTAAAATTATAACCCTAACTTTGAAACCACTTTTTAGTTTCGTATGGATCATTCAACACTAAATTCTCTATATGATTCATCTTTTTTAATAATGTTGTTACCTGATTGAATGTTTCTATAGACATGTTAAAATTAAATTTGATGGTCAACATTCTCAACTTCACTGATAATTCCGTATGTGTTATGCAACAATCCCATAAAAGTTGTTGTGCAGATTTCAATAAGTAATAGAATCGTTGTAATTCATTATTCAGTGTATCAGGTTTATGTTGAACATTCTCAATATATTGAGCTCTTTTAGCATTATAAACCATTTCCTCATATGTATTATGATTGCATTCCTCTGTAGAGGGGCATAACTTGTCGAGGCACCTCCCTGTTCGAACTGAACTTCTGGTTCTTGCTCACCATGTGTTGTTAAGTAGAAAAAGTTTAGTTTGAATCCTCTGCGGTGAAGATCCAATTTAACTTCTTTGAGTGGCAGAAACATATCATTTTTATGCTTCGCATATGGACACCAAAAAATATCATTCGAATGATAAATGAGCAGCAGTGATGCTACCTGCACGAATTCTTAAATGTCATTCAAAAAACTCATCTGTGAGTTATTTCATCATAGATATAATATGTTATACATCCAAGTTATCAAATTGTATATATCCATCTGCTGCATAAATGTAACTTTACAGATTAGTGAAACTATTATGCGACATAAAAATGAAAGACTTGGGCGATATAAATATAAAAAATTAAATTTAGGTGTATGAAAATTTAAGTGAGGTTAGCTAAATGAAACCTTTTTCTCCATTGTGTCCTACTGAGCGTCATACATTCATTATTTTACTATATTAATATCATTTTAATGCAACATGCACAAGTCTTTTTAGGATTACCTCTACCTTCTTAAAATAAGCCAAATATGAAAAAATTGAGAAAAATGTATTTGCAACGTTATTTTTAATGCAAATTTTACGCAAACTTCGTTGCAAATTCAAAGATAAATTTTGCCGTTTCCGAAACACTTATATCGACGAATTTTAAGACGTAAATCAGTCGCTTATTCCGTAAAAAATATCATAATTTATTTTTTACCGTTTATCTAACACTAATCCAATATTAACATTTGTGTCGAAAATATCTGGCGCAAGTATCAAACCCTAATTCCTGATCCTCCTTTAGTGTTATGATTACATTATGATTATTATTATTTTAATATTAAAAAAAAATAATAATAAAAAAGAATTAACAATAGTAAAGCATGCTGATATGAGTTTGGACAATATTTCGCTTCCCAGTTGCATAAATAAAAACTTTGTAAGAAGGGCAAACACAGGTCCCGCCCTAAATTCTCTATCCACCCCCGTCCTCCCCATCCACTCCGGTTACGTTTACCACCCTGACCTCCGACGCCGCCCCGCCACCGCCTCGATAAGTACTCGGAAAAATCTTTTACGCCTTCACAAAAACTAAGGTCTTTTGTTTTCCCGGCAGCTGCCTACCATTTCTCGCCAATGGTCGTCGCCGTCCCTCCTTTCTTCTTGTCGTTATCACCCCGCGCTCACCCATTGGTCAGCTTCCACCTCACTCTGTTTCTGATATTTGTCTCCCGCATCCTCGCTTCCCTGTCTTCAGTGATTCTCCCCGTCAGTGTGCTTCTGCTTGGCACCTACTGAAGATGGGAGATTTCCCATGCTTCCAACTTTTATTTGTTCTATTTTTCCGTACAAAACAAGAATTTCTTGTTTTTTTACAATCTCGTTGTGGGTTTAGGGAAGAAAGCAAAGATTTGGGTGGATATAGAATGAAGCAGAAATATAACTTAGATCATTTTACTACCTATGCTGTGAGTCTTATGAGGGAAATGCGGAAAATTTAGTTTTCTTGATTGGGAGTTGAAAGATAGGAGAAGATATATATATATATATATATATATATATATATATATATATATATATATATATATATATATATATATATATATATATATATATATATATTTGTTGATGTTATGTTTTATTATTGAGTAAACAAACAAGTTGATCTGTGGTGGCTAGGCAACAAGAAGCGAAGCCAATGCTTAATCGCTCACTCAAACCACTATTTTCCATTGTCAGTGTATGCATGAATTGATGGAATTGGAGCAAATGCTGCATTTTTTCTTACAACTTGATACAAGGAACAGAAAATGCTTCTTCTTTTTCATTATCAGATAGTGAGAAAGGAAAAGTACCATACATCATCCACAAGGTTTTATGTCAATCACAGACATATGAATGTATCATGGATTATGTAGGCCGTATTGGTATTAGTGATATATAATATCTTTATCATACCAATCTAAATCTTAATACCATGGCCCTATCATGAAATCACATGTTCGTGCATAATATTTATAATCATAGTATAGGATCAATAAATTACTTGAGAATATCACATATGAAATCATTTACATCATTTCATATAGTTGGCTATAAGGATCACACTATAACATGTTCACTCACATAAGATGCACATCATCTTTCAAATCATAGTTGCATAGCTGTCGTTGTCTTGGTGTTTTTGACCTGCTATATGTTGTGGTATATATATAAAACAAAACTATTGACGATGAAGTGAAAAATAGGAACGAGAAAATTCAAAAAAAAAAAACACAGAGATTTACGTGGTTCAACAAAGTTTTGCTTACATTCACGGAGTTGCAGAGGATTTTATTACTTGAGGAAATTACACTGTCGATCACCTCAACATTACAAGAAAGAGTTTCATACTTTCTCTCTTTCTCTACCCGAGATCCACATGGAGGAAGAAGACAAAACGGAGAGAAAAGGAAGTACCTTGCTTTTGCTTTGTTAGCCTCACCGTAAGCAAAAAAACACAAGAAAGAAAGATTAATAAAAAGGTTGCAAATCCTTTTTATATTCTCTCCGCCTCTCGCACACAAGGAAACGGGAAAGGAGCCCTTGTTGAGAACTGCTGCTTAAGGAAGATCATGCCAAAAAACTCTTTTGCATTATTAATGTGGTGGGACCCTCATAGTTTCACCAAGGAACACTTACCTTGCTTTTAAAATTCCTGTTCTTAGAATTGTCAAAATACCTGACACTATAAAGTCCGTATAATACCTTTATAAATTCATTTTGGCTACTCTATTTGCAACTTGTGTTTCTGAACCCAATCTTCATCTCTGCACTGATTCTAAGATCTCATCAGCCTGTTTTCTCTTACAATCTATATATAATTTTTTCAAGTTGTCCTCTAGCTCTCTCCTCTATTGAATTATACTTACATTGCATAAATATAATGATTTCATTTTGTAAAGGACCATTAACATACAACCTTTCACAATGAGTATCAAATATATAATAACATAGAAAATTTATATAATAGACCACAGACAAGTTATAAATGATCCGTCTCAAAATTAAAATCAAAGAGGAATAACTGACAATCATTTTATAAGCCCTAGAATCAAGTGTCTCAACATGAGGATCATCATATTCATATCCATATTTAATTACATCAAACAAATGGGACTTAAATTATCAAAATATCCAAAACATACAATAAAAGAAAATCTGCCTTTTTGTTTAGAGTAAAAATCATTATATAAGCCATATAATCAAGTGTATCTCAACATGAGGATCATCATATTCATATCCATTTTTAATTACATCATTTTCATATCCATATTTAATCACATCATTTCATATCCATATTTTATTACATCAAACAAAAGGGACTCGAATTATCAAAATCAATAAAATATGCGATAAAAAAATATAAATTTGTTTCTTACGTTAGGGCTAAGGTGTGTACCAAGACAATGATTGATTTATGATGAATACTTTGAATTTCTTCTTTATGAATTCTTTCTTTTAAGTGTTTATCTTCTCCTTCTCTTCCTCTCTCCATCTCTTTAAATTTAAAGTTTCGCTAGACATGAAGCTTTGTCTCATCTTCATTTCTTCAATCCTTCCTAATTTTTCCCTAACTTTTTTTCACTTGCATGCATGAGATGCGTCTGAGGGTAAAATAATAAATAAGGAATTTTTGGAGTATTGTGATTGTTGTAGGGAAAATGGAGGGCATTTTAGATAAATGCTTAATGAATTTAAATAAATAAATAGACAAATATTGAATCATAATAATGAGAAAAATGAGGATTCCTGGTTAGGAAAATTATGTAGTAATAATAGTAAATAAACATAATTTGGAGTAATTCACATAAGTGATTATTTAATAATTTATTTGACCATATACCTACTGAATAAATATACAAGTGTTACATTCAGCTAAATCCTTATTTCACCATTAATTGGCCATAAGACCACCAAATATATTATTAGTTTGATTTAGACCATACCTATAGTCTTATCATCATCTAACCATTTATATCGCATTCTTATTAGTTTTGAGCTGTGATAAAACTAAATGAGTCATATGTGCTATTGTTTTGGAGTCTTGTATATTCTTTTTCAACATTATTTGACCGTTAATTAAGTAATTCAAACAGTTCTCTTTAGCCAGCTATAGTAATGGCAATTGAAGTACTCATTTTTGAACTTAGTTTTTGATTTTCCAGGCATTATCTCGAAGGAATCAATTATCCTTTAACAAAACTTCTTCTTTGAGCCTTTTTTTACCCTTTGGGCTTTACCATACTGAGTTTAGAGAGTTTTTCCCTTTTGGATTGAAGCAGAGGGCTCATGGACTGGTGATATCTGCGAAGAAGTCATCTAAAGGTATACATTCAGATTTTGGTATATATTACGATTACTTATTCCAATAAATAATATACTTAAATATTGACATATTATGAGCCTATTTGGTCTGTGGTTCATGCCATTTGTTGGTTTCCACTTAAAGGATCAAAGGAAGATTTGGAGATGTACAAGCACACCATCGACCTTCCAAAGACCACTTTTGGAATGCGGGCAAATTCGATTGTAAGGGAGCCTGAGATTCAAAAATTTTGGGAGGACAATGATGTCTTCAAACGGGTCGCCGAGAAGAATACAGGGGTGTGTTATGTTTCTCTTTGATAATTGTTGGTAATCTGTCTCTTTGCTTAGGGTTTGTTTGGGATCAGTTTTATCTTTTGTTTTGTTTTTGTTTTTGTTTTTGCCTTTATTTTAAAAATATGTTTGTTTAGTGCATTTTTTGCATGTTTTTATTTTTTGTTTTAAAAAATAAATTAGTTTGTTTTTAAAAATAGTCAAACATCTAAAGTTGTTTTGATTGTTTTTAAAAGTAACTAAACTTCCTATAACATACCAGCATGTTTCATTTTAAGTAAAAACATAAACAAAATAAAATATAAATAAAAAAAACACAAAAATCAAAAGTGATCCCAAACAGTCCCTTGAAATATGATGGAACATCTTGGGAGCAGATGCTTGAGTTTTTTGTACATAAACAAAATAAAATATAAAATATGATTATATTTGACAGGAAACTTTCATTCTACATGATGGGCCGCCATATGCTAATGGAAAGTTGCACATGGGACACGCTCTGAACAAGATTTTGAAGGATATTATAAATCGTTATAAGGTGATTCTTACTTTATATTGCCACAAATTGTGAGTGTGTCACATCTATATGTTATTGCTCCAAGATGCAGCTGATCTTGCTTGTGTTTAGGGTGCTTATTACGAGGGCTACACTGATCTGCATAATGCAGATTATTTTTTCATTGAATTACATAAAATTTTTAACCTAAATTGCTAGTTCAGGCAGAAGAACTTTCCTTTAACAGAAAGCTGAAGAAGTTCTGACACGGTCATAATCAAAGGGAAAACTCATTGGACTTTTATATCTTAGATGTGAAAATATAAGGGGTAATATAGCGAGAATAGGTAGTTGTCAGAAATTTAAAACTAAAATTAACTTGAATTACAAGCCATGAAAAGTTTAAACTGATGTTATAAGCTTTAAATTTCGAACTTATAAATTCTTTGGCGCTTCTGCTGCTTCATAATGTAAAGATGTTGCTAGAACATTAACTAACGGTGAAGAGTAAAATCTATACTGCACAAGCTGTTAACTATTGAATGTGATCTTGCATTGCACTTTTGGTTCTCTCCTTTTATTCTTCATATGAGACGTGGCATTGACTTTGTTTCTAGTTTTTTTAAATTTCTGTCTGATACTATTGTTCTCTCTTATTTTGCTCTACACACTTTTCACAATGCCACCTTATTGGAGATTTTTACGTGTTTCTGATGGTGTCATTTGCTAACTCATACTTGTGCCTCGTGCAGCTTCTTCAAAATTATAAAGTCCAATTTATTCCAGGTTGGGATTGCCATGGTCTTCCAATAGAGTTAAAAGGCACGTATCCTTCAATATTTAGTACTATTATCTTTTATATATTTATGCAGAATATTTGATTAATGAAAATATACTTCGATCCCAAGAATCTTATTTAGTTTTTTTCATGGCTGTATTTATGGACTGGCTACCTATCTTAAAAACGATTGACTTGGAGTTTATAATTAGTGTATTGCTTTGTATGTCCAATTCATGACAACTGTTCAGTTTGACAGATTGCGCAAATGCATATTAATATGTCCTCATCTTACATATTTGTCTTGTGCAAAGTTCATTGTGCGGCACTAAATGCACAAGCATGCTAATTTCTGGTTTGGAACTTTTAGCATTAATAGTATTACTGCTATAACATAGTCAAATCTGATCATATTTACAAGTGCAGTCTTTACTTCAAAATGATTTCCCCACATTCAAGTTTTTAGGCAATCAACACGAGTTAGTACAAAAATCCAGAAATTTCTCGCCAGTAGCTTTTAAGTCCTTACCTTAAATAAATTTCCATACCTATAATTTTATCAATTAAATAAAATCGTTAGAACGAAAAGCATAAATCAATTTCTTATCTAAAAATCTAACTTTCCTCTTATTTTTTTTCTTCTCTCCCCCTCTTCTTGTTTTCTTTGATCTGTTCTCCTCTTTTTTTCTTCCCTTCGTCTCTCTTTCTTCTTCCATCTCTTCTCATTCTCCTTTCTTCTTATTCTCCGCTTCCAGACTGCTACCTATGAGCAGCACCAATTCTGGCTATAATGACAGGAGTGGGAAGGGCTAATTACCTGTATTTTTAACTTGTATAAGTATTTTATAAATTAAAATATATTTTTTTAAAAAGAATCAAAGCCACTAAAATCCTAACCAGCAAATGCATGAGGTGGTCAGCGGCTTGGCGCTACATTAACTTGGTACTGTAAATGTTATAGTAAAGCGTTATAGTAACTTTAATTGAAAACTCTAGGAAAATTTGATTAATATACAAATTAATTAGATAACTTTTCTGTTTTTGAAAATTAACATATACTTTTATATATTAGCAAAATAAATATAGAGTTTAATAAAAATAGTTTTGATTCTTTTCGTGGGACGTTGAAAGCAAGAAATATTTTAAATAAACTCCAATTTATCTTTTTTGCTCAGAATTGCTTGTTGCATGCGAATGAGTCTCTTCTCTTATATTAGTGAACAATTCACCAGTTTCATTACAAGAAGGAAGAATTTGTTAGTTTGCTGAGATTTATTTGTCGTTTCTTTGCTTCTTAACATGAAATGCACTGTACTTGTTTGCTATGGTGTCGTCTGACAACCCAGAAGTTGTTGAGAGAGGGTTTAAGGAGAAGAAGAATAAGGATGAAGAGAACAATGATGAGAAGGGCGGCTTCCTTGATAACGTTAAGGATTTTGTTCAGGACATTGGTGAGAAGATTGAAGGGGCAATAGGGTTTGGAAAGCCAACAGCAGATGTGGTAGGGGTTCACATTCCTTCCATCAATTTGCATAAAATAGAAATTGTAGTGGATGTCCTAATTTCAAGCCCAAATCCTATTCCCATTCCGCTAATAGACATTGACAACTTAATAGAAAGTGATGGGAGGAAGCTTGTGTCTGGATTGATTCCTGATGCAGGAACTATCCATGCGCATGGCTCAGAGACTGTGAAGATACCTGTGGTATTGATCTATGAAGATATCAAAAGTACTTATGATGATATCAAGCCTGGAAGTATCATCCCCTATCTGATCAAGGTTGGTCTTATTGTGGATGTACCCATCTTTGGAAGACTTACTCTTCCTCTGGAAAGGAAAGGCGAGATTCCTGTGCCTTATAAGCCTGATGTTGATGTCGAAAAGATACACTTTGAGAAATTCTTCTTTGAAGAAACTATTGCAACTCTGCACTTAAAACTAGAGAACAAGAATGACTTTGAGCTGGCACTAAATAAGCTGGACTACTAAATTTTGCTATCTGATGTGAGCATTGGAAGTGCCGAGCTTACTGACTCCACAAAAGTTGATAAAAATGGAATTAGTAAGACGAAGATTCCAATAAATTTCAGGCCAAAAGACTTTGGATCTGCTCTATGGGACATGATAAGGGGACGAGGTACCAGTTATTCAATAAAAGGGAATATTGATGTAGACACTCCTTTTGGATCAATGAAATTACCCATTCAACAAAGATTCATGACAAGTTTAAGGAAGTAGATGTTTTTCTTCTTTGAAAATTATTCCTTCAAAAGTAAACACAAATTTCAGTTAAGACGTTGAGGGATTGGGTGAATAGGAGTTTCAGTAATTTTGTTATCATCGGTCATAGCAATTCTCTTCTACCCCACCACCACCACATTGAATGTTCCCTCTTTTCAATGGAATGGCACTTATATCTTTTTTGGTTAGCCCCAGATACATTTGCGGGCTTCATGGCCAAGTTAATTTGGTTTGCAATTTTTTACAAAGTTAAAAAAACCTAAAAACCTTAAGAGGACCATTAAAGCATTTGAAAAGTAAACAAATTTGGAGTTTTGAACTAATGCCCGTTAGTAGGTTGATGATTTTTGAGGCGAAGGGCAGTGAAAATCACATCCTCCAACAATTTTTTGGAGTATTAATGGTGAATATAATGGTTCTAGCCTTTTTTTAGGATATTTATGTTTAGTTCAGCACTTTCATTTTGTTGGGATGTGTTGGGGCAAAAATTTTGATTTATAATATCGTGGTAATTCAGGTAATTGATGTGAATTTTGTTAAAATATTCCATACCTCTATTAGAGTGGAGATTTTATATCTATGAGACATTGCATTTTAATCATATTGTGATAGGTTTTTTTTTTTCACATTAGATTTATTTTTTAACAATTATAGCCAACACGCACTGGTATTCTTGACAATTATGGTGATAAAGCCTCTTTGAGCTAAGGTTTAGAGATTTTTAAGGGTCTCAAATTATACTGGAGTTGACCCAAACCACAACAGAAATAAATATTATTACTGAAAGCAAATAAATGATTACATTCAGATACACTTGAAAAAGGAAATTATAACAGGCACGACACAATCTCACACTAGCACTTGATCCATGGGTCGTGGAGCTTGGCTAGGTGGTCTCTGAGGTATGTGGCTGAAATGGCCTATCGGTGATTGGGACAAGAAAATGAGGGGTTGGAATTTCATTGGCAACGAAGCAGAGGTCTGGGACAACAAAGGGCAACAAAGGGGAAGGGCTATGAACTGTAGGACAAAAGGACGACTGCTGTTCGGCATGGGGGCAGCAAGCGGGGGCTACAGGGACAACACGATAGGCTGCAGTACAGGTGGCACATGTTAAAATGCTGGTGGGTTAGCAGGATTTGCTGTTTTTCGGATGGTAGTAGTGAGGATTGGTGACATGAAGGGACGATAAAAGATGGAAATTGTGCTGTAGTTGCTAGAAGAAAGCGGAAATGCTTTCTGGTTGTTCCGACAACAAGGAAAGACGGCGGTGACGACAGTGAGGGGATGAATGCGGAGGATGGAAAAGTTGGAGATAACTCTTGCGGAAATGATCTACAGCCGTAGCACTACCCGACTTTGGATACAACTCTAGAAGGGAGAAAGAGGGCGCCAGCGACTGCCGTGAACACGACCAATGTAAAGAGGAGTGGTCCCCGCTCTAATTAGGAGGAAACTCCATGATTGGAAGGACTGGTCGGTCCCTCCGTGGCTTGAACCAAACCGGTCCTACCTTGACTTCTGTCGCGTCTGGGGCAAAATACTCCTTGCGCTAGTCTTCCGAGGTTGGGTGTGCTTGGATCTCATTCGTCGAAGTTTCTATCTGCCCGTTGAAGGTGACAGAGTTGCTGTAAACTACCAGTATTGAAGGGTCTTCACTTGCGTCGATATGAGCGCTTGGATCCCACTATTGGTTACACTTGTGAGCAGCGACACATATCGTTCTAATATTCGGGGAGTACACTACTAAACTAAACTGGGCATACGTGTCACATATATATCATTGAATTCTCCCAAAACAACTCCAGGTTGACTCTAGTCGATTTGAAGTGATGACAGCCAAAATCTCCCCAAACAGTGACCACTCTTGCAGTAAGCTGCTGATCAAAATGTTTTGAAATGCTCTCTATATGGGCTAACCTGTGTTTACTTGTCCTTTGTCGTCACAAAGACAGATCCTCCCAATCCTGTAATCTTGGACTCCATAGAAGGTAGAAGGTTATTTTTGATGAATGAGCAGTTGTTCCTTTACCCATCATATCGAGTTTTGCGATCATGTTGCCACAATCTACGTAGCAAAAGGTAACATACATCCATAAGTACCATATTACATCAAAATTGATCCTACAACCGACTCCCAATCGAAAATTCCACGAGACACCTCTTGTCAGTGTTGATCCTATTCTCCATCTCCAACTATGTCAGAGAATATAGTTCTGGATGTCTCTGAGTTGTGATGCCTAACTTGTCTACCACCAATATTGACATCACATTCTTGAGGCTACCTTCATCGTGTTGATGCTACATAACTTTCTCTTCATGATGTAACAAGTGTGGTTTCCCTTCATATCGCAACTAGTGTATAATATATTGCGGCGAAACCAGTATTTCCTTTAGTGCCTCAGTTTGAAGGATTTGTTGAACCACGAGCATCTCAACCTCATATGGTGGAAACTTGTACTTCTCGCCTTTTTCTTGAGTTGCTTCCTAGTCGCTAACTTTCCCACTATCCTCTGCTCGGTAAAAGGCACAACTCGGCTCGTTGGGAAACTACAAGTGATGTGCCCAAATTCATAGTATCTGAAGCATTTTCTTGCCATGGCTGTAGTAGGCGTGCCACTCTTTTGAGTTTTCTTTTCACTATAAGCAACTCTGTCATTATCCAAAAGAGTCTTTTCAACTCCTTGAGATGTGCTCCTGCTGATGTTTCCAACTACCTGTGGCAGTCTAAATGACGTGGTTGCCCGCTCTGCTTTTGTTGTTTCTCCACCTTTAGTGTTAAAGTCTCCACCTGCTTAAGTGTCCATAGGGTTGCAATTGGACCACATTGTTGATGATAGGTTTTAGGCTTCCCAAATACTTGGCTATGACGCGCTCCTCTGGCTTTGTTAGATCACATTTCAGCTTGAGCCGCATAAATTCCGTCGTGTGCTCCACCTATAGCTCCATTTGCAGGTAGTGAAACTTCAAGAAAATATCCTAGCGGTAGTACGATTGCAAGTACTGTAGCTGCATATTCTTCTTCAGTTTCACCTTAAAAGTAATTCTTTCATGTTCTTCTCCCTGTCTTTCCCTCTTAAGATTCTCCTACCACAAAAAAAGCATTCTTCTTCAACTAGATGGCTGTGTGCTTCACTCTTCTATCATTAGGAATCTTTTTTTTTTTTCAAAGATCCGCTCAACAGTCTGTATTCACTCGAGGAAATCGGTTGAATCCATTCTCCCCTTGATGCCTGGTAGGTCAATTGCTATTATCAGATCTTTGTACAACTAATAGACATGTCTTTGTATCTTTTAACAAACATTTCTTCTTTATATCTTAACTGACATCTCATCTCTGTATCCTCTAACAGAACTTTATCTCTGTGTCCTCTAACATCCATCTCTTCTCTGTATCCTTCAATAGACACCTCATCTCTGTATCTTCCAATAGGCACTTTAGCTCTATACATCACTGATACTGTATCCCAAAGTATTGTGGCCTATCTTCTTCTCCACTAGAATCATTCCTATGGAAGTGATTCGAGTGTTCTTGCGCTCATTCATGGATTTCACTATTACGGTCGGTGATCCCGCCTTGGGTTCTTCCCTCAATGACATCGAGCCGATGTAGCATTGGCGGAGTAGCCATTGTATGTTGTCTATGTTAGCTTCATAATTAGATTTCACTCCACCCTCTGTGGAGACGGTCACCACCTCGGACAAGTTACAACCGGAGTATCTTCTTGTCATTAGATACAACTCTCGTAGGGGATGAAAGCTGACACGCCTAAAATATATACGGTTTTTGCTATATAATTTTACTCATTTTTGATGATATTACACTTTAAAGGAAGTTATTTTGTATGTTTTTTTGTTTTAGGTACAACAAATGATGATTAGAGCAAAAAAACAAAAATTGTGCAAGTTGGAGCAAAAACGAGCAAGAAAATAAATTTTGGCTTAACACATTTCGATAAGTCCTATATATAATCTTTTTTACACTTCTTGCATATTTTTGAATGAGATTACACTTTAAAAAAATATTGTTTTTATGCTTATTTTGTAGGGTTATCTGTTAGGAACGCAACACAACTGAAATGAGACGAATCAGAGCTGAAACGGAGCCAAACGGAGCAAAATGGTGGAGCTGCGCAGGATGGGCGCGGGGGCGCCCAAACCGGCGCCGGCTGTGCCAGAGACCCGAGACCACCAAAATTGGGCGCCGACAGCGCCCTATTCAGCGCCGGCGGCACTCCGGACGGTTGGGATGCGGTATTGGTCGGTTTTTGGCCATATACATCGAATCTAGACGTTTTTTGGACGGTTTCTTCATGCACCTCTTGGGAAATTCGTCCCTACATTATTTTAAACCGAATTTGAAGCAAAAAAATAGAGGAAGATTAGGAAAAACTTGGAGAATATTTAGGGTTCTTAGAATAAGAGTAGAAATGTAGATTTTTATCCTTTTGGAGAGATTGGAGAGGAGATTTTGAGAGAATTTGTAAGAAGATATTCTAGCATTGCATTGATCGGCGGGAGACTTTGTGGGAGAGATTTTCATTTTTCTTAGGGGAAAAAGTTAAGTATTGTGTTCTTTATTATCTTATAATTTTGTAAACACTTATTTTATGGATTTGCTTTGAAATTAAGTTTTCCGTTGTATTTTCTTCTTGCTTTGCGATGTCTTTCTCTTTTTCTATAGAAATAGTGATATGAGAAGATTATGCCATTGTTTCCATTCTACTTTTCTTTTGCAATGAGTAGGAATCATGTTTAGGATATTGGGATGCTTGCTAAAGGATGTTTTAATTATAAATGTGATGGTTTTTACTTGCACTTCATTTAAATTACAAAAAGGGCCCGTTGTATTGTTAAAATTTATTGTAATTGCATTGTTCTAAAAGGGCGGTGTAATTCTCAACAAAGTGGAACCATATTCAATGTTCGTGAAGGAATTGCGTAGTTCATGGGGATTGAGTGCAAATAAATAGGAAAATATGGTTTCATGGGCGTCGAATTTGAGGTTTCGGAGTGACAGTCGAGATCCCAATTTGGTCCTAAAGTTTAGTAACTAAAGCTATGGTTAGCACTTGCAGTGAAGGGCGATGGGAGCTCTAGTCGAGAGCCAGTATCCTCCCAGCCTAATCTTGGATTTAGGGACTAAGCCTAAAATTTGCCATTGTTTTTTACATGCTTGGAAGAGGGGGTACTCTTTTGAAGGTAAAGAAACATTTATGCTCCTATTTGACACATACAATATTTAATGCATCTCATTCTTTCTACTTTATTATCTCAAAATTCACCAAATCAATTTATCCAAAAAATGTTATCTTTAGAAGTAATATTTGCATTTAGGAGTAGTTATTATTCTTACATATAATCGTCTACATTTATGAGTAGTTGTTAGAAAAATCACTTATACTACCCTTCCAAATTAAGCTGTTAGTAGTAAACTAGAATTTGACTAAGAACCTCTTACCTCCCTTCCCTGTGGGATCGATAAACGGGACTCCATTAGAGCCCTTTATTACTTGATACGATACATATACTTGCGTTGGATCATTGTGACTTTATAAAAATTATTATATATCTATTGTTCATAAATCCTTGCATATAAAAAAAGTCGCATCAAAAGCCTCAAAGACTAGTTGAAATCAATAATCATCCAAAATCCTCCTTCTCTAACCCAAAAAATAACACCTATATAAAGAGGAGATTCGTAGATAAAATATGTCTAGAGTATGATATGAAAGAGATATAATAGGCAAGGAGAGGAATAGGAAATAAGTAGAGAAGGAATTATAATGGGAAAGTATTAGGAAAGGAAAATAAATGACTTATTTAGGAAAGGAAAATAAATGACTTATTTAGGAAAGGGGGACCGTGGTTACTGTAGCAGCCATAGTACTGTAGCAGCTACAATAACCATGGCCTGCGATACTATGTCTGCTACAGTAACTCTTTCGCAAAACTGTAGCTGCTACAGCATCGCAAGCGGTAAGCTCTCGTGTCACTGCCTTTCCTATTTTGAGTTTTCCTTTTTATCTCCAGATAATTATTATAAATTGTATCTTTCCTTTCCTGTAATTTCCTTATTCATGTTTTTCTTATTTGAGGACTCATTTAAGCTGTATTTATATCCCTTTTCATATCATTAAAGTATTCCGCCAAATTCCAAATTTCTACACTAGAGATTATCAATAATCATTTGAGCACTTCTTTTCATGTGGTAATGTTATTTTTGAGGTCTCCTCGTAACTTGTGTATTCAATGTTTTTGTCCAAAACCCACCACAGTATTACAGTCAATGGATCAAGCTGCTCGGAAGGACTTGACACCACTAACACTGAGGGAACATGCTGCCAAATTTGCAAAAGAAACCGTCGATGTTCAAATGAAGTCTTTTAAGGTTTTAACTCATGATCCTTTTGTTTTATTCCTTTTTTCTCTTTGTTTCAAAGTCTTGTAAGGTCTTGGCTCACAGTCATCTGGTGTTATTCTTTTTTTTTTCAAAGTTATTTGATACAAGATCTATATTTTTGGCTTTTTAGCATGACATTTTCAAGTGCTTTTCTCATCTAGTTAGTGCTTACCTCTAGCTTTTAAATATGACTTTGCAGCGTTATGGGGTGTGGGCAGACTGGAGCAATCCTTATTTAACGCTTTTTCCAGAATATGAAGCTGCACAGGTTCGTTGCTGAATTCACAAGGATCTGGAGTAATTTCTTGCACCTTGAACTACGGGCTTGATATTTCTTTATATTTTTATTGCTCGAGTTTGTTTCTCTCTTATAGTTTTCTTTAGATGCTTTTCATATTGCTTAAACTGGCCAATAAGTTCAGTTTCGCTTCTTTAATGATAGGATATAACAAGCCATAGCCACAGAGTAGTCGTCCAGAACTTTTTAGTGTTTGAGAAATTTGCATACATACCACACAATTCTTATGTATTTACATCTAAACTCAAAGTTTGATATTTACATTTACAACACATTGGTGTCATAAACCTAATGTCGGCCTTTAAAAGAGAAGCATCAAACAAAGTTAAGTGTTGCTGATATGAGAATGCTTAGGTGGATGAGTAGCTTGACGCTTTGAGACAAAAATGCGAAATGAATATATCCGTGGTTGGGTTGGTGTAGCTCCGGTGGCGGAGTAGATTTAGAGAAAGTCGTCTTAGATGGTTTGTTCACATTAAACACCGATCATTTGATGATCCTGTTAGGAGAGTAGATGTTTTAGACTCGATTTATGTTAAGAAAGGCAGATGTAGATCTAAAAATTCTTAAGCAAATTGTATAAAAATAGTCTTATTCTATTAGAATTAAATAAAAATATGACACTAAATAGGATGCCATGGAAAAAAAAGGATTCATGTAGCCGAACCCACTTAGTGGGATAAATGTTTGTTGTTGTTGTTTTTGGTGGTGGTGTCATAAACCTATGCATGAAAGTTGTATTTTATTTTTAGAAAGATAGTGATGATGATATTTTTAATGTAATGTTAAAGATTTGAGTGATGTTCATATAAATATGAGTGTTAAGTTGTTAGATATGTAGATACATAAGAATTGTGTGTTATGTATGTAAAAGCCCCTGAAAGTTTTTATTTTAATTGCAGATTAGAATCCATCATTGTCGTATTGCTGCAATAGTTTTTTACGTTCTTTATGTAATTTAGCTCATGACTTGGAACTTTTTTGATTATTTGCAGCCTATTCCTCAATTTTATGTTTCTATGCATTTAGGTTGAAACTTGATAAATGAAAACATTTATTTTTCCACTTGTTTTCTTTGTTAGATAGAAGTCTTTGGCCAGATGGCTACTAAAGGATACATCTATAGAGGTCGGAAGCCCGTCCACTGGAGTCCATCCTCCCGTACCGCACTTGCTGAGGCAGAGCTAGAGGTAAATTTTAAATTGTAGCATGTTTCTGTTCAGCATGCCTCGATAATTTTGAAATATGTCTGATCGCTGAGCATTGTTCCTGACATACCATTGCCAAGTAAATAAAAGAAAAGCAGTGTCTTCTCTCTTTATGTGCAGAAATCACTTGTATTTGCTCAGCATGAACTAGTTTGAATTTCTCTAGTTTTTTTGCAGAATTGATTATTAGAGTTGTTATTACTAGTAGTTTTTATAGTGTTTGATATACAATTCGGAGCTGCACTTAAGATGCCATATTTGATTGATCTGATCAGCAAGTAATGTGCAGAGTCCTATATTGATATATGTTAATTGCTTGTTTAGAGCTAAAAATGGCTCATTTTGGACAACACTTTTTTCTTTTATTTGGAGAAAAAAAAAATCTATTCAAAATGGTTCCGCTTGTGGTTTCAAATGTTGACCTTTAATTGAAATATAAAGATCTAACAGTCCATATTATGTGAAATTTGATTTAATTTTATTTTTTTGGATGAAATTTCTAATTTAACCTTGTTCTTTATCCATCCGATCTATCATCTATTTTTCTTTTAAACTCCAGATTTATCTTTCCTGTATCTACCATGACTGAAATTAGCCTACAGTTTAACAAAATTAATAAAAATCCCTGTTCAGGTTATGATATATCCATAATGAATGAAGTTAATATCACTTGCAATAAAATTATGATTTGTTATTATGATTCCAATCAAACAAACATCCCAACTTTTCTTCTTGCTATCTGATTTTTTTTTCATGGAAATATTTTGAAGTATCTTCATGTTTCGAGACCTGCAAACACAGAGTTTGGAGGTTCAATTTGGGTTTATGGCCAGGTTTAATTCATACTCAAAAAGTACCCAGCATGAATATCTCTTGCCAAAGCTCGACCTGTTTATCAAACAGCTAGAAAATACAAACACAAACTTGACCAAAATGAACCTGACACAACATGGAAATATTTAGGATGTGACAAATTAGTGTGAACCCTATCCAAAATGAAAATGATTATCCGAATAAGATATGATAACTTTGAAAAAAAATGATTTCATGAGTTTCCCATCAAAAAAAAGTTGAACATGTAAGTTTAGGGTCACTTAAGCTAAGTTAAACTTGACTTGAATCTTACATGGGTTGACCAACTGAGATTATTCTTGTCGGTTTTATGGCTAGCTCATGTCAAATTTTTACGTTAGGTCTAATATTCCCTACATTTAGTAACTTGTGTTTCTTTATTCATCAATGTAATGCTCTTTTATTAAACCTCCAGTTTTTTTCAATCTATGCCCTTGAAATGCAGTGTTTATTGCCGTAAATTTAACTTAAGAAGTGTTTGACATTGAATACTTATGAATATGCGTTGCTTTATTTTTGCATGTCTGTTTCTTTGTTCTGTTTTCTTAATTTTAATTTGCTAATATTTAATGACTCTCATTATAAAAAAATTATAAGAAAAATTTTGAAGGATGAATGAACTATTCTACTTATTATAGTGTAAGTTAATATTTGACAGACTAGACTACATTTGCAGTATGTTTTTCTATTTCAATGTTCTTTAATAGAAACAAAAAGAATTTCAATACAACAACAACAACAACAAAGCCTTAATCCCACTAAGTGGGATCGGCTACATGAATCCTTTTTCTCCATTGCTTCTTATTTAGTGTCAAATTTTCGTTTAATTCTAATAAATTAAGATCATTTTTTATGCAATAAGCCCAAGTTTTTCTAGGTCTACCTCTGCCTTTCTTAACATAAAGTTGTATTTAAAACATCTACTCTCCTAATCGGATCATCAGGTGGTCGACGTTTAATGTGACCAAACCATCTAAGGCGACTCTCTCTAATTTTATCCGTCACTTGTGCAACACCAACCCTATTACGGATATATTCATTTCACATTTTGTCTCTAAGTGTAAAGCCACTCATCCACCTAATCATTCTCATCTCGGCAACACTTAACTTAACATTATGCTTCTCTTTTAAAGGCCAACATTCATCACCATAGAGCATTGAAGGTCTCACCACCATCTTATAAAATTTTCCTTTCAGTCTAAGCGGTACTTTACTATCACACAATAGGCCGGACGCATTACTCCACTTCAACCAACCAACCTGAATTCTACTATTAACATCTCCATCTATATCACCATCGCTTTGAACAATGGACCCGAGATATCTAAATCGTTCACACCTTTTAATAATTTGATCACCCAAAGTTACACTTCTGTCACTAGACCTACTATTACTAAAATTACATTCCATGTATTCAGTTTTAGTTCTACTCAAACGAAGACCTTTAGACTCCAATGTAGACCTCCATAATTCAAGTTTTTCCTGGACTTTTTCTCTTGTCTTATCCACAAGAAGGATATCATCAGCAAAAAGCATACACCAAGGTACATCCTCTTGTAAATGCCCAGTAAGACCATCCATAAATAAAGCAAAAAGATATGGGCTTAAAGCCGATCCTTGATGTAAACCAACAGAAATAGTAAAATATTTGGTCAATCCTCCTTCAGTATAAGAATATTTCAATAGTAAAACAAAAAGAATTTCAATATAATACTTTTTTATTTAACATGTGTGTTTTATGATAAATTGTTATTAATGTTATGCAAGGTACAAATCAGCAAAGAATTGCTTGAAAAGCAATCGTTAAAATACATAAAAATATTTTAACTCAAATCAAAATAAAATGTCAAATCAAAATAAAATGTTTCTTTAATTGTGGAATTATAAATTCTGTATATACAAAGGGAATGGTTTTTTGCAAGTTATCAGAGCATTCTTTTTAAATATGAACAATAAATCAAAATCTTCATGTTTATATTCAAACAAAGAGAAGAAAATCTATATATTTTAAAGCGTTAATATCTAAAGGTGCACATGCACGAACATAGACTCTTACCAGTACAATATACAGCAATTTGATTCTAATTCTGAAGTCATCTCTTTTGTTGGAAGATTCTAGTTCTGAAGTCTCCGATTTGCCATTTTACCGGTTAGACACTTAGGCTAATCTCCACTTATCTTAAGGTCGTGTATATGAGTCATTATTTTGTAAACATTTCTATTTAGGTCATTATTGGCAAATCTCTTTCTAGGCGAATCTTGTTTCTTCCTTTAATTTATAAAATACAGTTTTTGTTACCATGATAATCCTTTTATCGTGATGCTATTTTGCAGTATCCGGATGGCCATGTATCTAAGAGCATTTATGCTATTTTTAAGATGGTTAGCACGCCTTCTATTTCTCACAACCTTTTGGAAGACTTTCTTTCAAACCTGTGCTTAGCAATATGGACAACTACTCCTTGGACCATCCCAGCAAATGCTGGTAAGAGTTTCATGGTAATTTGTTGAGTCTCAGTATTGTTTACTAAAATTAATTGTGGCATTTCTGGTAATACTGGTGATGGAGGAGCTTGTCTGATAGTATTCTCCATAGCATTAGAGGGTGTTGAGTCTGATTCAAATCACAACTCAAAATTGCGATATTGCCTTTATTGTGACAGGCAAGCTTGAAAAAATGTTGGCACAAAAAACTTTTTTCTCCTACAAAAGTTTCTGTTATATTCTATATAGTTTACCTTTTTGCCTTTATTAAAAAAGACTTTGTTTTGACCATCTGGTATGAAATTGCTATGATTTTAGCACTTTTGTTTGAAGTCTTTATAATTTATTATTTTTGTTAATAAGGACAATTAAATTAACTATTAATTAATCCTTGTCCATAAAAATTTTTTTCTTCCTTTTTTCTTATCATTTCCCTGACCACAGTACCACCTCTGTAAGTGTCGAACCTTCTTTTACATGTCTTCATCAAATCCCCTTCTAGCACATTAGCTGTTGTGAATCTTGGTTGGACTCTTTGGAAGTATCATAGTCAGATTCTTCAGTAGGATCTCAGGAGTTATCCTGTTCCACGGGACTGCAGGCAGCTTTTTTTTAATATTGTTGACCAAAATATTATGGTTGACCCATAAATGTTTTTTAGTTGGCCAATCTATAGAAAACACTCTAATATTGGGAAAAGCATTGGGTTTTCACCCAGACACGCATTCATTCTTATGTTGCACCTAAATCTTGCTAGAAAACAATCAACAAAACAAAACATGGTTGTTCAAGGTATCTTATAACCAAACCAACCAAAGTAAATTGTTGGCTTTGTTCTTTGTTTTTAGTTTATAATCAATTATACCAATCAATATGTACATATAATTTTCACATTAAATAGACCATCAATTTCTCTATTATAAAATATTCTATACAGCTCATATATCTTCAGGATTCAACCATGGAATAGCTTCAACCATGCACTTAAAGTTATTAAAACCATAAATCTATTCAAATTTAACAAAAACTCCAAATTAACTTAAATTGCTTTCATTTTCAATCTTAAACGAACCATCACATATTGTTAGTTAGAGAGATAAACGATTTTGAAATTCTCTTTTTAATTGCAATAGATAAAAGTTTATAGATCTGTAAATGTTCTGCAAAGTCCAAATTAATTTCATGTTTTTCTAATGCTCAATTTTATAAATTCATTTAAATACTTCAATTCTTTATGACGATGGCTGCTTGATCAGGACTTACGTTCAATGCTGGCTCAGTTATTGATTTGATATTTTTCTATCTTACTCAGAGATGAATATTTTGGGAATGTTTTAATTAATTTTTACCTTATTTTTTGTTTCTGTGTTTGCTTGTAATCCTTGAATTTCTTGTAGTTGAACATCAATGTCCGAGGTGTCTGCCTTGATGGAAAATCCCATGTAAGATCAAGTGGAAATATAAGATTTCTCCTATAAACCATCTTAATATTGTTGTATTTTGAAGCTTGACTACGGGACTGATTATAGGCAAATTCCATTTGTGATAGAAGAAGATCCCATTGCGCAAGATTTTTCCCCACATAGCAATAAAGTAGGTTTCCAAGACTTCTATTAACAATTGCCATTTGCCCATCGGTTTGTGGGTGGAAAGCGGAACTATATTGAATTTTGGTTCCCAACTTGCCCGATAATATCTTTCAAAAATGGCTTAAAAGCTTAACATCTCGATCCGATGTGATTGTACGTGGAATGCCATGTAAACGAACCTTCTCTTTGAAGTACAAATCGACAATGTAAGAGGCGTGTCGGCGTTGTTTTGTGCGTGAAGTGCCTGTCAGAGAGTCGTGCTGGCCGCCGGAATCGGATCCGTCGCCTGCTTCGAAGGATCCTTCAACGAAAAGAAGGAGCTCAAACCGACCTCATATTTTTCTAGTATTGAATAAAAGCAACATACATCTCAGTCTACGCACTTATCCCGAAAGATAAACACAAGATTCTATAGCGATGCACGATCAAACAAACTAAGAATATATGACGTCCGTTTGGTTCGCTAAACCAATTTATTCGTCGACAAATTCCCTATTTAATATAATGAATTAAATAGTGTTTATTTTAAATTGGTTCTGAAACGTTTCCTATAAAGCAAGCTCTCTATAAGCATTACATCTTAAATGACCGAAATCACTTAAGAAAACTCTCGATAAAAATCGTGAAATATTATCTTCAAGGAGGTCAAAAGGATAGTGACTTTTCGACGTAATCTGGACAAAGAGTGATGAAAGGGATTGGCTCAAAATCGAACATTTTATTATGTAATCCAAAGAGGAAGAACCAGTGGATGTCAAAGATCCAGAGGCGAACCCTACGACTTCCTACGCTATCCTACGATTCGGCTTCGATTTGGAGATATTATTTATAGGTTTCATCCCCGCCAATTTTATTTAATTAGAGCTTACATTCGTGTGAAACGATCACACGAATAACTTAAGATGCTGATGATTTAGGTCAGAATCGAACGACAACCTCGAATCCTAAAACGAGTCGGCGCTTATATCAGTACAACAGAACTATACAAAGCGCCTAAAGGAGGTTGAGGATTTATGTCGCGCTAAGCGAACGACCTCGAAATCCTATGGATCGTTGTTTAATCACTAAGGAATTGCTTAATTGGTGAATACATGTTTCATTGTTTCAAGATTGGCCGTCGTCGCTTACAATGTTACTCCAAGCCTTCGCAGTTAAGAGGCTGAAGCTTGCTAGTGCAAGTCAAAATGTTCAATCAGTGCACTTATGGTCGAGTTCACCTAAACATCCTATGCAAGTATGTTTAAGTGTTAGTATAGCTTACAACAGGATACGTATATACGACATGAGTAAGCAGAAATACACGCAACGAAGATATAACGTAACGTGCTAAACACGAACAACACGCAAGAGCAGATATAGTACAAAAGTGATGATAAACAAAGATAAAGATAAAGCAGAAAGATAAAAAGTGGATCGCTAAACAATATAAGATGCAGCTAGCAGGTATGAAAAGTGACGGCTAAACAAGATAAAGCATGCAATAAGAGTATGATAGCATGTAACACGTCGCAAACGTAAACAAACCCGTATACCCTGAGGCCCGTTATTTTCTTTCGTCTAACGCACAGGTAAGGTGCCACATGAAAGCCAAGCAAGCAAAATAAAAGGTCGTCGAAAAACTCAAGAAAACAAGCTGACCGACCCACAACGTAGAAAGCTTCGAGAAAAGAAGTAAAAGTCACCAAAACTCCGAGAAAATTCTAAAAAGACCACGAGTGCTCTATCAAAAATCAAACGAAAACCCGCAGAAACCGCAAAGACTCTGGCCGAGGCTAGCTCGGAATCGCAGTAAGATCGCTCGAGCGGTCGTCGGGCGCTACTCGGTCACACGAGCGTATAAAGCTCCGCTACTCACGCAAGTAGCGCGTCCAACTAAACCTAACTCGTGAGAGCTGTTCCTCACCCAATACCGATAATCAACAAGTGTGACAATCAAATTTTATAACGTAGTTTTGAAATTTATATTTTTAAGACGTATATCGATTTTATACGCAAAGAGAGTTTATCAATTTTTTTTGATCATGTGTAAAGATATTTTTGTTGCGAAACGTAAGATCGTATTTTTATCGATTTCGAAAAATATAATCGTCCACGAGTCGATCATTTCGTAGGAGAAAGATCGCTAACAATCCTAAGAAGTGCACGGTGCCCCGCTCGCTCAGAATGGTGAACGATACCGTCATCCTACGGTTCACCGGGCCTCGGAGCGAGTCCCGATGTCGTAGGACGGGATATCATTCTACTCTATCACTCGCGCGCTTTCGCATCATCGCCGTCATCGCCCCAAAAATAAAACAAAACCAAACTCCGAGCGGAGCGGGAAGACGTGTCAAGCAACAAGGAGGGAAAAGAAAACTAACCCACCTTCGAATTCAAAGGTTAGTTCAGGCAGTGAGTTAATCTAAGACTCCCCAAGACATGTAAAACATTGAAAGTACAATCCAAGCTCCTTGAATCGACCCCTAGGGTGTCACTTTCTCGCTTGAGTGCAATTATATCAAAAGAGTGTTTAGAAACGAAATCCGAGAAAATCGTTCAAGGCCTTTAAAATCAAACAAAGAGGAAATGGCTTGGGAAAACACTGGCTGCTAACCTTTCCAAACCCATGCTAGAGTTAAACCTTCCCAAACTTCAAAGGAATCAACAAATTCTTGAGATCTTTCCTCATTAGCAAGCTAAAGAAAACCCCATATCACCATAATAAATTCCATAGATAAGGGTGACTAAAAGTAAAACCACCATCTGGCTCGGGACCAAGTCAACAACAACAAGAAGATCCCCAAACTCCCAATGAAAGGACAAGCTTCCGAATTTATAAGAGAGTGAATGGACAAGCTCTTCAAAATCAATTTAACTCCAATTTCATCAAATAAAGTATGGTAAAACTATTCGAAATATGGTGCTCGATTCCTTCCCTCAAGCAAGCCAAAGAGATACTTCCAAACCATTTCAATCAATCTCACAGGTAAGAGTAGCAAAAGGCAAGGCTCCCACTTAAATCACCACATTAAAGCTCACGACCAAGGGTGCTACAAGGGTCAAGGAGGCTCACGGCCAAGACAAAGAAAGGGGAAGTAATCCCAACATAAGATTTATAAGAGGATCGTCACAAAGCCGCAACTACAGCCCAACACAAAGCCACAACAGAAAAACCACTATAGAGGTGAGACTGAGCCAACATGTGGTTCAAAACCCGAGCCAAGTATGAAGTCAAAACAAACCCAAAGACAAAGCCCAAAGTTAAAGGTATCGAGAGAGTCAACCCGAGCCCTCATAGGACCAAAATACAAGTCACAACAATCCCAACATAAAATCAAAATTAGAAGTGTCAAAAGAGCCAACCCGAGCCACAGCAAGGCCGAAGACAAGCCCAGCTCCAAGTTACAGCAATCCCAACATAAAGCCAAAATCAGAGAAAGCTAAAGGAGCCAACCCGAGCCACACGTGCCTGGGGCAAATGCAAACTTTAAATTAAAACAAGGGAACATCAAGACTAACAGAAAGCCGAGCCACATAAGGCCAAAACCAAATCCCGAATTTAAGCTTAGAACAAAGAATACGATGGGACTCAACAAAACTGAGCCACATGAGGCTAAAACCAAGTCCAACCACGATTAAATCCAACCCCAACATAAGGCTAAAACAAACCTTTCTGAGAACTTATCAAATGAAGCATGTACATATATATTTAAACATAGCCTTAGCTTGAGATTAAAAGAGAGGCTAAACTTGGATTACAATAACACTTCCATGCTTTCATACATCAATTCATGAAACTATGACATGCTTGCAAGCAAGAATAAACTTAGAAAACTTTTCCATATACATTTAAAATGCTTTTATGGAGGGCAAAGATGCAAGGAGCCCAAGAATTAAACTCCCTTACATTCAAAACATAGAGCCACCATATGCTTCATATAAGAACAAGTGTGAAACTTCTCAAATTAAACTAAGCTTCTTCATAGCATGACATTTTGGTAAGGAAAAGCTAGAAGGAGCAAGAGATAAGCCCCACATACACATTGAAAAAGCTAAATGAATTCTTCCATGACTCATGCCAAGCCAAAGCGAGCAAGGAACATCTCAATACCCATCTCATCATGCTTGCAAGCAAGAACAAACATAGAAATATCTCAAATCTTCATAACATGCTTTCATAAAGGACTAGACTTCCATATGTACAAGACATAAAGCCACCACATGCTTTACATGAGAACAAACATGAATTCTTCCAAATTAAGTTTAAACTTCTCCCTAGCATGCAACTTTTGTAAGGGAAAGTCACAAGGAGCAAGCACCAAGCCCCACATGCATGAAAGAGTCAAAGGCTCCTCAACAATTCATAACAACAATAGTAAGTAAAGAGCTTTACCAAAAATATTTGCTAGAGTTTACTAGAGAATCTAGTAGCTTATTATGAGAACCATACCTACCACATGCTTGCAAGGCTCAAGTGAACCCTCTCAATATCTCATACTAGAAAAGACCAAATATAAAACCACATTTTATCATCTTAAGCAAATAGAGAAAAGAAAGGAGCCAATGTCATACCACATTCTCATTACCTCAAGCAAATAATCAAGCTTAAACTTTAAAACATGCTCATGTTTCTATTCTCCACATGCTTCAAGTAATAAAATGCCCCCCCCCCCAAATCTTGATACAACAATCTATCAGCATGCCACTAGAGGGGGGGAACAAGAAACCACTATTCAAGCAAGTAAGCAAAGTTTTCCATGGCACATAAATGCTTAGCCGAAACCACAAATAGGGAAAATCAAGCCAGCGGCACAAATGATAGCCTCCCTGGGCCAAACCGAGAGATAGATAGGGGAGATAAGGGGTACCAGCTAGTGTAGAATACACAAAGCGAAGCTGAAGTCCAAGCCTCAAACCAACGAAGACCTCCCCTTCTCCAAGAAGAAATTCGACCAAACTTCTAAATATCACCTCCAATGGGGTTTATATAGGCGAAAGGAGAAGGATTCAAGGCGACCACAAAATCACAAAAAAAAATGATATCAAAACCCACTTGGCCGTCATGGATAAGAAGAAAGCATGGATGAGATCATCCACTCGCATCTCACGCAAGGAAGGAGAGCAGGAAGATGGCCGTGCAGTATAAGCACGGAGGGGAGAGGTATGGAGGAGACGGGGCTCCTGTCCTCGTGCCGCTCGAGGAGACTCGTAGGATCGAGAGGAAGATGCGATAAGGCTCGCGGCAGAGGATGGAGCGCCTGTTGCCGCGAAGGAGACGAGGGAGAGCTCGGTCGGCTCAGTCGTGCGAACGGGAGAGGCGACCCGAGCGGGAGAGGCGACTCGAGCGAAAGAGAGGAGCCGAAGAGTAGGCCGAGCCAAATGGGGGAATTTAGGGCTTAAGTTTTAATTTATAAATGTATAAATATATAAGTTATAATTATTATTAAATTAAGCCCTAATTTACCAATTCCGCCCCCGACAGGCTATCGTCACAAACTTAACGTCAATTTTAAGTGAAATCGACATTCCGGACGCATCGGCGCAGTCCGTTTCGTCGTCTGGGCAACCTCGTCGACGAGCGCGTCAAAATTGCGTCGAAATTTGGTATCGTCGCAAAGCTCGACTCGAGTCCGATCGATCGAATGGTGCGTGTAAGATGTGCACGAGGCCGTCCTAATGTCCAGGGTCCTATATGGACTCGACTCGAACTCCCGACATCAATTTCGACCGGCTATACACTAGCGGTACGAATCTCGTACGAGATTTCAAAGAGTAACGAAGTGGCTTCCGTACACTCTAAAACGAGGTGGGTCCCATCGCTAGGAATCTAGGATCGTCGGGGAAGCTCCTGAGGCTAGAATCCTAAATCTAGCAGGAATACTAAACCTCGACAAAAAGTGAGGTCAACAAGGCGGCTAAAGAGATTTTGTATGGTACATAATGAGCCGTCTTGGAGAATTTATCCACTGCCACCATCATAGAATCCTTATGTCATTGAGTGTGTGGTAAACCAACCACAAAATCCAAGCTAATATCCTTCCAAGGAAATTCATAAACGGGTAACAGAAGTTATAAACTTAAATTTTGAGTCCTTGTCTGTGCTAAATGGTAAATATGAGATCTTTTCATGTGTTGGTCCACATCTTTATGCATATAGGGCCAATAAAATTTGTCTTAAAGAAGATCCAAAGTCTCAATTCCTCTAATATGACCTGCTATGCCCCCGTCACGGTCTTACACGAATATGGCTTCTCGAATGGAACACTTAGGAACGCATGAACAATTTCCTTTGAAAAGGAAATCTTCTTTGATGTGGAAGGTTTGATAATTTCCAACAAGTCATTGTTGCCATGCCACTCGAAAATTAGGATCCTCGACATTCATTCCCCATATTAGCTCGAAACCCACAATTCTAGCTTGCAAAGCTGATAAAATAGCTTGGCGGTGGCTTATAACATCAACTACTTGATTATTGAGTGCTGATTTGTGTGTGAGAGTAAGTTTAAAGGCTTAAATATATTCACTCAACGTGGCATGTCTTCCTTTCGATGCAATTTGATTTCAAAGATATTTAAGAGTTTCATGATCTATAAAGATGACAAGTTTATTAGTTAAAAGATAATGACTCCAATATTATAGAGCCTTTATGATCGAATAGAATTCCTCATCATATGTTGAATATTTTTTTTTGGAGTCGTTGAGCTTTTTGCTAAAATAGGCTATGAGATGTCATTGTTGACTAAGAACGGCTCCTATAACAGTGCTAGATGCATCACACTCCACCTCAAACTAAAGATTGAGTACGAAAGCTTTAAAACTGGAGCGGTACATAGGGTCTGTTTCAAGTGATCAAAATCGAGTCATGCCTGCTCGCTTCAATAGAAATGGACTGATTTAAGGAATTTCGTTAGTGGGGTAGCGATGGTACTAAAGTTCTTGATGAACCGATGATAGAAAGAGGTCGACCCGTGGAATTGCCAGACTTCTGTGAAGGAGCTAGGGGTAGACCAGTCCCTTACAGTCACGAAATTTGTTGGAATCTACCTCTATTCTTGCTACTGAGATCACAAATACCAATAAATTGATGTGCCAACTAGGAATTACAGTTTACCTTATTGGGACCTCAGAAATTCTTTGAAATTTATAGATGTTCATATTTGTTAAAGCTATAAATCAAAATTTCGTTGAAATAAATCACCACAAATCTTCCCATAAAAGATTGAAAAACTTGATTCATGAGGCACATAAATATGTTTAGTGTGATAGGAAGCCCAAATGACATCACTGTTCACGCTTAAAGCCCATTTCTTATCTTGAACAATGTTTTCCACTCATCCCATGTGGCATACGTATTTGGTGTTACTTACTTTAAATAATTATTTTGGAGAAAAATACCGCCTTTATTAGTTGATCAAAAAGATCATCCAATCGAGGAATGGGAAACCTATATTTGATAGTGATTTATTTACAACCCAACTGTCAATGCACATGCGTTATATCCCATTCTTCTTTGCAACCAAGAGAGTCGAACAATGCATGGGCTAGGACTACGTTGCATCAAGCCTGTGGATCAACTCGTTGATTTGGTGTTGAAGTTCCTCATGCTCCATTCGGGACATCCTATATGCAGGTTTGTTGGGGATGACCGCACCTGGCAAAGGTCAATGACATGTTGTACCTCTCTCATAGGAGACAGTTCTGTAGGAATCTCTGTCGGAAATATATCTTTGAACATTTGTATTAATCCTCGCACTTCGAAATGAGTTGCTGGTAGCTGTCTGAAACCCTCGGTTATGATCAAGAGATACCCATAGCTGTCTCCTTAAGATCTTCAGAAGCAATGAAGGAGTAAAAGTATTGATTTTAATCCCCTCCCGAATCTTCTCCTTCGTAGGCACCAAAGTCATTTGAATTTCCTCTTTGATAAAGGAATAAGTGTTAGCATACCCATCATGAATTGTACGACGATCATATTGCCAAGGCCGATCAAGCAATATGTTATAAGCGTCCATAGGAATTACATCACGTAAAAATTTGCTTTTGAAGTTTACAACCGATCAAAAGCGACACCATGCTTTGAAGGGTGACTTTAATTTTAGCTCCCCTCTTGAGCCACATGAGTTGGTAGGGATGAGGATGAGGTCGAGTAGCTAGCCCAAGTTTCTCCACCGTGGTTGTTGCAACCATGTTCTCACAGCTTCCACAGTCGATGATAAGGTTACAAACCTTATTCCAAACTGTGCACAGGGTTTGTTGACCTCATTTTAGTGAGGTCTTAGGCTATTCCTCCTAGACCCTAGGATCTAGCTTTAGGAATTCCTTATTGACCATCCTAGCGGACTAGTAACGGAGCCCACCTCACATGTAGAGCTTCGAACCGCTTCTGGACCCATTTTTGTAAGACTCGCATGAGTAGTCCCAAGCACTCAACCCCGTATTGCAGAAGGCTAGGACTACCGTGTAGAGGGCTCGAAAATGAGTTCCCATAGGATCGACGGCTTAGGTGAACCCTCGATGACGTTCGAACTCGCGCACATCACAATTCGACACTTTTGACCCGACCGTCGGCGAACATGTACGGACGATCCCGGATGACGAAACAGACCCCATGGATGCGTCTGGGACGTCGAATTTAGCTAGGAAGCATACCCATATTGTTGTGGTTCCGTGCTCGCGCGAATGGCTCGAAAATCGATGCACGTTTTTTTTAATTTGCGGAATGCGGGTCCGGGCTCGACTCGAGTTTAATTCAGTCCAAATCGGGTCGCACACCCCGACCCATTTGATTTTTAAAATTCAAATTTTGAATTCAATTAATCCGACATTAATTAGCTTGATTTGAAAATAATCCTTGCCAAATAAACGGTCCTCTATATGGAAGGCAATTAATTTGGCGCCCAACGGACGAACGGGGCAATACAACAGGCGGGATGCTCCTTCTCATGATTCGACATCAATTCTCCTTCTCCCGGTTCGAGCACTCGGCCCCGAGACTCGCTTCCCCTCTCGGCACCGCAAACCGAAAAACTCCTCGACTCCTCTCTGCGAGCCGAAGCCGTTCGCAACGTAACCCTCGCCTCGCCTCTCCCGCTCGATCCCGTCACCCTCGCCTCGCTTCCCTCTCATACGCGACCCGAAGCCGTTCATCCCTCTACGCACCTCCTCCCGCACCGAAGCTACTCGCAGCTTCCCGCATCCGGACTCGACACTCCTCGACTCTTTCGCGAACGTAACCTCCCGATCGACGCTCGCCTCCTCTCGCACCGAACGAAAAACCCTCGCTCGCCCTCCCGATCCGCTCCTCACGCTCGAACCCCCGCTCATCCTTACGCCCGCTCGACGCCGCACAAAAAAAAAAAAAAAAAAAAAAACCCGCTCACCTCCGCCTCGCTCTCTCTCACGTCCGCTCGAGCCGCTCGCCTCCCCGTTCCCCGCGACCGGAATCCTCGCTCGCCTCGCTCCTTCCCGCGCCAAATAGCCGTTCGACTCCTCTCCCGCCTCGTTCTCACGCTCGCCGGACTCCTCCGCCTTGCCGGAAACCACGCCGGACCTCTTTGCCGCCATCCCGTAGCATTTTCTCGGGCTTCCCGCAATTAAGGTCGTATTTCTCCAACTTATTTTTCTCTAGGTTTCTCTCGAACTTTCTTTATTTTAACAAAGATCCTATTACTTTCATGAATTAAGGTGCATGAGTTGAAGATGACTTTTGCAACATGGTGCTCGAATATGAATCTTAATTTGCTTTTATGATTTTTCATTCAAAACTTTAAGAAATTTACATGCATGTCGCTCAACTTGTATGTATTCACATGTCTAGCACTTAAAACTTTGGTTTTACAATGAAAGCACCTCTATTTTTTTTTATGAGAACGATGTCTTTGCATACTAAGGATTTATACACTGATTTGGGCACCTATCTCGAGAAAGTTTTGATAACATAGCTTTTAAATATGAATGTTTCGTATGATCGTTTGCAAATATTTCAAAGCTTTTGTACACTATCCTTTAAAATCCGAAAATCTCACATGCTAGTGTTAGAAAGCTTGATGGGTTGATTCGGAGTAACATATGCATGATCTTAGGATTATTTTAAACATCATTTCGGGGCTGCCCTTGCTCGATTCTTCACTATTCTCTTTTGAAAGCTTTTTGGACCATTTAAATTCCACTTTGTTCATCGTTTTGGAAAGCTTTGTGCTTCATTCTAAGTGCCATTGTGTTCACTGTTTTGGGAAATCTTTGTGCTCCATTTAAATGCTTATTTGTTCATTGTTTTACTCTCCATTTAAATGTTAATTTCCACACTGTTCGAGCCATTTATGAGCCTTCTCATTGCTGTTTGGAATCATTTTAAATGCTGTTTGGAAGCTTTTAAATTGTTGTTTTGTGTTTAAGATGATCAGCTTGGTGCTGTTGAAGCATGTAAGGGTGCCTAGGGCCGCTGTAGGATGCCATTAATTGCTGTATACTCGCTGTAGGAGAGCTGGGAGAAGGGTATAATTGCTGTTTGGGGTCTTATAATTATTGTTTGGACTTTATAATTGTTGTTTGGAGCTGGGGAAATTTCATAATTGCTGTTCGGAAGCTGTATGTTGTTATTAGGAGCTAATTAAGGGCTGTTTTGAGGCATAGGAAAGCTGTAGGATGATGTTGGAGGAGGATAGTTGCTGCTTGGATCATTTAAGTGCTGTTTGGAAGATCTGTCTAGTGCTCGGAAGTGCTGTTTAGAGTTGCAAATCACTGTAGAAGTGCTATATGAGGTTTAAAATTGTTGTGAGAGTTGTTTGGAAGTGTTAGATTGTTGTTTGGAGACATGCTGGTGACTTTAAAACTGTTGTGTAATGTTTCTTATCGTTGTTTGGAGTCTGTTGGAGACTTAGAAAAACCGTTTGAGTCGTTGTTTGGATTATTTGGAAGTCGTAGGATCGCTGTCATGTGCTTACAATCGCTGTTCGGAATGTTTGAAAGCCACATAATTATCGTCGAAGCTTAAGAGTGCTTATAGTTGATGTCCGGAACCTTCTAATCGTTGTTCGGAGCTTGCAACTTGCTGCCCCGAGCCATAGGAACGCTTAGATCGTTGTTCGGAGTGTCTAACTTCGTCGCCCCGAGTCGTAGAAGCTTGCGGGATTATCGCGTAGGCTTGCTACATGTTGCCCGACAATACTTCAACGCACCATTCGAACATTTATTTTTCAAATTTCGACTCACTTGCTTTTTATTCTTTTTTTACTTTACTTAGTTCTTGGAAGTGAGTCGACCTCTTTTGTTCTCTCGATTTATTTTTGTTCTTTTAAAACGGTGTAAGTCACAAAAGGGGATTTCGATTTAACTGAGGAAGGGTAAAACACTCTTAATCACTTCGAGCACGAGTCAAAGTGTAGGATCCTTGGATTTAAGTGCACACTTTATGTGAAGCTCCTTTACTTAACCCCACGAAGATAAGCTTCCTAGACCTAGAGCACACCTCAGGTGAGAGCCTATCCACCTAATCCTCGCATAAGCCTTCCTAGAGTTAGAGCACACCCTTAGGTGAGAGCCCATCCACCTAATCATTAGCATAAGCTTCTTAGAGTTAGGAGCACACCCCAGGTGAGAGCCCATCCACCTAATCCTTAGCAGTAGGCTTCCTAAAGCTAGAGCACACCCCAGGTGAGAGTCACCCACCTAATTCACAACAGATGCCTCCTAGACTTTAGGAGCACACCCTGAGTAAGGGCCCATTAACCTAATCCTCGACTACACAGTGAAACCAAGCACTCGACCCTAATTTACAGGTCCAATTAAGGCACTGAGACACGGGGACGCACCGAGGCATGATTCACACTTCCTCAATTAAATCAACTGCGGAATTCCCGAAATGACTTAACCAATAACGAAACCCAACGCACTGTGATTCGAGCTCGAACATTACGCTCGGATCCTCCCAGCAATCGGAGACATTTGTTTTGCCACATACGGATCATCTGACTGGTGTAAGTCCGAGGTCTAGGTATGCGAGGCGATGATAATAATGCTTATGTGTGCTATAAGAGGAATACGAGGGATAATTAGAATAGTATCTCCTACCTCGAGGACCCTCCATAGGGGAGAGGAAAGGACCGATGATACTATTCGCCGACTCTTGGTTAGATTGTTTCCCCCCAGTGATCTTAGGTCGTTAGTAGTCTCAAGACGATTAGAGTGACTAAATTGCATGACTCTATTATTTTACAAAATATTTTACAAAATAAAAAAATAAATCCTTTGCTTGTTAAAAAGAACTCGTATATAAACTTAAACAACAACTTTTGCATTTGAAAATTAAAGTAATTTTTCTTATAAAATATATAAAGGTCACGATTACGATCACTTGGATTGGTTAACGACTACCCTCCTTAGATCGTCGGCTCGGTAACTCTTATCCAAGCGCTCGGATAAGACATGATCCAGCCTACTGAGCCCCCGCCTTTATCGACGTCTCACACCTAGGTCCGGTTTCCATACGTGACTATAAGTTTTGCTTGTGATTTCTACGAGTCGTTTTCTTTCTCTTTTCATGCTTGGGTTTTCTCTTTTACTTAATTCGCTTCGTAAGATCATTTAAATTTCACGCAAATGATACCACGCTCATGAATACAAATCATACTAACGATGCACGGATGCCTGAGTACGTTTTACGGTTTATTTCTGTAAATTACTTTATTGCAATCTACTTTATTGCACTCCACTCTTACCGACTTTACTTTCCAAAGACTTTTATTCGCAGATAATTTACTTTACTCTGCATGCAAACCGAAAAACAACAAAACCCGAAACATCGGAACACACTCGACAAAACCATTTCGAACCTTAGACCTGTAGATCGCTTACTCAATGAAAGCTTGGAGTGACTCCGTGGGCAAGACAACGAGGAGACTTGGATCGAGAAGCAAGAGGATCTTCAACAAAGAAAAAGCCCTTCATAGTTTAAATAACAACATATGTGACTTCGAGTAGCATCGTCCAGCATGGCGTAAACCCTCATTCTTCTTTTAGGCTTCGCTGCAACCGTGTTGCACAGCGTAAGTTCTAACTCGGCTTTAGGTTCCGAGGTTGTCGTGACGGTACGACGTAAACCTCTTATCTCTGCGAGCTATTCGCATGATCGGGTATTATGCAAGTGTAAGTTCCAAATAATAAAATTCGTGCATGATTAAACATTTAATTAACACCGTCTCCAAAACGCAACCACATCATAGGATAGTTGGGAAGTCACCTGGGCTTACGTCGGATCCGTGACATCCCCTACCTTTTCTTCCTCTGGTCTCCGTAAATAACTCGTTCCCATTCGAGCCACTCCCACTCGTTTTTCCACGTCCTACCGTGAAAACTTAAACCTTGAATCCTTAAAAACAGAACCACCGATCATTATCAAGAGTTTTCTTAAGTGACACCAGTCATTTGAGATGTAATTAACTATGAGAGCTCGCTCTATAAGTGAACTCGGAACCAGTGTAAAATAAACCCCGCCTAGTCTTTCTATTGTGTAGGGAACTCATCTGGCCACACATAAAGCGTTCGCAGACTAATCGGATGTCACGAGTCCCTGGTTCGTATGATTCGTCTACCGTTACTGATGATACATTAATCTTTCGAGAAAGTCGTATCATTTGCGACATCGTACACGATTATGCAAACTACCTGGACAAACGAGATTCAGGCGGTCTCATTTTCCAAAATTAAAATACATTATTTTCAAAACTATTTTCAAAATCATATACATTTTCATATTAAACTAAATCACCAAATTTTAAATCTTTCAAAGAAAAGCAAAAAAAAGTTGGCCGACAGGGTTCTAAAGATGTTTTGTCGTAACCGTCTTTAATGGAAGATTGTTCGACATTTAAGAGACATCTTACCACATATAATTTCTCTTCATTCGCATGTATGATTTGGTCCCTCACTTAGTATCTTCTTCTTCTACCTCATTATTTTCCTGTAGATCAACCTCCATCGTCAATGAAATAATGCACTGGTTAGGAAAATTCGAGGCTGAGGTTGAGCACTTGAGCCCATGACATTTGAAGCATCGTATACCGGATTTAGTTCCTTCCCTTGCTGTGGTAGTAGTCCCTCGTGGCTGGAAAGCAGTTTGCTGCAACTTTTTGACTACCGGCTTATGTCCGTAATTTGACTGATTTGCTGGAATCGCCCAAATCATTAGTAGGAATGTGTATTGGGGTGTTCCTACACAATTAATGTTGCTTTTCAACCTTCATCGCCAAGTTAGTGATGTTTTTTAATGTCCAAAACGGTTGGTGTTGAACCGCCTTAGCGATAGATGGTCATAGACCACCTACAAAACATGTAATAGTTCTTTGGGTTCGTAAAGACTGTGCTTCAACACCAGCTGTTCGAATTCAACGATATATTCCTCCACAAATAATTATTGGTGATGAAGGTTATGGAGTCAAATAAATATTTATTGTCTGTAATGCTTGGCTAAGAATTTCTATTGTATTTTTTCTTCATTTTGGTCCAAAACTTGATCTTGGATCTTCCTTCTGTTTGTCTAATCCTCTTCAAATTTTCCCACCAAAATGAGGTATTCTTCAATTTGATCGCCACTAATTTGACGATATTTTCTTGTGGCACCTCCTTCGATTCTAGAATTTGTTCAACCGTATGTAGCCAATTGGCAAATTCATCAAGATAGTCTTCCATCAAAATCAGGAATGTCAATTTTGATACCGAAATCTGGAGTTTTCCGTCGATTTTCACGCCTCAACGTACAGTGGTTGTTCATCACTACTAGATGTCTCTTGACATAATGGGTTATCTTCTTCCTCATCAATCACCTCATTTTCGGATTCATTTTGATGTTCTTCTGGATCTTGCTGTTCAAGAAATGTCAATCTTATTTGTAGACACGAATTTCTTGTTGTGATTCTTCCACAACCCAATCTTTGGGTTGGAGGGACATTGTTCCTCCTTGGCGGCATATTCATTGTAGTCACCGGAAAAGAGAAAAATAAAGGCTAGACATGAAGGAGAAAAGATGACTGTGACAATTGAAACCACAAGTCTCAGATCTTGGGATTCCTGAACAAAAACCCCGCAAGAATGCCTGCTGGAAATCTGCACTCAGAACCCACAAGAAAACAAACAGAGTTTGCAGCATGGTTTTTGTATTACGACTATTTAGAAATTTTCTTGGCCATGATTCCATATTAGTGATATCTGTTGAATATGACACATTTCATTCACTTTCCTTAGACTATTGATGTACCTTATGAGTCAAAGCTGTTCTTAATGAAATTGTCTGCCTTTCTATTTGTCTTCCCACTTCCATTGTATCTGATGTGGATAAGATTTGTTAATTAGTTTTAAAAAATCTTATGAAAATTTTCTGGTACATAGCTAAAGTTTTAATCTGCCCTTCACCCACAAAGAGTTCATGAAATAGAAGTTCTAAACACATGTTTTAGAAATTTTTTATTTTTTCATATGGGTAATATCTTTGGTACTTGACATTTATTAGTACCTATGATTGAGTTTGTTTATGATAATTCAATTAGTATTGCCACTGGAAAATCTTCCCTTTCAGAAATTCATGGATTACGACCTAGGAAACTTATAGATCACAGACAATTACCATGAACAATATTCTAATTCTACTGAATCATTTGCTGAGCATGTGCATTCATTATACTTTGATATTAAATACATGCATTTGCAAGATGAAAAGTATAAAATTTTGGTTGATATTCATTAGAAACCAGAAGGTGATTGCAAGCTATAATTTCAAACATAAATGCTACTTTGAAAAATCTTAAACCTCTTTCTCTTAACTTTATTTCCACCTCCATATTCTCACGAAGATTGATTCAATCTTCATCTTCCTTTTTATGAACAAGTGAGTGAGTTATGAACTCGATGAAAGCTACTCTACCCTGTGGGAGAAAAAATGATAAATTAAGAAGTCATTTCACTAACAGATAAATTTTTTTTTGTCTTAATCACTGTTTTAGTTTGAGTCCGTTCGAACCACATCAATATTCATGAATAAAGGCTGTCAATTATTTTTTGAAGATTTACATACACCCCACTCAATTCGTATGTACCTGCATATCTAACCCCTAAACTACAAGTTTACATGCATACCACTTTATCTATGCATGAAAAGGTGCATTTCACTTTTTAAATGTTAAGCCGGTGATATTTTGATGTGATATGAAAGATTTAAGTTGTATGAATGTAAAAATTAAATTTTAGATGTTAGATATGTAAATACATAGGAATTGAGTGGTATGTATGTAAATGCTCCATTATTTTTTCTCAGTTAACCAAACTTTCATTATGCACAAACTGGATCCAGAAAAAGTGATTAATTTAATTTGTCAAACACAAAAGAACGGAGTTTGCAATCCCTTGCTTGATTTCTCATGGGATCGTGCAATCAAATGCGGGATCACTTCCTACTGGGACCAGTGGTCTTTAATGAGCTTTCATGAGATACCATACAACTTTTGGGCCTGCTCTTGACCCATAGGGCTGAGGAAAGGGTTGCGGAAAAGATGATTAAGCAGATAATTGTTTTATATTTTAATTTATTAATTTAATTTCCTTGTTTTGAAAGGGAAAAATGTAAAGCATTGACTTGAGTAGAAATCTTAAAAAAGGTATCTTTTTCATTGAGGGGGTAAATGAATAAGACATTTACATATTTCAAACCTTCGTATTCTCTTGTGTGTATTAACAATTGGCCATTGGGTAGGTATAACTGGTTATTATGAGTGAAATATATTTTGCATCTTTTGGGTTATTTTATAGCTTTAATCAAAGAACAGTAGAAACAAACAATTACAGTTAATGTGTCTGTTTGAATGGTAATTGGAATTTCTAAAGCGGTGGGTGGGGATATTCCCTCTACTGCTTCCATTGTTGGAGCTTGCTGAAACATCTGATCTCAACTTTTGCAATGGGATGTAGGTTTTTTTTTAAAGTTTTTGAAGTAACGCAACCTTCGAATTTTGCAGCTGTGGCAGTTAATCCTGGACTTGTTTATGCTGTCGCTGAGGTACATTCAGTCGTTGAGGACACATCGTCATCTCTCGGAAAGCGAACAAAATTGAGAAGCATATTGAAAAATGAAGAAAAAAAGCCATTCATCATTATAGCATCTGATCTCGTGCCTGCACTTGAATCAAAGTGGGGGGTGAAGCTTGTTATCAAGAAAACTTTACTTGGGGCAGCTCTTGAAAACTGCAGGTTTGGTTAAATAAAACATAGTTAATGAATATTTTTTTTGATGGTGCAAAGTGCCAAAATGGCTTCCAACTGTTTGCTTGTTTAGTCCCAAAGTTTATAAAAGTGCTAATTTAGTCTCCAAAATTTTTTAATGGGGCTAAAATAGTCAATCCTTTAAAGAGTCTGGGACTATTTCAGCCCATATTAAAAAAATCTGAGGGCTAAATTAACATTTTTATAAATTCTGAGATTAAATTTTCCCCTTGCAGAGTCAGGGGATCATTTTAACACTTCTCATTTCTCATGTGATTGGCAAATATTATTTTCTTTGTTTTTAATATTTTTTTCTCTGTCATTGTAAGTGAGGATTTAAGTACACCACATTGATTATTAGTTCTAGATTTTAAGACGAAGAGTTGTAAAATAAAAAATATTGCGATTCATCATCGTAGAATTAGATGGGATACCTAGAAGGCACAAATAAAATTATTTTTACGAGTAAAATTCAATATTTCAAAATTTGGGAAGTTCATGAAAAAGCAATTCTATGTGGGAAAAAGTAACAAATACTATTAAACAACTGACAAAAGCTGTACTTGGAGAATAAAATAAAAAAATTTTATAAATAAAAATAGTTGGTGGTGGAATAATAATGTGAGAAAATATAAAATATAAGAATTTATGTCATAAAAATTGGTTTAAATGTAAAAGCCTAGAGAACCGGGAAAAATATTAAATTACCTGCAGGGAGTCTAAAAGACAAATCTTTGACGCTAAAAATTCTGCTTTTGGTGATCTTTATAATAGATTAGATATTGAAGAGGGTGAAAAATATATATATATAAACTAGCCAAACAAAGAGAAAAAAATAGTAAAGATTTAACGCAGATAAAGTCTATTAAAGATGAAATTAAAAAAGTTCTTTTTTTTTAGAAAAATATATTCAACATAGGTGAGTGAGTTATTTTGATAAAATTTTTAATGAAGTTTCTGAAAATACGATCGACCTTAGTGATCTTAATATCGTTAATAATAATAAAACGTTTCATTTTTATCATCGCATTTGTAAAAAGGAAGTTGAGGAGGCTTTATAGAAAACCAAGGATGGAAAGTCTGTAGGACCTGATGATATCCCAATTAAACTGTGGAAATATTTTAGGAGAATTGAGAGTTTCTTGGCTTACTAAACCTTTTTAATATTATTTTAAAAATTAAAAACATGCCTGAGGAGTGGAGGAAGAGTATCTGGTCCCCACTTTTAAGAATAAAAGGGATGCACAAGAGTGCAAATTATAGAGGAATTAAATTGATGTGTCATACTTTAAAATTATGGGAGATTTCTCATAATCAAATTGGATTTATGCCGGACAGGTCTACTATGGAAGCTATACATTTATTGAGAGGTTTGATGGAGAAGTACAAATATAATAAGGAGGACCTACATTTGATTTTTATTGATTTAGAAAAAGCTTACGATAAGGTTACAAGAGATATCCTTTGGTGAGTCCTCGGGAAGAAAGATGTTGATATGACTTATATTCAAGTCATTAATGATGTGTATATTAGAGCTGTTACTTGTGTTCGAACTGAAAGAGGATTGATCAAATATTTTCCTATTTTTGTTGGTTTACATCAGGGATCGGCTTTAAGCCCATATCTTTTTTGCTTTAGTTTTGGATTGTCTTTCTGGACATTTACAAGCGGATGTACCTTGGTGTATGCTTTTTGCTGATGATATCCTTCTCGTGGATAAGACGAGAGAAAAGCCCAGGAAAAACTTGAATTATGGAGGTCTACATTGGAGTCTAAAGACCTTCGTTTGAGTAGAACTAAAACTGAATACATGGAATGTAATTTTAGTAATAATAGCTCTAGTGACGAAAGTATAACTTTGGGTGATCAAATTATTAAAAGGTGTGAACAATTTAGATATCTCGGGTCTATTGTTCAAAGTGATGGTGATATAGATGGGGATTTTAATAGTAGTATTCAAGTTAGTTGATTGAACTGGAGGAATGCTTCGGGCCTATTGTGTGATAGAAAAGTACCTCTTAGATTGAAACGAAAGTTTTATAAGATGGTGGTGAGACCTGCAATGCTCTATGGTGCTGAATGTTGGCTTTTAAAAGGGAAGCATGATACTAAGTGTTGCCGAGATGAGAATGATAGGTTGATGAGTGGGTTTTCACTTAGAGACAAAATGTGAAATGAATATATCGGTGATAGGGTTGGTGTAGCTCCAATGACGGACAAAATTAGAGAGAGTCGCCTTAGATGGTTTGGTCACATTAAACGTCGACCATCTGATGATCCGATTAGGAGAGTAGATGTTTTAGATTCGACTTATGTTAAGAGAGGCAGAGGTAGACCTAGGAAGACTTTGGCTTATTGTATAAAAATGATCTTAATTTATTAGAATTAAATGAAAATATGACACTAAATAGGACGCAATGAAGAAAAAAGATTCATGTAGCCGACCCCATTTAGTGGGATTAAGGCTTTTTTGTTGTTATTGTTGTTTTTAAAATTGCGCCATAAAATCCTAAGCTTGATCTGCTTGTTATTTGGTAGTAACTATTTTGAAGTCAAGTGATTTTTTTCACAATAGAAAATTTCATGCTTCCGTGCTTATGAAATAGGTACCTTCACCCTTTGGATGGGAAGGAATGCCGTGTTGTGATGGGGGGAGACTACATCAATACAGAGTCAGGAACTGGACTTGTTCATACAGCTCCTGGTCATGGTCTGGAGGACTATATAACTGGTTTAAAATATGGGCTACCAATACTTTCTCCTGTTGATGACAGTGGAAATTTTACCGAAGAAGCGGGACAGTTCAATGGTTTGAATGTATTAGGGGATGGTAATGTTGCTGTTGTTAGGTATCTTGATGACAATATGTTGCTTATTTTAGAGGAACCTTATAGTAAGTGTTTTCTGTAAAATTTAATTTAGGTTATTATTATCAAATTAAGAGTGAAATTTGCGTGATTTAATATCTCCCAGTCTATGGTTGATGTTTTCTATAGAACATAAGTACCCATATGATTGGAGAACGAAGAAACCGACAATATTTAGAGCTACCGAGCAGTGGTTTGCTTCTGTTGTTGGGTTCAGGCAGGCTGCTATGGATGCAATTAACATGGTCAATTGGATTCCTCCTCAGGTACTGTTTTGGAACCTATTGCTTTTGATCTTTTATATTGTCTGTAGCAAGTTCTTGTAGGGTGTAAAGTGTAGTCCCGGACTGTTTACATGGGGCCATTTTAGTCCTCAGACTTCTTAAATTGAGGCTGAAATAATCCTCCGTGGGTATTATTTCAACTCATATTAAAAGAGTTTGGGACTAAATTGTTACTTTTATAGATTCTGAGACTAAAACATCCTCATACATAGGTTAGAGGACTATTTTGACACTGCTCTCCTTTTGTAGGTGTTACCATGTATATCATATCTGAACAGCTTTTGTATATACAATTGTGATTCTCTTTTAATTTTTTACAGAAGCTTGTTATTTATAAATGAAATTCATCTAGTGCGCAGGAAACTGAGTTTATTTTAGAAGTTATAATTATGGATATTTTGGGTAACCATTTAGCTAACTGCTCAAAAACTAGATTAGTTCTTTAATAATATGAGTTTTTAATGACATTTGTTGCAAATAGCAATAGGATTCACTGGATGCATATTCATTAGGTTTAAGAGTCTCATTTTTACTCCAATAATTTTATGAAGCTTGCAAAATTTGATTGCTTACAACACCTCAGTTTTTCCAGAATGTGGGAGTTTGAACTCCCAAACTTGCAATGCCCTGGTGTTTTGGTTTTTGTCGAATATTATTGTTTTGAAGATGCTTTAGAAATGAAGAAACATATATCCAAATCTGTAATATATCCATGAGTCATTAGTAAATTTATTGTTCTAAGTGTAGTAAACAGAAACTAACATGATAAAGGAATGATTTTATTCTAATGTTATTGTGTTGGAATGGATTATTCTTGTTAAAACAATTGGCATATCGTGATACCAGTATCCATTGAAGTCATAATACATGCTGTGATTTACTTAATTTTAAAATAAATTGCACCGCTTTTATATGTTTGTGGTTTGTACCTGGATAATTCTACATTTCAAGAGAAATAATGAATCAAAAATCTATTTCAGTTAACCATTGTTCAGCATGAAAATTAAATATCAACAGACACACTAAACCTAAATATATCAAATTTATTTACTTTACCTATGGTGAATTTAAACTTTAAATTATGTTTGTGTCGGCACTATTTTGGGTGTGGAGTTGCCCGTTGGAAGCTGTCGGTCACTGGAATCGGAATTCTGTCGTCCGCTTCGGAAGGACGTTTTAATTTACATATATATATATATATATATATATATATATATATATATATATATATATATATATATATATATATATATAAGTTTAGAAAAAAAGAAATCAAACCGATCCCATATTTTCCATAGTTTAAATGAAAGAGCACTATACCTCAAGTCTTGTATTTATTTCGAAAGATAAACACAAGACTTGAGGGTGAGACTTGCTCAAATAAACTAAGAAATATATAACATCCGTTTGGTCTGCGAAATTATTTTATTTGTCGAAAAGTTCCCCTATTTAATACGAAGAATTAAATTTAAATAGAGTTTATATTAAGTTGGGTTCGGAAAAGCTTCATATAAGGGCAAGTCCTATAGTTAATTACATCTTAAATGACTGAAGTTATTTAAGAAAAATCTCGAAAAAAATCAGGGAATATTATCTTTAAAGAGGTCAAAAGGATAAAACTTTTCAATGAGACCGGACGAAGAGGTGTGAAAGGGGATTGACTCAAATTTGGAACATTTATTGTAGAATCCAAAGGAGAAAGAACTAGGGGATGTCATAGATCCTGAGGAGAACCCCGGTGACTTCCCAAGCTATCATATAGTTTGGCTTCGATTTAGAGGAGAAACTATTTAAAGGTTTTATCTTGCCAATTTTATTAATTAGGACTCACATTTGTGTGAGAGGATCACACAATCAGCCTGGAAGATGTGAGGATTTGGGTCGTAATGAACGACAACCTCGGAATCCTAAGACGAGTAAGAGCTTATATTGTACTGCAGAGCTATACAAAAGGCCTAAAGATAAGTTGAGGATTTATGTCGCACTAGGCGAACAACCTCGAAATCTTATGGATTGTTGTTTTAATTTCTAAGGAATGGTTTAGCTGGTGTAGACATGTTCTGCTGTTGAAGATGGTCGTGCTGCCCATAATGTTAGCTCCAAGCTCCTCGTCGTAGCACCTTCGAGTTCGATGTTAGTTTTAAGTGTACATGCAATTGTTGAGTCAACGATCTGCTGCCGGGTACCTCCTATAAAATCAACTACTGGCCTCCTACTCTAAGGTATAGCTTGTAAAAAAAAAGAAAGATACATCAACATGCAACGAAAATGCTCGCTAAGTAGTAAACACGTACCATAAACATGCTATGCTAAACATGAGCACCGAAGTAAAACATGCTATACTAAACATGAGTACTGAAGTAAAACATGCTATACTAAATAGGAGTATTGCTGTGGAAAGTAACACAAGCAAGTATTGCGGTAAAGGAAAAGGAGGCAGTGATACTGCGAAAGTACCGTAAGCGCCGATTACCTGTAGTGCGTCGCTACCTGTTATTATTATCATTTTATTGTTTTCTGCAGAAAAGGCTCAATACAACATGAGTAAACGTAATAGGGAAAATCTAATCAACCAGGGAGTGCTACTGGATATGTGAAAGAGCTAGGATCGGGACACCGCACAGAAGCTAAAAAGTAAAGAACCGAAAAGAGAGAAGAAAAAGGAAAACAAATCCGTTGGGAACCCGTAGAAAATCTGTATAAACCACAAAGAATAGACTACAAGTCCGGAACGACCGTAAGCATGATGGCGGAGAGAACTCAAAGCTGTGCTATATGTATTCCAACCTTAAGTGGTAACTACCAGACCGACACCGTATGGAAGACAGTTCTAACTCGACCTGAATAGCCAACCGAGAACCTTTATAAATTTTCATACATTTCAATTTGGATTGCATGCAAGTGAAAACTTATGAGTGAGAGACAATTTTGTTGTAGAGGTAGTTTTGTATTTTCAAAATGTATATGTTTAATTTATAAAAAAATAGTGTGATCCACAGGTTGACTATTCTAATCGAACTATGACTACTAGCAACATAAGGGTGCCAGTGGCAGAAATCCCCAAGGATGAGCGAGTAGTGTCGTAAATTCCTTCGTCTACCCTCTCTAGGGATCTGAATCAGGAGATACTAACCTAGAAATTTCTCGTATCCCTTGTCTATGCACTGTCATCATCGTCCTAACCCCTAACCATCCTACTTACAATCTTGCTTGATGGCCCACATATAGCAAAATGCTATACGTGCACACTTATGCCTCGTACATAAGTGCAAAAGACTTGGTCAAGAAGCAAGAAGAAACGAAAGACAGGAGACAAGGAGAAGGGGAAGGAGAAGGAGAGAGGAGGGAACGACTCGCCTAAAACAACGTCATAAAGAAAACAGATCGATCCTAAAAAATCGAACAAAACATACGGCGATACCAGACTCCCGACAACCCTCACGAAGTCCAAAAAGACTCAACCTCTCACAGAAAGGCGAACATGCTAGACCCCCAAAAGAGATACCTCTTTTTAAAACAAGTAAAAGTTTCCCGAAATGTCCCAAAACCACCGTGCAATGATCCAAAAGTGATGTATCAAAAGGTTCCATTTGCTAGCCCAAAGCACCTCAAGAGAACACATTTTAAAATATTTCAAGCTTCACCCAATTTTGATCTAAAATATGCCCAAAACTCACACAAATGATGCCTAAACTTCAAGTTTCAAGTAAGGATGGTGAGACAGCGATTAAAACCAACATAAGGAGAGCCTGACAACATATTTCGGATAAGGGTAGCAAGGGAATTTACCAAATCCAACACAAATGATGCCCAAAACTTTCCATAACTGGGTCAAATTGCAACCCAGAACCCGCCGAGACCAAGCCTGGCCGTAGCCCAAAAGCTGCAATAATTGAGCCCCTAGGATCAACATTTAAAATGACTCAAGAATGACATTTATAAGCTTCAAAATTGCAACAAAAAAAGCCACCAAAATACTTCAAAACTACAGCCTTAAAATTGTAATTCAACCCTTCAAAAACGAACTAGACTGTAGCTTAAAATGGTAAATTAAAGCGGTCCCAAACATCTTCAAAGTACATCCCACATAAACCACGAAAGGGTCCTGAAAATGCATCACAAAATTTCCTAAAATTGGGCCCAAACTACAGCTCAAAATTACCAAAACTGGGCTCAAACTGCTGCCCAAAGTAATGCCAAACTGCAGCCATTCAAAGCCAAAAACGAAGTCCCTCCCTACCACATGCAAGGAACAGCCAAAAGCCAAAACCGAGCCCCTTAAAGGGGCAAAACCGTGAGGCAAAGGGGCCCTAAAGTTCTTTCACATATGCACTATCAGAACAACCAAAATGAGGTAAGTTTATGTAGCAACATCCAATTTTCCAACAACTGATTTAATGCCAAATAGCTTCCCAAAGTCACAAATTATCCTTGCACCTCCACAAACCACCATATAGAGGTTAGATATGGGGTAGAGGGACCCCCAAAGTAATATTCAAATCATGCCAACAATGAGATCCAAAGCATTCATGCACATATCTAGCATGTTCCAACTTGAAGTAAAGAAACTTAGAGCAACTAAATAGCAATGGCGTTTTTTCAAGATATTCAAGAGTAATGCTAAAAGGAAGTTCCCCCTCCCCAACAAACATACTTCTTTCCCTTCTTTCATTATTTTTTTTTTTGAAGCTAAAATAAAACAAAGGGGTCCAATCTATGCCTCAAGCTAAATAACACACCACATTTCAACATGCATTAGACCATGTATTAGAGAAGTGGATAAGAGAGAAAGAAATACCTCATCCATGTACATGCACCTCATAAAGTGGTAAACCCCCCTCCCCCGAAAGCCTTCAGGTGAACCATATCAAGCTTAAAGAAATAATAGTAAAGGGAGGTGTATCATGCCATTTAAAGCCTCCTCAAATTAAACATATCAAGCTTAAAGAAATAATAGTAAAGGGAGGTGTAGCATGCCATTTAAAACCTCCTCAAATGAAACATATCAAGCTTAAATAAATAATAGTAAAGGGAGGTGTAACATGCCATTTAAAACATTTTCTTAACCTCTAACAACCAAAGCCACTTTATATTTGATGCCATTTTCAAGAGAATAAGAGAATATAGAGCTTGCATTTAACGAGAGGAGAAAACACTAGCTAGCTAGACCTTGCCACCAAAAGAGCCTCTTAAGAAGCAAGTAGGCTAAGCCATGAAACTAAGAGAGTTATACCTCGATGGTGAAACAACCAAGTAAGAAAACGAGTGAACTAGCAGAGAAGATCGAAGAACTCAGCCCAAGTATCACACTGGCAAAGAGTTAAGGCAAGACTAGGATCCGACAGCACCTCCCCTCCCTCTAAAAGTTTCGGCCAGCCCCAAAACCCTACCACAAATGGGGAATTTATATGCCAAGAGGAGAAACTACACATACTTACTTGGAGGGGTGAGCTGGAATGGAGGGAGGCTTTGGAAGTGACGACAAAATGCCACAGAAGGGAGCAGGCTAGGGCTCGACGACGAGATTTGAGAGCATAGGGGATAAGATTCGAACAGGAGATGGGAGCGCGCGTGCGGCTCGAGGAGGAGGCTGCAGGAGATATGATCGCGAATGGGAGCGAAGGATTCGGTCAGACGATTGGATTGAATGCGAGAGAGGAGGCGATGGCTCGGTCGGGCGTGCGAACGGGAGAGGGGGAAATGCGGACCGAATGAGAGAGGGGGAAGATTTAGGGCTTTTTATTTTATTAGGGAGAGAGAAGAAAAAAAATAATAGTATCATTATTATTATTGCTATAATAATCTTCATTTTGCGCATTTTCTTCCCAACAAGCTATTTTCGTGAAAAACACATCTACATTAGGCAAAATCGACGTTCCGGACGCATCGGTGTAGTCCATTTCGTCATCCGGGGTCGTTCGGGCAGCCTCGTCGACGATCGGGTCAAAATCGCGTCAAATTTCGATTTCCGTCAAAATTTTGGTTCGAGCTCAATTGATCAGGATGGTGTAGATGGTTGTCATGAGAGGTTTAGGAGATGTTTGAAGTGATTTTGAGTTGATTTGAGAGTTCAGTTTGGTGAATTTGGAGATATGGCTAAATTGGTGCAAAATTGGGGGTTTTGGAATTAGGTTAAAATTGGGCTCAAAGTATGGGTCAATTGGGTTGAGACTTGATTTGAGTTGATCATATGAAAGATGAATTTGAGTTTAGAATTGAAATCGGGGGAAATTGGGATCATATTAACTTCAATTGAAGGGTTTAAGTTGGTTTTGGGGACAAAAGGCTGAATTGGGTAATTTGGTGAAATTGAGGTGCCAACCATCCTGATTTGAGCCACGGACCAACGAAATCTCCATTTGGGTCCTCTATGTACTGGTGCTATCTAAACCCAAGCCTAGAGCTAGAGGGTCTAGGAGACCATCTACATGAATCTCCCAAATGATCAAGGGACGAAAGTCAACAAGTTTGGGTTTGGGGTTGTGAATGAATGAGGGTGAAAGTGAGTGACAGTGAGTGCAAGTGAGTGAAACAGCTCCAGACCAACACCCAAGGTCAATCCTAAGGTCAAGCAGTCCTATGGGGACTCATCTCGAGCTACCCTATATTGACCCCACCTAATAAGTGCTAGAGGTCAGAATCAACATATGAAACTTCGAGTTGAGCAAAGAGGAGTTCAGAATTTTTAAAGGTGAGGGTTCCTTTTCTAGTATTTTAGGAATAGTCAACAGGAAAGTCCTATGGCTAGACCTTAGGCTACTAAAGAGAAAAAACTAAAGCTCAACCAAAAGTGAGGTCAACAGTTTTTCAATAAATTGTCAAGACCTTATGATGAAATAAATGAGAAATAAGGCCTTGTATATACTATTTTGGCTTGTTTGGCAGTGTAGTTAGAGTTGTGATTTTTGGAGATACAGAAAGCATTTCAATGGAGCGTAAAGTAAAATTTTGCAAGGGACTTATGCATGAGAAGATGATTTCGAAAGCTTATGCAAATTGATAAGGAACCCTGATAGTGTATTAAATTTTTCTTACTTTTAATCTGGGATAATTATCTACTCTTATGTGGAACGTAACAGTGTCCCTCTTATATAAGAGCTTTCAAAGTTATTTTTCATTCTTTAGTTAAAAGAAGCGGTTCAGTATCATCAAGTTTTAGGCACCTAGATCCCACTTAACATGGGAATCACATGCCCTTTAACTTACTTGATCATGTTAGAAGCCAACAGGAGCCATTAGAGCCATAAATCCTTCCACAAACATGATCCTTGTTAAATTTGTTGGTTCTAAAATAACTTGGTAGGAGATTGTAACATTGAGGTCCCGTGTTAAGTTCAATATAGTAGCATATAGTCATCATCAACCTAAACGCTTGGGCTGATGGCAAGGGCCAATATTAATGTTTTTGAAATTCAATCCTTATTTTTTAGTTTTAATGAGGTACTATTCTCCACTTATATATGAATCTTTAAATAAATAAGACCCTTTTTACTGTACTTTCAAACATAAGTGTTTTGGAGGATTGATAAATGGAAATAATTTGGATCAACTCAGCTGCATTGTCACTTTTTAAATATCATCATAATCCAAAGCAAATTACATTTAGTATTTTGTCTTTTTACGAACCCTTAATACTTTAATTTAAAGTTGACTTATGGATAACTTCATACATTAACGTGAGCAGCCCGACATCTTTAAGTCTTAAATATATTCTATCAATAAAATCTAATAAAAATTTAAAAGTTAATTGTTATTGCTAATGCAAGCTGTGTCAAGCTGAAGAGTTTGCGAGAACTTTCATTTTGGTAACTATAGTATTTTATTCTAGTATGAGTTTTAGCGATAAGGTTCCTAGAGATGTTCTTTGGAGAGTCCTTGAGAAGAAATGTGTTGATTTGACTTATATTCAAGTCATTAAAGATATGTATGATAGAGCTGTTACATGTGTTCGAACCGAAGGAGGATTGACCAAGTATTTTACTATTTCGTTGGTTTACATCAAGGATCGGCTTTAAGCCCATATCTTTTTGCTTTATTTATGGATGGTCTTACTCGGGCATTTACAAGAGGATGTACCTTGGTGTATGCTTTTTGCTGATGATATCCTCCCGGTGGATAAGACCGGAGAAAAAGTCCAGGAAAAACTTGAATTATGGAGGTCTACATTGGAGTCTAAAGGTCTTCGTTTGAGTAGAACTAAAACTGAATACATGGAATGTAATTTTAGTAATAGTAGGTCTAGTGACGAAGTGTAACTTTGGGTGATCAAATTATTAAAAGGTGTGAACGATTTAGATATCTCGGGTCCATTGTTCAAAGCGATGGTGATATAGATGGGGATGTTAATAGTAGAATTCAGGTTGGTTGGTTGAAGTGGAGGAATGCGTCCGGCCTATTGTGTGATAGAAAAGTACCGCTTAGACTCGAAAGGAAAATTTTATAAGATGGTGGTGAGACCTTCAATGCTCTATGGTGCTGAATGTTGGCCTTTAAAAGAGAAGCATAATGTTAAGTTAAGTGTTGCCGAGATGAGAATGATTAGATGGATGAGTGGCTTTACACTTAGAGACAAAATGCGAAATGAATATATCCGTAATAGGGTTGGAGTTGCACCAATGACGGATAAAATTAGAGAGAGTCGCCTTAGATGGTTTGGTCACATTAAACGTCGACCACCTGATGATCCGATTAGGAGAGTAGATGTTTTAAATACAACTTATGTTAAGAAAGACAGAGGCAGACCTAGGAAATCTTGGGCTTATTGCATAAAAAATGATCTTAATCTATTAGAATTAAACGAAAATTTGACACTAAATAGGACGCAATGGAGAAAAAGGATTCATGTAGCCGACCCCACTTAGTGGGATTAAGGCTTTGTTGTTGTTGTTGTTGTTGTTGTATGAGTTTTAGCTTATGTAGTTTCTTTTCATGAATTATGTCTACAATGTTATCTTACAATGTGAACTGTTTTGTATTTATGATTTGCTAAAGGTTCTCCTTTGAAATTTTTACTTTTGCTATTAATCCTTTGGAGATGTGGCTTTGGCTCAAGTCCTACGATTGTTTTGTGACTTTGGGTGTTGGTCCTCTTTTGAAGTGTTTACCATAGAAATATGCAGCTCGCTCGTTGACATGTTTCTGGTTCGAGTTGTGTCACCATCTTTCACTTGTTTCTTTTTTTGTTAAATTTTGTAGCCATAACATGCTCTACTTTACTGTCACTTCATGTTTCTGAAGCTGCATATATGTTTTTTTTCTGTTCTATGAACTCTATTATGTTGGAATTATTTCTGTTCTTGCAGGCAGAGAATAGAATTAGTGCCATGACAGCCAGTCGTTCTGATTGGTGCATTTCAAGACAACGAATTTGGGGTGTTCCTATCCCAGTCTTTTATCATGTTGACACAAAAGAGCCATTGATCACAGAAGAGACTATCTCTCACATTAAGGGTGAGAAACCCCTTTGGCTACCTTTAATATCTGTCCTCATCTTAGTTTATGCAGCCTTGAGATGTTTTGACCGTGTCGCCATTTTAGTTGGAGTTGTTGCTATTATTATTATTATTATTATTATTATTATTTACATCTATCATTCAAACCATTTGTAAATAAGTTAGCTTTATCTTATTCTGTGCGTGAAACTATTGTTATTAGAGGATCTAGATTTGTCTAACAATTGTTTCTGTGATCTGAACTTGAAACCTACAAATTATACTTATGTATTTTCCATAATTTTCTCCAAATTAATGTTTATGACATGATGATATAAAAGGTTATAGATTTATGGAGGAATACCTCTTTTGTTTTTTCATCAAGCATATAACTACTATATATATACAAATCATATTAATTCTCATACAATTATAGGAAAATTCAAGTAATTTGATAAAAGGAAAGACATAAACATAATAAAGGATGATTAATGGGGAATACTTTCTCCCTCTCAAATGTAACAATAGATCCACAGTTTCCTAAACCGTGGGTAGTTCCATGTGATCCACGGTTATTTGCTTATCAATCCTCCCCCTTTAGTTGGATTGTATATGTCATACATCACAAACTTCTTGTTGAAATCACTAAAGTGGTGCAGGGGAAGAGCCTTGATAAGAATATCAACAATTTGATATTGAGTTGGAATATAGCTTTGCTGAACAACCCCTCCACAGTTATTTGCATATCAATACTTCCCTTCAAGTTGGGTTCTATATGTCATACATCTCAAACTTGTTTGTTGAAATCACTAAAGTGATGCCGAGAAAGAGGTTTGATAAGAATATTAATAATCTGATATTGACTTGGAATATAGCTTTGTTGAACAGTCCCTCAATTGAACTTCTCAGAGATGAAGTTGTCTATCAATCTCTATATGTTTCATTCACTTACGACCGACCAATTCTTTGAAATATTAATGGCTGATCAAATATCACAGAAAATCTTGATAGTATTTTGTTCTTCATATGAAGTTCCACTTGTAATTTCTTTTGCCACATCCCTTTAGAAATTCTTAGGGCTATGACACGTTATTCATATTCTACATTACTTCTTGCCACCGTTGGTTGCTTTTTACTTCTCCAAGTAACCAGATTACCTCATACAATTGAGCAATAACTTCTGTCAGTCAGTTCTCCTTCCCAACTAATATCAGTTTAGATCTCAATGACACGGTTCTCAATTCTTTTAAATATTAATCAATGTTTTGGAATCATCTTTAAGTATCTTATGATTTAGAAAGACCGCTCTAAATGATCTTCATTTGGGATTTTTCATATGTTGGCTCACTACACCTATATAAAAAACAATATCTAAGTCTTTTATGTGATAGATAAAGAACTTTCCCCATAAGTTTTTGATACCTCTCGTTTTCAACTGAGGTGTTATCCTCTTATTTTGAAGCTCGTCGATTGGCATTCATATGTGTATATGTTGGTTTTCCCACCAACATTCCTATTTCATTTAATAAGTCAATAAATATTTTCTTTGGATATTAGAATGCCTTTTGAATCTAGCTACTTCCATGCTGAGGAAGTATCTTAGAGTTCCAATATCTTTGATCTCAAATTGTGAAGCCATTATTCTTTTGATTGTTTCGAGTTCCCTTAAGTCATTGCTTGTGGGAATAATATCATCTAAATACACAATAAGGATGTCTATCATACGTTCATGATTTGATTTTACAAACAAAATGAGATCAACGTGGCATTGATAGTATCTATTGACAAGAGTAGTCTTGGTGAACCTTTCAAAGCATATTATGGGAGATTGTTTCATTTTGTATCTCCATATGCACTTCTCTCTTAAGGTCTTCGTCAAGAAATGTATTTATAATATCTAGCTGATATAGAGGCCAATCCTGGTTGACAACTAAAGATAATAATATTCTTATTGTGTTGAGTTTTACCACTGATGGTCAATCCCATAGAATTTAGTGAAACCTTTTGCTACAAATCCAACCTTTAACCTTTTTATGCTCCCATCTGCTTTGTATTTGACAGTGAGTACCCATTCACACCACAACTCTTTTCCCATCTGGCAGAGTTATGATATAGTTATTTTTTTTTATTAAGGGCAAGAATCTCTCCTTCCACATCTTTTTTCCAAGCATGAATATACAATGCCTCTTTGATAGAATTTTGAACTTGCACATATCCAGATACCGAACAAAAGATTTGTAAGAGGGTGATAATTTTTCATTGGTCACAAATTCTTCTATCGCGTGTTTTGTGCATTCTTGTGTTCCTTCTTCCTCTTGTTGCTCATGATATGGTTACTCACTCTTTGTGTGAATGTTTGGGGCGTGTGGAGTTGATTCGGGTGATTTGCATTCTTAATTTTGCATATTGTGCCGTATGTGCTCACTAGATTTTTTCTTTATGGTGTACACATTGTTCTTGGTTTCGGGTGGGAATTATGGGAGGCTTTAGTGGTGGAGTAGGTTCATTTCATGTTGATTTGTGATAGTGGGGATAAGAGTGCATTCATCGGGTGTATAAGGGATGCGAGCTTAAGGTTCCTGAATAGAACCCAAAATTTGATATTATGTCAAATTCTCCACCTGAATGTTAAATTTGTGATAATATGGTTGATTTCAAAGAATATGATATCCATGTAGTTGTAGAATTTGTGTTAATGGAGAGTAACATTTGTACCCTTTTTGTTTGAAGAGTATCCCACAAAGTTACATTTGATTGATCTCGGATCAAGTTTGGTCTGATGTGGTTGATGTAGATGAAGAAATGCCGTTCAAGAAAAATTTTAAGTGATAGTTTAGAGGTGAAGAACTAAATGTGGGGGTAGAATTTTATGAGTGTGTTCAGATATTTGTTAAAATTTAGCATTTTACCGAGCATCCTATTTTTGAGATAAGTGGATGTGTGAATTGCATCCTCCTAGAAGTGTTTGGGTACTTTGGTAGCTAATAGAAATGAATGAGCCACTTCAAGGAGATGTATCTTCTTCCTTTTAGCCACATCATTTTGTTGGGGCGTATCAACATAAGAGCATGTATAAATGATATCATTTTTGGATGAATGAGGGCCAACAGTGGAGCTGTAGTAATCTTTTGGATTATCAGTTTTGTGACTTTGAATTTTGCTCTAAAATATAGTGAGGATCATGTTGTGGAAACTTTCAAACATGCTGACAGTTTCAATTTTTTTTTTTTTAATGAGAAATGTTCAAGTGGTTTTTGGTGTGGTAATTAATGAATGTGATAAACCACCTAGATCCATTGTATTTATTATTTTTGAGGGTTCCTATATATCACTATGAACCATAGAAAAATGATGTGGTGATTTTCATTTTCGTCTTGGGTGCACTTGTTGAGTGTATTAAGCAAGCTAGGTTTTTTTGTTGATAAATAAATGAGTATACAAATTTTCAAGCTCATAAAAATTAGGGTGTCCAAGGCAAAAATGGCATAACATAACTTGCACTCCCAAGAAACAGACTCAAATTCAAGACTTGACTCGGATGATTGTGAATGATGGGGTGGTCGTTTTGAAGTCGAAGTCCTAGTGAGCAGATAAAGTCCATGATGCATGTCAACACTATCCATCACCTTGCTTGAGTCCATCAGCTGAAATTCACACAAATTAGGGTAGAATTTAATAAGATAATTCATTTCATGAGTAAGTTTGCTAATAGACAGTAAAGTGCAGTTATGTTTAGGAACCTAAATCACAAATTGAAGAATTAGATTCTTGATCACGCTTTTTTTTTCCTTCCATTGATGAACGTGAGCAATCTGCGTTACTAACTGCAACATGATGTTTGCAAGAATGGAAGGACTGGAAAAGAATGATATCACCTATCAAGTGTTCAAACACTTCAGAGTCCACTATCCATGGCTGATTCTTTATGTTGAGAACAAGAGCAAATGGAAGACTACTTTGATGTTCTAGAAAGCTGTTGAAAAGTACAAAATATTTTCTCAGAAGACTTTAGAGAGCTTCAAGTTGTTTCTTGCTGAAAGGATTATGTGCTTGTGGCTTGTCTTTCTTTGATGCTGTGTTTGCTTAATTTTTCCCATCACCCGTCACTTTGTTGAGCTTTCAATCTAAAGGCTTTCTATAAATTTTTCAATACATCACCTTTAGAAGACCAAACTTCTTGCAAAGTTCGCACCATGATATTTTCCTCTTTAAACTGGTCCTGAGATGATTTGTGGGGGTGTATAAACCTAGTTATCACCATTTGATATGGTGGGATTATCTGTCGTCACGAGTTTTTTCCCGCTCTCTTCCCTTCATACTTCAAAAAAGACTAAGATTTGATGGAAGAGGTTTGGTTTCCATGATTCTTTCCTTGGACTTCATCTACTCTTTGTTGAGTTCTAGAAGAAACTTAATTCTTTTCCGTTCAACAATTATAAAGAGCAAATTGTTGTGAGCACCTCCATATGTTTATTTCATACATATCTAGTTAGTGCCAATATTTGGAGAGTGTTTTGAAGCTGAATGATATTCAACTCAGCCTGTCATGGTCATGTAATCTAGTTTCAATGGCAAATAACTCATATGTTGTCAACATTTAACTAGGTTTCTCTTGCCGCATCTCATATTTCTTTTGCCTTTTTATACAGAAGAATGTTATCTTCAATTTCCGTCGTCATGTAGTTGACAAGTCATGATATGACCATGTGAATTTTAATTTTCTATGTATGATGTTTAGAATAACTGATTTTTGGTGCAGGATTTCCTTTGGTGAGATGATCATCTTTTATTTTACTACAGATGTACATAAACACATGTTGAGACTATTGAAGGAAATTGTTGCTATGTAGTTTGTGGTTGATGATGCAATAAGAAAATTCAGATTCAACAGAACTAAACATCATAAGCTCAGGTTCAAAAGTATTTTGGCGAGGAAGAAGTAGCTTTCATGCCATTTTTTCATTATGATGTGGCAGGGAGAAACTGTCTGTTGGCAGGTGATCTACTTTAAAAATAATCATTTTTGTGGATAAATTATTCTTATATTTTAAAAGATATTATGCTTTAATGAAGGCATTTTCATGTTTTTGGTTGTAGGTATAAGAAGATGAGTTTAAGGATGAAAAAAAGTAAAAAGGAACAAAATTGAGGTTTAATGAAGAAAAATTAACAAATTAAGTCTGGCGCCTAGGCGCCAGAGATGGTTAGAGTTGTTAATTTTTGAATTTTGGCAGTTTCAAAGTATTCTAGAAGGCCCCAGATGATAATACATATTTCAAATTAAGTATACAATGAATCTAGACGCATTTGAATGAAGAGATGTGTCCCTTGAAGCAAAAAACGCTTAAATGGATTATTTGAACTGGCGTCTAGACGCGACAATTATGTTCTAGAAGATTCAACGAATTTAGACGAATTTTGAAGAGATGTCTGAAACAACCCTGGTTCATTTTTGAAGCTCTATAAATAGGAATTAATTCTACACTAGAGGAGAGTCGTTTTAGAGTCATTCTCAATTAATACTTAGTTTCAAGTTTGTAAGTGTTTAGTGAGTGTTAGTGATTCCCTGAAGTTTAAAGTTCTATATGAGTGAAAATATCAGAAAAGTTTGAGAAATTCAAAGGATTGCTTTGGTGAACATTTCATATAAGTATTTGTAACTTAACTCTTAAGTTGTGTGCTTTGGTTTTATTGATTATGAATAAATTTTGTTGTGTTAATCCAATGTTTTTTTGAGTAGTTTCTTTCTCTTTCTCCGTACAAATATATTGTAATTAAGTCGAGAGGTTTTAATTTTTGTTTAAGAACTTTTTCTTTTTCTTACCTAAAATTGAGATGATATTTTACCCAAATTTCTTTTACTTTACAACTTGGTCAATTGTATTGTTAAAACTTGTGGAAAAATCTTATAGACCTGACCGTAGGCTCACAATTCTTAACTTGTAAGTATCACATTTCACTTTGGAAGATTAGAAGTTATCATCTGAAGGGGAGTGCAAATAGATAGAGAGATAAGATTTGATGGGCGTAGAATTGAATGTTTTTAGAGTGAAATACTAAATTCTATCAATTTGGTTTAAAGTGGGGAAAAATGGTCAAAGTGGGTAATCTAGAAGTGAGAGTCTAGAATCTACTCAACACTACTAATAACACATCATACACCAACCTTTAGACTAGCCAATATTTTTAATGCCTGGACCAAAGGATAAAGAATATTTATGCTCTTATTTGTCACAATACATCATTTTTACATTCTAAACAATTTGAATTCCTGTACTTATTTCTAAATGTTTGTAAGGGAAAAATATCTTTAAATTAAGAATTTTATTTATTTGCTTAAATACTTTCTTGCATAATTTAGAAAATCTAGTAAGTTTGTTTTTACTCTTGTTTAGTTTTAAAGTAAAATTAAAAATTAGCATTTACTTTTTATTTTCGGTATAATTAAAAATTTATTTTAATTCACACTTATTTTCCCGTTGGATCGATATTTGTGGTTTTAAAAAGTACATCCTATATTACTTGAAACGATACATATACTTTTGTAGTACCCCTAATGTGTTTATTATTATCTAAAAATTATTTAAATCTTGCACGCTAGTCGCTTATTTTAAGGTCAAGTTTACCTATCTTTTATAAGTTTAATTGTCTGCGTAATTGCGGGTCGGGTCAGCAGACATTAGATTTTTACTAGAGTGAGAAACTGTCTATCGCCGACACATGATTTTCTTCTGAGTTAGAAACTGTCTGTCATTGGAACATGATTTTTCTGCTATTGGAGAAAATTCTTGTCACGACACAAGATTTCTGTTGATTACTGCGGAGGCGAGACCAGGTACTTGCGATAGGCTGATCGCGGGCTCCTATACTTGCTCGGTAAGGAGATAGGAAGAGGTCGATAAAGAGAGTTGCCACATGGACAACAGGAGAAGTATTCCACTGTTTAGGGAGAAGGGGTCGTTCGACCAAATGTTTTAAATGATCTTGGTATCCAAATGATAGATTCAGGGAGGAGGGTCGATAGATGAGAAGGGGCCGATCAATGCAGTGATTTGTTGCACGAACTGATCGACATAGTGATTTGGAAGATCTATTTAGGCATGAGAGCTGATAGACATAGTGATCCAGACGATCAATCCAGACACAGGAGCCGATCGACGCAAGCAAAGCGGATGAAGATTTGATGTCGACGATTCAGGGACGAAGATGCGATTTCGACGAGTGATCCAGACACACGAGAAAGGACAAAACCTGCCAGGATTGCACGAGATGATGACTTTCGTGCATTAGGAAGACACCTGACAAAATTCGATTTCCTGGATGGGGTAGGAAGATGCCTGCAGGGTTCCGACCGTAGGGAGGGGTTTCGGCCAAGGAAGGAGAGAGTAGGGATTCTTTTCTTGCTTTGATGTGATGTAGATTCTTGGAGGAATAACTCTCTTATCATTAAGTATATAACATATATATATATATATATATATATATATATATATATATATATATATATATATTATAAAAGGCAAATTCATTGATATAACAGGAAAGATACAAATGTTTTAGTGAGTGGGTACAAAGAGCTCACTCACAGGGAATACAACTCACATGAAAAGGGTTCTTTGAAATACTCGTATACCCAAAAAAAAGAAAGGAAAAACTCTTATTCATGGTGGGTGTTGCCACTTCCCCTCCCCCTGGTTCTAGGGAGAGAGTCCAAACCAGACTGAGATGTGGGCTTCCACCCAAAACAATCAAACAGTCATCCTAGAAATTTTTGAGTTATAACATTTCCTTTTTCTTCTTCCTAGATTTGTAAACTTGTCATTCATCTACCAGTATTTGTCCCATTTGATCTATTTGTGGTTCTTCTATGGAGAGCTCACCCTGGGGGGTATGCTGATCCGTAACTTGCTGATCAGTCTTAGCCTGCTGCACACCTTGATCATGGCGCTCCTCCAGGGTTTGATTACCTTCTTCTCTCTGAGAAAGAGCTATCGCAACAGCAGTGGGAAGTAGCTGGGGAGCTGGTTGGTGAGGAATAGCCCGATGAGACAAATTTTCCTTCAACTTTTCAGGAAGATCTTCAGTTTCTGCTATATTTTCCTCCACTTGGGCGATGTTGTTAGGGATTGCAGAATCCAAATGCACAGGGAGGTTGGATCTCAAATGTGTGTGAAGCCTGAAACATTTGGCAAGTGTGTGCCCAATCAGTTTACAGTGATTACAGTAATAAGATCTTTGCTCTGCAACAATTGTCTCCCAATACCCATAGTGCACAGTAACAAACCATATTTTTTCCAAATCAGGGAGGATGATATCCCTTTCAACTAGAATCCTTGCGACCAAAGGCCTAGATAGGTTTTAAGGTGGGTATGTGCAATTTCATAGGCCTCCCTAATGCAACTCCAATAGAATAGAGGACTTGGTGATTAAAGTAGTGCAACTTTAGGCCAGATAGTTTAAACCAGATTGGAACAATAGGAGGTTCTTCACTAGGATTGAATTCAGGAGACCACTTGAGCAATTTCATTTATTTCTCATCAATTGTCATAAACTTCTTGGAAAATTTTTGGGCAGTCTTCTACTTTAGATAATTGTATCATCCCATGTCTCCCATAAAAAAGACCAACATTTCAATGTCCCAATAATTTGAGATCTTCAGAAGCCTTTCAAACGATTTCCATTTTAGGATGTCCTAATTGGAACTTCCTAATGAGGCTAAATTTGCACTTATCAACTAGGTTGGAGACTTTGATATCAGAGAAATTTAGAGCTAGTTTGCGACTCTTTCTACTCATCTTCGTGATGAGGTTACAATCCCCCTGGCCTTCAAAGGATTCATGATAAACCTGAGGAAAAACCTGATCCACTGATCCACAGAGCCAACCATATCAACATAAGAAGCCTTCCTAAGGTTTAAAACTGAAGCAGTCGTTGGTTGAGGAGGAATGGAAGCCCTATAGCTGAGATTCAAACAGCGGGAAGCTATTGTGTTTGAGTCGTGACTGCTGCCGAGGTTCTCGTGCGTGCAAACCAAGAGCGGAGGAGTAGGCGAATGCTCACTATTGAGCAATCGAGCATAAGGGGAGAAACAACGTGCCAAGAAAGAAGCAACGCGCGGAGGAGGAAGAGACGTCGGATCGAGTTCGTACGAGAGGGAGTAAAAATCGATCCCTCGTGCCAATAACGAAACCGACGAAGGTGAATTGAAGGGACAACGAGCGAGTTTGTGCGGGAAGTCGAAATCGAGCCCTCATGCAATTGAAGAAGATGGCGTAGAAGAAGAGACGAAGCGGACAAATTAATGAAACTGACGAGGCCGAATAAAGCAAGTAGACGAAGGAACTGAAGCCGACCGAGGAGAAGAATCAATGAAGAAGACGAAGGAAATCACCATCGGGCAAAACCCTAGTAGAGGCTCTTGCGACAAACAGTTTATATGTATGTATGTATGTATGTATGTATCTATATATATATGTGTATATATATATATATATATATATATATATATATATATATATATATATATATATATATATGTATACATATATATACATATATAATATGATTTCACTCTTCCAGATGTGGATCGATTTTGGATCACAGATGGTGAGGATGGGTTTTGGCAGGAGGCTGTGGTGGAGAACAGGCCTCTCTTTTGCCAGCATTGTAAAATGTTCGGGCACGTTAGGGACACTTGTTATAGGATCGCATCCTCCCTCTAGGAAAAGGGCTTTGGGCGCTTCTGCCATCGTTAGGATTTCCCAACAAAGAGTCGATGCTACCCTGGCTCAGGAGAATAGGGTAGCATCTGATGCTGATAACAATTTTCACTCAGCTGACAAGGTTTTCGGGGAGACTCGTCAACCGGTTGTACAAATTGCCACTCCGGTGACTATAGTGGTTACTGAACAAGCTGGAAGTGTGGCCCTTCCTTCTGTGGCGCAAGCCATCCAGGAGCTACTTTAGTTGTCCACTCTAACAGATACATCCAAACTTTCAGCAGAAAAAGAAGAAATCCCCAACCCAATGCCGAACCCACCGATATGAATCAGTAGGATCAGCATCAGAAGAGGAAGAAGCAGAAGAAGAAGATGATGGAGAACATTGGCAGGTTTATCAGTCTCGATGGAAGAAGAAGCCTGGAGATACACTTCTAGTTGATGATACATTGGTTACTCAGGGCAATGGAGTAGCATTAATGTGCTTACTTTATGGATCACCGAGGCACAGAGCGAGAGTATCACGTTCTCGTTCTTAGGCATTGTTTGTGCTCTTTTTCTGATCTGATCTTTTGGATCCTTTTGTTAGCTTTGTATCGTAGGGGTAGGGCTCCATCTATTGGGCCCTCTCCTCAAGCTTCTGTAACCGCTTTTATTTCAATAAAATAGGCCCTAGGGCTTTCAAAAAAAAAAAAAAAAAAATATATATATATATATATATATATATATATATATATATATATATATATATTTATATATATAAGAAATCCTCATGCAATTAGAGGGAAATTCAATAATGTGATAAACAAACAAAAATAAAACATAATAATGGATAATTAAGGGAGAAAAATTTTTCACCCTCAAATTGTTACAACCATAGTTTCCTAAATCATGGGTGGGCCCATGTTGTCCATGGTTATTTGCATATCAACATGAGTAAATCTATATTTATTCACTATTCCCTGTTTGCATGTATTGCTGTGCCTCCATCTTTGTCACATTATCATTTCCACGTTAAACTTGTTTTTATGTTTCTTTTCCTTGTTGGTAAATGTTCAAGTCAGTAGAAAATACCTAGTGTTGCTGTGTTTAAAAATAATAGCCCTCAAGCTTTACCCAAACTATTTAGCTTTAGCTTTATGAATTCTTATTTTCCATTTGTACTGCTGAGTTGTTAAAGGAGTTTTGCTTATCCTTCACAAATCATTGTGAGCACATTCAATCTATCCAAACCTGTCTCTCTCCTCCCTAGTACTTTGACACAAAAATGGTGGCCAGTGTAAATTTTTCTTGTTTGGGCAGAGTTCATTTAACCACTAAAGTTTGTAAAGGAAACTGCATTTCATGTTGTATAACTACTGAAATAATAATTATCTTTCAAATACTTACATTTTTGGAATTTATAGATGATCTGTTCTTGCCCCTTTCTTTCAATTATGATGTAACCTGATTTCACTGCACTAATTTTTAATCGTCTTGTACCTTGGCTTTATGAGGATTGGGAAATGTTGCGATTTCTATATAATTTTAATAATTACTCTTTTTAAATGTTTTTGGGGACTATATTGTTGCAATTACGTAGAACTGGCCTCAATACTTGATGACTGTGTTAAAATTTTTTAACGGTCAATCATGCCTGGTTTGCAGCTATAATTTCCAAGAAAGGTAGTGATGCATGGTGGTACATGTCAAATGAAGAGCTTCTCCCCGAAAAATTTCGTAGCAATGCATCAAAATATCAGAAGGGAACTGATACAATGGATGTCTGGTTTGATTCTGGTATGTGCCTAATAAAATACACTTTTTTATTTATAGCTATCAGGATGAATAATGCTTACCTCGAACAAATTTTTTATTTTTATTTTTTTGTAATATGTTGGTTGTTGCTGCCTAGTTGTTTAACAATAATTAGGTGGTATAGATGGCGGCATAGCCTTTTGCTTGTAGAGTAACTGGGCACTGTTTGTCTGTCTCATTTTGTTAGTTGAAGATTGGATGCTATCTGGTCTTGGAAAAATGATTATCATTAAGAATTTCTATCAGTAAGAAAAATTTCACTCTTCATCAGATACATAAATTCAGCCTCTCAAATCTATCCCACACAGCAGCTTGACCGTTTGGCTGTTTAGCTCAATCATTGTCACAATCTGGTGTTTGGAGGAAAATAATTACCACTCAGGACTAGTGGAAACTTATTTTTTCCATTCTTATTTTGGAGTATCTTTCATTATGGGCTGGTATAACTAATACAACACCTAATTGGGACATGATCAAAATATAAACTAATTTGCTTAGAACATTGTTGACCTCATTTTTAGTGAGGCCTTAGCTTCTTTCACATTAGAGTCTAGGATCTAGCCCTAGAATTCCCTGTTGACCATCCTAGATGATTAGTAATGGGACCCACCTCACATGGAACTTCAGACCGCTTCGTGACCCATTTTTGTGAAGATCTCGCTTTTTTAGTTGCAATGGCTAAGGACCAACATGTGGAGGGCCAAAAAATGAGTTCCCATAGGATCAGGAGGCCTTAGGTGAACCCTTCTAGGCTTGACTATGCAAGCACCACAATTCATGCATTCAACGCGCGCAAAAATAACAACTCACTTCATTGACACTTACACACATTGCACCATCAATTAAACCAAAATTAATTTAAAAAAATGGTCCGTCACGAACCCAAATTTCGAAGAATAATTAAATTCGACATATTTTGGACCCATTGATCGACAAACTTGTTCGGATGATCTCGGATGACGAAACAGACCTCGCAAGCGCTTTCGGGACGTCGACTATAGTTGGGAAAGACACCTATATTGCTATCATTCTGCGTGTGCGTAAACGACACGAAGATTGATGCAAATAATTAATTAATTAAAGGATGCATGTTTAGGTTCGTCCCGGGTTTGATCCGTGCTGAACACGAGATAATTTCCTCGGCTCACACAATTTGTAATTTCAAAATTCAAATTTCAAATTAACCGCTCAATCCTACTTTTGCGCGCCTAATAAAACTATTATTTGCCCAATCAGTTTAATTAGGAGCTATTATTTGCCAATTAAAACTCCTCCACACATGAAAGCTAATCAATTGCACGCCTAATATAATTCCCGTAACGTCTCTTTTGAAATTTCGGCTATACAACCAACTCCCCTCTCTCGCACAACAAAATGAGATCCCGCCAGCCTGCTTCGCCAACCTCTCCACCAAAAGCCCTTGTCTGCTGCCCTCTCATGTTCGACAGAAGCCCTGCGTCGAAATCCCGCTCACAAGCTTCTCCTTCTCACATCGAACAACCGCTTGACACCCTTTCTTAACCCGCTAGCTTGCTTCGCCTCCACCGAAAGTCCACACCTGCTGACCTCTCACGATCGATAGAAGCCCTGCGCCGAAATCTCGCTCGTGAGCCTCTCCTCATGCCGAACAGCCGCTCGACCGCTCGCCTACTCCCTCTGTACCAAAACCCTCACCTGCTTCGCCTTCCCATCTCCCCATCAACCCCACTGCAACTCGACCGCTCGATCCAGCCTCCTTCCTCGCGCAGAAGAAGCCTTGCTCGATCGTCTCCCTCTGACTCACACCAATCGACCTAGCCTTCTGTCGATCGAGGCCCCTCTCGCTGGACTCCCTCTCAGGATCGCCTTTGCACCGAAACACGCAGCATTCTTCGCGCCTCTTTAATTCATGTGTGCAGTCGCAGCCCTCTGGGCTTCTTCTGTTCTTACGCCAAAGGCCTCCAGTCTCTTGTCATCTTCTCTGATTTGCATAAGTAAAATCGAACTCCCTCTTGCTTTTATTTTGTTGCACGAAATTTTGCATTCCCTATTGGATTTGTTATGCTTGATTTGTTTGTGATTATGAAGAACTTTGAAGGAAAAGAGAAAATTTTGAATATGTGACGACGAATGCTCTATTCCATTTCTTGTGCTTTAAAATATCTTTTACCTGTTTTCTTTAGTGCTAATCTCATTAGAAGTACTCAAACGTTGCAATTTATTGATAAAGCATGGTGGATACCTCCAAGAATTAAATACAATTCATTTAGCTTTTGTCTATGAAATAAAACTAATACATTTAGCATCTGTAGTGCTGGGGATTTTTTTTTACGCACATACCACTCGATTCTTATATGCTTGCAATATATATGCCACCTCTTTTGCTTTCAGGGAAGTGAATAAAGGCTTGGAGTATTCACATATATGCCACACGATTCTGATGCATTTACTTGTTCAACACAAGGTTTCGACTTGCATAAATACTTACCATATAGTTCTTATGAGTGTACATGCCCCACACTTGCAACTCGAATACTTGCACACTTGGAACTCAAATACTTGCATATGTGACAAAGGATTCTTTCGCTGCATACTATACATTGATTTGAGAAAGGTTAAACGTAACATTTAGGGGCTGATTTACACACTATTTCGGGGCACATTCGTTGGCTGATTTGGGGGTGGTTTATGCACTGTTTTGGGACATTTAGAATTTCTGTTTAGAGCCCTTAAAAGTTGTCTGTTTGGGGCTTGAATTCTGCTTTTTGGGGGCTTGAAAGCTGCTATTTGGGGGCTTGAAAGCTGCTGTTTAGAGCCCTTAAGAGCTGCTGTTTGGGGACTTGAAAGCTGCTATTTGGGTGCTTTAAAGCTGCAATTTGGGTGCTTGAAAGCTGCTGTTTAGATCCCTTAAAAGCTTGCTGTCTAGGGGCTTGAAAGTTGTTGTTTTGAGCTTGAAAGTTGCTGTTTGGCCCGCTTAAAAATGCGGTTTTGTGGGCGGATTTCGGAGTTTGGGCACTGTTTTGGGTATTTTTTTAACACTGCTTTGGGTATTGCGCCCTTTTTGCTTTGATTTTTGGACGCGGGTCCCTTTGTTTTTTTTGGCTTATCTTTCTTGCTCGATAGCTTGATTTGCTCGCTTCTACTTAGGTATAAGTGTGCATAGCCTAGGGATATAGGTGCCATCGGGCGGGCTGTAAGTTGGACAGTTCAGGGTTTAAATGTGTGATGATGATGGTGCTTATGCATGCTATGGAGGGATAATAGAATAATATCTACGGCCTCGATGACCTTCAATGAGGGAGAGCAAGATCGATGAAACTATTCACCAGCTCTTGATGCGAAGTTGCCCCATTGCTTTGTTAATGTTGTCGACAGTTCTGACCTGATCAAAGTGAGCAATTTGTGGACCGTATTAATTCTCCAAACATTTACGCAGATACTACACTTCTTTAAGCATTTACACAAATACTACGAATGAATTCACTTTGCAACAACGCTACTTTTGATTGCTAAGTAAACTCTATATGTATGAAAAATTAAAGAAGCTTTGAAAATTCTATAAGGGTTCACTTGTTAATCGCTTCAATTGTGATCGGGAGCTGCTTTCCTTCGATAGTTTGGGTTCATAGTATTTATCCAAAGTTGGATTATAAAGCACACAACCCAGCTTTGAGCCTATCCCGAGAATGCTAACTACATCCTCTACTATACCTGCTTACTTTTATCTGTGATAGTGAGACCTTTGCAGCGGCAGCCGACACGCTAGATATGCATTTACAGTTTATTTACTGTAATTTTACTGCTTTACTGTTACTTTACTTTCCCAAGTACTTGAACAATAAATAATGTACGAACATAACGCATGAACCTTGAAGCTGCTACTGTGACAAGGAGCTTGGAGCGGACTACAAATAGAGACGGTCGTCGCTTTACAACAACAAAACAAGTCAACAACAGTTAGACATTCCTAGTCTAAATAATAATCTATAGGACTTTGAGGTTGTCCGCCTAGTGTGACATAAATCTTTAAACTCTTTTAGGCTACTGTGCAATTATGTTGTGCAGTATAAGTCCTTACTCGCCGTAGGTTTAGAGGTTGTCGTTCAGTACGATGTAAACTCTCCTATCTCGGAGGGCTATTTGCATGATTAAATGTTATGTGACCCGACCCGCAATTACGCAGTAATTTTTGTTTCTAAAAGATAACCAAATACTTGACCCAATTTATAAATTGCGGATAGTGTGCAAAATCGAAATGTTGTAAAATTTTAGAAAATATTTTACACACTGAGAATACTACGCAAGTATACGTATCGTTTCAAGTAATATAGAGTTTTCTTTTATAACCCCAGTATCGATCTCACAGAGAAGCGAGGTAAGCAATCCTTAAGGCTAATTCCAGTATATTTCTATAAGGCCTAAATTTGGAATGTCGATTAAAATGAGTTTTCTAATAACTAATCCTAAATAAAGTTCTTAAATAAAGATAACTTATGGATAAATTGGTTTGGAGAATTTCGAGATATTAAAAACTACATTTCTTTTGCAATTACATAGATAATGTGTAGGAAAGAGATGCTTAGAATTTTATGTAGTAGTGCCAAATAGAAGCAATCCTATTATTTACCCTTTGGTCCTGACATAAAGAACATTGGTTAATCTATAGATCGGCTCAGGATGTATTATTAGTAGAATGGGTTAATCTAGACTCACACTTCTAGATGTCCAAGGCGTGGTATGGTTGGCTTCTACAGTGACTCGTTCACTTACTATAGACCAAATTATTAGAATTTAATCATCACTCTAAAACTAATTAATTCTACGCCCGATAAATAATATCTCCCTATTTATTTGCATTTCAGCATGAATAACCTGCATAAAGCGCTTCGATTACCGAAGATTCGTATGATATCTACTTAGTTAAGAACTCATCTCGGATAGGTCTCAGAATTCTTCAACAGGTTTTAACAATACAAGTGATCAATTTGTAAAGTAAATGAATATCCGGTATGAATATCATCACCATAATTTAGTAAGAGAATATCTAAGCAAATCTTAATTCCTAAAAATGCATTTATTTCATTACAAAACAAAAGTAAATGAAAATAATGACATAAAAAGTAAAAGAATTGATATAATTATGTAATAAATTAAGTGTCAACAAGGAACTTATTTCATTAGTATTCTATTATATTTATGCAACTATCTGTCACCTAGAAGCATTTAATAGATAATTCTATAAAAATGATTTTCCTACACATGCCACTACTTCATATTAAAAGAAAGAGTAAATAAAATCACTTACGAAGCATGGATAAATCACGACAGAAAACTTAGTTTAAAACAAAGAAAATTCACTAGAAAGTATTTACAACAATTACTAATAGAATGAAGAACATAATACTTAGTTTTTTCCCTCTGAAGGAAAGAAGAAGATCTCTCCACCAAAGTCTCCCATCGATCCATGCGCCGCTCGTACATTTCTTACATAAATATCTCAAAATCACTCACCAATCTCTCCATAAGATGTAGAAATCTACATCTTCATGACTCTAAAATGACTAAATCGACTAAGGGGAGAGAGAGAGAGAGAGAGAGACACTCCCTTGCTGTAGAATTGGTCCCTATTTATAGAGCTTTAAAAATGACCAAGGGTTGCTTTAGTCACCTCTTCAAAATTCGGTCTACATACATTAAATCTTCTAGAAACAATTATGGCGCCTAGGCGCCAAGTTATGGCGCCTAGGCGCCAAGTTATGGCGCCTAGGGGCCAGACTCCGTGCCCAAAACAGTTCCTCCCTTTCACTTTGGTTCGCACCTCTTTGTGATTTAAATGCTCCAATGTGTCCAGATACATTTTATCACATGTCCTATATATTAGGAGTAACTTTCAGTTTTCTAGAAGGTTTAGAAACTACTTAACACCGTCAAAATAACTCCCAAAGTCGTCAAAATCCGTCCAATAACCGTTTCTGGATGATTCTGGCGCCTAGGCCTTGATTCTGGTGCCTAGGCGCCATTTTCTCGTCGTCTTTGGCGCCTAGGCGCCACCCTGTGCGCAACTTCACTGTTTTGCTCCGTTTGGCTCTGTTTCAACTCTGTTTCGACCCATTTCAGTTGTGTTGCGTTCCTAACATCTTCACCTACAAGATAGACATAAAAACTACCCTTCTGAAAAGTATAATTTCATTTAAAAACATGTGAGAAATATAAAAGATATTAAGCATAGAAAGACATCAATGTGTGCTAAGTCAAAATTTTCTTTCTTGCTTATTTTGGCTCAAAATTGTATAGTTTTTGCTTCATTTTCTCTAAAATCATATTTTTATACTTGAAGACAAAAATATACAAAATTTCTTCCTTTAAAGTCTATTATCTTTAAAAATGTGCATAAAGTTAGCATGAAATGCACACTAAAAATAGGTACTTTTTAAAGTGGATCATTATGCAAGTATAAGTCCTAAACAATAAAATTGGCAGGATTGAACACGTAAATAACATCGTCTCTAAAACGTAACTACACAATATTATAGTTTGGAAAGTCAATGAGGGTTCTCCTTAGGATCCGTGACGTCCCCTACTTCTTCTTTCTTTTGGTCTCCTGAAATAATTGCTCTCACTTGATCATTTTTCACTTGATTTTCCGCGTCCTACCGTGAAAGCCTAAACTTTGAATTCTTGAAGACTAGTATCTCTGATCATTATCGAGGGTTTTCTCAAATGACTTCAGTTATTTGAGATGTAATTAACTATAGGGGCTTGCTCTTATAGGAAACTTAGAATCCAGTAAAATAAATCATATCTAATCTTTATATTAGGTAGGAGAACTTATCGGTTACACATAAAAGGTCCGCAGATCAAACGATTGTCACAAATCTCTTAGTTTGTATGATTGGGTCCATCGTCGAGGTGTACACTTATATTTTGGGAAAGTGTAGTATTCACGGTATCGGACACGATTATGTAAACCATTAGACGAATGCGATTCATTTGGTCTCAATTTTCAAAATTAAAACACTATTTCAAAATAAAAATTAAAAAAATTATATATCTTTGATATTAAATCATCATTTTTTCTTCAAACTTAAAATGCTGTCAAAAAGTTGACCGACAAACATTAAGATTAAATTAGTCAAAGTATCATGCCAACTAAATCATTTATCAATAGTTTTATGTTCTTTGTATTGAAGGTCTGATTCTAACTTTTTTGCTTGTCAAAATTTAAATGAGCAAGCAAATGTGATCATCATATCTAAATTACTAAAAATTCTGAATGAACAAATCTATAGAACTTATCAGCCCTTCAATCATAGAGACTAAGGGAAAACTTGTAAAAGTGTCTTTTGTGATTCATCTCCATTACCAAATAATTTAGGTGAAAGCTATATGCTTACTTTTTTTAAATTCAATTTTGAATGAGTGCCCACTAACAACATGCAATGTTAATGATGCGAACTGAAATGGAATAGCACGATTCTAGGATTCCTAGAGGGTTTTTGAGAATCGAATCTAGAGGTGAGATGCTGGAGAATGGGGAGAGGAAGTGAATAAGTGAGGTTCATGTAGGTCAAAAGGATAAATGCTAGTTACAGCTGCCTCATATTAGTGCAGCGGTTCAGTGGCTCCTCTTGGCTACTATGCTTTGCTGCTCATCTTCACAACAGTTCAGTGCATAACACCAGCTAGTAGAGTAGATGCAGTCCTCTTTGTTGCTGACCTGCTGCCATTGCTATGACTGTTTTCTCTGTTTTCTACTTTACAGCCACTGCATTTTATCCGTTTGAAATCCTTTTAAGGGGATAAACTTTGCACATCACTTATCATTTTTGACATATGTAGGTATAGATTAGCTGGTTTTGCATTTTTTTCTTTTTATCTATTTTATCGTAATATCTATTCTTTTTTTTTAATCATAATATCTAATTGGTGTTGAGTTTACTGGCTTAATGTTACAATGTTTGTGGAGATTACTTTCCCTTCATTTTGGAAGTATTTGCTGCCTAAGAACATTGTAGTTCACCATCATTTATTATAATGCTTTGAAACCTGTCACTAATTTTGTATTGGCTACTAAATGTGCTTGGGGAAATGTTTGAAGTATAAAGTGCCAGTATCTATTTTTTTCATCATGTATGAATATTGCATTGTTTGTAATTGTTTTTATTATTGTGTAATTCACCAGGAAGATCACCATCATGCTTATATCATGCTTTAAAACCCAAACATTTATGTATAATTGATTTACCGTTGTGCTATGAGTTTTCATGTTTGAAACATTAAAAATCTAACCTTTAACATCCCGTTGTTGCCATCATGTATATTTCACGAATATTAAGTTGTTTGTAATCTGTTCTGTGCATTGATTTTCTACAAGATGATATGATAATTTTCTAAGTTCTCCATAAACAGTCACAACTTGACTTTTATGTCGTGGTTATCAAAAGTTTATGTTCAATAAACTGACACCTTTTTATCAAATTTTCTTCACTTGTAAACTCCTTTGCTTGATATTACTGAACTTTTACATATAACAGCTTCATTATTTGATCCTCCTCAGGATCATCTTGGGCTGCAGTCCTGGGGAAAAGAGAAGGCCTGAGTTTACCAGCAGACCTGTATCTGGAAGGCACAGACCAACACCGTGGCTGGTTCCAGAGTTCTTTGCTTACAAGCATTGCTACAACAGGTAACTTTTAGGCACACGTAATCTTATCTTTAGGCACATGTAAATTTAGCAAGGTTTGATGTTTGGTGAGTAGTGTATGCTTTATGTGAGTGTTTTTCTAGAATTTTATTCCTCTATGAAAATATAGGGTTTCTTTAGTGATTTCTATGCACCAAAACGAGACCTTTCTCCCTCACACCTTCACATTTGTATGAAGACGGATATGATCAAATGCATAACCATTGACACATTGTTCATATGAGTGTAAAGATACAACCCATGCATTGCTTGATACACAATATACATGCATTTCCCTTGACTGGGTAAGTTACATTAAGGTATCTCCAGTGTTTGACCTGTTAGCTATTTGGCCTCATGACTAACAGAAATTCCCGATTATATCCTATAAGTTTTTGTGAAATATATGTATAGATTATGTTTCATTGACTTGTAACCTCAGTAAAAATTAATAAGAAGATAAATGATCCTTTCTAAAGGGCTTCATTTAACTATTTCTAGTTATCGATTTTTCTTGTTGGTCCATTCCCTCATCTTTATTATCTTCTTGTCACTCTTCTCTTTGTATATGATGTTTTGCTTGTTCCACCCCCTTGATTCTCTAATGCAACAAATAAGTGTGGGTTGATTGCCGCATGAGCAACTGAGAACCTTGACACAACCATTAAAATTCAATAACAGATGCAATCATACCTTTTTTTTTAAATTTGAAAGGCTTCATCATTATTCCTTTTTTGTTCTATAATTTTGCAAGTATCTTTTACATTCATATTTTTCTCTTTAACCACCTAATGCGGGAGCGTCTCTTGCACTAAAACGAGTCATCCGCAAGCAGAAGCAAGATCACGTCCCTCACGTGGGAAATCCCGTGTGACTTGAGTGCTTTGCTTGGACTGAACCAGTCCAGATTTTTTCCATTCCAATGAGTTAGCGGTTCTTTTGGGCCGCTTCTATTTATTCTCTTATTTTATATGTGTTATTACGATATTTTACGTTTTGTTTTTGGGTGATTTGTATATGGTTAGCTGTCTCCTTTTTCTTTGAGGGCTGCGTCCTAGTGTTCGAGGTGGCGCTTCAGCTGTATCTTAGTCTCTAAGTGGCGTGACACGCTTTCACGTCCCTCTTGTTTCGCTGCGACGCCTCCCTCCTCACTGCAGGTCCGCCCTGACAACAACCTATTCGCTATTTTCCTGCAAATTTTCTTTCTCCATCTCTTCCTCTTCGCTGTCATGCTGTTCCAGACCTCCACGTTCGCTGCCACTACTGTCCAGCCCTTCCTCTTTGCAGTCGCCACCATTTCAGCCCACCATCCTTGCTGCCATCACCCCGGACAACCCTCTCACATCACTCTTTGTTGATTGCTGTCTAACATTGGGGAAACAACTGTCTTGCTATTTTTTCTTTTTCTTGCCAAGGGAGCTACCTCCTAGTTTAGGAGGGATGGAGGGAGATCATCCCAGGTTATCAAGGTCCTTATTCTACTAAGTTAGATGAGGTAGTTGACCCAACATGATTGAATGATCTTTATCAACAACAATGAGTTGCTTCATCTAGAGGAATATTGTGCTGTTAAAGTGGATGTTTGTCTAATGAGACTAATCTTAGTAGACCTTAGCTCACATAGGGCTTCATCCCATATCAGACATATCCTATGATTTATAATTCAAAAAGAATATTAGCCAAAACTGTAATATAATTGTGTCATTTGATGACAAACCACGCGGTCAGATGTTTCTAGTTGTAATTGCTTCTTTTATTGAGCCTACTGACCAAATCACTTAGACAAAATGTCTCGAGCCATGTTACTGACATAGATTATTTTTTGAGTATAAATGTAATAACATACCCGACGTGAGGCATATATTAGTTTTTTCTCTTAACTTTTGTATTTTAAGATTTTTTATATTTTGAATTTCCTTACATTTTATGATAGATTTATCTAGTTGATATTCACGTTCAACATGAACACCATCACAAAAATTAAGATTAAATTGCTTATTTTACAATTTTATTAAATTTAGTGGCTTGAGCATTAAAAAATTTGTTAATCCTACCAGCTTCGGCCCCAATTAGGAGGAGAATTGTATTAGTGGCTCAGTCTTATCAACTCCAGTCTATATATGGAGAAGGATCATATTAAGGTGTGGGGCTTACCACTTTGTCTTATAGGCAAGGTAGCCCGCTTGAGAGCCAGTTTAGCTTAACTATTTTGATTTTTTTTTTTGAAAGTATAACATTTCATACAAATTATATGATTTGCATGCATCTTATGGCTGATTATGTTTAGCTTAAACTTATATTCTTCTTGAGTAGTAATTTCAATCGCTCAAGTGAATTAACGCAAACAACTAAAAACATGCATGTGTTTTAATTTTATTAATTATTTTTAAAATATTTAAATTTTGAATATGTACATGAATATATTATTTATCAAAATACATTCAGTTTTAATTGCATATTTTTTCAATCGCTTTCTGTTTATTATTAAGGATATTGTGGATTTAGTTTTAAGAGGGGCTCAATTTGGAAACTGATTTGCAGTTTTGTTTATATTACTTTTTGTATGTTCTAAAATTAGGTGTAATTTGAAACTTCATCTTTTTTTTTGACGACATGTTTTGCTGCATTTGAATTTCTAATCCCAGTGGTTTCCACGTGACATGAAATGTTTTGCTATAAATAGAGAGGTTTGGTTCACGTTACATTAGATTCAAACTTCCTTTACTTCTTAGGATTGTTGAGGTATTTGAGTTTTACATTTGTGGCTGAAGAGTTTTGCTTGTAATCTTTTAGATTCCAATTTCCCTAAAATTTTTTTTAAGTCTAATATGACTATCCAATTTGTTTATTTTAATTTTGCAATTGCGAATTAACTTGAGCTTTAATTTTAGTTTTAATTTTATAATTTATTTTGTTTAGTATTTTATTCAAAATTACTTTTAGGCTCTTTCATTTATAGAAATCGAGTTTTAATTTAGTTTTAATTCTGGCAGCCTCCTATTGTCGTCCCCACATAGGAGGCTACATCGAGAGTCAGAATATACCCATCACATCAAGAGATATGTGCACGGTCAGTGTTGTGAGAAAGAGAAAGCATGCATGGGGTATATGCAAGTAGATTTTAGAACACACATACTTTTTCGTTGCTTCGGGAGGCATCGCCTATATGTTTCCCTTGCCTCACTAAGAAAAACTTGCCCATATTTTGCTTGTGGCGCCAAACACATTGTAAAAAAGATTGTGTTGCAAGTGTCACATACGAGTGTTCCCCACCATGCTAAGAAAAATTTTTCGTTGCTCCAAACACATCATAATTAGTATTTTTGGGTTTAGAAAGCAACCTTTTATACTTTATTGTGATAGGACAAATAGACGACATCAATGCACAGATTTCAAAGCAACTTTTTTCTTATTTTTTATGGTGTTTATTTGCTAGAGAAAGAAACATGAGAGAAAGAAAAAGAGTGATCTCTCTCTCGGTTTAGAGACAAAATGAATGAGTTGTCGTGTGGGTGATGAAAGATTGTGGCAGCCAGGTTCAGGCAGGTGGGCTTATTGTCCGAGGCTGCTAAACAATGGTGAGTGGGGTTTGAATGCGGAATGTAAGGATAGGGAGAATTTTGTCTTTGTTTAGAGAAAGCACGGGAGAGGGAGGCAAATAAAAACATGTGGATTGTCAACTTTCTTGTATGAAGCAAAGGAGGAGGTGATTGACTGTTATTGCAAACGAGTGAGAGGCAAATGATGGGTTGTTCGGCCTATCGCGATTCATAGAGGCATTTGACTAAGGTAGGGCGCATAATGAGGAGTTGGCTTGTTGCTTGGTATGGGAGAGGAGGTTGGGTTTATTTCTTGTGGACTGAAAAAGAAGCGAGAGAGAACCGGATGGAGATGAGAGATATGAGGGACTTTGTGCAACTGTGGAGAGAGAAATAAAAGAGGGGGGCTGGTTGTATAGGATCAGAGGAGAATTTGAAAGAGTGAACGTGGGGACTGATTATGCGAGAGAGGAGAGGAGAGGTGTTTTTTGCAAAAAATCAAAGAATTCTCCCACCTTTTCGTCATCCAGGTTCAAGAGAGTGGGCCTTATATTATTTATTTTTGGTTTTATCATAAAAAGATTTAGGAGAGAAAAGGGGGCTTTGAGAAAAAAAATTCCCAACTTTTCTTGCAATTTTATGTTTGTCGTGAACCCTTTATTCCTTTCAATTTTTTTTTGGTCGTCTTATATCATAAGTATAAGAAGAGAAGTTTATTTTTGGAAATGTTTTAACACCTAATTATTGCCCAATTGATTTCTAAGTGAATTTCCATTAATATGAGAATTAGCGAAGGAAAATTTAGATTTGAATATTATGAAATAATGTATAGATATATAAAAATATATTAACTAATATTCTTTTGTTCAAAGCGAAGGTGATGTTGATGGGGATGTTAATAGTAGAATTCAAGTTGGTTGATTGAAGTTGAGGAATGCTTGGGGCCTTTTATGTGATAGAAAAATGCCACTTAGACTGAAAGGAAAATTTTATAAGATGGTGGTGAGACATGCAATGCTCTATGCGCTGATTGTTGGCCTTTAAAAGAGAAGCATAATACTAAGTTAAGTGTTGCCGAGATGAGAATGATTAGGTGGATGAGTAGCTTTACACTTAGAGACAAAATGTGAAATGAATATATGCGTGATAGAGTTGGTGTAGCTCCAATGACGGACAAAATTAGAGAGAGTCGTCTTAGATGGTTTGGCATATTAAATGTCGATCATCTGATGATCCGATTAGGAGAGTAGATGTTTTAGATTCGACTTATGTTAAGAAAGACATAGGTAGACCTAGGAAGACTTGAGCTTATTGTATAAAATATAATCTTAATTTATTATAATTAAATGAAAATATTACACTAAATAGGATGGAATGGAGAAAAAGGATTCATGTAGCGAAACTCACTTAGTGGGATTAAGGCTTTGTTGTTATTATTCTTGTAATATATTTTTATTAAATATATAAATTTATATTAAATTTACCTAATACTCAAATAGTATATGATTATTTGATCCCTTGACACGCACTAGATAAAGCTCGATATATTTGCAAATAGGCTCGTTTGAATTGCCTTGTCGATTTGAACACGCTCGCACAATTTGTTTGATCATTTGATTGTTTCAACGATGATCAAAGCAATTTCAAGTCTGATCACATGACGCCGTATTTGATTCATGTCAATGTCGTCATGTACAATCAACTCACCTAATGGAGTAGATGTGTATGTCAATAGTTTTCTCTAACAAATATGATATATGTTTGAAACAATTTATATTCGTTGCAAAATGGCTGACCATTGTCTAGGAATTTTTCAAACGTTATTTTCTTTGTATTTTTCTGATTCAAATGTCTAATATGTACCTGTCTTAAGATTTAATTACAAAATTATTCTGAGAATATATTTCCTCTTTTATTTTTGTATGAAATGTTTAGTTGAAGGAGACTTCTAGATATATCAAATAATAAGCTTCTTGAGGAGATCATTTGGGTCATGATAGATAGCTATGATTTTGAAGAGGTTATCGAAATGGATGATAGTTTTGAATAATACAATTATATACGAAAAGGGTGTGATGCATATGATAATTTTTTTCACATGCTCATATATGCTTTCTACATGTCAGCTCAACCACCTCATTTTTAGAGAGAATAGTGGGTGATGTCTATCAAGTTCAAGTGCGGGGAGTTCCACCCTTTGAAGACTACCGTGGATAATGTTAATTATGAGTTTTGTGATCTTTTGGAAATCGCCGTTGATGTTGTGGAGTAGTTTTGGGTAATGAGGATTATTTGACCATCATTTAATGCATTGAGATTCATCATATTGGGCTTGCGATTTTACATTGGGGCATCTGCCGGATGAGCTCAATATATCTTGCAAGCATACTAGAATACACTGAAGAAGACGAGAGTTTATGAGGCTTTATATACCTCTATGTTTAGCTTTGAGAGTGCTCCACTTTTATGGATTAGCGGGTAATTGAATTTTGATACTTTGCCGCAAACACGTATTGGATGTGCCTTAAGGAGTTGACTATTATACCGTGGGAGCTATAAATGTTATATGGGTTGTTATTATGAGTAGTGCATCCCAGCTGATGAATAGTTATTTCGCCGATAATATTTTGCTATTGGGGATAGACGTGGTGAGTTGATTCTGCCGTTAGTCTTTCCAAAAAAAAAAAAAAGTTGCTATCAACAAGTTTATAAATTGACAAGGCTATTGATGTATTATCTGATCATTATCCCGTTGGACATTTAGATTCATGATTTTTTCGATGAGGACAATATAGACTAGCATAAGATGATGTTACAATACTTTTTTAAATTTAGTATGACGCAATCAAACGACCGAACGCAGTTCTAGAACCTTCTATAGAAATCATGTATGTCTCCGACTTTTCGTGGTATGAATGAAGATTTATTTTTTATTTGATTTTGTTCACATGGTTGTCTTTTGGTCATCCTTAACAAAAGAGTTTCATCAGGTCCAACGCATTACTAGCAGCTAGTTTGACTTTTTGCGAACAAATATTTTTTACTCTCGTGATTCTCAATAAGAGATGTAGGGTTTTCAAGGCCATTTTAAAGTTGGTTTCTTTTGATATTAATGATATTTTACCATGACAATTGTATTTATCCTTGTATTCATATTCAAGTTATAAGCCATTTAACTGCCTAGAGTACTCTTTAACTTTGTTTATTTTATTTTGAGAGAGACTACCATTGTTATATGGCTGTCAAAAGTACGTATTTTTTACTTAGCTCTTTATTTGCTCATGAATTGATTTTTCTCGTTGCATCGGCCAGTTATAAGTGATATTCTTGAGAATCTAGTCATAGTTGATATAGTTGATGTTGACTACAAAAGTAGATGTGTGTTACTCTATAGAGTGCGGTCATTACGAGTTGTTGAGTACTTTATTAGTTTGCGACCTAGATGATTGTGCTTTTGCTTTGGTTGATATTTCGATTTTTCTCAGGCAACGACATATGTTAGGTTACCTCTTATTGACAGTTTTATTGATATTGATCAGATAAGATTTGTTATCTTAGAGATGAGAATGTGTGCTGCAACTATGATGTAAACATATCTTCTTCGACATGACACTAGTTCTAGATTTCACCAAACTTCACCATATAATCGTACACGAGTGAGTTACACGAGATTGACTTGGGTAAGAGTGTCATTTGTGACTTTCATGGAACAAGAATCCAGAAATTATAAGCTTCAAAGTACGATCACTTGGTATTCCTTGAGAGCAAATGCCCCGACGTAGTACATCACATGTTGATGAAACTAGATGTAGCATATTTACTCTCTTTTTATAATATTGCTTGGTTACATTAGTTTAATTGCTCGTCATTCTTGTTCGTGTCATTTTATCATTCTAAGATCTAGGGTTTCGCCTCATGGCGAATCTAGCGTCTGCTTCATGGGATTTCTCGCGTCGTTTCTTTTTTTCCTATTTGTCTTCGTCGTCCGTGTTTCGTCTGGCGGCAGAGCTGTGTTGGTGCTTCGTGTTTGTGGTGACATTATCGAGCAGCATCGTGTCGTTGTGCTTCGTGCTTGTCGCGGTGCTTCACTTCCGATTATGTCTGCTCGACACTGCATCGGGCTCTGTTGTGCTCGAAAAGCTGCGCTAGGACCATTTGCTCTGGAATTTCAGCCATCTCCTGCTCTGCTCCTGCAGTGTCTTGAGTGGTTGTCTTCATGGCAACTATCCCTTTCCTCTCTTGGGATTGAACCTACTCCGGAGGTGGGCAAACCCTCCTTTGCTACAGTGGTACACAAATGCAACTCCCCTTTCCACCTCGTAGATAGTCCGATATTCCCGCAGATGTAACATGATTCTTTTGTAGAACATGGAGATTGAAATATCATAAAAAAATAGGGAAAAATGCAGACAAACCAGTAATATTATTTTCTGACGCTGAAATTTTTTCACTTGCAGAAAAATACAAATTTACACTAGTTGGAAAGTTTCAATTAGGTCGCCCTAAGATGAAGTTCATCAGGAAAGTTTTTGAAGATTTCAAACTAGTTGGGGCTTGACCGGTGGGCCTTTTTGACGGAAGACATGTTATGATACAGTTGAACATAGAAGAAGACTATACAAGGATTTTCTCAAAGAAATTCATCATAACCATGACTTTGATCCCAGTAAAAAACCCCCCATTGCGCCTATCTCGTTCTCACTACTTGAGTTCAAGCTTCAATTTTCCGACCAATCTATCTTATATGCAATTGGGACTATCTTTGGAAAACCAATGCATGTAGCATACTTGCAGTTCATTTCTCAAGGCCTTCTACTGCAAGGATTTTGATTGAAATGGATATTACACTACTAGACGTAAAAGAAGTCTGGTTTGGCTCTGCTCACAATGGATATTAACAACAAATCATTATGGAACAAAAATCTTACTACTGCAATCACTGCAAGATGTTTGGGCACCCGCAGGAGAAATATTTCAGATTACACTCACAGTTGAGAATCAATAGTCAAAAGCAGGAACATGCTATTAGTGCACCCCACGAGCCTGAACGTTCTCTCACTAAACCTAACGACAACCAACCTCTAAGCCACCAAGCTGAGATTCCTATTCCCTCCCATTCGGTTCTCCCAGATGCTCACCCAAACGTGTCAATACCGCCTATTGCTATCGAGGAAGACTCACTTACATGCTAAGACTCAGACGAGTGCTCTCTTGATCCCATAAAAGATCAGCCAGTACAACAAGTGAAAGCTACCAATGTTCAACAGCCTACACATGTGCAAACTCTAGACCAATCAACTGATCAGATGAGCCGTTCTTCGATGAGAAATGATAGGTTTACACTTCCACGAGGAAGAAGAAGAATGAAGGCTTACTACCAAACCTGATGGATGATACACTGGTTGCTTCGGGTAATGACAATAAACTTAATAATTTGTTAGTTGACTCCCGTCCTAGAACTAGAGGCAGAGGCAAAGCTAAATTGATCCATTCTCAAGCTACCTGAGTACTTAAGTGTTTGCAGATTTTGTCGTAGCATTTACGTATGTTTTAAATCTTTTTTGAGTTTACATGTATTTCCTATGTGTGGGTTGTATGCCGGGTTGGTAGGATTCCAACTTGGGCCTTTTTACCCGACCTATCTGGAATCCTTTATATATATATATATATATATATATATATATATATATATATATATATATATATATATATATATATATATATATTAGAGGAGCGATGGGCCTGTCATGGGAGATGGAGTTACTTTTTCACCAATCAAAGTTTGATCTAGTGAGCCGTCTCCACATACTTGATGTTCCTTCATTGGCACAATGAGCCTTTTCGTGCTTCCACATATTGGACTGCTTGCTTTATTCCATATCGATCTCGACTCTGAAGGAGGTACTCTCTACTCCTAGGATGTTAGTGGATTTATGAGTAAGTTTTTGGGGAACTGGTGGTGGCTTATCACCTATGTATACATCTAACCCTGCTATTGCCGACACAAGTGCCTTTTTTATTCACTCTTTTATGCATAGTCCATTTTTCATCATTTTGGCTACTTGATTCATATGTTGTTATATCACCGCTTATGGAGGTGCCTTACACATTATCACTAGTTCTAATGACTTGCTTCCAGGTAGCTCTTCAATAGGTATTAGGGTTGAGAACATGTAGAACTTTTTCATTCCAACTAGGGTTGTCAACAAGTCGGGCTTGTGTTTAGCTCATTAATATATCGGGCTCAAAAAAAAAAAAATCATCTTCGGTTCGTTTGTTTAGCGAGCCGAACATAAGCTGTTTTGATATCCTTAGTCAGACAATCATGAGATGTTAAGGGTAGAGGCGAGATTTAAATTTTATTATTTATATTAAAATGTTCATTAAAATAGGATTTATTATATTTTCTTCTATTTTTAAAATTAATAATTTTAATTTATTATAAATCTTTATAGACTTGTAGTTAATTAAATTATTTAAAAATAATGTTAATCAACTATATATATATATATATATATGTTTTAAGAAAGAGCCGTATGACCTATTTCATTGAAATAAAAAGAGGTATAAAGCAAATATTATGAGAGGTCCCAACAAATTGAGCTCAACTCATTAGAAACAAAAAGCAAATAAAGCTCGAACAGAGCGATACAAAAGTTTAAACAAAAAGAAAAAACAACTAAAGAGGACGGGGTCGCTAAGGCCTCCCTCTACCCTTGGTTCCTGTAGCGCATCGATAAATCACACACTGAAGGGCTTCTCCATTATCAGGGGAGACCGAAATATCATCTATTAAGTTTCCAAGGGGGATAGTAACCCCTGCTTTCTCTTCCTTCGGGAGGTATACACTTGCCATTCTTCTTCAGTAGACTAGACAGTCTGATCCGAAGTGGGAAAGACTGTTGTTTTGATAGGTTCCAATACTTGGGAATCTCCTACCCAACGAGCGGGCCGACCAACCAAGCTACTATTAGGCAGTAGTTCTTCCTCAGTAGTAGTTTGTACCTTTTCCTTCATTAAAATATTAGTGTTTGTTTCTTTCCTATCTTCGGACACGATCCGATCTCCCTCATAAGTAGTGGGTACCGAGGTAGTAGTGTAGCATGCTCCTGGAAGAAGAGGTAGAGAGATGACCTCATCCCGTCTCATCAGCGGAAGCTACCCGATGCTCCTCCAGGGCGATCCTTCTCGATACGTTGCCGAAACGATAGTGGGTATCGGCCGGCGGTAAGGAAGCGCGTATACCGGTATATATAAATACATACATATATATATATATATATATATATATATATATATATATATAATTTTATTATTTCGAGCTAAAACGAGCCGAACAACAACAACAACAACAAAGCCTTAATCCCACTAAGTGGGGTCGGCTACATGAATCCTTTTTCTCCATTGCGTCCTATTTAGTGTCAATTTTCGTTTAATTCTAATAAATTAAGATCATTTTTTATGCAATAAGCCCAAGTTTTCCTAGGTCCGCTCTCGCCTTTCTTAAAATAAGTTGTATTTAAAACATCTACTCTCCTAATCGGATCATCGAGTGGTCGACGTCTAATGTGACCAAACCATCTAAGGCGACTCTCTCTAATTTTATCCGTCACTCGGTGCAACTCCAACCCTTTTACGAATATATTCATTTCGCATTTTGTCTCTAAGTGTAAAGCCACTCATCCACCTAATCATCAATCATTCTCATCTCGGCAACACTTAACTTAACATTATGCTTCTCTTTTAAAGGCCAACATTCAAGCACCATAGAGCATTGAAGGTCTCACCACCATCTTATAAAATTTTCCTTTCGATCTAAGCGGTACTTTTCTATGACACAATAGGCCGTACGCATTCCTCCACTTCAACCAACCAACTTGAATTCTACTATTAACATCCCCATCTATATCACCATCGCTTTGAACAATGGACCCGAGATATCTAAATCGTTCACACCTTTTAATAATTTGATCACCCAAAGTTACACTCGTTGTCACTAGACCTACTATTACTAAAATTACATTCCATGTATTCGGCTTTAGTTCTACTCAAACGAAGACCTTTAGACTCCAATGTAGACCTCCATAATTCAAGTTTTTCCCGGACTTTTTCGCTTGTCTTATCCACAAGGAGGATATCATCGGCAAAAAGCATACACCAAGGTACATCCTCTTGTAAATGCCCGATAGAAGACCATCCATAAATAAAGCAAAAAGATATGGGCTTAAAGCCGATCCTTGATGTAAACCAACGAAATAGTAAAATACTTGGTCAATCCTCTTCTCCTTCGGTTCGAACACATGTAACGACTCTAGCATACATATCTTTAATGACTTGAATATAAGTCATATCAACACCTTTCTTCTCAAGGACTCTCCAAAGAACATCTCTAGGAACCTTATCGTAAGCTTTTTCTAAATCAATAAAAATCAAATGTAGATCCTCCTTATTATCTCTGTACTTCTCCATCAAACCTCTCAATAAATATATAGCTTCCATGGTAGACCTGCCCGGCATAAAACCAAATTGATTATGAGAAATCTTCGTAATACGTCTTAACCTATGTTCATAATTTATTCGTTAGCCGAACGTTAACGAATAAATCTTCGTTGGTATTTGGCCTGTTTAAATATCGAGCGCAGAAGAATTATTCGTGTTCGGCTCGTTTGCTTATTAAACAAATTAAACACGAGCTACTTAATGAGCCGAACACAAGCTGTTCGCGAACGAGCTGTTTTGACAACCCTAATTGAAGCTTACATATTTTCCTTATTGTCATTATGTTATAATACTTATATGCTTATTATTGGTTCTTTTATCACCTTATGCAGTGCTTGGAGGAGCTAATTATGAGTCCAAGATTCGCTGTTCAGTTCCCTCATTTATTAATTTCAGACTTAGCGATATGTACGAGTATAATCTAGCCTTTTTGGTAATACCTGATCTTTCGATTGGATACAAGGTCATCTTAGTCTTTGCACATTTTTACAGTGTCGACACACTTTGGTTTAGACAATGGGGAGTTTTTGTACTAGGAGATGGTGTTCTTAGAGACAGAAGTTTTGGTTTGTAGACTCAGCAGGGCTCTTACCTTTGTTCGGACCAGGGCATTCTTACCTTACATTCATGAATTTCATGATGAGTTTATAGGTTTTTTGTAGCTCTTGGGAGTTCTCTGCAACGTTTATCAACTATTTCTACTAAGATTTCCAGTATAGCCAATCTGTTAACTTTATAGAACATCTTATCCCCGAGTTCTCATTTGAATTTTCATCTGATCAGCTAAATTGACAATCTTAGTAGAAACTGTTAATAAATGCTGTTGAGATCTCCCAAGAGCTATAGAACACATTAAACTCATCATGTGTTGCACCTGCTGCCTCGGGATGTCTTCCAACTCTTTCATGAAGGTTAAAGTGATGTCTTGATCTGAACAACGTTAAGAGTCCCGAGTCTACGAACAAAAAATTCTGCCTTTTGACACACCGACTCCAATACACAAGCCCTCCATTGTCTCAGTCAAAGTGTGCCAAGAAGTCTCACAGCGATCATACTAGATGCTCATACTTTCAGGCTTCACGTTCAATAAAAGCTTCAAATGACAGTCACACTCATGTAAATATGATATAACTTTTGTACAAGTATCTGGTGATGCTAAGCACAATCTATTAGTAATGTGTCCGATTTGATGAAACTCTCTTTGGTAGGGTGAAAAAATGCTTAACAATGTGGCAAAAAATCTTACTAAAAATAAATCTTCATTCATATCAGGAGTAACCGGAGACATACTAATCTCTATAGAAGGTTCTGCAGTTGCCTCTGTCAGGTCCTCTGCTTATGACACATCAAATCCAAAAGAGCCGTGTAACTTCACCCTCTGCTAGTTCAGGTGGTTCTCATGGACAAAACTGTGAATCTAAATGTGCAACAGGATAGTGATCTAAGAACACAGTTATAGCTTTATGAATGTGTAGATTTGCTAATAGAAACTTAAATTTTTGGAAAGACCATCGGCATAATCAATTGACCTTGTATTTCCTCAGGGAGAATGTTGTCAGTGAAATAACTCTTGATTAGGTGAGACACGGTCCTCATAACAGCTGCCAAATGCCGACAACCCAAATCTCTCCTGAAGCTCTTATAGTGCAACTCCTTAGGACCCATAACATGTGTTTGTGATAGAATTATAGAATTCAATTACCCTCCCAATACATGAAGGAGGGACACTCTCAAAGCTAAAAATAGAGACATATACAATCGCATAAATTCCTATATTCTTTAGTTTATTTTGGTGTGCTTGCAAGATATATTGAGCCCATCTATTTAAGTGGAAGATCAAACATAAGTCCCAAAATAGATACACAAGGCAAATCTGATGAATCATACTACATTAAACGATAATTTTGCTACGCTTGATTGCTTAATCGAACTCTATGGCATTAGTGGCGGGACTGAAAAGATCACAATGCACATAACTAACATTATCCACAATACTTTCTAGCGGGTTAAAATCCTTGCACTTCAATTTGATAGTTGTTACACATTCTATCTTTTCTCTAAAAATGGAGTGATCGAGCTGATACGTGAAAAACATAAATGAGCATGTGAAAAGTTATCATATGCACTGTGCTCTTTTAATAGATTCCCATGTAGCTCAAGTCAATCATCCATCCCGATAATCTCTCGAGGATCATACCTGTCTATCATGGCCCAAATGACCTCCATAGTGAGTTCATGATGTGGTATGATTATTGGTCTTCTCCAGCTAAATATCTACAAAATAATTAAATAAATATATTCTTAGAGTAATACAACAAGAAAGCCTTAATCCCACTAAGTAGGGTTGGCTACATGAATCCTTTTTCTCCATTGCGTCCTATTTTGTGTCAGATTAATATTGTAATTAAATTATAAGACTGATGTATATATTAGACGTTTGAATCGTGAAGATGCAAACATAATAAAATGTGATAAATTCCTAGACAAGGATCAAATAGTTTGCAACTAACATGATTTGCTTCAGACACACATTATGTTTGTTGGGCGATATTTGTTGATCTACACATCTACTCCGTAAGATAAGTCGATTGGACGTGAGAACATTGATATAAATATGATAACATTGATATAAATTAAATGTGACGCCATGTGATCAAACTTGAAATCATTTCAATCATTATCGAAGCGTTCAAATGATTTATTTTCATAAAATAAACTGTGCAAACGCGTCTGGATTTTCAAGATGGTTCAAACGAGTCGGTTCACATATGAATCGGGTTTCATCTAATGCTCGTCCGAGTTATTTTATTTGAGTATTATTGTAAATTGAATATAAATTTATATATTTATATATTAATTTTAAGATATATTTATATTTTTATATGAATCTATTAGTTAATTTATTTTTATATATCTATACATTAATTATACATAATATTCAAATTCAAATTTAATTTATTATTTATTAATTTTCATATTAATGGAAACTCAATTAAAAGTTAATTGGGTAATAATTAGGTGTTAAAATATTTCCAAAAATAAATTTTCCTTCTTCCACTATTAAGATAAGACGATGAACAAAAATGTTTGAAATGAATAAAAGACTAACAACAAACATAAAAATATAAGAAATGTTGGGGATTTTTTTTCAAAAAGCTCATTTTTCTTCCTTTCTCTCTCTTCTCATGGTAAAACCGAAAAAAATAAGGCCCACTCTCTTGAACCTAGGCGAAAGAAAGAGTGGGAGAATTTTATGAATTTTTTGCGGAAAACACACCACCTTTCTTTCTATCTCCCATAATCGCCCCCACATGAATTTCTTTCCTTTCGTACTCATAGTCCATAACGGTCCACCCCGACTCTTTTGTCTCTCTCTCTCTGCACTTTTCCATAAAGCCCCTCGTGTCTCTCATCTCCATCCTATTCTAGTGTCTTTTTTGGCTCCATGTGAAATGAATCCAGCCTCCTCTCGCATACCTCATAACACGCTAACTCCTTCTCACTGTACTGCCCCACCTCAGCCAAATCCCTCTCTGAATCACAGTAGGCCTAACACCCCATGTCTCACCTCTCATTTGTAAGAAACTTAGTCACCTCCTCCTTTGGTTCATACAGGCAAAGCAGAGAACAACCAAATAAAGCCTTTCACCTGCTTTTCTTCTCCCTCCTCTGATTTGATTTCTCTAAATAGAGTGAAACTTCTATCGCCACATTTCACATTCAACCAAACTCCAAACTCCATTCACCATTACCTAGTAACCTCGCACAACAAGCCCACCTGCTCGAACCATATTGCTACTGTCTTTCCTCACCTACACACGCAACATTCTGCCATATCAAACTCTTCAAATCTCTCACCTAGAGTTTAAACACCATACAACCCAATCAATCGCTCTTTAAACTAAGAGATGAATCACCCATTTTCTTCCATTTTTCTTTCTTTAGTTGAGAAACGTCAAAAAAAAAAAAAAGAGAGAGAGAAATAGCCTTGAAATCCATATCTTGATGACGTCTACTACACCTATCACAACAATGTATAAAATTATTATTTTTAAAAACTAAAATGTCAGTTGCCACCTGATTGTCGTGACGAGCAGAGCTCATGCATATTTTTCTTAGTGTAGTGGGGAAAACTCGTATGAGACACTCGTGATGAAATTCTTTTTATGGTGTATTTTGCACGATGAGCTTAACTTGTGCTTTTTTTTTTTTTAGCGTGATGAGAAAAACTCGTTGATGATGCTCACAACGTAATGGAAAAATACATGTGTTTTGAACTTCGCTTGATGTTACACTATGCGCATCTTTTTTGGCATCGTAGATTTTGAAAATTCTGGTCGCAATGTCTTACGATACCCACTATGAATGTCTTTCTTGGAGTGGTGGGCATATTCAGACTCACGATGCAGCCCCCTACTGAATTAAAATTCGATCAAGTAAAATGAAAGTTAAATTAATTTTGAACAAAATCCTAAGCTAAATATTATGAAATTAAAAGCTAAAGTTGATAATTAAGTTAATTTGCAATTGTAAAATTAATACAAACAAAGTGGAGAGCCATAGTAAATATACAAATAAGTTTAAGGAAAGTTGGAAGCTAAATGAATTGCAAACATAACTCCCCTACCTCAAGTGAGGTGGTTCGAGCCTTTATTCTCTATTTATTCTTTCTCGTGCCACGTTGAACCCATTGAGATTAGAAAATTCACATGCCGTGTTGAACTCATTGAGATTAGAAAATTCACATGCAAATAAAATTTCTCACACAAGTATAACAACAACAACAACAACAACAACAACAACAACAATAACAACAACAACAACAACAACAACAACAAAGCCTTAATCCCACTAAGTGGGGTCGGCTACATGAGTCCTTTTTCTCCATTATGTCCTATTTAGTTTTATATTTTCATGTAGAATTTCTCACACAAGTAATTATAAAATTTTAAAAATGACGCATATTTTTAAAATTTAAAAGAGAAATTTAAATAAATTTGTAAATGAATTTCTATTTTGCACCCCTCTCGCCATCGGATTATTCACAATATCCTCATAAGTGGACAAAAGACGTTCGTAAATATTTAAATTATAATTTTGCACGTATTTTGATAAATAATATATTCGTGCAAAAAATCAAAGTATTTAATTTTAAAAGTCATTAATGAAAGCTAATCACCCTTGTCGCTTAGCTTGATTCACTTAACATCTGCAAATGTTGCGCAAGAAGAATATTTGTTCAAGTTAAATATAATCTACCTCCACATATATAAATCAGATAATTTTTATGAAATGTTTACTTTGAAGATAAATAAAAGAATTTAACATCTCGAGTGGATCACCTTACCTTAAGTCAAAGTGTTAGGTCTCACTCCTTAATATGATCCTCCTCCCTATATAGAATGAAGTTGACAAGGTTGAGCTTCCAGTTACATGACTAACACTTTTTTGAATGACCAATTCACTAAATTTAATCAAATTATAAAATAGATATTTTAATCTCAATTTTTCGATGATGACCGTGTTGATTGTGAATCGCAACCGGAGAGGTTTATCCTTATATCAAAGAAAATTCAAAATATAGATAATTTAAAATACTTTAATAAAATCTATCATTTAAAAGCTAAGAGCAAAGACTCACTTGCCTTCTATGATCATTTATGATGGGTGACAACTATAATGTTAACTTGAGTTTTCATAGAGTCAATCTCATGTGAAATATGCTGCTTCATTCATACTCAAAATAATTTGTGTCTGTAAGAATGTGGTCTGAGTATTCTGTTTACACAATTTGACCAGTAGACTCCAAAAAAGAAATGTTTTAGACTAGAGCCCTTTGACCGGGGGATTTGTTGCCAAATGATATAACTATATTATAATCATGGTTGTAGACTATATGTTTCACAATGCTAGTTTGTCTCTTTGAGCTATGAATCAAAGAGTATACCTGATAGATTATGAAGCTCTATGTAAGCTAATGTTAACCTAGATTAGTCTCCCTAGATAAACATCCATGCTACATCTATAAGGTTATCTTGTACAAAACAACACATGATTGCTGACAAATATTCTTCTATCAGGTTAGGTCGATTACCTCTTCAGACTATGTAAATTAGGGACTAGGACATGACAATTCGGGATGATGGAATCATGAGATCTTAATCGATTGCGTCATCATTTCTCCCACCATACATTTTAATCTAAGAGTGATAATTTGATAATTTTAAAACATTAATTTATTGTTACTATATGTTAAGTCTGAATACTTAGTGCCTGCTGACTAGCCTCAATCGAAAGTGCTATCCTGTTAAAGGGAAGGGTAATTAATCATACGAGCTTACGCCTATGAGAACCTCATATCTCAGATCTTGAACTCCTTGCAAAATTGTGGGTGAATCTCTTGGTAGTGTTGTTTACCGTTTTAGCTACCTTCTAAAAATTTGACCCGAAATTTAACACCAAAACTCTCAAGAGAGAGGCAGAGGCGTGACTTTTCGGAGCTCACAAGCATGAATTATCATCACTCTTATTGTCTTAAATGATTTAGTATTTCATGGATTGGTCACTTAGGGATCTGTACTCTCTAAGGAAATTTGACCATAATAGATGGTTTATTGTGAAATTGAGCCTCTATGATTTAAACTTATATGGATCTGTCAGCTATGTAGCTCTACTCAATAAAGAAATAAATTGGATGATTGGTTGTTATATCGAGTGTCCTTTTGAATTGGCGCTGAACTTACTTTTGAGGGCATTATGCACTTTATAGTCTAACACCTCAGTTTATGAGTTTTTCAGCTTGAAACCAAAATGCAGTCCTTTTGTTCTATGAACTTGTAAAATATTCAAGGAACCCTACAAAAGTCGTTTTTAACAAAAGAAGAGAGGATATTGTGTGATTTTCTCTGAATTGACAGTTCTCAGCTCATTTGAAAAGTGGCAATTTCAGATCTATTTTACTGTTTACATGATATTTTGTTTTGTTTTAGCTAAAGTTAGCAAGTTAAATTTCTCACCGTAAGTTCCATTCTTCATTTTTTTTAGTGAATCAAAATTTGTCAGTGCAATGTGTTACTTATAGTGAATAATCTTCGAGTTTGAAATAAACCTCAAAAGGTAATTGGCAGAAAATTATTTACTATCATGGTGCAACTGTTTGGCGGCCACAAATTTGAAAAACAAATGCAGCAAAGCCCAAAGTTGCAACCTTGACCCCAGGCCCTTCTCAGTGCCATGAAATGGAACTTGATCCAGCAAGTTATTGTGTCACAAATATTGAATGTTTTGTAATTCCTCATTTGCTTTTTGTTGTCAGCCTTTTAGTTGATGCAAGGAATTATTTGAGCTTGTGTGCGAAATAATAGCCAGTTGCCTCCATCATAACCTAATGTTTTTAATTTGAATCACGAAAATAACCTCTATATTTTAGGAATTATCATTGGGTATGTCAACCTTACCCAAACTTATATTAGATGGAGCTTCACACACTGGTGAAGACTCCCTTTTTGTTAAAATTAATGAATGATGTACTGATCTTTTGAGTTTAATTTCTTATGACTGCAGTATTCTTCCACAATCATTCCAGATGGAAAACTGTTATATTTAATGCTTTACATGTACTTCTATAAATTTCAGGCAAGCCTCCCTATTCATGTGTTGTCACACATGGGTTTGTGTTGGATGAGAAGGGCCTAAAAATGAGCAAATCTCTTGGTAATGTTGTTGATCCTGAAGTTATCATTTCAGGAGGACAGAACACCAAGGTTTATCACTTATTGCTTTTAGTTTTTCCAAACTCCAATCTCTTATGGCTTATGATAGTTTTTGTTTTTTGATTTGATTTACAGGATGAGCCTAGCTATGGAGCTGATGTTCTCCGCCTTTGGGTATCTAGCGTGGATTATACTGGGGATGTATTGATTGGTCCTCAGATACTTCGTCAGATGTCTGATGTATACAGAAAATTTCGAGGAACACTTAGATATCTTCTATCAAATCTCCATGATTGGAAGGTATGTTCATTTTATTTGATTCTGTGTTCTTTGTATTTGTCCTTGAGTTGTTGCTCTGCTTTACAGCCAGGAAATTCCATTTCTTATGATGATCTCCCCAAGATTGATCAACATGCAATGTTCCAGCTTGAAAATGTTGTAAAAATAGTTGAGGATTGTTATGATAAGTATCAGTTCTACAAGATATTCCAGGTACATTTTCCTTGAGAAGTCCACTATTCCTCTGAGTTGACATCTTTTAAAATTAAACTGTCATTTCGTTATATTTGAATAACATAATTAATTTTATTAATCTTTCATTAGTGACTATTTTCCACTCAGTGATCACGATTAGAACTTAATGATGTTACAAAATGCCGGATTTCAGGGTCATTCAGGACAATGCTTTTTGACATCAATTGGAGCACCTCAACTATTAAATTTGGTTCATTTTGCCTCATAAAATTGATTTTTAGCGTTAAAATTGTCTGAGATAAATTTTCATGGTGAGAGAATTCACTTTATTTGTAGTAACTTGTCTTTCTTGTTGATTCTAATGTTATCCACTGATGCTATTTGACAAGTTTCAAGCATTCATCAAACCCACCAAAGTTGGGCCATCTTTGCCTCATTGAGGTTTTTCCTGTAAAACTCTTGCATAAGTTTCATTAATATTGAAGAATCTTTCTTCAAGCATTCTCTTTCGGTAGCTTGTGTAAGTTTGCTACCTAGTATCATGATGGTGCACTTGAACAATGAGCTCAACGGAATTTCTCATCACTAATATTCCCATCTCCTAATCTATATTGTGCTGAATTTCACTTTGATGTTGAATGGATAGTGGGATGATAGAAATTTTGAAGAATTGAATGAGAAAAGGGAGATGATGGATGAGGAGGAAGGTGCATCAATCCTTGAGGCAAGTGGATTAATTCTCAATATAAGTTAAGCGACATAAATCCTCAAATATGAACTGAAAATTGTATTGAAAGAAGTAATCAAGGCTGTTCATTAATCACCATTTCAGTTTCACGACCATTAGCTCTATGTTCGTACTATGCTTAATCAAATGATTTTTTTGCCTATAATCCAGTAAGGAAATACAAAATTAATCCTAAAGAACAAATAGTGCACCCAGTAATTGACATAAGACAAATAAAGACAAGCGATTTAAAAATGACAAAACATAAGAAAAGACTTGAACAAGGGCTAGAAATAGGGTGATTGATCAGCATCAATGATTGTGGCTCTACATGGGAGAGCTGAAGCTTTGGAAGAATTAAATGTCTATTTTCTGTTGATTTAGCAAAATTCATCTTTGAAAAATTCCTTTTAATGATGAAAAAAAAAACAAATGAGGAATCCATCCTATGGCGGAGATGCTGATTTGGAGCTTCATCCCACCGTAAGTTCATTTGGAGACGAGAGAAAGGAATGATGTCTATTTAATTTGCAGCAATATTAACAAAAGAGCCCTGATATTAATCCTCAAGAAACACACTATCAATTAGTTCCAGAAGAATGTCTTTGAATGTTCGTAGGTCCTTAGGCACATTGATGCACTGAATTGATCCATTGAAAGTTAACTTTCTTTTTCTCATTTGGCTAATGATTCATAAAATTTAGATTGATTAGGCAACTTGGAATGTCCTGATTGAGTTGAATCTGATCATTTGGGGCTAAGCCCGACTGTTTCAAGCTTGGTTATGCTAGCATGGTAGAATAGGTTTTCATTATGTGCAATTATTATTATTATTATTTTAAATTAAAAAGAGGCCTTGGTTACCTTTCACATAAAATGAGGGGATAATGCTCTTGCCAAAAAATAATAGATTTATAAAAATACCAAGTGGATAGCCTATGGTTAGGTGTAAAATGTTGGTTTTGGTTTTCAATTTACATTGTTCCTTGCAAGTTGGTTAGGGCTTTTTGCATTCAGTGAGGATTTCAATTTAGAAGGGATGGTTATGCTCTTTGAGTAGATGGTTAGGTTGGAAGTTAGAGTGGATTTTTTAAAATATTGAAGATGGAATGGAGGGAGGTAGTGAGGGAGGGAAGCTGTAATCACTCTAGGCATTCGGGTACCTCGCTAAACATAAAAAATGAAAACACTTATTAATACTGTTAATAATTTTTAAGATGCTTTCTATCTCCCTTTTTTTCTTATTGGTTTATTTTATCTCTTATAAACTTGGCATGGGATAATTTTCTTTGGTGAGGTAATATGGGTTTTCCTGTTAGTCAATATTAGTATGATTATTTTTGAAGCAGCTATTGTATGTGAAGAAAGGTGGAGAAAATCGTATTCTTTTATTTCTTAATAATTATATTAAAACTCTTATCTGTATATAATTAAGAATGACTAGGACAAACTTGATCATAACTATAACAACTTATCAAGACTAAACTAACTTAAGATGGAAATAAATGACTTAACAAAAAATAGAATAAAAGAGAATAGAACTAAAATAGGAAACTCAAAATTTCACAATCCCTCTCAAACTTGGTCATATATGTTGTAAATGCTCTGCTTAGTATTCAAATCAGTGAAGCTGTCTTGAAGTAGAGATTTAGTAAAAACATCAACAACTTGAAATAGAATCGGGTTCTATATTAAGTGAATACTACCTCTATTGGCCTTTTCATAGATAAAATATTTATCAATCTCAATGTGCTTGGTTTTGTCATGATGCACAAGATTTTTTGCAATATTAATGGTGGCTTGGCTATCACAGAACATCTTTGTAGGATTAACCATGGAGTATCCCAACTCACTTAGTAACCATTGGATTCACATTTCTTCACAATTCCCAAACAAGTGCTCGGTATTTAGATTTTGCAATACTTCTAAAGACCACTATTTGCTTCTTGCTCCACTACATGAGAAGATTTCGACAGACATCAGAATAATATTCAAAAGTGAGTTCTTCTGCCCAACTAGCATCAGTGTAAACCTCTATTTCTGTTGTTTGATTTCTTAAATAGCAACCCTCAGTCAGGGTTTTCTTATGAAATCTCAGTATTCTGCAAATCATCTCCCAATGTTCTTTATTTGAGCTATTCATATGTTATCTTTCAATGCCAACAGAATAAACGATATCAAGTCTAGTCTGTGCCAAGTAGATAAGCTTACCCACAAATCTCTGATATCTACCTTTTTCTACTAGTGTCTTTTCTTCCCTTAAATGTGATTTTTTTTTTTGTAGAAATCCATAGAAGTTTTGACAGGTTTGCGTCACGACATTCATGCTTTTAGTAGGTTTAGGATATACTTTATTTGGGATATCACAATAACTATCTTGGACTTGGCTACTTCCATGCCTAGAAAGTATCTCATCACTCCTAGATCCTTAATATCAAATTTAGTGGCAAAGAGCTCTTTGATCTTCCCAATCTTCATCATCTTCTGTCAGAATGATATTATTTACTTAGACAATGAGTAGCCTTTTTACCTCTCTGTGTATGCTTCATGAACAGTGTATGATCTGCTTGGCGTTGAATGTATTTATTAGATTTCATAGACTTGACAAACTTGTCAAACCAAGCCCTTAGAGATTGTTTGATATTATAAAATGACTTTCTTAGTTTACAAAATAGATGTTTATTTGAGATATTTTTCAGTCATGGTGGGATTTTCATATACACTTCTTCTTCATGGTCTCCATTCTGAAATGTATTCTTGTATCAAGTTGATGCAATTCACATTCTTTATTCATTGCCAAGGAAAAAAGAACTCTTACGGTGTTTTACTTGGCTCTTGAAGAAAATGTCCTTTGATAGTCTATCCTATAAGAACGAGGGAAATTTTTTGCCACCAAACTAGTCTTGAACGTCTCAACACTTCTATCTGCTTTGTAATTAACATTGGAGACCCATTCATGCCCAACATATCTTTTTTAATAGGAAGCTGTGTAAAGATCCATGTGTCATTTATATCAATGCTTGAATCTTTTCTTCAATTCTCTTTTTTTCATTACGGACTTTGGAGTGTTTTGTAAATAGATTTGGTTAGCTGCACAATATCAAGCTTAGATACAAAAACTTTGTAAGTCAATAACTTCTCATAGGCAACATGATCCCGTTTATGATAGTTTATGCAACTTTCTCTATCTTCACTGGATTCCACCTTCTTTGGAATTTTAGAGATGTGTGAATTTAGGTTTCGTTGTGAATAGTCTTGTAGGTGCATATTGTTATTATCTTGCTCAGTGAATTCGTTTCTTCTAGCATACACACGAAGTTTCTTCTTGTCAATCTCAGGTTGGATGCTCTCAGTTGGTGGAACTTGGGATACAAAATGGGTAGAAAGGAGGAGAATATGTTTTAATATTAATGAGCAAGATCCACGGACCCTGCTTGGCATTTTATTAGTGAGATGGGTGGTTGTGAGTACGACATCTTTCTAATAAATTTTTGGGACATAATGAGAAAATATTGTAAACCTAGATACCTAGAGGAGTTGTTTATTCTTTCTCTTAGCTATCACATTTTGGTGCGGAGTTTCAATACTTGAACTCACATGAATGATATTGTTTTTTTGCAAGGTAGGGTCTAAGGATAGAATTGAAGTATTCATTTGCATTATTAGTTTTGAGGGTCTAAATTTTGCATTAGAACCGAGTAGAAATCTTGTTATGGAATGACAAAAAGATTTGTGCAGTTCTAGATTTTTTTTCTTTAAAGGAATATCCAATTGGTTCTATTGTGATCATCAATAAAGAAAGCAAATCATCTTACTCTATTGATGGTTTTTAGTTTTGATAGGCCCTAAATGTCACTGTGGATGATAGAGAAATGATGTGAGTGTTTGTTATGGGGCAAAAGATAGACATCACAAGTATGTTTGACTAATTGACAAGATTCATACTAATAAAACTCTAATTTTTTATTAATTAAAAGATGTGGGTATAACTTTGCTACATAATGAAAATTGGGATGACCCAGACGACGATGCCATAATTGAACTCAACTCTCAATAAAATTAGACATAACATATTTAGGAATTTGGGAAGAGGATAGTGAAGAAGACACTTCTGTATTAAGAGAATTTCTTTCTTTGAGTGGACATAGACCTTGATACAATTCAACACTGTCGATTACCTTCCCTGAATCCACCTCCTGAAATTCAGTAACATAATTCAAGTTATGAGTAAGCTTGTTAATTGAGAGTAAGTTGTAATCTAATTGGGGAACATATGACACTGAAGAGAGCTGAACATCGTCAGATGTTTTTACTTCTCCTTTTCCAACAATCCTAAAGTGAGATTCATCAGCAAATCTGAAAAGTTTTGAATCGATGAACTCTTGGTATTTGGTGGGAGCATGAATATCTCCAGTTGTGATCAGAAGCATATGAATCTATCTAAAGTCGAAATCATTCATTGTTAGCAAGATAAGAGAGGATGTGATGCCTTATTGTATCATCAAATTGGTAAACTGCTCAGTTATGCTCGAAAGAAGTTTCTTGAACACCTCCAGCGTTTCCTTAGTGAAAGGGCTAGGGTTGGCCGATCTTTCAGAAGAGGTAGAAGCATGAGTCTTGTTGTCTTGGTCTTTGCTTCCTTGCTTAAGTTTCAATTATGGAGGGTTTCATATAGTTTCCAACACTTAACCTTTGTGTGGCCAAGTTTCTTTCAGTGTTCACAGAAGAGAAGATTAACCTTTGGAGTGGAACTCAACATCTTCACACCATACTTGGTCATAAACCCTATGTGTATTTAGGTATGCAGCTTGTTATAGGGAGGCATTTGATCCCTACTGCTGTAGGAAGAAAGGTCTGGCGAATGGTTGCTACAAAAGAAGAGATAACTGTTGCTGCTCCGCAACTGCTGCTGCTAGAAGAAAGTTTTGGCGATAATCAGGCGAGCGACGGAGGGCCTTAAAGGAGAATCCATAAGAGAAGGGTTAACAACACAAAGTAATCGGGCTGCACGGTAGATTCTACGACAAAGATATTACTAGGAAGGCTTGTAGGAAGAATTCGACGAGGAGAGCTTGTTGCAGGGATTTTCGACTGCAGGGAAAAGTCAGGGAGGGTCTGTAGGCCGGCCCAAGTAATTTTTGAATGATTTCTTACAACTGTTGCTGCATAGAGTAGTCGAGGAACATATGTTGCAACAAGATTCAATCTTTCATTTCGGGAAGGGATGCAATCTTTCTGGTAAGATCGACACAAAATCCAATGTTTCGGTTTGGGAAGGATCAACGCCTGTAGGGAAGCGTGATGAAATACATGAAGGAAACCTACGGGGAAGTGCGAAGGAGACGATCCACAACCTGAAGAAGGGATCCGCAAAGGAAACACAGTGGATAATTCACACTTGCAGGGAGGGAAACAAGGGGATGATCCGCACCTGCGGGTAAGGAAACGAGCGTCTGCAGTGAAGCAGACGATTAGGCGGAGGGCTTGCAGGAACTGATGAGGGAGAAGCCTTCGATAGAGGAAGGAGAGCTAGTGTTTATTTCGGGGCTCTGATATCATGAAAAATGTTGGATAAAATTGTATTATTTATTTCTCAATAATCAAATTATATTTCTTCTCCTTATATAATAAAGAACAACCCGGAAAAATTTAATTTCAACCATTCTAACTTATCAAAGATAAACTAATTCAATAAGGAAGGAAGTCCGACATAACAAAAAGGAGAGTAAAATAGAATACCATTAAAATAGGCAACTCGGAACTCCACAGCATGCATAGCATATTGTTTTGGTTTGTGATTATAGAACAAGAAATATTTTGGTAAAATCTGAAATCGCCTTGGATGAGCTGTTGATCTTTGTTACCTGTTCAGTGTTTTTATTGGCCCATCTCTGAAATTGCAGTTGGTCTTGCTTATATGTCATTTTGTAAGGATGAATCACTTATAGACCCGTATGTGTGGTTTGTAGTTACCTGAATAGCAGTGGGCCGGGCCAGTGGGGGCTTGGGCCCCCAACTCCCTCACTGTAGCTCTGCATATGAGTGTTAGATATGATAGTACATAAGAATTGAATGGTATTTATGTAAATTTTCCTTTTTATTTATAATTTTGTAAAACATAAAATCTTGTGGGCTTATCCCCCAGTCCATGATACATGAAATGCCTAACCTTTATTTACATACATAGCATTCTTAAGTATTCTCATCTCTCACACAAAAACATTCATATTTACACACATGGCACTCAATTTTTAACATCACATCAAAACTTTTACTATTAACACTTTCTAAAAGTAAAATATACCTTTTCATCCATAATTTTAAAGAACCAAAGTGTTATGTATGTAAATGAAAGTTGAGGTGTGAGATATGTAAATCCATTAGAATTGTGTGCTACCTTTTAAATTCCCTTAAAAGTTTGCTAATTGTTCGTTGAGTTTTTAAAATATTTCTTAGAAATTGTTTCAAAGATTTATCTGGAATATGTTGAGGGCTTATTGTAGTTTAGCTTATTCGAATGACTTATATATACATGATCAATGAACATTAAAAGGGTATGCAACCTTCTGAAAATAATGTTTGATCAACTGTATTGGTTATCTAAATTTATAACATATTATTTCACTTTTGCATTCTTTTTGTCAGATTCTTCAACGGTTTGCCATTGTTGACCTTTCAAACTTCTATTTTGATATCGCTAAAGATCGGCTATATGTGGGGTACGTCCTTCTTACCCTATCGCTTATTAATCTTACCATCAACGAAGCATAAATATTTCAAATGTTGAGCTGTAGTGGAGGTATCATTCATTTACCATCTACCATACTTGTTCATGTTGGGTGTTTTCACTACATATTAATTATTTTAATTAATAAATAAATACTTCGTTGAGAGATTAAACATTTCATGGATCTACATATTTTCTTTGGGAAACCGAGGGGTTACCAATTAATGATAAATTGTTACAACGATGCCTAAGGATAATCTTGTCTTTATTTGCCTAAGGGTAATTTAATCTTTTGTTACTTGTTATCATTTAGTATAAATTAGGTTAATATGTTTAGGGTTAGGTTTATGCAGAAGATTATTATCTTGAGTCTTAAGGTAAGGATTTTGGGATTGATTTCCTACCTCTCAAATTGTAGGATTTAGGATAGATCGACTTCCTCTCGAAATGTATGTGCGTGTCTTATGCATTGGTGTTGTATTGTTTGATTGTCATGAAATAAAAATATTATTTGTCGTAATTTTTGTGTAAAATTCATCTCGGGTCGTATCAAAGTATTCGATTTATGAGAGATCAACAAAATGATCACAGCTTACAAGCGTTGCCTTTGTTTCGTGACACCTAGTTTTGCGAAACGGTCATGATCCAAGTGGTGGAGCACACGTACGCGGGAGGACAGGGAAGGATCTTGGATCATTGCGGGTCCATTTACGATATAGCTAAATACATGATTGCAACAACAGACGATTATCTTCTTTGCTCCTTTGTGGATGACCTCGCAATTTGATTTCTCACCGTGTGCCATAGTCATGATCTGGGAAGCGGTCTATGGGGTTCCTAGTGGACTGCCACACGATACACTGTCGGATGAAAATGATGAAATCTCGTTGTAAAGACGACAAGATCACTATGCACAGGATTCCACACGGTACAATACTGATCCAGATAGTTGAGAGGCCAAAGAAAGGTTCGTGAGTGAGCACGATTATACTTATCCGAAGTCAGACTCGCTAAGATATTCGAGGATGACAACAATGAAAGTGGATGCTTTGGAAGAGAGATTCGAAGGAGAAATATGGCAAAATAAATCCTGGATATAGGAAATGTTTTCCTCCATTCACAACTGATTCAAGAATTCGAAGGAGATGATAAGGAATCTTGTTGCAATGCAATTTAAGACCCCGCAAGGGTTGATCGGAGAATTCGTGACCAGATAGAAAGAGAAAGAGATTGAACGTGAGGAATATGAGGAGTAAAGCATCCACCATTAAGAACACTCTCATAGAACTGCGATGGGGGTGGACTAGAGATTTATGATGGAGGGGTTTTGGCCGAAACACTGAGCGGCTATGCAAGTGGTTGGGAGGAGCACTAAGAAAAAGAAGAGAATCCAGGATATGGTATGACTATGATCGAAGTAGGGAGTTTTACCCTAGATATATGGGGGGAATTACTGAAGGGAGAGGAAGTTGAGTTGAATAGCCTAGGATCAGGAAGTTAAAGATGTCTGTCTTTGAGAGGAAAGATGCACATGGATGGGTCTGCTGAGTAGAGCGATATTTTGTGGTGAATGGCCTAACTGGGGAGGAGTGCTCATGGCGGTAGGGTTATGTTAGAGGGAAAGCCTTAACATGGTTTCGGTGGATGAGAGCTAGATACCTGATTCGTTTGTGGGAAAAATTTAAGGATAGCTTGTTGGAACATTTCTGAGCCATTCGGGAAGGAGACCTATACGAGCAATTCTTTATCTTGAATCATTAGGGGATTGTCATGAAATATAGAAAGAGATTTAAGCTATTGTCGGGACTGCTGAGAGGGATTTTTGAAGCAGGATTGGAGGGGAACTTCATGAAGGGTCTAAAGCCCAACATACGGGCAATACTACTACTATTGAGACCACGAGGAGTGAGGAAGACGATGGAGCTCGCTCAGATGGTTGAAGTCAAGAACAAATGAAGAACAAGAAAAGCGATCACTACGGGAGGATTCCGTAAGAGTACCTCAACGGCCATGACATTGAGGACCCAAACTGTGTCAGTTCAGAAGGAGACATCGAAGGAGAGGATTATGGGGCCCGTCCTAGGGGCAACTTCAAGCCCCTCATAGAGGCGAGATGTAGGACATGCAATCAAAGAGATTATGTTTCCGATGTGATTAGAAATATGCCTCAGGCCAGGTGCAAGGATCAAATGCTCTAGGTCCTTTTATTTTGTTAAGGAGAGGAGTAAACTAGTGACTCGTCGGATGAAGAAGCAGTGGCGGGAGAGTAGCACTTATACCTAGAGGTAGTGGATGTGTCTCTTCACTCAGTGGTGGTATTTACTCCAAATCACACTGTGAAGGTGAGGGGATGAGTCAGCTAATTATGGAGTCCATATCATAGCCTATCGGAAGTGATACAGTTTCTGTGGACAATTACTTGAAGATATTAGAATTGAGTAATGATGATAGAGAGTAAACTAGATAGCATCCATATGACAGAAGAGTACCGCTGATGATGTTTGTACCAGATGGAGAAGTCGAAAATGGTAGTATGGGCAACATCACAGACAAATCTTGGGGATATACCCAATATGTTGGTCAGTTGGGAGGAATTTTTTAACTATTCAAGAGTCCCTATTCGCTCGACGATAGATGGAAGACAAGTTCATTAAGTTAAGGCAATGAGAGAAAACAACCATGCGGTACAAAGCATAATTCACTGTATTATTAAGATATGCGCCACACTTCATCGCTATTGCAGAATTGCTACTGATACCTTTCAAGATTAAAGAATTCGATTAGAAAGCCGTTGGTATCTTTAGGGATCGATGACTATATGATATTAGTGGAATGAGCCAGAAGAGTGGAGATCGACTATCAGCTTACTCAGAAGTGTAAAGAGATGAACAAAAGGAAACTACGAAAGACCTCATGGATGAATATGAGGGTTCAAATTGGAAGAAATCAAAAAGCAATTCGAGCGGAATTAGCAAATGTACGACTCAGGGTATAATAGTGACTTGTGATAAATGTGGAACAACATAAAGGTGGATGTTTGATGTCGTCAGCTTGGTCATATTGCAATATATTGTCCATCTCTTGGCTAGAAGAGTGATTAGAAATCTGGTCGAACTCCTTCACAGAAGACTGCAGGTGGACAAAAAACAAAGTAGAGTTTACAGCTTCAGTTTCTACTCAAGGTCAACCAAGACGACATATTCCACCTCAAGTATATTCCCTTGCTCATAGTGATCCTGAAGAACCCACTGTTGTTGAAGGTGATGAGGTCTGATGAGTTTGGCACTTTTCCTAGTATTCTTTATTCCTTAAATAATTGTGTATAGAAATTTAGTTGGTTTGTCTTATATCGAGTATTTACCTTTATAGTGATTGCTTTTTATCTTAATGAATGACTATAGTTTTATGGATAACAAATGATGACTTGCTTGAGGTCTGATTATAAATTTTGAGAATGAATTTTTTGTAAATGGGAAAGATTGAAACATCTCGTTTCCATTTACCTGGGAGAAAAATCGAAGTGTCGAACAAAGGGGGGAGAGAAAATGATGAGTTGAGAAGCCAAAAAGGGGGGAGGTGAAATGATGGGATGAAGCTAAAGAGACGAGTTCACCTATAAAACGACACACCAAGGGAAATTTACTTATCGTAGAAACAAAAGAAGTGATGCTACTGTTTAGCGCGGGAGGGGCGTTGTCAAGCTGCTCTCGGCGTCAATTTCGAACAACAGAGTAAGGAAAGGAATGAAGAAGAAATCTATAGAGTGGAGGCGTGACGCTAGCATTTTCACTTAGCGGGCGACGATGATTGACATAGTAAACTTAAGCAAAAGTGGTGAAATGATGGCGACGTCTGGCGCAAATGCCGAACGAGGCGACGTGAGGAAGCAGACATGTGCGGGTGAGCTGAAGTTTCGATTGCGTGTGTGTGGCGTCTTTTGAGGAAGGTAAGGTTAGTGTTATAATTTTAATTATGTGATATATATATATATATATATATATATATATATATATATATATATATATATATATAACATTATAAAATTAGTCTTTAGTATGAATATCATTTTTATTTAACTTTTAATCATAGAATAGTCGACATCAAGACAACCCAAATATCAAATTTAATCGACATCGAGGCGAGTATTCATGTTCTACTATAATGATATTTTCTTATTTTAAACCAAATGCATTAATTAGTACTTCCATTAGTTATATTGTAATTACTACAAACTCCGGATTTTAAATTCTAGTGAAGTGTTGTTCATATTGTAGGAATGATATGTGTGCACTACATTATTAGTATATTTTTTGATTCGCAAATGGGATTGAAATATATTTTTAGTAAATAATGAATTTGATAGAATTCTTGTATGTGCGTGATTGATTATGATGAAGTCACTCCTTGATGGTACTAGTAGGATGATACTAAGGCACTTATGTACATTTATGGAAAAGAATACTGACATTGATGTGTCTTGGCTAACATAATTTTTGACGGTGCACTTATACCGGTTGTAGAGATATAGATTGATTTTAGTACGATCTTGATATAATAATGCATTGAATACCTTATTAAATATTTATATTGATTTATTAAAAATTTAATTGAAATGCATTTTATTTTATTTTTCTTTTATTGTTGTAGTTTAAGAGTTGAGTATGTATTGATTTGTTCAGCTCACAATTATTTTAAACTAATTTTTTTAGATTAATAAACTAATTAAAAGACAAATGTTATGCGAAAAAATGTTTATAGAAGATGCGAACAATCAGTAACGAGGTAAATTTAATTTTACTGTTTTAATTTAATTTGATTAGTGACTCTTCATTTGTTAAATTGTAGACAAATATAAAAAATTTAGTTTTCACCATCCGACCATTTGTTCCTGTCTTAGTTAATTTCAAGCCCAAATCTGAGTCGTGACAATCGCGACTCATCCGATCGAGTAGCACCAGTGGCTAGGGTTAGGTCTCCGATACTAAAAAGAAATCAACGTTCCGATAAACTTAATTTATTTCATTGATGGTTTAGGCTTTTATAGAGCCTTACTATTTTTTTACAAATAAATTCCTTGACTTCCGCTATTTACAAGCATGGCCATAAATTAGATACAAAACTAAATGAAAGAACTCAACTCAAATATTATATTATACAGAAATTATATGTATTATGGACTAACATAAGAATAGCATAAGAGTTAAAATAATATAGAAGGAATGTATATGCTCTTGCTTTTTCCTAAGATGAATATTTTCATTAAAAAACCCAAAACCCCCTGTTCCTTGTATACATTGTTTAGAGCCACAGCTGATTGGATACTCTTTTAAATTTCATTATTAATATTTTCCATTTTTATTCTGCTTATTCTGACCATGTTTATTGCTTTTAGAGGTTCGGCCAGTTTTACAAGGCGGAGTTGCCAAACAGTTCTTGCTGCTCATTTTTTTTCAATCATTCGAATGATTGCTCCAATCATGCCACATCTGGCTGAAGATGCATGGCAAAATCTTCCATTTGTACATGTACTGGATAATGGTTCTGTTGCCAGATCTGTTTTTGATCTAAGGTGGTCTGATCTAAATGAAAGATGGCTTTCAATGCCAGCTTCAGATGCAGATTTCTGGACTTCTATTCTCGAGGTATTCATTGTCTATGAACTTCACCTTACGTAATTACTCTCTCATGGGTCTGAAAAAAAAGAAAAATTTATCTTTTTCTTGGTTTTTTAGACTCTAGAATGACATTGTGCAATCCTCTGAAACTATAAAATCTTTTTCTGGCTTGTAGAAAATCGGTTGCAGAATTATAGTTTAGTCAAATAATAAACATAATTTTCAAGGGACTTGGATTGTGTTTTTCTTTAGTGAGTCTAAAATAAAAATCTCAAAAATTATGACGTGATTTGAAAAGCTGACTCAGAATTGTTTCCTAACTGTTTATACTGAATGCTTAATCCATTTTCAATGCCTTACTAGTAAACCAATCAATGCTATTGAAATATTTTTTCCCCGTACAATATTTTATTTTCCAGTTATCTGTGACAATGGTGCTAAAACTCTTTTACCCATCCCTGTTTCATTTTTTAGTTGGTAGAAAAGTCGCACATTTGGGTACTGAGTTCTGGGCAACTACATTGTTGAAGTTGGAATCATTTTTTTACGCTGTTTTTACCTGCTTTTCTTTCTACCATTTTTCTCCACTAAATTTGAGCTCTCCCAGAAAGTAAACTTAAATTTAGATTATCCAGCATGGAGTTGCTTAGTGATGGGTCTAATCCATTTATTAACTTATCAAAATTTCTGGCATTTCTTGTGCAACATTCAGAGAAAAACCAAGGAATTTTTTGCGACAAATCCTGCATTTAAAAACCATCTTTCAGCTGCAGGGATTTGGATAAATCTCCTTGAAGCATTTGCTGAAGTTGTTATTTGCTCTTTAGTTAAGAACTCCATCTCATTGTTTACATGTCACATGTTTTGGATTGTTTTGGCCAGGTGCAAGATAAAGAAAGCTAATATATTGGATTCAAAAAGTTTAAACATTTTTTGTTTTTTCTCTCACTGAGGTAGCATTACGAGCTAATACCCATCACTACAAATGGGAACGCATCCTCATGTCAAAAAAATTGCTTATCCAACATTAGTAAGTTTTTTGTTACAATGAAAGTGCCAAACACCAAGTCTTTTGTTACACAATAAGTTTTAAGTTTGAATGCATTTGTTGATTTCGTTGTGTAAAATGAGGAGGCTATTTTGTTTTTATTTTTTTATTAAAATTTTCAGAATTTTCTAATAATTTACAGTCCTCTATCTATTGCATTGAATCCACTAATATAGGAAATATATAATCGAAGCACCTAAACCAAAATTCTCATCCTTACTATTAATTGTTTTTGTTTTGAATAAGGTCTTTTTCATTTACTATATCATCAAAATTAATGTGCTTGATGATCATCATCTATATCCTTACCCGAATTCTTTGGTGTTAGCCCTCCTCATGCTCCATTCTTACCATTATGCATGTGGCGTTTGCTTTATATTTTGGCAAACTTTTTTTTTCTTTTTTATTTTCAAGTTACGTCCATGCTATTTTTTTTTTTTTTTTTTGTTTACCACCTTTTAAAAAAAAAAAAAATTTCACAGTATATGTATCTACCCCTCTCCTAACAATGGCATAAACCTTATGTTCGATTTATTCTTTTAAATGAACACATGCTTCATCAACCATTTAAATTTGTGGCTATCACTAAGAAAATATAAATAAATAGTGAAGTTTTGCCAGTTATAAAACAATGCTCGCTAAAGTAGAAAGCTAGTCGTGTACTTATGTCAAGAAATAAAAAAGAAAGAAATAGAAAAGACAGATGATGCGTCATTTCTCTTCTCTGCTTATGACACTATTCAGATAGGTTTCGTAAAATATCCGTGCAAATTTGAACTTCAGTAACATTCTTGTGCTTTTGAATTACCATCTATTTATATGACAAGGCTTCTCTGTTTTTGTGCAACTGAATGCTACTATTCTTGTTACAGCGGACCATATTTTTATAAAAAAATGATAATGAATATATATCAATTCTCTGATTTGATTGAATTCAAAGGGGTTATAAGGTGCAGGGTGTAGTATTTAGAAGTTATCGATAGTGCGTGAGTAATTATCCAAGATCTCCTGCACTTGGGTTCTCTCTAACTCTCTTTTTTTCTTCTTATTTCGTTTGATGATTTTTCCAGCTGAGAACTGAGGTTAATAAAGTTCTTGAGGTTGCTCGTGGAGAGAAGCTAATTGGCTCTAGCTTAGAGGCAAAGGTTTACCTCCATACTTCTGATGCAGCTACTTCCTCCCGGCTACAGGAAATGTGTGGGGCTATGCATGAGGCAGATTCTTTGCATCGTATATTTATAACATCACAGGTATAATTCTTTTCAAAACGCTGCCTTTTTATCTTCTTTGTTAACTTGAGCTCAGACTGAATGTGTTCAACATGCGACTGTGAAATTAATTTCTATAAATGCTGGGATAAGGGTGAATATATCAACCCTTCTTTAGAGCTTGCAGTGGCTTGAACAACACGCACTCGCTACTTCTTTTTTTCTTAATTTTTATTGTTGTTGATAGAAGTCTAAACAACCATTTCAGGATGACGCTGAATATTTACCATTGTATATGGAAAGCAGGCATTTGAATACATACCACACAATTCTTATCAGTATAAATAGCTAACAAATAAACATTCATATTTACTTGCATGTCACTCAAATCTTTAACATCACATTAAAAATACTACATTCTCTAGCTTTTTAAAAGTGAAATACACCTTTTCATATGTGCGATTTGTTGTGATGGAATATTATATATACTTTTAGGGCTTCAATCAATTAGAAATCAAATCACACAGTGGAATAGGATCACGCTGATTAAATAAATGTGGAACGCAAAAAAATTCGAATAGAAGCACAATAAAATAATACCATAAAAGGTACAATAAGATTTACATTGAAAAACTTGAGAACGGAAAAAAAAAAGAAATCATGGAGTCTTGACACCAAAAATTTTCTACTATAAAGAATTTAAAATATACAGAGATACACACTCGGGTATCTTCTCTACAATCAATAGAACTTAACAGAAATTCGCTCCAAACATTCCTTTCAATTTCACAAGAGAAATTGCATGCCAAATCTTCCTCATCAACTCTTCTTTGCTTCACGAGAACCTTGTTGAAATACTACAAGCAAGAGTTGTAACCTTCATCACTTTAATCGAAAGCTTTAAACCAAATTAGAAGAGAGAACCACACTTGGTACGCCTGCACTATTGTTTGGCATGGGAGTTCGTGCTCTCTGGACTCCGTGCATTACCGCCCAAAATGTGGCACTAGATCGCTACAGACCTTGGCATTGGCACGCCCCATATGTGCAAGGCACATCGTGCTTTCTATTTGTAGGTGCGGGGCTGCCATGCCAGAAATCCTTGTGAGTGCTCACTGTTGCTGCCAATCAGGCTTCATACACAACAGGTTTTGATACCAGCGTGTTATTGTCGGCCATGAGAATTTTTGGAAAAAAGGATTTAAATTAAAAAATAAATTTAATTTGTATAGGTGATATTGATTTAAAAAATAATATTTTAATTTTAAAAATTAAATGAGACTAAACGGGTCTCACATATTTGATAATTTAGATGGTTGAGCGTAATATCACAAGTAATACACTATCCCGAAGGACAGACGTACCACTTGATAGTCGGCTTAACCACCTAAACTAAAGAGTTTTATGACATCTGTTTGATCTGCGAAACTTTTTATATGAGACCAACATGTTTCTCTACTTAATATAAGCATTAGATAGGGTTTATTTTACATAAGTTTTTAGTTCCCTATAGAGGCAAGCCTCTATAGTTAATTACATCTTAAATGATCGAAGTCACTTAAAAAAACTCTCGATTAAGATCAGTGGTTCTGTCTTCAAGATTTTCAAATGTTAGGTTCTCAATATAAGACATAAGAAAACAAAAGGGAATGACTCAAAATAAAAATAATTATTTTAAGGAATCCAAAAGAACGAAGAGTAGGGGATGTCACGGATACAAGTAGAACCTCGTTGACTTCCCATCTATCATATTGTTTGGCTTTATGCCTTTGAAATGATGTTATTTAATGTTTAATCATGTAATTTATTTTAAAATTTAGAACTTAAATTCGCACGATATCTGATCGTACAAATAGCCTAGAAAGATAGGAGGATTTATACCGTACCGTACGACAACATTGTAACCCTAAAATTGTTAGGACTTATATTGCACAACAGAGTTGTGCAAAAGTCTAAAAGAATAATGTGAGGATTTACGTTGCGCTAAGCAAACTACATCGAAATCCTATAACTTGTTATTTAAAAGGAAAATGTTTAGCTGTCGTAGACTTGTTGTGTTGTTGTAGATCGTCATTCCCCGTTCACTGGTTCTTCGTCATACTGTCCACGAAGATTTGCTTCATGCTTCATGCTTCATGCTTCCAGTTGTAATGATTGCAGATTTAGGGTTATGTTTAAGTGTACATGTAGTAGTTAGGTCATTGACTCGCTATGGGGTGCCTCCTAACCGGGTGTCCTACTGTCCTCTATCCTAAAGGCTCCTACAAGTCTATAGAAGCAACATGAATAATGAAAAGGAAATATACTATGAAATGCAGTAAACAATAAACAGGAACATCGCAAGCATGAGCTATATGTATATGCAGTAAAGTACGGTAAGGAAATGAGGTAAAGTGTGCAGTAAATAAAGTAATAAAAATGCTGTAAATATAAAACAAACTTGTATACCTGACCGGTCTGCTACTCCTGAAAAACTTGAGGAAAGCCACAAATGACCCACGGTAACTCGAGGAAAATCGTAGGAAAATGACAAACGAATAAAACAAAACACAATGTCACGTATAAATGACCAAGGGGAGGTGATTTATATGTGACATTGGAGGGACCCCAATTGTCAGGAGAATTTGAGTGTATGATTCAAGCTCAAATCCCGGAGCATTGGGTTTCACTATAGATTAAGTCATTATGAGAATTTCACAATTGATTTAATTAAAGAAGCGTGAATCACATCTCAGTGCATCCTCATGTTTAGTGTCTTAATCAGTTTGTGCATTAGGGTCGAGTGTCTAGCTTCATTATTCGAAAATTAGATTGGATGAACTCTCACCTAGGGTGTGCTCCTAAATCTAGGAAACCTACACTGAGGATTAGGTAGATGGGCTCTCATTTAAGGTGTGCTCCTAAAATTTAGGAAGCCTACACTAAGGATTAGCTAGATGGGCTCCCACCTATGGTGTGCTCCTAGAATACACCTCCTAAAATCTAGGAAGCCTACACTGAGGATTAGGTAGATGAGCTCTCTCCTAAGGTGTGCTCCTAAAATCTAGGAAACCTACACTCAAGATTATGTAGATGGACTCTCACATAAGGTGTGCTCCTAAAATCTAGGAAGCCTGCACTTTAACTTGTGCTTGAAGTGATTTAACGTGTTCTACTCAATTAAATATTTTTTCAACTAATCCTCAGATATCTATAGGTGTCTTCCAAATAATTAAATCAGAAATTCTCATTTTTTTGACTCAACAGTTGGCAAAGAAACAAAACTAAATAAGCAAAGGAGGAGGCCGACCCACTTAAACAAAATCAACAAAGCAAGGAGCAAAACCGTAAGTGAATTGGCCTAAGAAAACATTTAAATTCTTTCAAAATAATACTCAAATCAGCCCAAAAGAATGGATTTGACGCTCATCCAAAACATGTAACCAATTAACCCGAAGAAAGTGACATTTAAACATTTTCAAACCTTTCAACAAAATAATCCAAAGAAACTGGCATTTAAAGACCTCAAAACTACGACAAATCAGCCCAAAAATAGTATTTAAACATTTTCAAATTTTCAATCAAACATCCCAAAGAAAGTGGCATTTAAACCTTTCCAGACCTTCAACCAAACAACCAATAAAAAGTGACGTTTGAAGACCTCAAAACTTCGACAAATCAGCCTAAAAATAGCATTTAAACATTTTCAAATTTTCAACCAAACAACGCAAAGAAAGTGACATTTAAAAGGGCAAAAACAGAACTTTAGCTTGCAAAAGAGAAAGAGCGTTATTATAGTTTCAATTGAAGAATCCTAAATGGAAGCAAAGAATTAATTGTATTCGTTTAAACCATGCAACAATAACATTATTATATCAAAGCCAATTCTGAGAATAAGCTTAATCATAAAGCCAAGTAATAAAGTGTGAATGAAACCCAAACGTAAGCCTCAGGCCCAGGGTGCCCAGGTAGGTAAAGCATGGGTTAGAACCACCATAAAGTTTCAGATTTTGCAAATATACCGCCATAAAGTTTTAGATTTTGCAAATATGCCACCCTTAAATTTTAGATTTTGCAAATATATCACCATAAAGTTTCAGATTTTAAAAAAAAAATGTAAACCACCAGAGCATTTGTAAACCTTGTAAATTGAATATGAGAACTTTCAGATTTTTCAAAAATAGGGCACTGCAGCTTTCCAAGCTTTGTAAACAAACACCAAAGGTTATCAGATTTTTCAAAAGTAAAGCAATAAAGTTTTCCGAATTTTGCAAATTAACATAGAATCTTTCAGATTTTTCATAAAGTGAAACATTAAAACTTTTCAAACTTACAAATTAACATAGAACCTTTCAGATTTCCCTTAAAATGAATCAATAGAACTTTCCAAACTTTGCAAAGTATTATGCAACTTTTCAGATTTTCTATAAAGTTAAGCAATAAAGCTTTTCAAACCTTAAAAATTAACATAAGAGCTCTCAGATTTTTCATAAAGAGAAGCAATAAAACTTTTCAAACCATGCAAATTATAGCATAAGAGCTTTTAGATTTTCCATAAAAAGAAGCAATAAAACTTTCGAAACCTTGCAAATTAACATAGAACATTTCATATTTCCCTTAAAATTAATCAATAAAACTTTCCAAACCTTACAAATTAGAATAGGTGCTTTCAAATTTTTCATAAAGAATCAATAAAACTTTCCAAACCTTGCAAATTAGCATGAATCATTTCATATTTTCCATAAAAAGAAGCAATCAAGTTTTTCAAACATTGCAAATTAACATAAAATCTTTTAGATTTCCCTAAAATGAATCAATAAAACTTTCCAAAACTTGCAAATTAGCATAGAAGCTTTCAAATTTTTCATAAAGTGAAACAATAAGACTTTATTAAACTTTGCAAATTAACATAGAAGCTTTCAGATTTTTGCATAAAGTGAATGAATAAAACTTTCCTAACCTTGCAAATTAGCATAGGAGCTTTCAGATTTTCCATAAAGTGAAACAATAAGACTTTCTAAAACTTTGCAAATTAACATAGAAGCTTTCAGACTTTTGCATAAAGTGAAACAATAAGATTTTCTAAAACTTTGCAAATTAACATTGAACCTTTCAGATTTTTCTTAAAATGAATCAATAAAACTTTCTCAAACCTTGCAACTTAGCATATGAGCTTTCAGATTTTGCAAAAAGGACCATGCAAAGCGTTCGGGTTTTACAAAAGAGCCATCCAAATTTTCAAAATTTGCAAAAATAAGGCTCCAACATGTTTCACATTTTGGAAATAAAGCCCCAAACATTTCAAATAAAGCTAGTGAACCATTAGCACATTTCACAAACCTAAGTGCATAACATTGTCATATGCCATTTTAACAAATTCCACTTCTTCTTTTAACATGATATCTTAAAACAAATAAACGTAGAAGACAAAGTTGAAGCTTAATCTAAACCTACTCAATCATAGAGCATTTCATTTTCCTTATCACGAAACATATATATATATATATATATATATATATATATATATATATATATATATATATATATATATATATAGAACCAACAAAACTTCATCAAAGTAAGATAAGCAAGAAAAGAGCATTACCTTCTTTGGAGCTTTATCCGAATTCAGCAAACCTTTTGATGCAAACCAAAGACAATTTCAAGGACCAACTCAAGAAAATTCAACAGCACTCCCTGCTCTTGCTAAAACTTCAACAACCTAAATCTTGCTTAGCTTAAAAAAAAGTAGAAACCCAAGAGCAACAAGCTCAGTAAAACCAGAAATGATTTTGGCAACACTTCCTCATTTTTTCAAAATTTTCAACAACCTAATACCTCTTCCTAAGCAAGGATTTTATAGGCATATGAGAGAAATTACTCCTACCTAACAGCCTCAATGATGGCCAAATCAGGTGAAGGGAGAGTCGCATTTAGAAGAGGGGGAGGCGACCTCGAGAAGAAGAAGAGTCGGACACGAGGCAGGCTCACGATTGGCGAGTCGTTCGGTCGAGCGGGGCTCGAGGGGGGCGAGGCGAGGCGAGGCGAGCGAGCTGAGGCGAGGCGAGGCGAGCGAGCTAGGGCTCGGGCGAGGAAATCTAGCTGAAGAGGAGGGAAGGAGCAGGTCCCGGCTAGGGTTCGCGTGCGAACCAGAGAGAAGAGGGCGAGCCATCTTGTGCGGCTGGATCGAGCGAGGAGAAGAGGGAGAGGATCGGCCGAAGAAGAGGGTGAGCGAACCGCTGGGAGCGTGCGAACGGGGGAACAAACCCGGTAGGGAGTGGCCTGAGTGTGAGATTAAATAGGGATTTAGAAAATGAAATACCCGTTTTTTATTTTATAATATTTAATATTAAAATCTATCGATTCACACACTTTTGCTCGTGCATGAAATCACAGCTAAATAGATGTCTCTCTTAGGTAAAATCGACGCTTCGGACGCACCGGCGCAGTCTGTATCGTCATCCGGGGTCTTTTGACTATTTTTCAAAAATTGTGTCAAATTTAAATAATAATCCGCGATTTATTTTCATGCAACGAACCCAAACAATATGGGTGTCTTTTTTGGGTAATATCGACGTTCCGAACGCATCGACATAGTCTGTTTCGTCATCTGAGGTCGTTTGGACAAGTTTATCGATTTGTGTGCGTGAATGCACGAAAGTCATAAAGGATGCCCTAAAGCTTTTAAACCCTACAGGAATACTCTTTGGGCCTCTGTATGTTGGTCCTTAGCCCTTGCAACTAAGAGTTGAGTTCTTGGGACCACTCATATGAGGCTTCACAAAAAGAGTCAGGAGATGGTTTGAGTTTTCTACAAGGGTGGGTCCCATCACTAGTTCTCTGTGATGGTCAAATAGAAGAGTCTTACGGCTAGATCCTTGGCTCTAGGAGGAAGAATTAGACCTCATCGAAAATGAGGTCAACAGTTATAAGTGTAAAATATCAATCAAACTTTGGGCGTTAGATATGTAAATACATAATAATTGTGTGGTATGTATGTAAATTTCGCAAAAAAAATATAAATGCTTGTTGCTTCAAGTCGGTTTTGGTTCATTCAACAAATCAAGTTCTCCTTCAAATATAAAGTTTTCTCAAACCATTCACAAAAATTTATATCGTTAGGAGTAACCTTGGACAAGTGGAAATTGGTTTTTGAACTATGTTTTCTTTTTTCCAAATGAAGTAACCTTGGACAAGTGGAAATTGGTTTTTGAACTTTGTTTACTTTTACCAAATGACAAACACGTTCTAATTACTACTAATAGTTGATTGGAAGAACCTGCTATGTTTGTTTCTGATTACTATCAGATTAGCCATATTTTATCTTTGATTTTACTGCGTTTTGAAGTAGTCTTTTGTTACTGGTCAAATGTTGTTTTGGGTCCGTGTAGGTTGAGGTTTTGCCGTGCCTTGACGAAGTGTCTCAAACCGTCCAATATAATGGATCATACATCAATCAGGCAAATATTGAGATTTGGATTGGTGTTAGTCGTGCTGATGGCTTGAAATGTGAGAGGTGCTGGAACTATTCTTCCAATGTTGGTATGTTTTCTGAGCACCCTACTCTTTGCTCTCGCTGTTTTACAGTGATCAGTGACAGCCAACCACTTCAAGTGTCAGCTCAGGTTTGCTGAGTTTTCTCTAAGTGTAAAAGTATGCTTGAATTCTTCAGCATCATGTTTTCTTATCTTAATTATTTAAGGTCGGCTTTATGAATCTCATTCTTCATGAATTCTTGTAAAGGTAAATTATGCATTGCTTCTATGGTTAGTTTTTTTTTAATTAATTATGAGATTCAAAGCTTAATAAGCATGTAAAAAATAAGAATGATAGAATATAGCATATTTAACGCTAGAGAAAAGTACATGTGATTTCTTATTTACTTGAGTGTTTTAATTGAATAGATTAGCAATTCAGAATCAGCCGATTGATTATTGGCGGTTGTAATTTTGAAGGGATGATTGTAATGTAACCGGATTGTATTGATGTATAATTTAATTGAATGTATTGATTTTGTTGTTTGAATTTTTTTTCTTTTTCTTTTATTTATGTTCTTATGTTTGAGCTTGCAGATGCATTCCCAACACCAAATAATTGCACTTTTATGCATGATATACAGTTTGTGAGAAATCTTGAATAGAGTTTCTTATGTTGTTATGAGATTGTGTAATCCCTTAGGTAGAATGAAGTTGAACACTTAATTAGTGAGGTGTATCAAGAATTTCAATTTTTAATTGGGCTCTTGCGAGAGAACCAATGAGAGGGTTGATCTCCTTGGAAGTTTTACTAACGAGACAAAATTGTAAGGTCATCAAGTTATACAAATGAGAGTTTGACATATGGTAACATTACTTCTTAGAAAGGTTTTATTTATTTATTTATTTATTATTATTATTATTATTTTGAAGGGTGTATAACATTAAGATGTTAACACAAAGTTGTTTATTTAAATATAATTTCTTAAAGAGGTTTTATACCCCAATATAAGAAATTATGGCTTTACATGAAGACGATATAAAGATATCAGTCATTAGCAAAGATCTTAGGGATCTTAATAATAAGGCACTCGGATTTTAGATCTATATTTTTTATGTGAAGTGTTACATTAATGGTACTCATTAAATTAAGATAAATGATGAGTATGTAAATGATTTTAAGACTACTTGAACATTTTAGAAGGTTTGGTCTTAAAATGAATCATCTGTAGTATGCACATGTTATTTAGTAGTGTTTAGTGATTAAAAATAGATTATATGAAAGTTAAGCTTGTTTTTGGAAGGAAGTGGCGCATTAAATTTGTTTAGTTGAGATCTCCTTAAAGTCGGCTGGCTTTTTGAAGTGCTTCATTTCAATGTATCTTTGATGTTAGCTTTTAATAACATCGACAAAGAAGCACAACCATTGCCATTGGGATGATGCTTCCCATAAAGCTTTTAATAATGCAACACAATATTTATTATTACATTTTGTATTGGCAGCACTGATTCTTAGAAATTCATTGAAACCACGCTTTATTGCTTGATGAGTTTGTTGGAGCTTATCTATCAACAGACTATAATATCAGAAATCTTGTGAAAATTAAAGAAGAAAGAGAATCGCAGCTTTTTATTAAAGACCACTTGTTTTCAGTACAATAAAGAAATGTAAAAAGGGGAGTGAGCTGTAGGTTGGTTAGAAGATGATTGGCCAGAATGGGGTTGGGCATGGGCTTGAAATTCGGTCGACATAGCTTGTCATTAGAGGGTGTTTTATGGCGGAGTAGCATGTGGGGTTGGTGGTGGATTTGTGAGTGATGTTAAGTATTTGGCGAGGTTTGAGTGAAGCGGTTTTAAGTCGACTTTGCATTGGATGAGTGGGTGCAGGTGAGGGCGGACTAATGGAGTTTGTAGTGGTTATGGGATGGGTTTGAGAGGTAGAGTGATTGGTGGAAATAGATTTGCTTGACATGGATTGTTGTAGTGGATGATAATGCACATGGAGGATGATGTTGGGAGGGTTTGGTTGATGGTGTGATGGTCGGGGTAACAAGGATTGGGGGAGAAGGGGTTCAGATGGGGTAGTTGGAATGGTGGGATGAGTTTTGAAGGGAAAGATTTGTTCATTGAAGAGGACATGAAGAGATATGTAGATGTGGTTTGTAAGGGGGTCGAGGTTGTGATATCCTTTTGGGAGTTGGCATAAATGAGAAAGATGCATGGAGTGGAGAGTGGAGAGTGGAGATAGTTTTTGTCTGTTGTATAGTCTAAACCACGGGTAGCATAGACAACCGAAGATTTTGAGGTGGTTGTAGGATGGTGGGCAAAGATGAAGGAGTTCTTAGGGCGAAATGACATTTGTAGCAGTGGAATGGAGTCGATTAATTAGCTGGCAAGCTGTAAGGAGGGTTTTGGCCCATAGATGAGGAGGAAGAGAGGCTGTTTTTATGAGGGTGTGGACCATTTCAATGACGTGACAGTGTTTACGCTCGGCAACACCGTTTTGTTCGAGAATGTAGGGGCATGTGTATTGATGTATAATCTTGAATTTTCTTTGGTGAGTTTGTAGAGTGTTATTGAGGTACTCTCCGCCACCATCGGTGCGAAGAGTTTTAATTTTATAGGGGAATTGAATTTCAACCATAGCTTGGAATTCAAGAAATTCATTTGTGGTTTCATTTTTATTATGAAGTAGATAGATCCAAGTATAATGAGTATATTCATCAATAAAAATCAAATAATAATTGTAATCTTGTAAAGATAATGTGGGGGAAGGTGCCCAGATATCTGTATGTATAAGTTATATGGGAAGAAGAGATTTGGTAGGCAATACAAAAAAAGAAAGTTTGTGATTCTTCGCTACTTTGCAAAAATTACAGTGTAGGTATTTAGAGAAATGCATAATGTAGAATGTCTGGATGCAATGGTTGATTGTGTTTGAGGCGATGGATGACCCAATCGTTGGTGCCAGAGTTATGGGATATGTTGAACCGAAACAAGAGCGAGGGGTGTGGAGAGTTGCTTGGTGGTTGAGGAGGTGACGGGATAGAGTCCTCGAATGCAAGGTCCTTTAAGATGGTAGGGTTTGTCTTTAGGTTGATGATGCAATAGCCATTGGAGGTGAAAGTAATAGAGCAAGAATTTGCTTGAGTTAGTTTATGAATAGATAGTAGGTTGTAAGCTAAATTTGGAATGTTGTGGAGTTGAAGTAAGGCTTGCTCAGTGGGGTGAGCGGGATTCCTTGTCTGATTTGTACGATGGGAAGTTGTTCGTCGTTTCCTACTGTGATTGTATTGTTTCCATGATATTCTTGAGCATTTTTATGTTGATTTGAATTTGTGTGAGGTGCTCACTGGTGTCGTCGTCGAGATACCATATGCCATCATTTGATTGTGGAGCTGGAGTTTGACGTAACTTGTGCGGTTGGAGTTTGGTAGGATTTGTCGTGGCTAAACCAACACTTGAATGCCTTGTGTTTTGTTTTGCGACATATTTGGCAAATTGGAAGGACTTTGTTGGAGCGAATGAAGGTGGGATTACCTTGATTGAAATGAGGGAATGGGTCATTATGTTTGTTGTTAGGTGTGTAAGAGCAGTTGTAGGTTCTTCTTTTGCTTCAATTAGCAGAGAAAGTTGTGCAGGAGAGGGATTCCTTGGCGTTTTCGGTTGTGAGGTTGATCTCCTCGTTGCATGGTAGTGTGTAGAGGTCATCGATGGAGATCGGTTGAAGGTTAGTGCGAATGGATGTTTTGAAGGCATGATAGTGGGATGGTAAGCCGTTGAGTGTGTAGTGGATGATATCCTCAGGGTTGATAGGAGCTCCAGTGGTTGTTAGAGTGTCAACCTTGGCTTTGATTTCCAACAAGTACTAGGTCATTGTTTTGTTCAGCATACTTAGACTATGAAGCTCATTCTTCACTTGAATGATCCTGGAAAGATTTGATGATTGAAGTCTTTGCTCGATCGTAGCCCAAATGTCACGAGAGGTGTCCAACGGTAGTACATATGGTAGGATGAATGTTGAGATAACGAAGAAGAGAGCGGCAGTCAGTCAGATTTTGGTTTATCATCATCCATTTTGTGAAGTCAGGGTTGAGGTGAAAATTTTTCAGGTGCATCGCACCCAAACTCATACTAGGGGCCCTGCCCCTCTCCTTGCACCCCATGACGAACTCACCACCGAATTGATTGGTGAAATTGAAGGCTCTGAATTGACAATTAAAGGACAATCAAACTCCACATAATAAAAGAATAACATAAACTTAGAAAATGGGCGCATCAAAAAGTAATAAATTCCGAAGAGGAACAAATTATAAATAAATCGCATAGAATAGCGGCATTCCACTAAACTTTGGCATTACTTTCTTCTCCTGTTCAATGAAATCGACGCTGTTGAGAGACAAGCAGTCCCCTCCTTATGAAGTTAGCTGCGTTTTTTAATCTATCCAAAAGTAAATCAAGGACCTCCAGGAGCGTTCCATGAACCATATAATTTCGAAGAATTCACACGCATACCATATATAATTCGTTGTATTTATATATCAAACATCAAAATTTTAATATTTATTTATAGAATACCTAAATCTTTAACATCACATTAAGAATATCCCTTTTCTAATTTGGACTACACACATTTCTAGCTGGAACAAACTTATTTATTTCAATTCGATCTTAATTCAATTTAAAAATTGATTCAATTTATATAAATTTTTATCATATATCATGTGAACTTAAAATTTATATAAACATAATTAAATATTTAGAGAATAAAAGATAAGTTGATAAGCATCAAATGAGTCCAAGCACACTAATTCGCATCAAACTATGTTTGTGTAGGAGTCATTATAAGACAAAGTCGGAATATTATACTGGCATTGTGCTCATATGTTAATAAATAAGTCAAAAGCGAGCTGCTTAAATAATTGTATACAAATAGTTCGAAATCATCAAATTAAAATTCTTCGTGAGTTGTCCGGTAACTTGAAGAGAGGGAGGACAATACTATGTAAGATGCCATTATTAAGCAATTGTAAACTAATGATTATATAAGATGTCATTATTAAACAATGGAGTTTATGATAGAAGCAGAGTTGGCCATGAACAAGCAGACGAAGATACGACGAGATGGTATTTTAGTGGTAGGCCGTTGAAATTATACGATATTATTCTGCACCTGTCAAGTTAGATACCTTGCTTTATAATCAAGGTTTGAGGGTGTGGGGCGGAGCCAAAATTATATAACAAAAAATTAATAAATTTTACTATTTATACGAAGAAATCTTAGAGTTGACAATTACTCATTTTGGACATTACTTTGGGTCTGTTTGGGGTAGTTGCGAACATTCGGTGTTTCAATTGCAATTGCATGTTATCTTCTACAGGAAGTTCTTTGCGGGAAACTATCGTGGGGAAATTGGTTGTCTGTTTGTTGCAGCTGTCTGAAAACAGTTGTGGGGCAGTTGTTTCTGAAAAAATGACCATTTTGTCCAGTTCAATAAAATTGTTTAAAACATAATATAAAATAATTTTTTTAATAAACAAATTATTTAATAAACACGGGGATGACCGAGGAGCAAGTCTGATGACCTCACTTGGTCCTTCGAATTGAGCATGCTTCTCTTCTTCATCATTGCTTTTTGCCTCCGATCACCTACCAAATGTGATGAAGTTTCCTGCCTCATATCCTCGAAAGCCCTTAGATAGGCAGCTATTCTATACTTCTCCCCTTTGGAAGAAGATTCATTCATTCACCATGTCGGTGATCGAAATTCAAACAGACTGAGTGAAAAAAAAAACACAGGAATATGGGAAAAGGCGTGCCTCTTGCCACTATTTATAGGAATCACGGGCACAAAATTCAGGGGGTTTAAATATTACAGCATTAAGTAATCATAAATACTACTCGCTTTTTTATATTAAATTCTCTTATTCTCATCGCAGCATAACTTCCAAGAAGCAAGATAATCGGAAAACTAAATATGTACATGAAAATTGTGTTAAGATGCATCTCAAAACAATCTTACGACCTAAGAATAAATGACATGACAAAAGTGGGCCTACCTAAATATGACCAGGCGTCCCAGAAAGTTGATCGCTCGTGCGAGTCAGAGATCATCTGTAACAATTGAACAATGCACACTTAAATGATATCCTGAAGCCATAGACAATCAAGAGTTTGCTCAGGACATCATGGAGTCATGAGCCTCGACTATCCTCAGCGTGTCCTTCCCGCCCAAAGAGTAAGCTACTCATCAGGTTATGAAGACTCACTGTCTACCTAATGGCTAACTTTATTCAGCCGGAGGGAACCCCCCGACGAGAATTGAGAGTTCACGACTGGATCAATACATTCGACCGACTGCTTTAAACCAATCGTATCAATCTCGTCAATATCTTCTAAAAAAATTCAATCGATCGGCTCAGCCTAAAGGATCAACATGTCAATGGTGCCTATCTAACTGGTCGACCGATTGTACTGACTGCTTCAACTCATCGATCCAGCCGATTGAGTCAAATAACATCGAGGTCTTGGGCTATAGGAGTATAATTCTTAGAATAAACTGTACAAATCCTACTTAGATAGGGGCATAAATATAACTTCAACACTTGTCCTTCATTTGTCTATAAATAGGAGATTATTTCATGAATAAAAGATTACGTAGTTCCCTCATTTTAGTGTTTATTAGTGCACTCCTCTCTCTCTCCCTCTTTTTCTTTTTTCATTTGTCCTCTGCTCTATTCCTTGGGTGTGATTCATGGATCATTCTCGGATTTAACATTTATCATTTATTATTTCTTATTATTTCTCTCATAAGTGCTCATGCTATTGATTATCATTTTTTTATAACACTATCATAAATTAATATTATTTTCTCTCTCATATAATAAACAAGTTAGCTTGTGAGCCGGCTCAAACTCGTACAGTTAAACTCGAGTTCGAGCTCGAAGTCGATAAATTTAATCAAGCTCAAGTTGATCAAGCTGAGGGTTGTTTGAGCTCGACTCGTTTACACCCCTACCCTGGATTTAACTTGCTGCCGCCCATGACATCAAAACCTGAATAAATACCTTCTTTTAAATCAAGAATTTTAATTTTATAAAAAAAGAAAGAATGAATAAACCCTACTTTTATTTTTCTGGGCCTTAAATTTGGGCATATAAAATTAACGGACAAGTAAGACTTTCGACTAAATTTTGTGGACAAGACGAGAGCGTATATGCTAACATTGGTACGCAACTTTCTAAAAGAGTTTCTTACTCCCAAATTTCAATTTGTAAATTCCAGTGACAACAAGGGTGGCAACGGCTACCGATGTGGCCCAGATTCTGCAGTACATGCGGTCTATTCCGTCAGAACTCCATGCTGACTGACTTTTCGAAGGATAGTTTAGTCTGTTGATCCAACAGAAAAAAAATATGATTGAATTTCCGCCGCAAAATCATGTATTGATCTGAAACTTTGGTTAAAAGTCAGACAAAAACCTATATAAATAAATAAACAATAATATCTGTTGCAGAATGTTCTACACATGCAACAGAAACACAAACAACAAAGAACTATTTTGAATACATCCCACTATTCTCTCCTATCAAATTAATCAAAATCATAGAGAAGATAATCCCATCCAATAGATAGATCTAATATAGGATGTCCATTTATTATTCCAAACTTATTTTTCTCTTGTTTCATCAACAAAGAGAAACTAGAACATGAAATTTTTACAATATTATAATAATCGGATAGTCCGGGGTCATTATGATAAACCCCATAATTAAAATAAAAACTACCATAATAGCATTCCACATGCAATATGCAAGCTCTGTCAAATCCCTTCATCAGTTAGACATTCCCAGCCTAATAGCTGCGAGAGAATTTTTGTTCAACTGATTAGTTCGGTGCAGTTTGACATACTCTTTGTATGTGATACTACGGAACGCAGGAGCCATATTCTGCCTTTGAATCAATTTGGGTGCAGGAGCAACATCAACTCCTTCCAATGGCGGCCCAAGCGAAACTAGTACTGAAATCCTCGTGCTCTTCTCGTCAACCACGGATCTATGCAGCGCGCTCCTGTATTTGCCATTACTAAATATCTGTTTCAATAAATATGTAAGTCCCGAATTACATTTCAGTCCGGTCTGAATAGATTTTAGGAAAAATTAAATGGAATTGATTCTCCTAATAAATTGTACAAACATACCTCAACGAAATCCGAAACAATAACGAAGAAGGAGGTGGGAGTGTGGTGAACAGGAACCCATTTGCCATGGTGCATGACCTGAAGGCCGGGAAAGCTGCTGTTTTGCATGAGCAAGGTGAGGATTCCGGCGTCGGAATGAGGAGGGACACCCAAAGCCAGCTCTGGCTGAGGGCACGGAGGGTACAGATTCCCTACTATGATTTGGTGGCAGCTTTCCATATTAAAAAATTCCTCCATGTAATTCTGTTCCAGCTCCAAACTTTCGCTTATTCCTCTCATTAACTCCTTCCCGATCTCTCTAGTTTGCCTCGCGAACTCTTGTGAGCTCAATCTAGTTTTCATCAACTAGCTATTTGTTACTCATCATCGTCAATTTATTTTTATTTAAGAGAAAAATTGCAGATTAAGAAAAAATGAGAAATACTTTTGACTTAGTTTTTTTCTTAATACTTTCGGAATCCCATAAAGTATCCTGGTGAAAATTTTGAACTACGATGTATTTATGCAAACTTAACCATTAAACCATTTTAGCAAGCAAATCCATCTCTAAGAAGGACATAAGAAAATAAAAAAACCTGAAATGTTGAAGCTGTTCGGGAAAGTTGAGAATTGGGGGCGCAACTATCCTCAAATAATCCCTCCAATAACTCACACCTTTCACCTTCGGATTAAAACTTGTACCCCAAACAGCAGAGTCAAACAGCTGCCTCCCCCTGTACTCTTCCTTCTCCTCTGCCGGCAGATCAAAGAAAGCAGCGAACGCTTCCATTACTGATGTTCTCAACTCCTCTGACACTCCATGGTTCACAACCTGTACAAACCAATAACATCACTGCTTCTATATTCAATAAGAAGAAACTAATATGTGTACTGCAGCAAGATCTTTTTTTTTTTTGGTTTCTGATTTTGTTTTCTTAGTTACAAGTTGATTATTTTGTTGGGGTGTTGAGTTGGTTACCATAAAGCAGCCCCAGTCCTGACAGGCTTGAGCCAATTGTTGAATAACTTTTGCTCTCTCGGTGGGGGTTTTGGATTTGAGGAGGGAGAAGTCGATTGTGGGAATTTCTTCATTGTGGATGAGCTCGGCTGAGTTGGTGGTTGGGCTGCGGGTGATGTAATGGGATGGCAGAGCTGTGATGTTCTGATCGTTCGAATGAAGGAATTCTTTGACAGTATAATTTTGACAAGAGGTAGTCATGATTGTTGGAAAATTAGAGAGGGTAGAAATAACAGACAATTCGTCTACTTGAAAGTTTATGTAGTGATGTAGGATTCTTCTGCTTAAATAGGACTTGTTAAGGTTTCTGTAAGTTATTAGTATTGGGCGGACGGACGGCAATGTGTCGGATGGTACCGCCCATCAAATACTAAAATAATTTCCGGAAAATCAACAATCACAAAATAAAAAAAAAAAAGTGCTTTCAGTATTAATTTTCTTAACAAAAAAAAATTCGATGGTAATGTTTACGGAATTCTTTTAAAAAGAAGAGGCATAGCAAATGAAGGGAGCATAGGCGAAATTTAACCTATAATTAGTTATTTGAATTTTGAAGCTGGCTATTAATAAATTGTTGTATATCATCATACTTTTTAAATCTAAGATACATTTTGTTGGAATGTTTGATTGGATTGAAGGGGCATTTATGGGTGATTTAATAATAATTATATATTTTATTTAATTACTTTTATATCGATTTTAGATAATTTATCAAAATTATAATTGTGGTAATAAATTTATATATATATATATACACACACATACACCTAGGAAGACTTGGGCATATTGTATGAAAAGATATCTTAATTTATTAGAATTAAAAGAAAATATGACTCTAAATAGGACCAAATGGAGAAAAAGGATTCATGAAGTATTGTTGTTGTGTTATATATATATATATATATATCCTAGGAAGACTTGGTAGAGTTGGGCATATTGTATAAAAATTATCTTAATTCATTAAAATTAAAAGAAAATTTGATTCTACATAGGACGAAATGGAGAAAGGATTCATGTAGCATTGTTGTTGCTTTATATATATATATATAAAGATTAATCGATAGTCGGAGACCGCCGATCAACCCCATAGGTGGAACTGACCGAGGAGCGGACCATCCTTCCAGTTCGGTGTGCTATTCAAATCCACCAGTAGTGGGTGAGATTCGAACTCTTGACCCGAGAGACTTACACCAAAGGCTGCAACCAATGAGCCAAGGCTTTCGCACTAGCTGTGTTGTTGCTATTGTTATCACACACACACACACACACACACACACACACACACACACACACACAAAGAATTTAAAAAAAAATTGACTCTAAATATGACAAAATGGAGAAAAAGGATTCATGTAGCATCGTTTTTGTTGTTGTTGTTGTTGTTATATATATATATATATATATATATATATATATATATATATATATATATATATATATATATATTATAAAAGAACACTATAAGCTCAATTTTATTGCTCCAAATAAAAAATTACAAAACAAGGAAAAAGGTCCCAACTCACACACCCTACAAAAACACCAAAAAAATAAAAGACTGGGACATTTTTTCAAAAAAATAAAAACATACAACTCACACGACACGACCACACACAAAACACATTAATTATCTAAAACAAGAACAGAATTTAAGAAGACAGGAACAAAGTTAGAAACTATAGGACTTTGCAGATGAGTTCCAAGCTTAGCAATCCAATCAGCCACCACGTTCCCTTCACGTCTTGTATGAGTCCAGACAACATTAATACCAGCAGACAAAGCTTTGATCTTTCTAATCTGTAACACTATACTCCAATGGCAAGCATAATTTAAAGCACAAATATTTCATAAACAAAGAGAATTAGTTTCTAAATAAATATTAAGCCAACCCTTATGTTTAGCAATAAGCAGTGCAAATATTAAAGCTTCAGCTTCAGCAATTAAAGGAGACAGAGTACAAACAGGAGCAGCAAACCAGGTAAGAGGTATGCCATTCCAATCGCGACAAATGCCTCCAATACCAGCCTTCGAATTGTTCCAAGATCCATCTGTATTAATCTTAATAAAAGGAGCAGGAGGTTTGCACCAATGAACTTTGCCAATAGATTTTAATGTAAAGCTTAGATGAAGATTAAGATTATACGCTAAAGCAATAATATACTTATTGCTAGTAAACTTAAGGTCATAAACAGATAAGCTTTTATGAATATAAGAAGAAATTTGACCAATAACCTGAAATGAATTGATCACAATACCATTAAACTTAGTATTATTACGAGTCATCCAAATAAACCAGATAATAATAGAGGGAATACTACTAAGAAAGGGATGACCTTTATTATTCCAGTCAATAAACATATCAAAAATAGAATTATAGTTCTGAAAAATGTCCAGCCGATCACATAAAGCAAAGGTTTTCTGCTATATATCTTGAGCAAATTTGCAATTACTAAAAGTATGCATAACAGATTCCTCATCCATCCTACATAAGTAGCATTTAGACACTATTCTTAAACCTTTAACTTTAAGGAGATCATCAATAGGAATACAATTGTGTAACAGCCACCAAGTAAAAAAGAAATGGATGGTTTAAGCCATTTATTCCACAACCAATCCAGATCTAAACCAGTAGGAGCAGGATCAACAGAAGCAAAATTTTTAGTGATAGAGTCACCAATATTACCTTTAATCTTAGGAATATCACCTCTTCTATAAACAATTGGAATGCTAGAAATGAAATTAGCATCATTGAGCTTAAGCACACTTCTCAGCTTAAACAAATTCCATTTATTATCCTCCCAGAAATCATTAACAGTAATAAAGATATCATGAGGACCACCATAACAGTTAGCAAGAGGACCAAATGTGGTCCAATCCTCATACTAGAATGAAATATTACTAAAACCAATATCCCAGCACATCAATCTTTCAACCACATCAGAAACTTTTAACATCTCTTTCCAAATATAAGAATCAGATTTGGAAGAGGTAATAGATAAAGGGTGTTGATTGCCACAATATTTAGAATACAGCAAGGAAGCCCAAATAGAGTTATTCTCTCTAAAGTGAAACCATAATTTCATATAATTGTATTTAATAGAATCCTTAATACTTCGAAAACCCAAACCACCATTAGTAATAGGTTTACAAAGCTTATCCCAGCTTTTCCAATGAAGTCCTTTCTTACCACAACCATCCCAAAGAAGCTGTTAAATAAAATCTCAATTTTCTTAATAATAGTAAGAGGTACATTCATAACATGTATAGTATACATGGGTAAAGAAGTAATAATACTCTTCAAAAGAGTAATACGACCCCCAAAAGACAAAAATCTATTTTCCCAAGAGTGAATTTTCTTCTTAATTTTATCCACAAGATCAGAGAACAGGGAAATTCTTTTAGAATTCCTATCCAAATTAAAACCAAGATACTTAATAGGTAAATCATTAAAATGACATAAGGTATAACCAGCAATCCAATTAAGCTTAATGTTGGAGATAAATTTAGAGCCATAAAAATAACACTTTGAATAATTAAAATGTAAACCAGAGGCTCTTTGAAAATGATTAATAAGTCTCCAAACTTTCTTAATAGACCTCTTATTAGAATTAGTAAAAATGATCAAATCATCAACATAACTTAAATGAGAAATACTAGTATTGCCTTTATGCACATAGGTAAGAGAAGGATTTTCCATATAAAGCTTATTTAAACTCCTGTAAAAGTAATCAAAAGCAAGAATAAATAAATAAGGAGAAAGAGGATCTCCTTGCTTAATACCTTTAGAAGCCATGAAATGTACATAAGAATTATCATTAATAAGAAGAGAGTAGTAGTTATTATTAAGAATTCTTTAAACAAGATTACAAAAATCATTATTAAAGTCATGAGCCTTCAAAACCAGAAGTATGAACTCCCACCTGATAGAATCAAAAGCTTTCTTAATATCCATTTTAAAAATAACATTCTCATCTCTTCTACTTTTATCAATATCAAATAACAGCTCTTGTACAGTAAGAGCATGATCACTAATACTTCTACCTTTAATAAAGGCAGTTTGATTAAGAGAAATAACATGACTTAAGACATTTTGAATTCTTTTAACAATGATCTTAGAAATAAGTTTAGAAATAACAGTATTAATACTGATAGGTCTAAAAGAATTCCAAGAGTTAATATCATGCTCTTTAGGAATTAAAACAATAGTAGAACATTTGAAAATTTTAGGCAAATCAACACCATGAAAAAAATCTTGAATAGTGCCAACAACATCAGATTTAATAATATCCCAGCAGTGTTTGTAAAATTCAACAGTAAAGCCATCAGGACCGGCAGTTTTCCCATCATCCATGTCATCAAGAACATTTTTAATCTCAGTTAAAGAAGGAACATGACTAAAATTCATATGCTGTAATTTCTCAGATTGGGTGAAAAAATCTAAATTAATCATATCAAGGGAACTATTACCATTAGTAAATAAAGAAGAAAATTAATTGATACCATCATTAATAATGTCATCTTCACTGGTTAAAATATTACCATTGATATCTCTAATGGAAGAGATAAAATTCCTATTCCTTCTATTCTTGATGCAAGCATGGAAAAAAGAGGTATTTCTATCACCATTCATAAAATTATTTCTAGAGGCTTTTTGAGCATAAAAGCCCTCTTCAATATTGATAGCATAAGTAAGGTCTTTCTGAGCTTGAGTAAAAAGATCAAGATTAATAATATTATGATGATAAAGAACCTCTAAATCTTTAACTCTAATCTCGGCCTCATTAACCATTTTATTAATATTACCAAACACATTCCAATTCCAATCCCTTAACTTGTTAGCAAGATATTTATGCATATGCCAAAGTTTGTGCCCAGAATTGGGAGAAATAAAAGCCTTGTTAAAAATCCAGTTATTTCTAACAAAATCGAAAAAATTAGGATTTTGAATCCAAACATTAAGGAATTTAAAATGATATGATTTCTTATGTAACTTATTAAAAACCTTTAGCAAAATAGGAGTGTGATCAGAAGCATTAAAAGCAAGATGTAAAATTTTAAAATTAGGAAACATATTACACCAAAAGGGGTTAGCAAAAAACCTATCAAGTCTTTCAAACACGGAACCTACTATGCCGGGTAAAAGAATTACTCGAAAAACCTAAATAAAAAAGTTCAGCCTCAAATGTAGCATTATTGAAATTAGAAATAAGATTAATATTAGGAGAGAGACCACCCCTCTTCTCATCCACAGCAGAAATAATATTAAAATCCCCCCCAACAAGCCAGGGGTCATTCATAGGACCAATAGAATTAAGTAAGTTCCAAAGAATCTGTCTATCATGCCTAGTACAACCAGCATAAATAATAGAAAAATGAAATGAGATATCAAAGTAAGAAATATAAACATGAAGTAGCTGGGCATGATTAATAATCATCTCAACATTAATAAAATCTTTCCACATAAACCAAATTTTATTATTCACATTAGAAGTAAACTGAAAATTACCAATTTTTCTAACATATTTAGAATTGTTAGAAAAATTAACGGCTCCAGAATACCAAAGAAGTGAAGATTATAAATTCTGATTAACTTTTTAAGTCTATTAGAGGCATCCCTTTTGGCAATGCCTCTAATACTCCAAATTAAGGTATTAAAGTTCATCATCAGTATCTTTCCTACCTCTAGTAGATCTAGAAGTAGAAGTTACCTCATTGAAATCATTTTTACCAGCCATATGATCAGCAACAGCCTCAGGATTAATATAGCTCAATTCCCTGCTTCCTTTAAATTTCCTCCTTCGTGAAGATTTTTGAACCAGCCAATCTTCTTCTAGTTCAGTCCTGTTTAAAGTAATTTCTACATCCATATTGTCAGTAACTCTATCTCCAATAACATCTTTCCCTTTATCAACATTTTCAATAGCTTTACCAAAAATAGGATCAATCAAAGAAACAGATGGGGAATAACCTCATTAGGAACAATCATGTTCTCAGTCACAACATTCAGATCATCATTCTTTTGTTCAGAATTCAAATGTTAAACGATTGGAGGTAAATCTTTAGGTAAAGAAATGCGAACATTATTATCCATCATATCTGGGATATCAATCACATTTGAATCCACGTTAATAAAAGATCTTGCATCTTTATTAATATTTTCTTGCAAGAAAATAGGTTGTTGATTAATTTCTTTATTAGGAATGCCAACTCCTTTATTAGGAATTTTAGACTGCTTAATTTTTAACTGTGGATGCGCAATATAACAGTTCAGAAAAGTATGACCAAACATGCAGCATTTACTACAATACGGAGGAATATACTCCATTTCAACAGATTGTCAATAGCCGAACTGAATCTTCCAACCAAACTGAATCACAAAAAGGAGTTGTAACATCTCTTTCGATCAGAATACGAGCATTAGAGGGTCGATTGTAATTAACAGAAGCCATATCTATTTTCATCGGTGAGCCAAAAATTTTACCCAAAGAATATAAAACCTTCTTGTTATAGAATTGCAATTTTAACCCAGGAAATCTAAACCAGATAGGAACAATCGGAGGCTCTTCCTTAGGGTTAAAATCAACAGTCAACTTAAGAAGTTTCATATAAACTTTATCAATAAGAACTACTTTTTTAGAAAAACGTTGAGTGTAATCCGACTCATTTTCAAGTTTAATCATTAGATTCCTACCATCGATAAGACCAACATTCTATTTACCTAAAAGTTTGAGATCAGAAAAATACCTTCGTATGATCTCCTTTCTAGGATGGGCATACGTAAACTTACCGATCAAAGTATATTTTAAAGGTTCTGCAAGAAGAGTAGTTTCATCTTCGTTAAATATTAATGCTGGTTTACCATTTTTCTTAGAAGCTTTCTTCAATAAACCATCAGATCCATCTTCCCCAAACTGATCACGAAAAGAAATAGAAAACAAACAAACATTGTTAGCATAAGTAGAAGAATCAATATTACCTTTAAGTGCTTCATGAAAAGAAGGTTCATTGAGAGGATCGGCCATTCTAAGAAGCAAAAAGGCAGATCTAAAAGAATCTGAGAGAGATTCTTTTAGATCTATACAATTTACAAAGTACACGGAATGAATTATTAAAGAAATAATATTATTTTTTAGATTCATTTAAACTGAATAGCCATCTGAGAGAGATCTTGAGAATTGGCAAAAGAGAAGATGACTATAATTCAAACAATTATTTGTAATAATAATAAAAAAGAATGAAATGTACGAGAAAAAAATACTAAATAACACTTTTATGTGAATTCTTATAACAATAAATCGCTATAATACACAACATAGAGGCCATATCATAGTAACTAATTTAGGATTTAAGATGTTTCCAATTCACATCGGAACAAACTTTGCTGACATATCACATCTGCAAAATATTTTCGGTAGACTGTATGATACAATATATCCACTCTGATGGAATCGCTTTTCAAGTTTACCCTTATAAAGACTTAAATACTGGACTTTATTTCATAGAAATTAACACTAAATTACATATTCATTTGATTTAGATTGCAAATTACACTTTTACAAGATCCATAACATAACTGTTCGATTTGTTCTGAAACTTTAATGCAAGGAACTCTTTGTATGTGATTCCACGAATTTTTGTGGGGATATCAGAGCTTGCGAGCAACTTTAGCACATGAGCAATAGCATAGTTTTCATAAGATGGCGTTATTGAAGCCCGAACAGAAATTCTTGTGCTTTCATTGTTAACCATGACCCTATGCACTATGCTCTTATACCTCCCATTGCTTACAATCTGCAACAATATAATACACAATATTTTAAAAAGTAATATTAAATTCTTTAAAAGATTTCACATTTCAATTGATATAAATTTTAGTTAGTTGATTATGTATAGAATAGCTTATGGTATATTCTTTTTATAAAATAACATTAATACAGGCTTGTCATGCAACTTTTAAGTTTGAGCACATATAGAAATGATCTATTTCACTTGTGAAATAAAGATTTTTTTTTTATTTGAAAAAGAAAATAATTCTGAGAAAAAAACTTGAGAATAGAAAGTATTTGTAGAAACAAAATTATTGCACCAATAATAAAGTGAATCGAATGCACTTTGTTCAAATAAAATAATTTATTCCTAATTTAAACAAATGAAATTATAATAACATATAGAAGCATTGAAAATGAGATTTTGAATATTTACTTCTAAAGATAAAAGATAATATCACTCTAACAGTAAATAACCCTCAGTAAATAGTAGGCAATGACTTAAAGTACTGAATACACATACCTCAATTAGATCTCCTGCAAGTAACAGAAAAGTGTCGGGGATGAATTGGAGCATGACCCATTTGCCATTTTGAAGAACTTGGAGGCTATTGAAGCCTTCGTTTTGCGCGAGAAGAGTGACATAGGAGGGATCATAATGAGGTGGTAACCCCAAGACTAGCTCTGGTTGTGGGCATGGAGGATAGAAATTTCCTACCAGATTTTGGTGGATTGAATTCGGTTCTAAAGCCTCTTTCATGAAACTTTCGTCCAACCCTAGGCTTTCCCAGATTGCTTTGAGTAGTTCATTGCAGATCTCTCTAGTCAGTCGTGCATACTCTTCAGATATTGCTCTGTTTATGAGAATACAACAAGTTTTGATTTTATCATAAAATGATGCATTATTTTATAAGGAAATCCGCTGAATACAGAGTTATGAAATTAACTGTTTAATGTCTACATTTTCTTTGGAAATACAATTAATTGCAGCCACATCCTTGTTAAACATAAAGTAGTCTAAGGATTGTGATTTCACCAATAGCAGGCAATGAACTTGTTTATTTTGTTAAGGTCATCATGAAGACAATATATTGTAGTTAGTGGTTAATGCAATAGGTGGATGTTTGTTTGAGAAAAACCTTATGGATAATCCCTTGCACAAACAACACTGAATTTATCATCAAATTCAAGTCCATTCCTATTCATATAATAAAGAATGAGATCATCATCTTCAATATATGCATCAACAAATGCTAGATGATCTAAGAAACCTCTAAGTGATTCCAACAATTTGATAAATTATTTTTCACCTTTGGTGATGGGCAATAGTTTTTCTTTGAGTATTTTGGGGTGAGAGAGATTTGTATTTAGAAGAATAAGTTTACCACAAGAATTCTCAAATGTAGATGAGGAGCTTATATAAACTATAAGAGATTCAGAAATAGATGCAAACATAGCATGAAAAATAAGTTGATTTTGTTAAATCTAATGATTGCTAAGAGGATTGGGAGTTCGTTGAGTTAGTATGATGTTTTGGATGTTTTTGAGTAATGGTTGGTGCAGCTTTCCATCAATATTATCTGAAAAGATTGTAGCTTTGACGAAGAGAAGAAATTTGAGTTCTTGGGTGTGAGTTTAAAAGGGTGTTGTTAAAAAAAAGTAGATGAAGATGAGAGATGGAGGTGTGATGGTGGCAGCCATGAAGAAGGGCAATAGTAGCTAGTAATAGTGGAGGAAAAATGAGGCCAAGAGAGCTTGCTTTCATACCATAATTAATAAATATTTGTATTAGTTCTACATGATAAAAAAACTTCCAAAATACATTTCCAATAGGTTGGAGTGACATATACACGTGTGGTAGAAAATACAAGGTATTGACAGTGGATAGCCTAGCTCGTGCTGAGGTAGTCGTCTTTCCTAAATAACGAGGTGGTTAATTTGAATTTTTGTCAGTTCATTTCGAAAAAAAAATTTAGCCAGTTTTGTGAGTGATTTTCCTGTTTGTGGCCATGAAAAAAGGATAAAACTCATTAGGAATTTCTTGAATGAGAATGATTACGGATCACCATTTGATTATAAATAATAGAATTGATGACGGTCCATCATTTCTGATTGGAAGGAGTTCCCTATAATAACTCAGGGTTTACAGAATAGTATGCAGGTTCATTCATATTCATCTAGGTCTTATGACACCTTAGGGATAGTTGTGTTTAGAAATAAGAGGAAAGAAAAAATAAGGTTATATCTCCATCATAAAAACTTGAAAATGGAGGAACTAATTAAAAGAGGATATTTGAGTTTGAAATTGTTGAGAGAGAGGGAAAGAAAAAAAAAGTTCGTGGAATACTATCATGAAATGGTGCAAGGGGAAATGCCAAAAATATTAAAATGATTCCATAAACAAGTGGGATTGTTTTCGCCATTCTTTTCTCTTTTTTTTTTAAAAAAGGAGTTGCCAGCTTGTCGATCGTCGTATACTTCCCTTATTCGAACAAATCTCCCTCCCAAATCAAATAAGTGATTCGAAGAGGAGAGGAACCAATTAAGAAGGGACATACGACAAAGTGACAAACAAGAGAAAAGAAAAACATGGAGAGTCTACGTGCGATAAACCTCGCAAGGATAAGTCAAGCATGTCCGCCCAAACAAGATCGGGCGAGAGGCACCTTGAACCAATATCCGCGAAAGAAGTATCTACGTAGACTACCCATAACCGGAGAGTCGAGTGTATGTACACGTTGCGGGGTCGAGAGCACTCCCGGAGGAACGCATTCCTACTGGTTAATTACATCTTGGGGGATACCCAAGAATACTCTCGATAAAAGGAGTTTCGTTTTATATTATCATAGACCTGGGGTATAGGCAATCAAAGGGAGGTTATTCCGTGTGGGAAAGTCTCGACGCTTCAAAGTTCTCGCTAAGCCATCAGGCAGAGAGTGAGTCTCTCACATCCCAAATGGGGTAGCAGCTCATCAGCATACGAAACCCACAGAATAACCTAAATCATCTTGACGGGGTATCCCGACACGTCGAAGTACGTCCGGGCCATAAGGGCGGAGGACAAATCGTCGTATCCCGAACGGGCGGCGGCTCATCGGCATCGAGCCGTCAAAATGATATCGACGAAGTCGAGGAGCGAAAGGGCTCAACAGGGGTAGTTAAAGGAAGGAAGGAGTAATCCTAAAAGGGTAGAGGTAGCCATGTCGGGGTATCACAAACCCGTCATCCAAAGCAGTAGGACCCTAAGTCTACCCGATTTGAAGGTAGTCGATACAACACATCCTGAGATCCCCGGTCAGCAATCCAAGAATTGCATTATCCACGGGGATCTCGGTAGCCCTAAGGTCAAAGGAAGGAAACTCTATCCTATGACTATAAGCTGGAGCTCCAAGAGGTGGGTCTCACACCTGCCAAAGTGACAAGGATGCCTCGGGAAAGAAGAGAAGGGAGGTTCGGCTACAAGGCCGCAAACGCTCCAAACAAAAGGACTTACACCCCGTCTCGGTCGGGGAGCCTTCTAACACCCTAGGCGCACTAGACAACCACCTATAAAGGTATGTTGGCTCAGTCAGATTGGAGAAGCACGGGGACTCCTCCTCGAGACATGCAAATATGAATGCAGTTATCTAGAGCGGTCCTTAAGTAATGTGGAGGCTCTATTAGTATGACTTGGGTGATAGCCATGCAATGCGACCCATTTAAAATCCGGCCGAAGGCCATGCAAGAAAGTAAAAGTGCATATTTTAAAATCTTGAATATTTTAATACTAAAATTCATTTATCTTGAATATTTTATTAGGATTTTTAACATATAAAGTTTACAATTTTAGGGTCCTTAAAGAGCCTAAATGATATCGCGAAATCCCAGATCACAGAAAGAAACAAGGAAAACACATGCAGGCATGCAAATTGCAATAAAACTAAGAAAGAAAGCACTCCATAATAAAATAAAAGAGGCCAAAATGCCGCTGGACCGGCAACATAATCCAGAAAAAGAAAAATGCTGCCGGACTCCGCATATACATGCTCGGTCCTAATTCTATACATCAATATGAAAATACAGAATTAAGATACGGGGCACGAGGATCAGCTCCTAGTCCCCTCCATGTGGTTCCCGCGCAAAACGCCTCGGAACCCGTGCCCGTATCTTATTTCTGCTACAGGACTCTCCTAGACTCTAAAAGTACAAAGGAAAATAAAAAGACTCAATCCTGCATGAAAAACAAGTGTTAGCGGGAAAGCTCACACGCAAATAACGTATAATGAGCCATGCTTTATAAACGGGGGAGCTAATAGCACCTGCAAGTAAAAGGATTAGAAATCATTACTTGCTCCCCCCATAGTGGTACCTGTGTGTGTGTATAAATAAGCATGGATCCCTGCAAAAAAAGCGCCCTAACACACTACCATACATATGCAGCATGCAATCACATCACAGACAAATTGCAGAAGAAAGATACCGGCTGAGAGCGACCAATCCATCAAAGAACAATAGCCAGGCATTAAAAAGACTACCTAGCAACTTAAGTCCTAGCCTAGCACACCATCTAACGAAAGTGCACAAACGTAGTGCCTAAGTGCAGGGTAAGTCCGGGTTTAGTATGACTTTGACGGGGTCGCCATACCGGCCTCGACCTAAAGATCTGAAGGATCTAAAGGGCGTCACGAAGAGGGGTGACACAAGTTAGATCCAATGGATCCTTAGCACAATCATACTTGTGCCGATCCCGATGACTTAATTCGCATTGCTCATTGGGATCAACCCGACAAGCAATGCTCGTTAAGGCATCGCGACCAGACACGAGGTCACTCTCCTAACGAGTAGGACAAGCCATCGAGGAATGGGTAAGCAAACGATCATGCAAGAAGCCCACATTGTGATTGCTCGACTGAAGTACGAAACAAACATAACGGGCGTCCAAAAGGGCAAGCACACACGTCATGCAAAATACAAGGATGCTACATGCAAAGAGAATGCACCAAAGTGGTGAAGGTGGAGTATACCGTGAAGGCAGTGACTCGAAAGAGTGGGCATGTCGTAGTGGCGGCGACCCAAAAGGATGGGTATGCGGGGAGGCGAGTGACCGAAGGTGGAATAAATCTCACCAGGGAGAATCATAAAAGTGCGGTGCGAATGGAAATGCGAACACGGAATATGGTGCAACATGCGACCGGACCAACATGCACAAACGTACAAACATGCAATATAATGCAATAAGTGATCACATGCAAAATGCAACAAGATGGAGCATGCACATGCAACACAACCCCAACACTCGACGGCATGTCGAACTCGTCCTAACGACCTCACATAGGTACCTAGGGTTAACGCTCTTGGATGTGCGGCATCGCCGCCTCCGGCTTGGCGTGGCTACGTGGAGGGCTTCCCCTCCGATTTCTCATGGGGAAACTCGCCACCGTTCGTAGGGCGGACTAGCTACAAAGCTTTTCCGCTCTACGAACGCCCCGATCTTATAGGACGGACTAGCTACAAAGCTTTTCCCGTCCTCTAAGATCGAACTCGACTAATCCCTCCGAGGGAGATTAGGAGCGCCAAAACCGTGTGAAATTGGGATTCCAACCCAGCAGGATTAAGATCTAAAGCTCAGAACAGCGAATCGCTAGGCTACGAACAGGAATTGGCCAACACACAAGATTCCTAACCTATAGCTCACTCTAGGTAAATCAATGATCCATCACATAGGCGGCTCGACCGGTCGACACATGTCGTCCGGCACCTCCACCCCACGTGGGCGATCGAACCCACGTGTCTAGATCGGACTAAACCTAGGGTCGGCTAAGGGATAAGAAAATCTCACCGCCGCGAAGGTTGAAGACGCGTTCTCTTTATGCTGAAGAAGAGCCCACGTTTCCGGCGAACCGCCGGTGTTCGATCCACGTGCCGACACGCCTCGCAATATGTATCTCGTCGAGCATGCAGGGAACGAGAAAAAGACTCAATGAGGGCGAGAGACACACCTCGCAACAAAACCACGCAAACAAGGGAGGAATACGTGAGGAATGAGATGTATCAAAATAAATAATTCAAGCATAATAAAAATGCATCGAAACATATACCTTAGCGGGAGGGGTCTCCCGACGACAGCGACAGAGGGGAAACCACGAGGTGAAAGACGCTCGCACCTCCTCGAACAGCGATGATGTCCGCTGTTTCGCGACGTCGAGGTGCTCCGGCGAAGTATCTGGTCGCCGGGAAGGTACGACGGTGACGCATAGAGACTAGCTCGTCGGCGGCGAGCACCGTGAACGGAGGAAATGCAAAGGAGAACCCAAAATATGGAGTTTCACCTCGCTGATTTTCTCCGGCGTAGATGTGATTCCGACGAGGCAAAAATCCGGCGAGGAAGAGGTGGTGTGGCCAAAGTGGGAGAGAGAATCCATGGGAGCTCTCTCTCTCTCTCTCTCTCTCTCTCTCTCTCTCTCGGGTAGGAGCAGGGGACGACAGTGGGAGGAAGATACGCCATCGAGGAACGCCGGTGAGGCTCTAGCGGCGAGAGGCGTCGCGGCGATGAGCCCGTCGCGACCGAGCGAGCAAGGGCTAGGGTAGGCACACGAAAGATGGCGGCACTGGACGGCTTGGCCGGCAGCTGGAGGAACTCCGGTGGGGGAGAAGATGTCGGCGAGGAGCGGCCGCCTGCGAATCCGAGCAAAACGGCGAGCTCAGGGCTAGGGTTCGCGTAATCGGGTTGGTGGCTGCTCTTTCGCGATTCTGGGAGAGGGAGGGATGCGATGTTTTATAAGATAATATAATAATACTATTATTATAATAATAATGATAATAATAATATTATTATTATAATTATCCTCCGCGTTCTTTTAAATCGTACACGTCCTCGCAGCGAAGTAGATGTCCCTCTTAGCTAAAATCGACGTTCCGGACGCAATGGTGCGGCCCGTTTGGTCATTCGGGGTCGTTCGGGGCCGCTCAAGCCACTTTTTGATCAAATGGGCCAAAAAAGAATAATCCACATGTTTTAAGCCCGTTTGCGATGTCGTAGCAAAATGAACATCCTCCGTAGGTCAAATCGACGTCCCGGACACAATCGTGTGATCCGTTTCATCATCCGGAATCGTTTGGGTGATTTTTGACGATCGGGCTAAAAACGATAATTTGCACAATTTTTACCCCGCCCTTGAAGCTGTGGCAAAATAGACGTCCTCTCTAGGTAATATCGATGTTCCGGACACACTCGCGTGGTCCGTTTCATCGTTCGAGGTCATCTGAACAAGCTCGCATGTAGATGAGCCAATTTGAGCTAATTTCCCGCGCGACGCTTCAAGTAACACTTGTCGACCCTGGTATGCTCGAATGGACATCCCATGCATGCAATATATAAAAAAAATGATGCCAACAAAGGACCCCCAACAAGTGTGGTGCGCCGCTGAGGCACAGTGCACTTGTTGGAAGCATCCTTAAAAGAGAGCATCTCTTGGTAGTCGATGTGACGTCCCAAGAAAGAGTACAAGAAAACTCGACCGAGGCCGGATAGACTGGACATGGTATGGTCAAGAGTGTGGCTAACCTTGCGTGACCGGTCAATCACTAAAAATAGGTTCAGAGGCCGTAAAGGCATAACCTAAAAGGGTGGTTCAGAGGCCGTAATGGCACAACCACAATACTAGGTTCAGAGGCCGTAAAGGCGTAACCTATGGGGGTGGTTCAGAGGCCGTAATGACATAACCACAATAATAGGTTCAGAGGCCGTAAAGGCATAACCTAGGGGGTGGTTCAGAGGCCGTAGAGGCAAAACCACTAAAATAGGTTCAGAGGCCGTAGAGGCATAACCTAGGGGGTGGTTCAGAGACCGTAGAGGCATAACCACAAAGGATCCCAACCAGGCCGAAAAACTGGGCAGGGTATGGCCAGGGGTGGTGGTCAGCAGTCGAAGCTAACTGTCCACCGAAGAGCTCAGCCAGGCCAGATAAACTGGACATGGTATAGCTGAGAAAAGATTTGCCTGACCTCATTCGAAACGGCAATGTCGATCTGTCTAACCTCATTCGAAACAACAGAATCAATGAAAATCCCGTACCTGACCACATTCGAAACGGTAGGAGAGAAGGACCCAACCGAGCCGGATAAGCTGGACATGTTTGGGTCGGGGTTTTGTCGACCTTATTCGAAACGGCAATATCAATCTGTTTGACCTCATTCGAAACAACAGAATCGATGAAAACCCCATACCTGACCACATTCGGAACAGTAGGGGAGAAAACTCAGTCATCTCCTGTGACCAAATCTCCTGTTATGTTTCCTCTGAAAGAGACCCTGATTGTGAGTCTACTGATCTCCTTGAGACGAAACACCCATCACTTTAATCAGGTGGCTATAAAGCACAACATATCCTGATCAGAGGTGGCAATCAAACCAATGAGTATAAAGTATGGTTGACCCAAAAGAAAAAGAGAGAGGTGGTTCAGAGGCCGTTAAGGCATGACCAAACATAGTGGTTCAGGGGCCATAAAAGCATAACCACATAAATAGGTTCAGAGGCCTTAAAGGCATAACCTAGGGGTGGGTTCAGAGGCCGTAGAGGCATGACCCAAGGAAAGTCTGAAGAAGAGATACTCTCATAAATGAACCGGCCCAAAAGGGACATATGGTCTGAGAAGTATCGAAAGGCTAATGAGCCGGATACGACAATATATTCTCATAAAAGAGCTGACTAGAACGTCATATAGCTCGAGAGGTGTCGTATCAAACGACTACATAGCCAAAAAAATGTCAAAAGACAGGATGTCCTCGTAACAGAGCCGACTAAACTGTCATATGGCTTGAGGAACAAGGCTAGAAAGCCAAAAGCGTCCGGAGACGGGATACTCTCGTAAATGAACTGGCCCAAAAGGGACATGTGGTTCGAGAAGTATCGAAAGGCTAATGAGCCGGATATGACAATATATTCTCATAAGAGCCGACTAGAGCGTCATATAGCTCGAGAAATGTCATAACAAACGACTACGGAGCCAAAATGTCAAAGGATGAGATGTCCTCGTAACAGAGCCGACTACAGTGTCATATGACTCGAGGAACATGGCTAGAAAGCCAACAGTGTCCGAAGACGGATGTTCCCATAAGGAAGCCGACTAAAGTGTCTCATAGCTCGAGAAACATCAGGGTATATGGCTATGTGAAGCCGAAAAATGCTCTCATAAGAGAACCAGCCGAAATGGGCATGCGGTTCGAGAGACCTCAAAGCCAAATGGCTACGAAACCCGATGTGCCTCATAATAAGGTCTTATCATCAGGGGTCGGCCAAGTGAAGGCAATATTGCCGTTGATCGGAACATCAAATGATCAGGAAGGTATATATCTCGATCGAGGTAGTTTAGGAGATATGTATTCTGACTACACATCAAGTAGAGTAGGAGGTACATATCCTACTTCTCATATCAAACGGCACAGGAAGTATGTATCCCGACCAAACATATCAAATAACACAGGAGATATGTATCCTGATTGAATGTATCGAGATGACACGGAAGGTATGTATCCCGGTCGAATACTAAAATGGACAAGAGCTATGTGTCTTGCCTACACGTCAAATGAGCATCCATAAGGTGAAACAACATGAGGCAAGATGCTCAAAGTATAGTCGGATGTCAAATTACTCCGACAGAACATGGATCGGTGGTAAGACCGATACAGCATGTCACTCGACATGGCGGATAGAACCAACCAAAGTAGTCGAAAATATCAAATAGGACAGGAGAGAGGTATCCTGCCTATGCATCAAATGAGCGACCATATGGCTAAAATAGCCTGAGGTATCGTGCTCAAAGTATATGCTGGATGCATGGAGCGATCCAACTAAACATGGATCGGAGATAAGGCCGATGCAACATGTTACTCGATGTGGCAGACAAAACTAACCAAATAATCGAAAAAATTAACGGGGTTAGCTAACTGAAATGGTCTAACCAATAAAGTGCTTTTATGTAAGCACTAGCGAGACAAATCTCGCAGGGGATTCTCCCATTTAGCAAATAATTATCTTTGGGAGGCATCAAATATCCCGGTGTATACATGGATCAAGCGAGCGGCGATACAACATGTCATTCAATGAGGCGGACCAAACTAACCAAGCCAATCGAAATATCATCGAGGTGGACTCACAAGTCCAAATGTAGAGTGTTTTAAGCAAGCACTAGCGAAATAAGTCTCGCTAAAGTGGCCCTCAAAACTAGCGAAGTAGTTGTCGCTGAGGAGAGCTCAATGGATATTTCTGCAAGAGCCGGCTAAGGCAATTCTGTCGGGGACAATGCGAGGCGAATGTCATGCATCAAAAATGCAAGCGACTAGGGACATGGATCGGATAGACGATAAACGAAGTCTAAAATCGATACAACATGCCGCTCCGATAAAGCGATGAAAATTGACCGAGTCGAGCGATCGAAGAGGGTGGATGGTCAAAACATACCAACCACTATACGATACTGCAACCGGAAATTTGGTAGAATGAATTCCAATGGGGAATTACCACAGTATCCAAGAGTGGTTGGTAAAAAAAAAATATAGCATTCCAACCGCATGGGTGCATAGATCTCAGACCAACCCAAAAACATCCTCCTAAGAGGGAAAATGCCGCACTCATTTGAAATGAGTGGGAGACTCTAATTCGGACCCACACAGGGTGCTCGAACGAATAGAGGAGTCGAGGAAAGAAGTATGGCTTTCCCGCACAAAAGAGGCATTAATCGAACTTGACCTCAGTCGGTCGAGACATACGAGAAAGCTTGGGCAAAATAGAGTGCTCCAACGAATGATATTTAGCGGAAGACCAAAACATATCCTTTAAGAGGGAATACACCACACTCATCCGAAGTGAGTGGGCCCAAGCATATCCGTAAAAAGGTGCTCAGTTCGGACCCAATGTAGAATGGGTAACCGAACAAGAATGCTAGGAAAAGTCATGACTTTCCTGCATGAGACAAATATCAATCAAAATCGACTGTCAATCGAGATATTGTGAAGGTTAGCTAAGCAAGATATGATAACCATAATTGCAAGATATGATAAACATAAAGCTATGCTCAAATCCTCCAAAAAGAGGGTATCTTCCACTCTCACTGTGACGAGAGGGACGAATGTATCTACCCCACTCATTTATGATGGGCGGGACACACTTGCTCGAACCCGCTCGAAGCGAGGAGCCAAAGAGAAAAGATAAGAGAAGTACTTGGCTTCTCTTACACCGATCTTGGTTGCACTAGGTATAAGCCGCTCGTAAGACTTCCACTTTATCTGTTTAGCAATTCAGCAATCAGTTTTAAGAGATGCACAAGACCTCTCTTACTTGCAATGAAGCAAAGGAATGGGTGGGTGTGCAGTGTCGTACAACATACCCACAAAGAAGGCTAGCCAACTTCCGAAGGAAGGACTGCCAGGAACCCGAAGGTCAACACATAAAGTGTACAAGAAGGTGGGTAAAAAGCCCACAAGATGGAAAGCCTTTCTTCGGAAGGAAGGGCCACCGGACCCAGAGGGTCGCCACATAGTACGTAAGGGTGGTGGGTGAATAGTCCACACACAAGAAGGAGAGTCAACTTCCAAGGAAGGACTGCCGGACCCAGAGGGTAGACACATAAAGCGTAAAGATGGTGGGTGAAGAGCCCACAAGATGGCAAGCCTTTCATCTAAAGCAAGGGCTGCCGGACCCAGAGGGTAGACGCATAAAGCGTAATATAATGTGGGTGTACGGTATGTCGTACAACATGCCCACAAAGCTATTGAGAGCCTTCCATGTCATTTACATTTTTTTATTGGTATTAAATATTATATTTTTTTATTATTCCCAACATAAGTCGTTATGGGGAACGATTTGGCGTGACATGCCAACTCAATCTGGTAAGTGGAGCTCTCAAGTAAGCATCCTAGACTCGTGACCAGATATACCATGCAAAATATAAGATTTGCAAAATTCAGGTCTAGGTGGGATTTTCCTCAAGTACTCTTCCCTAGTCCTTGTCCTTTAATTATTTTCACCCTTAGCCTAGATAGGCCTCGTCGTTCGTATCCGGGTGTAAAGAAAATGTTTTCATTTTGGAGATGTCTTTAAATCCATTAATAATTTATCAGTCATCTCAATGTCACTTAAACAATTATCTGAACCTTAATATTCTAAGGATCTTACCAGGAGAATTTTGAAATCAAAAGGTTCTTTATATCGAAATTTTTTATTTCCCACTCACCTCAAGCTTCTTCTCAGGAGTGTTGATCATTTTTTTTTCAATCCTTTTTCCTTTTTTTATTTTGAAGCCTTTCACACTTTTTTTTATCTCTCCTGAGAATTACTATATCTGGTGAGCTTCTTTTTGTTATAAAGTAATTTATTCTGACTCAAAAATCTCCTGAAGAAAGATTCTTAGAATTTTATGGTACATTACTTGTCAAGCTTCCATCGGTCTAGCTGAATGGAAAAGTAAGAGAACTAAATAGTCTCTGAAACTACTCACAATTCAATGACACTCATCCAGTCACTCTGAGGTGTTCTCAGGACTTAGGTGAAAGTTCATTAAAGTAAGGGATTCGGTCATCAAGACATAATTCAAATCCCCCGAACCATGAAGATCAGCAAATCCTAAGAAGGTGCATACATGGTCTGGCTTAAACCCATCCTCAGGATCTATCATAGATTCAACCTCAAGAAATATCGAAGGAAAATCCAAGATAAGATCAACTGAGGGGTGTAGTTCCTTTCGGAACCATCTCAACGGCCTCAGTAAATGGAGCCGGAACATCAAGAGGTACAGGGATAAGAATCCACTGCCTCTTGATCAACGTATATCTTGGTTAGATAAGCAGAGAGGTCTAACCGGTAGTGTCGGATATCGAGGTATCACGACGAGTCATGGACTGATTTATCATGACAAAGTACTTTAATCGATTCGACATGAATATTGACAAGGTGATAAGAATCAACCAAGTCGAACAAAATATCCACGAGGTTGGATATAGGAGATGAATCCATCTCGCGGTGATGTTTTCTCACCAAGAACGAGACTAAAAAGTCGATAAGATTCTAGATGGGTGAGGCACCAAATCCTAGTCGGGTTTAAAGTAGGCGACTAAGTCGAATGCTTAGACATAAGTGGTCGTAGCAAAGAAATGCTCTCATCGAGAGCTTAGCCAAAAGGCAAACATAGCTTAAATCAAATGAGGCACTCTCGAAACGGCTGCGGGAGATGTGCATCCCGACTAAACATGGATCGACTAAGGCTAGCAAAATGGACTAGTCAATATAACATGTTATCAACAAAAGATTTTTTTTGGGTGTCCCCCAATCGGAGTATAAAACATCCATTATAGCCTTGCTTAATAGGTGGAAAGAGGTAGGATAAAACACTCTTCAAAGCAAAGGCGAGTAAACCCCACGCCGTCAAATGTAGAAAGTTATTCAACATGCAGCGTTGGAATATCAAGAGACATGGTGGCAAGAATTTGCCTAACCCAATGGATATTCGCCGAAGGAAGACGATCAAGTTTTGTCCCAAAAAAAAGGTGAGAATCGACGGGGTATGCCCCGGATCTCCCTTTATCGACATAGGACAAATTCACCTAGCGCGATGAAAAGGAAGCCACAAAATTTTCCTCATGATTTCAGGAAAGAGTTAGCACATCATGTATGGGCAAAAGTCGCTCCAACGGGATCATCGATGATACCTGGCACAACATCTGGTAAGTGGCACTAAATACCATGCCAAGGGTTCCATGCAACTCCTCGGCGAGTCTCATGTCCTACACAACAGATGGCAAACATCCAGATCTCGTAATGGACTGAGAGGTATAACTTGGTCTCCTACTATGAGAATCATGGGAGTATGGTAAGTAGAGGAGTTCTTACACAACATGCTTAGATATTTCAGAGATCTAAGCAAAGAACTCATCTCTAGAAATAGGACCCTGTCCTCTCAAAGAGGAAACTAGAATCTCAACAGGTAAAGAGACATGCGGCTAAGTCAGCCACTATGGTTGTAGCAGTCTGTTCCTATTCTTCTGGACGCCCTTGCCTAATGTAGGGACAAGCGAGACCTCAGAGAAACCTGAACAAGCTGAGGTCGGGACAATCGTCGAACCGGAAAAACATTTCCACTTAAAGAGGAAGATGCTCCTACGATCTTCTAAGTCAGAAAACTCGTGGTAGCAACAGCAGTACGGATTGAAAGGTGAGAATGACTTACATCCGGAGGAGGGAAGAATCCCAAGCTAACCCGACTGGAGTGTGGTCCACATAATCAGACAGAGGAGAGAAAATGATTCTCAGGCGACGGGATATTAGCGTCATCCCATGCTATAACCGAAATAAGTCATGGCGGGGACATACCACACCGCTAGGGGACGGAAAAATAGATTCTCAGCCGACGGGATTTAGCACCGTCCCGGGCCAGAACCAAAACAAGCCATGACGTCGACATGGTCCACAACGTCGGAGGACGAGAAATGTGATTCTCGGCCTTGAGATTTAAGTATAAATCTTGGGCCGGAACCAAAATAAATCATGGCGGGGAAATACCGCACCGCCAGAGGACAATACCGTAGCAGGTAACTCTAGCACTCTTACATAATGTAACATCCGTGAGGATGAAAATCCTCAACATATGGAAGAAATAAAATAGAGGCTAGTAAACAGGAAAGAGCATTGTAGCGTACCGCCATCTGGCACAAGTCATTTCCTCGAGGAAAAAGTAACACCAATGCGGGTTGCTACAATGAAAGTAGTACTACATGCACAACTCCTTTTCAAAGGGGGGCCACGTAGCAAATGTCCAATGAGGACGTGGTCCGCTCAACAGGGACAGTAGAAAACATGACTCAAAACGGGGGCCGAAGGCACCTCCTAAACGGGAGTCAAAATGGGTATAAAAACTCGATACAAGCAATGTCGCTAAATTTGCGGCAATCTATTCCTAGTCCTCCCGGCCTTCTGCCTAATCCGGGGACGGAGTGGATCCTCGAGAACAGAAAGAAACCTAGAACAGAAAGAAAGTTGGGACAGATGTCACAACGACGACAGCAGTGACAAACCTACTGCTAAAAGAAGACTCACCTGCCTATGGCAAGGAGACACGTGAGAACACGGAATGACAAGTCTAGAAAAGACTGTCAGGTGCTGCTGCGCATCGTTATCAAACGACGGCCTCTCTTAGCAAAATAAACAGATGCGGCGCGAGCCACTGCAGCAAAATAGCTAAATGTGTATGACTCCCCTTTTAATGAGGACACAGGGGAAAATGCCTCATAGGGCGTAGAAATAACTCAATATGCACGTCTCTCCTTTTAAGGGGGAGGGCACAGAGATAATGCCTCAAAGTGAGTAGGATTACGTAAGGTAACCCCACATGGGTGCTCGAAGGAACTGAAGGTTATGACACCCTCAGGAGCACTGAAAAAAACGCTCGGGGAGAGGGGAAAGAGTTCTCCACTGGCGGCAACGATCGTGTCCACCTTCACCGCTCTTCCGCATAGCGGGGCAAAAGGGACAAGGATCGAAAGTAAGGAAATGTTATGAAACCGATCATAAACTACAACGACATCGATGCATGCGATAATGTTGCGGCCGAAATGTCGAGGGTGAGAGAAGGGATAGAATGTATCGAGTTGCTACCCTAGCAGGCGACACATGGACCGAAAACCGAGGTCTCACAAAAGGCTCAGCGCGTGACTCGAAGGAAGAGAACCGAGGTCACGATAATATGAGCGAAACTCCAAGTATGGAGAGAGGCTATAACCCCGGAAAAGCGAAGCTCCAAGTATGGAGAGAGAGACTCATCCCCAGCGGAGTCGCCAGTTTTGCGAATACGCTGGGATCCGCAAGACTCATAAGCGAAAACTACAAGTATGGAGAGAGAGACTCATTCCTCAGCGGAGTCGCCAGTTTTGTTTTCGCCATTCTTTTCTCTTTTTTTTTAAAGGAGTTGCCAGCTTGTCGATCGTCGTATACTTCCCTTATTCGAACAAATCTCCCTCCCAAATCAAATAAGTGATTCAAAGAGGAGAGGAACCGATTAAGAAGGGACATACAACGAAGTGACAAACAAGAGAAAAGAAAAACATGGAGAGTCTACGTGCGATAAACCTCGCAAGGATAAGTCAAGCATGTCCGCCCGAACAAGATCGGGCGGAGGCACCTTGAACCGATATCCGCGAAAGAAGTATCTACGTAGACTACCCATAACCATAGAGTCGATTGTATGTACCGTTGCGGGGTCGAGAGCACTCCGGAGGAACATATTCCTGCTTGGTTAATTACATCTTGGGGGATACCCAAGAATACTCTCGATAAAAGGAGTTTCACTTTATATTATCATAGACCTGGGGTTTAGGCAATCAAAGGGAGGTTATTCCGTGTGGGAAAGTCTCGACGCTTCAAAGCTCTCACTAAGCCATCAAGCAGAGAGTGAGTCTCTCACATCCCAAATGGGGTAGCGGCTCATCAGCATACGAAACCCACAAAATAACCTAAATCATCTTGACGGGGGTATCCCAACACGTAAAAGCATGTCCGGGCCATAAGGGCAGAGGACAAATCGTCGTATCCCGAACGGGCGGCGGCTCATCGGTATCGGGCCGTCGAAATGATATCAACGAAGTCGAGGAGCGAAAGGGCTCGACGGGGGTAGTTAAAGGAAAGAATGAGTAATCCTAAAGGGGTAGAGGTAGCCGAGTCGGGGTATCACAAGCCCGTCATCCAAAACGGTAGGACCCTAAGTCTGCCGAACGTGAAGGTAGTCGACCCGACACATCACGAGATCCCGGTCGACGATCCAAGAATTGCATTATCCACGGGGACCTCGGTAGCCCTAAGGTCGAAGGAAGGAAACTGCATCCTATGATTATAAGCTGGAGCTCCGAGAGGTGGGTCTCACACCTTCCGAAGTGGCAAGGATGCCTCGGGAAAGAAGAGAAAGGGAGGTTCGGCTACAAGGCTGCAAACGCTCCAAACAAAGGACTTACACCCCGTACGGGTCGGAGAGCCTTCTAACACCCTAGGCGCACTAGACAACCACCTATAAAGGTATCTTTGAGTCGGTCGGATTGGAGAAGCACGGGGACTCCTCCTCGGGACATGCAAATATGAATGCGGTTATCCAGAGCGGTCCTTAAGTAATGTGGAGGCCACTATTAGTATGACTTGGGTGATAGCCATGCAATGCGACCCATTTAAAATCCGGTCCGAAGGCCGTACGAAAGTAAAAGTGCATATTTTAAAATCTTGAATATTTTAATCCTAAAATTCATTTATCTTGAATATTTTATTAGGATTTTTAACATATAAAGTTTACAATTTTAGGGTCCTTAAAGAGCCTAAATGATATCGCGAAATCCCAGATCACATAAAGAAACAAGGAAAACACATACAGGCATGCAAATTGCAATAAAAGCAAGAAAAAAAGCACTCCATAATAAAATAAAAGAGGCCAAAATGCCGCTGGACCGGCAACATAATCCAGAAAAAGAAAAATGTGGCCGGACTCCGCATATACATGCCCGATCCTAATTCTATACATCAATATGAAAATGCAGAATTAAGATACAGGGCACGAGCATCAGCTCCTAGTCCCCTCCACGTGGTTTCCGCGCAAAACGCCTCGGAACCCGCGCCCGTATCTTATTTCTGCTACAGGACTTTCCTAGACACTAAAAGTACAAAGGAAAATAAAAAGACTCAATCCTGCATGAAAAACAAGTGTTAGTGGGAAAGCTCACATGCAAATAACGTATAATGAGCCATGCTTTATAAACGGGGTAGCTTATAGCACCTGCAAGTAAAAGGATTATAAATCGTTACTTGCTCCCCCCATAGTGGTACCTGTGTGTGTGTATAAATAAGCATGGCTCCCTGCAAAAAAAACGCCCTAACACACTACCATACATATGCAGCATGCAATCACATCACGAGCGAAGTGCGGAAGAAAGACACACGGCTAGGGCGACCGATCCATCGAAGAACAATAGCCGGGCATCGAAAAGACTACCTAGCAACCAAAGTCCTAGCACTAGCACACCATCTAACAAAAGTGCACAAACACAGTGCCTAAGTGCGGGGGTAAGTCCGGGTTTAGTATGACTTTGACGGGGTCGCCATACCGGCCCCGACCTAAAGATACGAAGGATCTAAAGGGCATCACGAAGAGGGGTGACACAAGTTAGATCCAATGGATCCTTAGCACAATCATACTTGTGCCGATCCCGATGACTTAATTCGCATTGCTCATTGGGATCAACCCGGCAAGAAATGCTCGTTAAGGCATCGCGGCCGAGCACGGGGTCACTCTCCTAACGAGTAGGACAAGCCATCGAGGAATGGGTAAGCAAACGATCATGCGAAAGCCCACAATGTGATTGCTCGGCCGAAGTATGAAACAATCACAACGGGCGCCCAAAGGGCAAGCACACACGTCATGCAAAATGCGAGGATGCTACATGCAAAGAGAATGCACCAAAGTGGTGAAGGTGGAGTATACCGTGAAGGCGGTGACTCGAAAGAGTGGACATGTCGTAGTGGCGGCGGCCAAAAGGATGGGTATGCCGGGGAGGCGGTGACCCGAAGGTGGAATAAATCTCACCAGGGAGAATCATAAAAGTGCGGTGCAAATGGAAATGCAAACACGGAATATGGTGCAACATGCGACCGGACCAACATGCACAAACGTACAAACATGCAATATAATGCAATAAGTGATCACATGCAAAATGCAACAAGATGGAGCATGCACATGCAACACAACCCCAACACTCGACGACATGTCGAACTCGTCCTAACGACCTCACATAGGTACCTAGGGTTAACGCTCTTGGATGTGCGGCATCGCCGCCTCCAGCTTTGGCGTGGCTACGTGGAGGGCTTCCCCCTCCGATTTCTCGTGGGGGAAACTCGCTACCGTTCGTAGGGCGGACTAGCTACAAAGCTTTTTCCGCTCTACGAACGCCCCGATCTTATAGGACGGACTAGCTACAAAGCTTTTCCCGTCCTCTAAGATCGAACTCAGCTAATCCCTCCGAGGGAGATTAGGAGCGCCAAAGCCAGTGGGAAATTGGGATTCCAACCCGGCGGGATTAAGATCTAAAGCTCAGAACAGCGAATCGCTAGGCTACGAACAGGAATTGGCCAACGCACAAGATTCCTAACCTATAGCTCACTCTAGGTAAATCAACGATCCATCATATAGGCGGCTCGACCGGTCGACACATGTTGTCCGGCACCTCCACCCCACGTGGGCGATCGAACCCACGTGCCTAGATCGGACTAAACTTAGGGTCGGCTAAGGGATAAGAAAATCTCACCACCGCGAAGGTTGAAGACGCGTTCTCTTTATGCTGAAGAAGAGCCCACGTTTCCGGCGAACCCCCGGTGTTCGATCCACGTGCCGACACGCCTCGCAATATGTATCTCGTCGAGCATGCAGGGAACGAGAAAAAGACTCAATGAGGGCGAGAGACACACCTCGCAACAAAACCACGCAAACAAGGGAGGAATACGTGAGGAATGAGATGTATCAGAAATAAATAATTCAAGCATAATAAAAATGCATCGAAACATATACCTTAGCGGGAAGGGTCTCCCGACGACAGCGACAGAGGGGAAACCACGAGGTGAAAGAGGCTCGCACCTCCTCGAACAGCGACGATGTCCGCTGTCCCGCGACGTCGAGGTGCTCCGGCGAAGTATCTGGTCGCCGGGAAGGTACGACGGTGACGCATAGAGACTAGCTCGTCGGCGGCGAGCACCGTGAACGGAGGAAATGCAAAGGAGAACCCAAAATCTAGAGTTTCACCTCTCTGATTTTCTCCGGCGTAGATGTGATTCCGACGAGGCAAAAATCCGGCGAGGAAGAGGTGGTGTGGCCAAAGTGGGAGAGAGAATCCATGGGAGCTCTCTCTCTCTCTCTCTCTCTCTCTCTCGGGTAGGAGCAAGGGACGACAGCGGGAGGAAGATACGCCGGCGAGGAACACCGGTGATGCTCTGGCGGCGAGAGGCGTCGCAGCGATGAGCTCGACGTGACTGAGCGAGCAAGGGCTAGGGTAGGCACCCGAAAGACGGCAGCACTGGACGGCTTGGCCGACAGCTGGAGGAACTCCGGCGGGGGAGAAGTTGTCGGCGAGGAGCGGCCGCCGGCGAATCCGAGCAAAACGGCGAGCTCGGGGCTAGGGTTTGCGAAATCGGGTTGGCGGCTGCTCTTTCGCGATTCTGGGAGAGGGAGGGATGCGATGTTTTATAAGATAATATAATAATATTATAATTATAATAATAATGATAATAATATTATTATTATTATAATTATCTTTCGCGTTCTTTTAAATCATACACGTCCTCGCAGCGAAGTAGATGTCCCTCTTAGCTAAAATCGACGTTCCGGACGCAATGGTGCGGTCCGTTTGGTTATTCGGGGTCGTTCGGGGCCGCTCGAACCACTTTTTGAGCAAATGAGCCAAAAAAGAATAATTCACATAGTTTAAGCCCGTTTGCGATGTCTTAGCAAAATGAACATCCTCCGTAGGTCAAATCGACATCCCAGACACAATCGTGTGATCTGTTTCATCATCCGGAGTAGTTTGGGTGATTTTTGACGATCGGGCTAAAAATGATAATTTGCACAATTTTTACCCCGCCCTCGAAGCTGTGGCAAAATAGACGTCATTTCTAGGTAATATCGATGTTCCGGACACACTCACGTGGTCCGTTTCATCGTTCGAGGTCATCTGAACAAGCTCGCAGGTGGATGAGCCAATTTGAGCTAACCGCGCGACGCTTCAAGTAACACTTGTTGACCCTGGTATGCTCGAATGGACATCCCATGCATGTAATATATAAAAAAAAATGATGCCAACAGGGATGGCTCTCAAGCAGATAACTATAGGGGCCGTAGATAACTTCCAATATTGAATTTTTTTTTATGTATTACCTTCACAGTGTAAACTTTGATTTTGTTTGGCTTGAAAGATTCACGCTTCCCTTTTTGTTGAGACTAAGCATATTTAAGCTTTAAGAAATTATGTACTTGTGCTCATTAAATTCATATATATATGTGGCTTTCCCATAGCGAATCAAATCCAGAATACTCTCATATATAGGAATGCTTATTTATCTAACCCACATAAATGTGTCTTTTCATGATACTCTATCTATTTTTATTTCATTATATCTACATTGCATTCACTTTCATTGGTGCTTTCACAAAAAAGGTTAAGGGGCTGCTTCGCTCCAAGTGGGAATTAATAAATTGCACAAATCATAATTTAGAAAATTCTAGGAGCGGTAACTCATGAAATGTAATAACAACATGTGCAACTTTGGGTACAATACATAGCTAATTAATTGCACAAATCGAAATTACTTTGATCAACAAAACATAATCAACTTCATCCAAATCTTTTTTAGGAGATAATTTAACTTAGAATACATTGATCCAAATTTGGTTAGAATGTTCTTTAGAGCCACCAAATTTGCTTTGACATGAGTACAATACCTAGCTAATTAATTAAATTTAGTTTGCAGTCATCTCAAAGCAATTCTAATAGTTATAAAGCCCATCCTAACCAAATTTGGGTCAAGAACTTCAATTCTTTTTTAATTTTTTTTTATTCTAATGGAAAGCACATTATTTCATGCTTTGTTCCACTCAAGGTTATTATGAACTTGATGACAAAAGAATGAGTACCCTTTGTGATGACTTCGATACGTAACAAAGCCGAAATTAGTGAACAAATGACACAAAATAAGTGGGAAAAACCAAATTAGGGCTAATTTTAATAATTTCCAAGCAAAATAATAAGACACAAGGTTGGTCTACAATTCAAGAGGTACATCGTCCCTCCACAAATCCTAGGCACTGCTAGGAACAAGACTACAAAAGAAAAAAAACTTCCAAAAAACATAACATAAAGCAAACCCTAACTAATTAGCCCTAATAATAAGTACTACACAAGATACACTCAAACTTCCCCCAAAACCTCCCTTAGTTTCTTCTCCTCGCGTGCGTGATTACTGGCAATTTGAGTCCCACACAGGGGCTAGCTAGTCGCTGGTTTGGTTGGGCTGGCTAGAGCCAAACTGGTCCAAGGAGGACTGGCATATCAATACTTCACTCCCAAAGAAGTGCTTTGTCATTAAGGTGAAATGATGTAAATTACTTTTGGTTCACTTCATAAAGTTCCCAAGTTACTTCATAATTTAACAGATCTTTCCATTTAATCAGCACTTCCTGCTCCACTCATTCGTCGCACCCCTTCTATCTCCAAATGTTCCAAAATTACCCACATGTCCTTTGTCAGCGTCAGAGGTAGTGAGAACGAGGGTGTGTCATCTCCGATAACACGCCTTAGCTATGATTCATGAAATACTAGATGCAATAATGGGGATGGTGGTAACTTCAGATAGTATCCCATTGTCCTAATTCATGCCAAAATCCCATAGATTCCAAAATAACGTGGGAAAGGTTTCTCACTTCTCCTCCTGGCAAGTATCTTTTGTCGATAAGGTATGTTTCAAATAAATCATGTCTTCGTGCTCAAATTGTTCCACTTTACTATGTCCATCCGCCTTCCTTTTCATGATCTGTTTGGCCCTCAGTAGATATCCCTCGAGTTTTGCCAATATCATATCCCTCTCTTGCAAGTATTGGTGGCTTGATAGTGGTGTAGTGCTATGCTCATAGTATATCGGGTGAGGTGGACCCCGCTCATCTAAAATCCTGAAATGAATGGCCTGGTTTGCAGTATGGTATGAAGTGCTTTACCAATACCCAGCCCAAACAAGCCACATTGCCCAATGTTTCGACGTATCTGATACAAAACAACGCAGGTACATCTCCACACTCATTTTTACCATCTCTATCTAGTCATCTGTCTGGGGATGATATGGTGTCCTCTTTAGGACCTTCCCTTGTAACCTGAATAATTCCTTCCATAAAAGGCTAAGGAACACCTTAGCCCTGTCAGATACAATAGATTCAAGAATACCATACAAACAAACTACTTATATGAATACTATGATGAGGGAGACAATAATGTAGGCTGTCATAATGTAATGAAGTGTTTGAAATTCCTAAGACAATCCACTACCACCAATACCAACGTAAGCACCACTAATTGTGACAATCCCTCTATAAAATCTATTGTCAGCTCCTTCCAAATCTTCTTAAGTAAAGCTAGGGGTTGTAGTAACCCTCTAGGTGCCACGGTCAAATACTTGTGTCGTTGGCACATATTGCATCCCATCACCATGTCCTCTACACCTTTATGCATCCTTATTCAGTATAGCTTATCGACAGTCGACTATATGACATTTGTACCTCTAATGCCTCTAATCGCGTTGCCATAAAACTAATGCAATAGTTTGGAGATGTACCTGATGCCCTCGGTAACATGAATCATCTCTAGTAGAGTAGTAGTTGTCCCCTCAATGCGTATCCAAAATAATTGTTCGGATTCTATAGCAATTTTGTCCTAATCTTCCTCATCAATTCATCATGCTCGCTCTCCTGTCTCGGGGCTTCCCAATCTAAGACTAAGGGTACTGATAATGAATCGGTTGGGGCTCTTTCACCTTCTTCGATAGTGCATCTGTGGCTTTATTCTCTAATCTCAGGTGGTACTGGATCTTAAAATCGTATCCAAGTAGCTTGGATAGCAACTTATGATGCTTCTCAATCACCATCCTTTGCTTCAACAAATACTTCAAGCTCCTTTAATCTTCATGACTATAAATTGTCTCCTCAACAGATACGAACACAACTTTGGAATGGCCAAAACAGTAACCATCAATTCCCACTCATAAACGAACTAGAGCATCGCCTTGACCTTGAACACGTAGTTAAAATAGACAATATGCCACTGGTTCTGCAAGAGCACTGCCCCCATTCCATACTCGGATGCATCCATCTCTACCACAAATGGCCTGAAAAATTTTTGGAAGTGTTAATATCGGAATGCTGGTCATGGCTCTCTTCAGCTATTTGAGGGCTTGTGTTGCTTATTCTACCTATTTGAAATAATCTCTTTTCAGTAGCTCTATCAGTGGCCAAGTTATCGTGTCATACCCTCTCATGCCAATGAGGTCTAACAATCCTCTCAGCACCTTCAAGCTCATCGACAAAGGCCAATCCAACATAGCTTCTACCTTGGACTGATCCGATGCTACCCCTGCCTTAATCACCACATACCCTAGATACTCCATCTCTGACTGAACAAAAGAACATTTCTTTAAGTTAGCATACAATTGTTGCTTTCTCCAACTCTCCAATACTATCGTCAGCGGTCACATATGCTCTGCCTCTATACAGTTGTAGAGCAGGATGTCATCAAAAAAAAAAAAAAAAAAAAAAAACCAAGACGGACCTCCTAAGGTAAGGCTGAAAAATCTATTCATGAGAGATTGAAATGGGCAGGAGCAGTAAGGCCGAACGACATCACCAAAAACTTATGTCCTTCGTGAGTCCTCAATGCTATGTTGTGTACATTAGTTGACTTCATCCAAATCTAATGTTATCCCAACTTCATATCAATTTTTGATAAGATGACTGCCCCATAAAGTTCATCCAATATCTCATCAATCACTGGGATAAGAAACTTGTCACATACAGTTTTCTGGTTCAAAGCCCTGTGGTATACACAAAATCTCCAGCTACCATCTTTTTTTCTTCACTAATAGAACTGGACTTGATAAGACGCTCACACTGGGCTTGATAAACCCAGCTTTGACCATCTCTTTGATCAACTTCTCTATCTCATCGTTATGAATTTAGTGACATTGATGTAGTATGACACTGATAAGAGGAACTACTTCCTTTAATGTAACGACATGCTCGTATTCCCCAGTGTTGGCAGCACACTAAGTAGCTGAGAGATGCCATAAAACTGATATAGAAGTTGTTATACACACTCTAGGAGCTCCACTAACTCTGGCGCTCAGGTCATCTCCATACTCTACAGCTCCACCAAATGGCCCCACCCTACTGATCGTATCGTCATGGCCATGGTTTTGAGTGAGACCTTACTTCTACATAGGCTAGCACCTCCTCTCAGCACCACCTTCATCCCCTTCGCCAGAGTCTCCGTAGTCGGGGATTTCCAATTCACCTTAGTCTCTCAAATCGTCTGTAGCCACTTCATTCCAAGAATCAAAACAGTGCTTCCCAAATCCAAGGGAAGGAATTCATCCTCTACCTATAGGTCTTATAGTGTCAACACTAAGCCCCTGCAAATTCCCCAATATTTCTTCACTTTTCCTTTCCCCATCATGACTCCAAATCTTCGTGTATCTACTAATTTCAAACTCAGCTAGTCCATGAATCGATTTGAGATGAAATTGTGAGTGGCCACACTTATCCACCAACATCACTACCAGTTGTTCCCTGATCTGTTCCCGCACCTTGATGGTGTAATTTGGAGTAAATTCCACCATCGAGTTGAAAGAAACTACCCCTACATGTGATGCGTATCAAATATGCATATTATTTTTAGGATTCTTTATATTTATTTATGTAATTTTATGTTTTTCATGATATTTGTGATTGTATATGCAATGTACAGATAATTAGATAATTTGGAAAGCAAATGAATGAAATAGACCTAAAACAGGTTGAACTGAGCTGAAAATGGCCTGGGCGCCTCCTCATCAGTCATGGGCACCCCTTTGCTAGTCCTGCTCCTAGTAAAAGTGGATAAATTTATCTTCCCTGTAGATTTTATTATTTTAGATATGGAAGAAGATAAAGAAATTCCTATCATCTTAGGAAGACCTTTTTTAGCCACTGGGAAAGCTATGATTGATGTTCAGAAAGGAGAATTAACTATGAGAGTAAATGACCAAAAAGTTACTTTTAATATTGCTAAATCAATGAAATATCCTGCAGCTAGAAAAAGATGATGAGTGTTTTCGAATGGAAGTGCTCGATCATTTACAAAAAGAACATTTTAAGGAATATTATGAAGAAAAATTAGAAAAAGAAAATGTCGAATTAATTCAAAAAGCCGATATAAATGAAGAACTAGATTATATTCAAGAGAAATTTGAATTTTTGGATAATACAGAAAACACTGAAAAAAATATAGTTCCATCGATTATTAAACCTCCTGAACTTGAGTTAAAAATGTTACATAATCATTTGAAATATGCTTACTTAGGTAATTCTTCAACTCTGCCAGTTATTATTTCATATGAATTAAATGAATCTCAAGAATAAGAACTTTTAGATACCTTAAAAAAATATAAGAAAACTTTTGGTTGGACTTTAGCGAGATATTAAAGGAATTAGTCCTTGATCTGTATGCACGAAATTATTTTAGATAATGAACATAAGACTAAAGTAGATCCCAAAGGAGATTAAACTAGATAATGAAAGAAGTAGTCAAGAAAGAAATTTTAAAATGGTTAGATAATGGTATTATATATCCTATTTCTGACAGTGCTTGGGTAAGCCCAATTCACTGTGGCTCTAAGAAAGGAGGAGTGACCGTAAAAGCTAACAAAAATAATGATCTTATCCCTATAAGACAAGTTACTGGATGGCGAATATGTATTGATTATAGAAAATTAAACACAGCCACCAGGAAAGATCACTTCCCTTTACCATTTCTATACCAGATGTTAGATAGATTAGCGGACATAAGTATTTTTGTTTCTTAGATGGATACACCGGTTATCATCAAATACAAATTGCTCCGAGGATCAGAGAAAACTACATTTACTAGTCCTTATGGAACTTTCGCTTTTCGAATGATGCCTTTTGGATTATGTAATGCACTGCAACATTCCGGAGATGTATGATGTACATATTTAGTAAATTAATTGATAATGGAATAGAAGTATTTATGGATGATTTCTCTGTATTTGGAACATCATTTGACACATGCTTAAATCATCTTGAAAAATTATTTGAAGTATGTGAGAAAACTAATTTAGTTCTTAATTGGGAGAAATGTCAATTTATGGTTGCAGGCGGCATTGTATTAGGGCATAAAATTTCGGAAAAGGGCATGGAAGTAGACCCTGCAAAAATTCAAGTTATAGCTAAATTACTACCTCCAACTATAGTGAAAGGGGTAAGAAGTTTTCTTGGATATGCTAGATTCTACAGACGTTATATAAAAGATTTTTCAAAAATTACTAAACCTCTTTGCCAACTTCTTGAAAAGGACAAGAAATTTGAATTTACAACTGAATGCTTGAATGCTTTCGAATTATTAAAAGATAAATTAATTACAGCACCTATAATAGTTTCACCTAATTGGGAGAAACCATTTGAGCTTATGTGTGATGCTTAGTGATTATCTTATAGGAGCGAGTTCTTGGGCGAAAGATATGATAAGATTTTCAAAGTTATATATTATGTTAGTAAAACTCTAAATGATCTTTGAAATAAATTATACGATTCTTGAAAGAGAATTATTAGCGATTGTATATGTTTTTAATAAATTTTGGCCTTATCTAATAGGAACTAAATGTAATGTGCATACTCGATCACTTCTGTATAAAATATTTAATGCAAAAAAAGGATTCTAAACCAAAATTAATTAGATGGATGTTATTAATGCAAGAATTTGATTTTGAGATCGTTAATAAAAAGGAAGCGATAATCGAATTGTCGATCATTTATCGAGATTAGAATATCATGAATTATCGATGCGATAATGAAATTATAGACGATTTTCCGATGAACAACTTTATAATATAAATGAGTGGAAAATACCTTGGTATGCTTGATATAATAAATTATATTGTAAGTGACATTTTACCACCTATGTTAACTTTGCAACAACAGAAAAAATTCATTCATGATACTAAAACATACTTTTGGGATGAACCATACTTATATAAGCAATGTAAGGATCTAATTATTAGAAGATGTGTGCCTTATGAAGAAACTGAACCAATTATTCAAAAATGTCATGATTCTATTTTGGAGGACATTTAGGGACGAGATAAAGCTGCGTATAAAATTCTACGATCCGGATTCTACTTGGCTTTACTACTATTTAGAGATGTATACGAATATATAAAAACTCGCGAATAAATGCCAAAGAATAGGAAATATATCAAGAAAAAATGAAATGCCTCTGAATTTTATATTAGAAGTTGATATTTTTGATGTTTGGGGATTAGATTTCATGGGATCTTTTATTCCTTCATTTGGAAACTCATATATATTAGTAGCTGTTGATTATGTTTTCAAATGGATTGAAGCGCAAGCTTTACCTAGGTGTGATGCTAAAAGTGTTTCAAAATTTTTAATAAAAAATATTTTTACTAGATTTGGAATGCGAGAGTGATTATCACCGACGGAGGAACTCATTTTAGAAATAAATATATTCGCAAACTAGTAGAAAAATATAATATTATTCATAAGATATCAATTGCTTATCATCCACGAACTAGTGGATTAGTCGAAGTTTCTAATCGAGAGATTAAGCGTATTTTAGAAAAGTACGTAAACCACTAATAGATTGGGTCAGTGCTATAAGACTAGACACCTGCATTATGGGCATACGAGATCGCTTATAAAACTCCGATTGGAATGACTCCTTACGAGCTTATATATGGAAAAACTTGCCACTTACCGAGTTGAATTAGAACATAAAGCATATTGGGCGATTAAAGAATTTAATTATAATATGAAAGAAGGCTGGTGAGAAGAGATTGTTGCAATTAAATGAATTAGAAGAATTAAGGAATGAATCATATGATAATGATAGGATTTATAAAGAAAGGATGAAATTATGGCATGATCGGAAGATTAATCAGAGAAATTTTGAACCAGGACAAAAAGTTTTGCTATATAATATTAGATTAAAATTATTTCCTGGGAAATTGAAATCTTGATGGTTAGGACCTATCACTATAACTCAAATATTTTCATATGGAACTATAGAAATTGAAGATCCAAAAACAGAACATAGATTTAAGGTAAACGGACATAGATTAAAACCATATTTCGAAGGTAGAAGACCAAATTTTAAAGAGGTTTTAATGCTTAGTCGACTTGATTACTAACTGAAATTAGGTCGGGCTGACGACGTTAAACCAAACGCTTTATGGGAGGCAACCCTTAGTAGTCGTTTATTTTAATTATATACAAATTAGTGAGTACGTAATATTAAAATAAATCTTACTATTCAATTTTTAATTAGAATCATCACAAATTCAAACCTATATGATGAGATCATAAAATATTCGGACCAGAGCGAAATTGGGCAATTTTACCGAATCTCACCGACAGCGAGCCCGAGCCCGCCGATAGCGAGATCGCGTGCCATATCTTTAAATCAGTTTTATAACTAGCTCGCCGTCGGCGGGAAGTTTCGCGCCATCGGTTCGGAGTTTTATGTGCGGTTTTGGATGGTTCTAAAGCCATTTCTTTGTAGAAAACCATCCCAAATTCATTTTTACACTGTTTTCTTCCCTAGAAACGACTAGAGACCATTCCTTTCAATCTGAAATGACCACCAAACTCTTAGAAACCACAAAAACTGGAGTTTTCAACCGAAGAAAATTCGTCGATTCGGAGGCGCGACGTATTTTCAACAAAGTTTTGATGAAGAAGCGACTTATTAAAGAAAGGGGATTTGTCGACGGAGGAGTAGAGAATTCCACCACAAAAATTGAAGAAATGATCGTGCGGCGGCATTGGGAGGTATTTTGTTATACGACATCCGCTGTAGTTATTCACTGTAGTTAAAGAGTTTTACTCTCAATCTACATGCGATCAACAATGGAAGTGTCTACGTCGGAGGAAGATGGGTAACATTTACTCCTTCGAGGGTAAATGAATTATTTTCTATAGAGAATACCCTGTCTTTCATTATTCGAACTTTGTTCCTTGAGATACTGATATGAACGAGATTTATAGATACGCGACCGATGAACACGATGATTGGGAGTTGCGCGAAGATGGGTATGTCGGTTTCTCTGCATCACTTCTTAACCTGTCTCGAAGCATTAGCATTTCTTTGTCTCATCAAAATTATTACCTACTATGAGGGTAAATAAGGTTTCAAATGAATGCGCTATATTAAATTACTGTATTCGAATTGGACTACTTATCGATGTTGGATCGATTATAGTAAAGTACTGCATTGGGATTGATTGTGCATGGGTCAATTCATGGACTTGGACACCCATCGACTATATTTGCTTCATGCAGTCAGTACCAAGTTTCTTATGAGGCGTGGGAAAAGGTACTTTTGCCATGGAAACCACTCGATCCTACGAATATGTTTCCAACTTTGGATAACAATGATGAGATTACTATTATTTCTGATAGAGCATACACGAACAATCCTTTAGTGAGGCCTCTTCTGATAAAATAAATTTCATTCGAAAAAGATTAAAGGATTAGAGAAAGAGTTGCGAAACGTGATGAATTCCATCGATAATATCTACGATATGTTTGATCGCATTAATTGGAGGATGAAGGAGCACTTTGATACATCTTTGGACATCTAGAGGCCGAGTTTTATTCATTTGCGAGACGAAAGGGTGGATTGATGAACAATCTACTGCAGAATTCCCTTTCAGGCCTTTCTACAATCTATTTGTGCACTTGTGTCACATCGGGAATATCAGAGAGGATGTTAGTTCAGACACTGAGTAGTAAAGATTTCTATCTTATGTTATATTTGTGTGTATATAAGTGTTGATTTGGATTTAGGTTTTACTATGATTTAAACTTTAAATTTGATCATCTCAGATTTGATGAAATTATATGTATTTGTTATGTCTCAGCATTTAGAGTGTTGTGGTGTGGATTGCAATGCTTGAGTATTTATGAGAGTTTGAAGTATTGAAGTCTTAAGTGTTAGTGTTTAAAAGTGTGAAGTTTGTAAGTATTGTGGATTTCATATATAAAGATATATTATTTGTGTGAACTTTTTGTGAGTATAAGTATCTAGTCTTCATACTAAATTATCAAATTAAGTGATCGGAAGATTAATTAGGGCAAAATCGAGGTTGAAAATGATTGAAGAATTTTAAATATTTAAAATTTTTGGGAGCTCACCGACGGCGAGAATTATTTCGCCGACAGCGAGGGAAAGCTCGTTGACAGCGAGAACGATCTCGCCGACGGCGAGATTTTCCAGAAACTTTGGCCTTGGTAAATTAATTAGCTCGCCGACAGCGAGATCGCGAAATTTCCTATATTTGACCAGTCAACCGACACTATTCATCATCCCCTTCCTCAAAACTTCGAAAAAAACCGACCTAGGGCTCGTGAGATCTTGGATTTGAGGCGATTTCAACACTTTTTGACACTGGATTTTCACCATGAATTTCTTCTACATTGGGAAATTTTGGAAAAAATCGAAATATGGAGAAAATACTTGGAAGAAATTCATGGAGATAGATTTAAATGGATTTTAGTTGCTATAGGAAGTCATTTTAGTAATAATTGGAAGTTTAGTTAGAATTTTTGTGATTTTCATAGATCGAACAAAATGGCTCCTCGACAAAGACGAAGGTTGGATTATGACGAAACCCGATTCATAAATGCAAGAGCCCAAACTCGATACTTTCAAAACATTCAAGCAAGAAAATGAATACGGGATCGAGTTTTCGAGAATCCGGGCGGAGAAGTGGAACGAATAATTAAGGAAAGAGGATGGGAAAATTTTTGCTACACCATGAACGAGTGCTGTGTAGAAGTTGTCGAGGAATTTTATGCCAATCTAATCGTAATTGAAGATGCACCGATCAAAGTAAGAGGATTTTTGGTTAAATTCAGTGCTGTTAGGATTAATTCGTTGTATGAGGTACGTGACCTGCATACCAGTGACTATGATACTTTTGGAATAATAGAAGGACCACTGGAAGAGGTGATAAACTTTCTCACTGACGGGAAAAGAGTTTGGAAGATAAAGCAGCGTGAAAGGGTAAATTTTCCTCTTTCGATGTTAAATGCATTATCTAAGGCACGACACTACTTCATTTGTTCTACCTTGTTACCCACATATCACCACGGTGAGGTAACAAGAGATAGAGCGATTATGAATTATTGTATTCGGAATCGGAAAAGTATAAATGTGGGAAATATTATTTATAAGAATATATTAGCCAGCACGCACGAAGTGAAAGTGGAGGAGGACTATGACACCCTGGTCTGATATTTGCACTCTGCCAACTCTCTGGAGTTGAGGCTAGAGATGATGAGGAATGGGTGGAACTAATGAAACCCATCACTCCGGCTAATATTAAGACGTATGAATCCCACGAAGGATGGAGATCAGGGACGAGGAGTTATATGCCTTCATCGAGTAGAGATATACCTTCTACTAGTTATGACCCCCCTCAGTACACCACCCTTACCCTTCATGATATGATGAATGAGCTGACCCTACATAGAAAGAGTTTTGAAAAATTTAGAGAGAACATGGAAAGGAAGTTTGAGCATATGGACCAAAGGATTGAAGGCTTGGAGAGTAGACATGATTATGATAGTGAATATCTCCAGCGACATTCAGAATACGAAATAGCATATTATGAGGCTGAACGTCGTTACAGGAGAGGTGAATTAGATGTTGTCTTTCCTGAATGCCCCCGCTACACACGATATCGACTGCTCGGCCTTCTCGGCTCGAAGATCGGGGAGATGATATAGTTTGGAATTTTGATGCTTAAAGATTAGAGACTTTATTTGGTTTGTTTAGATTAATTGTTATTTTAAGAACTTTATTACTTTGTGTGTAATTGTTATGTACTCTACGTGGATCTGTGGAGTTGGTGTGTTTGTTTTAAATTGCTTAAGCTGTTATGTTAGACTTTTTATATATGTTAAATTAGTATGCAAATTCTCTTTAAGGTAGTATGTTAGTTTTTCTTTAAATGTGTTGTTTAAGTTTTATAAATTGTGAACTTTAATTTTAGTTTGTTTTAGTAACCTAGTTGAGTGGATGTGTAATAGTAGATTAAGTTTTAATCAATTTGTGTTTTTATACTTATTTCAAAATTTTTTACCCAGCACTCTCTTTTAAATACTATATATGTGGAAGAATACTAACAGTACAGGTTCTTTAAATAATGAAAAAGCCTGCAAAAATTTCAAGGAAAAGAAATACCTAAAGCTCAAAGGTATGATGTAAATTCATTGTATATTTTCCTTTTCACCATTTAGAAATAGATAGAAAATTTTAAGTTTGGGGGTGGAAAATACAAATTTAATTATTAAATTGTTCTCAATTTCTACTTTCAAAAAAAATGATTATTATTATTATTTGATTTTACGTAATAATTTTTAATTCGAGTAACTTAAATTAATTTATATAATTATTATAGAAAGTTGAATAGAATATTTCTAGAAATCCAAATTAATTTAATATAATAAGATATTTGGTTAAAATGAATAAGAATATAGTAAACTATTTAAAGTAAGGGAAACTATATTCTAAAATTGAAATTCTTAAGTACTTAAGTGAAAAAGAAGAGATTGAAACTCGATGAAGTAAAGGCTATGAAATACGTATAAGCGAAAGAAATATTTTAAGTTTCAAATTTAGGAAGAGAAAGTTGAAGTTCAAAATTATTAACGAGCTATCCAGATACGATAATCCTCATTTGAAAAAGAAAAAGAGAAGGATTGAAAATCAATCCAAAAAGAAAAAAGAAAAGAAAAGAAAAATATAAGTGAGGAGAAGCTTGAGGAGATGCGCTTATCAAAATTGAGCTCGATGGAATCGACCTAAAGGGTAAAACTCAAATATATTTCTAAACTTATATATATGGATTCGTATTTTACTAAATAGTGTTTTCTTGAACCTCCTATCATCTAAATATCTTAAGTAAATTACTCTTTTAAATATAGTCTTTCACGAAATAAATAGAGAGCTAGAAATGCTTAGATCGATAACTAAATAATCTTATATTTATAAAGTTAATTTAATTACTTAAAAATATTTCTATTTAACTTTACTATAGTATTATTTAAATTTAATTCATAGTTTATTTGAATTAAAAAATTCTATTACAAAAATCATTGTTTTTATTTAGTATAAAAATTACTTGAGGACAAGTAATAATTAAGTTTGGGGGATTTTGATCACAGAAAAATATGTTAAGAAATTCATACCTATTTTTTATGAAATTGCACTTTAAAGAAAGATATTTTCTTTATTTTATTGCATGAACGAAGATTTATAAGTGATGGAAGAAAAAAACATAAAATAGAGCAAATTTGGATCAAAAAGAAAGAAATACATGCAAAATGAACTAAGTCGCCAATGGCAAAATCGAGCCCGCCGACGGCGAGATTATAAAGAGAATTTCTTAAAGGTTTGCAACTACCTCGCCGACAGCGAGCCCGAGCCCTCCGACAACGAGATTGCGCGGTTTGAAGACCTTCTAGAAGCCCCGCTGACGGCGAGGTCATTTCTCGCCGACGGCGAGACCGTTCAAAATGCCAGATACATTGAACCTGGACGCTTTTTGAAGAGGTGCTTAAGTTCCCCTTGGACCTTTGTCTACCTCTATAGATAGAGGACGAATTTTAGTATGTAATGTGTCTATGTTAGGAGTCTTAGAGTATTCTATTAGTGTGCTTTTGAGTCTAAGTTGAAGTTTAGTACGAGTAAGTGTAAGTAGTGAGTTAAGAAGTGTGTTGTACTTAGAAGAAAAGTCGAAGGAACTTCAAGAGTACGCGAGGAGGAAATTGAGATAAATATCTTTGTTTATTGTTGTTAACTTTAAATGAAATCCATGCTTTGTTTAATTCACATGCATTATGAGTAGTTTTCTTAGTCTTTCTCCTTGTTTATGAAATTATGTGAATTGATGAAATTAAATAGAAGTGCCTAATATATTAAAATAAATCGTGATAATCTTTTACTTAAAACTTAATTTACTTTCAATCTGACCAATTGAATTGTTAAAATATGTTGAATTATCAACTATAGTAAAGATTACATCCGATATTCGGGAAGTCAAAAGCCTTGGAATGAGGGTGCAAATAAATAGGAAAATATTATTTATCGGACGTAGAATTGGACATTTTAGTGTGACGGACTAAAATATTCAATTTGGTCCTATTATTCGAGAGTTGAAGTGTAGATGTTAGCCCTCGAGGCGAGGGGAACGTGGGAGCTGCGAAGTGGCAGCCGGTATTCTCCCGTACTCAGCGCGGATTCGGTAATCGAAGCATATGACTAGTCGATGTTCTTTGTACACTGGACTAAAGGGTAAAGAATAGGAATTCTCCTATTTGTCACGATACTGATAAAAAAATCTATTTGAATTCATCGTTCACTTAAGTTTCTAAAAACAAGGGGAAGGATATTTTTTCGAAATCTTTAAATCAACTTTATTTAAAGCATTAGTTTACTTTAGATCGCTTTAGTTAAGTATTCTAAATTTCGTATACTATATTAGTAAGTAAATCCTTTAAATTTAGCTCATTACAAATCTTTTAAAACTTCCCTGTGGGATCGATAATGACCCACAATTTTATATTATGATATTTTTAATTTAATTGCAACGACGCCAAAAACTTGACCCCGCTATATTATATGTATAGAATTGTAATTGTTTATGTTGTGGATGCTACGCAAGTATACGTATCGTATCAAGTAATACGAGGCTCTAGTGGAGTCCTCGGTTATCGATCCCACGGGGAAAGAGAAAATTAAATAACAACTAATTTTAAAATAATAATAATAATAATTTTAAAATAGTATACGAAAATTTGGAATTCTAAATTTAAGCGCAATAAAGTAAACTAAGTATTTTAATTAGGTAACTTAACTAAGTAGAAAATTAATACGTATTGAAAGTGCGGAAATTAAACTAATTGCTAAATAAGTCTTAACTATTAAGAAAAAGTATCTTTCCCCTTGTTTAGAAATTTAAGTGATTGATGAATTTAAATAGATAATTTTAAGGTATTGTGACAAATAGGAGCATTCTATTCTTTACCCTTTGGTCCAGGTGTAAAGAATATCGACTAATCCTATGTTTGATTACCGAATCCGCGGCTAGGCCGGGAGGATACCGACCGCCACTCGAGCTCCCACGTTCCCCTCGCCCGAGGCTAACATCTACACTTCAGCTCTCAAACAATAGGACCGAATTGAATATTTTAGTCGTCACACTAAAATGCTCAATTATACGCCCAAAGTGATATTATTTCCTATTTATTTGCACCTTCCTTCCAAGGCTTTTAATTCCCCGAATATCGGATGTAATTTTTACTTATAGTTGTAAATCAACACATTTTAACAAATCAAATGGCCAGTTTGAAAAGTAAATTAAGTTTTAAGTAAAAATTATCACAATTTATTAATATATAAAAGTATCTCTATTTTAATTTCATCAAGTCACTTGATTTCATAAACGAGGAGAAAGACTAAATAAAATACTCGAATGCATGGGAACTAAACTAAGCATGGATTTCATTTAAAGTTAAAAACAATAAATACAAATACTTATCTTGATTTATCCCTGACGGACTCCTCGTAGTTCCTTTGACTCTTCCTTCCAGATGACAAGACGACTCACTAATTACTCACTAAACTCACTAAATAAGATTCTAAAGACTGCTCACACACTTATAACACACTTAGAACACACAAAAGACTCAAAAAGACTGCACACAAAAGACTGATTTTCGGCCTCTATACACGAACTACCTCGCTGTCGGCGAGGCTTCTAGAAAGTCTTTGAACCGCGCTATCTCGCTGTCGGCGGGCTTGGGCTCGCTGTCAGCGAGACAGTTATAAATCCTTCAGAATTTTCTTCCTCGTACCCTCGCCGTCGGCGGGCTCGGGCTCGCCGTCGGCGGCTCAGCACAAATTGCATTATTTTCTTCCTTTTTGCTCCAAATCCGCTCCTTTTTATAATTTTTGCTTTTATCACCTAAATTCTCCATTCCTGCAACAAAATAAAGAAAATACCTTTTTTTAAAGTGCAATTTCATCAAAAATAGGTATGAATTTCTTAATAAATTTTTCAGTGATCAAAATCCCTCAAACTTACTTATTACTTGTCCTCAAGTAATTTTAGTACTACATAAAGATAATGATTTCTATAGTAAGATTTTTCAATTCAAATAAACTATGAATTAGATTAATTAATATCATAATAAAGTTAAATAAAAATAATTCATGTAATTTAATTAATCTTATAGAAATAAATTATTTAGTTATCGAGTCTAAGATTTCTAGCTTACTATTCATTTCGGGAATGACCATATTTAAAAGAATAACTACTTAAGATATTCATATGATAAGAAATTCAAGAAAACACTATTAGGTAAAATTTTAATCCATAAACATAAGTTTGGAAATATCTAAGTTTTTTTTCTTTAGGTTAATTCAAATGAAGCCAATTTTTGGTAAGGCATCTCCTCAAGCTTCTCCTCATTCTTCTTTTTCTTTTTCTTTTTCTTTTTCTTTTTTTTTTCTAATGAGGATTATCGTATCCGGAGTGCTCGTTAATAATTTTGAACTTCATTTTCATCTTCCTAAATTTGAAACTTAGAAATATTTCTTAGCTTATATATACTTCATAGTTTTTACTTCATTGATTTTCAACCTTTTCTTTTTCACTTGAATACTTAAGAATTTTAATTTTAGAATATAGTTTTCCTTACTAAAAATAGTTTACTATATTCTTATTCCCTTTAACCAAATTTTTTATTCTATTTAATTAATTAAAGCACTAGAAATATTTCATTTAACCTTTTTTATAATAATTAAATAAAATAATTCATATTAATTAAATTGAAAAATTTGCTATAAAAATCATTCTATAATAATTTGAAAATAGAAACCGAGAACAAGTTAATAACTAAATTTGTATTTTACTCCCCCCAAACTTAAATTTTTATATCTACTCTAAATAATGAAAGAGGAAAGTAAATAAATCATACCTTTGAAGTTTAGGTATTTCTTTTTCTTTGAAATTTTTGCGAGCTTTTTCATTTTTTATTGAACATGTACTGTTAGTATTCTCCATATATATATAACAATTTAAAGAAAATGCAGGGATAAAATCTGAGATAAGTATTAAATACAACAATTAAAATTAACTCTACACTACACATATGAATTACTAACATATTAAAAAAAAATTAAAATTTATAACTACTAACAAACATATTAAAGAAAAACTAACATTCTAATTAACAGAAAATTTGCAAATAACTAATACATAATCAAACAAACACAGACTTAAGCAAAATAATCAAACAAACATCTAAATTCACGATCCACATAACTACAAAATATTACAAACATAATAAAGTCTTCCAATAACATAACATCACATCAAAACAAACAAAACAAAGTCTCTAATCTTATAAATCAAAGTCCTGAGCTATATCATCTCCTCCTTGATCCGTAGGTCGAGAAGACCGAGCGAGATGATACTGTGAATATTGGGGGCACTCAGGAAAGACAACATCTAAATCACCACTCCTATAACGACGTTCAGCTTCATAGTATGCAATCTCGTATTCCGAATATCGCTGGAGATATTCGCTATCATAATCATGTCTTCTTTCCAAATTATCAATCCTTTGATCAAAATGATCAAATCTTCTCCCCATTGTCTCTCCAAACTGCTCAAAACTCCTCCTATGCAGTGTCAGCTCATTCATCAGATCTTGTAGGGTAGGGGTGGTAGGCTCAGGAGGTTCATGGCTAGTAGAGGGTATATCTCTACTTGGTCGAGTGAAATAACTTCTTACTCCTCGCTCTCCACCCTTCATGAGATTCATACTTCTTAATATTGGCAGCTGTGAGTGGTTTCATTGGTTCCACCCATTCTTCATTATCTCTAGCCTCAACTCCAGAGAGTTGGCATAGTGCAAAAATTAATCCAGGGTGTCCCAATCCAGCTCCACTCTCATTTCGAGGAGTGGCCAGGATGTTTTGATAAATAATTCTCCCAATGTTGATGCTTCGTTTTTCGAATACGAAATTCGGAATCGCTCTATCTCGTGTTACCTCACCGTGGTGATATGTGGGTAACAGAGTAGAACAAATAAAGTAATGCCGAAGCTTTGGAGATTGCATTTAATTTAGAAAGAGGAAAATTCACTCTTTCCTGCTGCTTAATTTTCCAAACTCCGGTTCCATCAGTGAGAAAGTTAATGACTTCCTCCAGTGGTCCTTCCATCGTTCAAAAAGTTTCATACTCGCTAAAGTGCGAGTCATGAACTTCATTGAACGCGTTAATTCTTGCAGCATTGAAATCTACAAAAAACCCTCGTACCTTTACTAGTGCATCTTCGGCGGCGATCAATTGGCATAAAATTCTTTAACCACTTCTACAGACTGCTCTATATTGAACGTAACAGAAATTCTCCCAACCTCGTTCCTTAATAATCCGCTCTACTTCTCCTCCCGGATTTTTGTAAACCCGATCTGCAATGCACTTTCTTCCTTGCATGTTTTCAAAATATTTAGCCTGTGCTCGTGCATTGATGAATCGGTCTTCGTCGAATTCTACTCGACATTTTTGTCGTGGAGCCATACGATCGATCTGTGAAAATCATGAAAATTTTCACTAAACTTAAAAATAATCCTAAGAAGGCTTCCTACAACATTTATAAGCAATTTAAATCAAATTCCAAGGATTTCCACCGAATATTTCTTCCATATTTTGATTTTTCCCAAAATTTGCAATGTGGTGAAAATACATGGTGAAAATCAAAATTTTTTGCATAGGAGTGAAGCACTTACCAAGAGAAGATGAAATCCGGTGTTTTTGAGCGATTAAATCGCTTCAAATCCAAGATCTCTCAAGCCCTAGGTCGGTTTTTGCGAAAATGAGAGGTTGGGGATAATGAATAGTGTTTTTGACCGGTCAATTAAAGTGTTTTTCGTGACCTCGCTGTCAACGAGATTTTTCTCGCCGTCGGCGAGCTAATATTTTTCGGAACCAAAAACTCTCGGGAAAAATCCGCTGTCGGCGAGAAATTCTTCGCTGTCGGCGGGATTTTTCTCGCCGTCGGCGAGATTCCAAAATTTTAAATTTTCGAAATTCGTCACTCATTTTCGTCTTTGATTTGCCTTATATTATATTTCCGATCACATCATTTATTAATTTAATATGAAGATTAGCTACTTATACACAAACAAATTCACACAACACAACAAATTAACTTTAATATTGAAATCCATGAGATGTACAAACTAACATAATTTTAAACTCTATAATCAAACTTCAATTCTCCAATGTTTACTACTAATCAGCATCGCAAACCAATCCACGACACACTAAATGCTGATACAGAACTATGACGCATATCTCAATTAGGTTTGAGATATTCAAATCATCACTCCACACATAATAAAATCTAAATCAAATCAAATAACATAAACATAAACATATTATGGAAATCTTTACTACTACTCTTCAATGTCAGAATCTTCATCTTCTATGATATTTCCGATATGACGATGATGCACAAATAAGTTATAGAAAGGCCAGAAGGGAAATTCCGAGCGGATTCTTCGGTGATCCAACCCTTCGTCTCGGTAAATGAAGAAAGCTAGCTTCCGAGTGTCCGGAATGATCAAAGTGTTCCATCATCCTCCAGTCAATGTGATCGAATAAATCGGATATATTGTCGATTGAATCTCTCACTTTCTGCAGGTTCTTTCTCCATTCCTTTAATTTTCTTCATAAGTAACTCCGTTTTATCCGAAATAGGCCTTGCTATAGGATTATTCCGTGAAGCTCTATCGAGAGATAAATGTAATGTCTTCATTATTGTCCAAAGTAGGGAACATATCTGTAGGATTAAGCGGCTTCCAAGGTAACAGAACCTTTTCCCAAGCTTCATAAGAAACCTGGTACTGACTGCATAATACAAAAATAGTAGATGGGTGTCCTAGTCCGTGAACTGACCCATGCACAATTAAACCCAATGCAGACTTAACAATTATTGATCCAACATCAATAGGCGATCCATTTTGAATACAATAATTCAATATAGTGCATTCCTTCGAAACCTTGTTTACCCTCATAGTAGATAACAATTTAGATGAGATGAAAAAGTGTCAGTGTTTTGAGACAGGATTCAAAAGTGATGCAGAGAAACTAACATACCCGTCTTCGCGCATTTCCCGATCTTCCGGTTCATTAGTCGGATATCGAAATATCTCATTCATATTATATCGAGAAGGCACAAAATTTGAATACCGACATACCGGGGTGTTTTCTATAGAGAATAATTCATTTACTCTTGATGGAGTAAACGTCACCCATCTTCCTCGGACGTAGACATTCCCGTTGTTGATCGCATGTAAGTTAGAGTAGAACTCTTTCACAATCGGAATAACAACGACGGCACGTAGTGTAACAAAATACCTCCCAGTGCTGCTGCGCGATCGTTTCTTCTATCTTCGTAGTGGAATTCTCTAATCCTTGATTGACAAATCCCCGTTCCTTGATAACTCTTTTCTTTACCAAAACCTTGTTCAAGATCTGCTGCGCTTCCGCACTCACAAATTTCCTCTGGTTAAACACTCCAGAATTAGAGGAATCTAAGAATTTGGAGGCCATTACGGTGAATGGAATGAATTCTAGTGAAGAAGGCAGATCTAGAATGATTTAAGAATGGGTTTTCACAAAGGAATTGGTGTTGAAACCGTCCAAATCGGCGTTCAAATTATAAATAACTCATCTTTATAACTTCCTCGCTGTCGGCGAGAAGTTTCTCGCCGTCGGCGACTTAGTTATAAAAACTGCCTCCCATGTTCTCGCTGTCGGCGGGAACGTTTCTCGCTGTCAGTGAGTTCGATAAATAAACTGAATCTAATTTAGGCGCGAACCTCGCTGTAGGCGAGTATCGACCTCGCCGTCGGCGAGATTCGAAAATAATGTCCAATTTCGCTCTAAATCGAATAATTTCTTTTCTCATCATAATGGTTCGAATATGTGATGATTCTTAATAATAATTGAGTAGTAAAGTTTCAATAATATAGACTAACTATTAAGATACAATAAAAATAGATGACTAATATGGGTTGCCTCCCATAAAGCGCTTGGTTTAACGTCGTCGACCCGACCTAATTTCAATTATTAATCGAGTCGACTAAGCATTAAAACCTCTTTATAGTTAGGTCTTATACCTTCGAAATATGGTTTTAATCTATGTCCATTAACTTTAAATTTATGTCCAGTTTTTGGATCTTCGATTTCTATAGTTCCGTATGAAAATATTTGAGTTATGGTGAAAGGTCCTAACCATCGAGACTTCAATTTTTCCAGGAAATAATTTCAATCTAGTATTATATAATAAAACTTCCTGTCATGGTTCAAAATTTCTTTGATTAATCTTCCGATCATGTCATAATTTCATCTTTTCTTTATAAATCCGATCATTATCATATGATTCATTTCTTAATTCTTTCAATTCATTTAATTGCAGCAATCTTTTCTCACCAGCTTCCTTCATATTATAATTAAATTCTTTAATCGCCCAATATGCTTTATGTTCTAATTCAACTGGTAAGTGACATGTTTTTCCATATATAAGCTCGTAAGGAGTCATTCCAATCGGAGTTTTATAAGCGATCCTATAAGCTCATAATGCGATTGTCTAATCTAATAGACCAATCTAACCTATTTGGGTTTACTGATTTTTCTAAAATACGTTTAATCTCACGATTAGATACTTCGACTAATCCGCTAGTCTCGTGGATGATAAGCAGTGAATATCTTATGAGTAATATTGTATTTTTCTACTAGTTTGTGAATGTATTTATTTCTAAAATGAGTTCCTCCGTCGATGATAATCACTCTCGGCATTCCAAATCTAGTAAAAATATTTTTCATCGAAATTTTGAAACACTCTTAGCATCACACATAAGCTCAAATGGTTTCTCCGGTTAGGTGAAACTATTATAGGTGCTTGTAATTAATTTTTCTTTTAAGAGTTCAAAAGCATTCAGGCATTCGATTGTAAATTCAAATTTCTTGTCCTTTTCGAGAAGTTGGCATAGAGGTTTAGTAATTTTTGAAAAATCTTTTATATAGCGTCTGTAGAATCCAGCATGTCCAAGAAAACTTCTTACCCCTTTTACCGTAGTTGGAGGTGGTAATTTAGCTATAACTTGAATTTTTGCAGGGTCCACTTCCATGCCTTTTCCGAAATTTTATGCCCTAATACAATGCCGCCCGCAACCATAAATTGACATTTCTCCCAATTTAGAACTAAATTTGTTTTCTCACATACTTCTAATACTTTTTCAAGATGAGTTAAGCATGTGTCAAATGATGTTCCAAATACGAGAGAAATCATCCATAAATACTTCCATTCCATTGTCAATTAACTTACTAAATATAGACATCATACATCTCCGGAATGTTGTTGGTGCATTACATAATCCAAAAGGCATTCTTCGAAAAGCGAAAGTTCCATAAGGACTAGTAAATGTAGTTTTCTCTTGATCCTCGGGAGCAATTTGTATTTGATGATAACCGGTGTATCCATCTAGAAAACAAAAATACTTATGTCCGACTAATCTATCTAACATCCGAGTCTAGAAATGGTAAAGGGAAGTGATCTTTCCTGGTGGCGGTATTTAATTTCCTATAATCAATACATATACGCTAACCGAGTAACTTGTCTTATAGGAATAAGATCGTTATTTTCATTGGCGATGACGGTCACTCCTCCCTTCTTAGGAACACGATGAATTGGGCTTACCCAAGCACTCGTCGAAATAGGATATATAATACCATTATCTAACCATTTTAAAATTTCTTTCTTAACTACTTCTTTCATTATCGGGTTTAATCTCCTTTGGGGATCCGCTTTAGGTTTATGTTCATCATCTAAAATAATTCTATGCATACAGATTGAAGGACTAATTCCTTTAATATCTGCTAAAGTCCAACCAAAAGTTTTCTTATATTTTTTTAAAGTTTCTAAAAGTTTTTATTCTTGAGATTCGTTTAATGCAGATGAAATAATAACTGGTAAAGTTGAAGAATTACCTAAATAAGCATATTTCAAATGATCGAGTAATATTTTTAGCTCAAGTTCAGGAGGTTTAATAATTGATGGAACTATATTCTTGTCGATGTTTTCGGTATTATCCAAAAATTCAAATCTTTCCCGAATATAATCTAGTTCTTCATTATTATCTTCAATTAATTCGGTGTTTTCTTTTTCTAATTTATCTTCGTAATATTCCTTAAAATGTTCGCGTTGTAAATGTTCAAGTATTTCCATCCGAAAACATTCATCATCTTTTTCAGCGCAGAGATATTTCATTGATTTTGCAATATTAAATGTAATTTTTTGGTCATTTACTCTCATAGTTAATTCTCCTTTCGAACATCAATCATAGCTTTTCCAGTAGCTAAAAATGGTCTTCCTAAAATGATAGGAATTTCTTTATCTTCCTCCATATCTAAAACAATAAAATCTACGGGAAGATAAATTTATCCACTTTTACTAACACATCTTCAATAACTCCCTTAGGATAGGTAACCGAACGATCGACTAATTGAAGAGTTACCGAAGTAGGTGTAATTTTTCCTAATCCTAATCTCTTAAAAACCGATAGAGGCATTAGATTGATGCTTGCTCCTAAGTCGCACAAAGCTTTTCCATAAAATTTTTCTTCTATAGCGCAGGGTATAGTGAAACTACCGGGATCTTTCAATTTTTCAGAAGCTTCTTCGAATAATAGCACTACACTCTTCACTAAGTGCGACTCGTTTCATTATCGGTGAATTTTCTTTTCTTATTTAGAATATCTTTCATAAATTTTACATAATTTGGCATCCGATCTAAAGCTTCGACAAAAGGTATATTGATTGTTAATTTCTTTAATATTTCAAGGAATTTAGCAAATTGTTTATCTTTTTTATGTTGAGCTAGTCGTTGAGGAAATGGTGGTGGAGGTTTTTCAACGTAAATTTTCATAGGTATTAAAGGATGTTCTAAGTTTAAATCTTGTTGAATTGTTTCCTTTTCAATTTCCACTTCCTCTTTTGGCTTTCAAGTTCTTTTGAATTTGAGGTTCTAATTCTTTTCCACACCTTAGTTGTATTGCTTTAATTTGTTCTTTTCCTTGATCTTTAGGATTTATTTCCACATTACTAGGAAAAGTTCCGGTATTCTATTATTTAGCGTAGATAGTGAATATGTCCGAGTTGAGTTTCGATATTTTTAATAGATGTTCCTTGAATTTGTAATTGATTTCCTTGAATTTGTAGTTGATTTCCTTGATTTTGTAGTTGATGACCCATATTCAAAATTAATTCATCCATAGATAATTTCTTATCTTTGAATTGAGGGTTATTGTTATTAAATCCAGGTGGGTAGTTAGGTTTATAGTTTGGATTTGCTTGATTAGGTTGATTCATCCATTGTTGATTAGATGTGTTATTCCAATTAAAATTTGGATGAGTTTTCCAACCAGGATTATAATAGTTTGAATAAGGGTTATTAGTTCTATTATTAATAGCATTTAAAGTTTCATAATTAGATTGAGATTCTATGATTTGTCCAGATGAGTTTTCTTCCAAAGTAGGAGAGTAGTTCATTCCAAAATGATCTAATTTCTTAGATATAGCAGCAATTTGAGAAGCTAACATAGATATTGCATCGTTTTCATGAATGCCGACTATCTTTTCGGATTTACTCTATCGATGAGCCATTGGAAATTATTTGTTGCCATTTCTTCGATTAGTGCATAAGCTTCATCAAATGGTTTAGACATTAATGAACCTCCAGAATGAACATCGATGATTGATCTTAAAGATCCTACTAATCCATTATACAAGGTTTGAATAATTAGCCAATCACGGTAGCGCATGATGTGGGCATTTCCTAAGAAGTTCCTTAAATCTCTCCCAAGCTTCATATATTGATTCTCCATCTAACCGACAAAAAGAAGTTATATCATTTCTAAACTTAGCAGTTTTAGATGGTGGAAAATATTTGGATAGAAATTTTTGTGATAATTCTCCCCAAGTTTTAATAGATCCAGAGTGCTTAACAAATTCAACCACATTTTAGCCTTATCCCTTAATGAAAAAGGAAAAAGTCTAAGTCTTATAGCATCGTCGGATACTCCTCGATATTTAAAAGTAGCACAAAGTTCTAGAAAACTAGCAAGATGTAAGTTAGGATCTTCGATAGGTGAACCACTAAATTGATTGTTTTGTACCATTTGGATAATTGCGGAGTTTAAGTTCAAATGAATTATCAGCTACATCAGGGTTTTGAATAGTTAAATGAATTTCATCTGATGTAGGATTGACATAATCTCTTAATGGTTTTTGTTGGTTCATATTTTGAATTTCAGGAATATTTGTCATTTGTGTTAAATTTATAATTTGTTTCTTTTGTTTTCTAATTCTTTTAATTGTACGCTCTAATTCGGAATCGTAAGGTATTAAATTTTCGTTTCCAAATTTGCACATACAATTTTAGAATAGATATTAATTTATTTATTATGATTATTTTAAAATAATCCGTTACTCTAGTAAATTTTTCTTACTTTCCAGACAACGAGCGCCAAAAACTTGACCCACAATTTTATATTATGATATTTTTAATTTAATTGCAATGACGCCAAAAACTTCACCCCGCTATATTATATGTATAGAATTGTAATTGTTTATGTTGTGGATGCTACGCAAGTATACTGTCGGCATATTTTTAGGTTGAGTGTCGTATTTTAAAAAAGGGGTCGCCTAACAGAAGTTGTCGGCGAATTTTAAATTTAAATATAGATATAATTTAGAAAGTAATATTTGATTTTGAAAATAATTTGAAGATTTTAAGATATGAAATCAAACCGATCTCACATCCCAAATAGTTTATATAAACGAGCACCGCACCGCAAACCGTGTATCTATCCCTAAGGATAGACACACTCGCTCGACTGATGGGGCTAGGTTAAATAAACTAGAAGATTTGTGACATCCGTTTGGTCTCGCGAACCCGTTCTATAAGCCGACAAATTCCCCCGTTTAATATGAAAACATTAAACGAGGTTTATATTACTCGGGTTCTTTAAAATTCCCTATAAGGGCAAGCCCCTATAGTTAATTACATCTTAAGTGACGGGAATCACCTAAGAAAACTCTCGATAATAATCAATAATTCCGCTCTCAAGAATTTCAAAGTTTAAGTTTTCAAAGGATTGAATTTTTGAAATTTCAAAAGGGATTAGCTCAAATTTGGAACATTTTATTTTGGAAATTCAAAGGAAGAAAAGTAGGAGAAATTACGGATCCGAAGTGAACTTCGATAATTTCCCGACTACCCTATTGTTTCGCTTGGATTTAGGAAAATCCTAATGTTTATTTAATGTTTTAATCTTGCCAATTTTAGTTAATTAGGGCTTATATTTATATGATAGAATCATACAAATAGACTTTAGAAGATATGAGGGTTTATGTCGTATCGGACGACTACCTCGAATCCTAAGACCTAGTTAGGGCTTAATTTGCAATGCAAATGCCTAACGAAGAGTCGAGGATTTATGTTGCACTAGGCAAACTACCTCGAAGTCCTATGGCTTTGTTGTTTAACTCTAGGAAAGTTTTGTTGATGTAGGTTCAAGTTTTGCCGACGACGATGGCCGTGCTCGCCCACCATGCTCCGAGCTCCTTGTTGTTGCAGAGGTTTAGTTATAGAAGTCATAAATCAGGAGATGAGAGAAGTGTTTGGTTTAGAGAAGTCTTAATTTCCAAGTGTTCTTTATGTTTTAATTAAAACAGATCTTAAAGTTGATTAAACGAACCGATTAAGATCCCACTGGTTCCGTCATCCCAGCATCGTTATTTTCATCGAATTCACTTAGTCCAGTATGAATTTGCTAAACTCAACTAAATGAGTTCCGCACTTTCATTTAGACCGTGGGAAATCCCGTTAGCAACACGTGGGTTACATCATCCGAGGTATTCCCGATCATTCAATGAGACGTTTTAATTTAATTGTAATTGTAGTTTTGTGTTCCGTTTGTGATTAAATTTTGAGTTGTCTTATATTTTGAAATGTCAGTGAGGTGAATTTTATCTTGTAGTGTCTTTTATTTTAGTTTTGGGTTTCAGCTTTGGTTTCATCCTAAAGGTGTAGGTTTTCATGCAACTCGTTGTTTATCATGCAAGAAAAGTAAATGCGATGCGATTAAATAAGTTGCAAGAAAGTAAATTGCAACAAAATAAAAGCGTACCTGGAGGGTCTTCCCGTCATCCCAAGCCGCACTTAAAACACGGTTAGAATATTTAAGCAAGTTCCTAGGTAAAGCTAAGGGAAAGGTTTTGGTTTTCTACCAAGTTCCTAATCCTATAGCTTAGTCATTTCCTATGACGTCTGCAGTTCTTTCGTGTTTTTGGTTTGAAGACGATTTTCTTCATCAAAGAACAATTAAGTTCAATTGTTCTTATAAACATCCTATCATATCGAGGAAGTGCTTAGGAGAGATCCCAAACATCTTTTCAATATTTCTGTGATTGTTTTAAGTCCAAGAGAATTTAATTATGTAAATAAATCGATCGTCCGAGGTTTTCAAATTTTATTAACTTGCTCAATGAACTAGGACATTTCGAATATCCTATAAGTGAAGTAACATTTCACTTGATATTCCATTTAGGAGTTATAATAGTAAACGCTCCTAAGGGCAAAATAGTATTTAATGGTTTGTGATTCAAATTTAAGTTCAAATTAATGATTTAAGTTTGGAATAGTGTTCAAGTTATTTTAGATTTATTTCTTCATGTCTTAAGTGAGGTTATTTAATTCAACTTAATTTAATTTAATTTAATTTAATTTAATTTAATTTAGTTTGATTTGATTTAATTTAATTCAATTTAATTTATTTGATTTAATTTTTAATTTAATTTAATTTAATTTGATTTAATTTAATTTGGTTTGATTTGATTTAATTTAATTTAATTTAATTTATTTAATTTATTTAATTTAATTTAATTTAATTTAATTTATTTTAATTTAATTTATTTAATTTATTTACTTTATTTTAATTTGTTTATTTAATTTAATTTAATTTATTTTGACTTAACTTTTAATCTTAATTTAATTTAATTTAATTTTAATTGAAATTTTTGAAAGAGTTTAATGATTTAATTTTAATTTAATGATTAAGTCTTTTAATATTTTAAATTTGAGTTATCATTTTAATTAAGAGTTGAGTATTAATGAGATGATTAATTTAGGGATTTTTAAATTAAAGAATAAATCTCTTCCTAATAATATCCCTATTTTAATAATTCCAATTTTATTATTCTTCCAAATTCAATTAATTATTTAATTAAGGTTTAATCATTTTTAAATTGCTCAATGGGTTTCTACCCTTTAATTATTTAAATTTCAATCATCCAAATCAGACTATGATCAAATATTTTACTTGTTAATTTTTTATTAAACCTAAAGTTTTAATTAAGGGTTAAAATTTTAATTACCATTTTGCCTTTTAAGCCTAATAATTTCATAACTCACTAAATTGAACTCAAATGAACTTGAAATTTTTATGTGACTTCACTCATATATCAATAAAGACATGAGAGGAGAAAGTGTGATTTTTCTGTATTTAATTTATTTATATAATTATTTTTAGTAGAAAATGGAGATTTTCAAGGAAAATTTGATAACATGACCAAGGGAAAGTTTCTGTCCTTAAGAAAATTAGGGGACATTCCTAATGACCAGGGGACCACTTGGACCAATTTTGGTGATTTTTTGAATTATATTATTTTTATTATAAATATTTTAAGTTCTGGAGTGTTAATTAATTTAAAAATAAAATAAATGTTGAAAAATGAATTTTATGTTTTTCAAAAATCTCTCTGATATCAAGGAAATCAGAGAAGCAAATTTTGCAATTTTTTGATTTTTCTATGATTTATTATAATTATTTTAGTGAAAATGCTAGAAAATACATTTTTTTTAATTTTAAAATTACCCTAGAGCTTTAAAAATTAATATCTCATCAAATAGGCCTAAGAAAAATATGGGGTTTGTTCCTAAGTGATTAAAATTCAAAATGTGACATTTTGGTGAATTTTATTATTTTTGTGATTTTTATTATTTTTTAATTATTAAAAATATTAAAATAATATTAAAAATCAACTTTTTTAGAAAATTGAAGTTTTAATTTTCCTAAACTCCCTGATATCAGAGAGACTCCAAAACCAATTTGGTGAATTTTTGAAAGATATTTTGAAAGTTATGAATTTTTAAAGTTTAAAATGACTAAGTGAGCTTAATTACCCCAATTAGTGGGGCTAACCAAATCCAATTGACCTCAAATTTTTATGGTGGGTTCCTCTGATCATAAAGGTCAGTGGAGAATTGATTTCAAGTCAATTTGATCTATGGTTAACTCTAATTAATTAGAGACCTATTTTGGGTATTTAAGCCAATTAGGGTTAATCTGAGTGAATTTACCCAAATCCTATTTTTCCTAGGGTTCTCTGGTCATATGGAACATCACCAAATTTTCCTAGAATTTATTTCACAACATGCTAATTTTTGAAATTAAAATACTTAAAACAGCAACATGCATTTGAAAAATCAATAACTCTTCATAGGGATGACCTCCGACTTTGGAAAATTCGGGGAATGTTCCCAAATTCGGAGGCTTCAAAAGCCCTATGGTCTCATGCCATGGTGAATTGTATGAATGCATGGAGAATTAAAACAATGCAGGGAGTAAATAATTAATTAAAAATAAGATACTTGGACAAAATTAATTAATTTCTTTTCCACATTATTCTCCTCTCGTTCACTCGAGCAAGAGGGTATTTTTATTTTATTTTTATGATTTTCCTACACAAAGTTATGAATTTTCCAAGTTTAGGGAATTTAAATAAATAGGAAAATACCCTATTTTTCTATTTATCCACGCGGCGCCGGCGAAACATCGGCGAGCTCCGAAGGGCCGCGTGGCGCGCTCCTATTCGACGCCGCCGCTTGAGTCGGCGCTCCCGGGACCCGCCGCATCGCTCCGTCTTCCGATCCGACGCGATCCTGGCCGTCCGTCCGCGCGTGTATTAAATGGACAGCATCCGTTCATCGTCCCCAAGTGTCCTCACCCGAGAGCCGTCCACACTAAATCCTTAATATCTCACTCGATACTCAATGGATTTTCATGTTCTTATGCTCTATGGATTCGTCTTGAAGAGACGAACACATCTATACGGTTATCATGCATTGAAATTAAAGCATTTGAAATGGAGAATCTCCATAAGCTCGGGATGAAGAATTAACTCATACCTTAGCTCCGAGAGGTGAAGCCTCGATCGGAGATGCTTGGCACGTTCGTTGGAGATGCGGGAGGCTAGGGATGAAGCCCGGGGATGTGGTGAATTGCCTAGGTGTGATTTCCACCAAAGCCGATCACAACCTTTGGAGTCCGGAACAACCGGGTGGCCCGGAGATGGGGCTTTTGCTCGGTGGACACCTTCCTCGGTCCAGTGAAGGTGTAGAACCAATCAATTTTGGGATTGGTCCACCGTGGAGAAGTGTCCTGGTTTTGGGTGGAATTTCAACTCTGAAATTGAGCTCACAGAGAAGAAATGGCAGGGGGATCTCACTGGGGATCAAGTGCTCTGTGTGTGGGGAGGAGTCTGGAACAATTTTGGCAGAGTTTTGGCAAGGTTTGGTTCAGCACCTCTCATGGCCGAGAAGGTGAGGGGTTTAAATAGGAGAGGCTGGAGGGCCTCCTGTGGGAAGTTAGGGCTTGGGATCAGCTGCTCTGGTGAGGAGAAGAACAGCCATGGTGACCACTAGGCATGGGGCAGCTCGACAAGGGAGAATTCCAAAGTTCGGCTCCTCCCGAGGTTTCGGCCATGGTGTTTTCCGGCGGCCTCGGTGGCCGGCCGGCCGTGCACCGGTCACCATCTTGTTCAGGTGGGTCGTGGCGGGGTTTGGTGCATTCAATCGAGGTTTGACATGTGTAAAGTGGTTGAATCAAAGTAGAAAGGGGAAGGGGCTATTTTAGCTTATTTTGGTCAACCCATGCAAATGGGTTGGGTGCACCTCCCCAAGACCCGGTTTTGGGCTGAGGAGGTCAGGTGGGTCAATCTCCCATGTGTGGTGGAGTCTCCATCAAGGATTAGGTGGCAAAGCATGGTTTAGAGTGTGACATGCTTAAGGTAAAAAAAGGCTTAAGAAGGATTAGGAAAGGGGGTCCTCCTTTTTCCATTAATGACTTGATCACATGTCAAACTCTCCATGGCTTCATGTGGCTTGTCCATGGCTTGCATGGCTTGTCTTTGGCTTAGGTAAAAGTTTAGTCAATTTCATAAAAATGGGTTTTAAGAATTTTGGGTATTTTGGTGAAAATTTGTATGAAGCTTGATTTGGAATGGTTTAAATAATGATTTTGAAACTTAGGGGTGATTTTGATTAAATGGATGATGAAAGGAAATGTCATGTGGGCTTTGGATGAATTTGGGCTTTTGAATTTGAAGGGAGTGGGTTTTTAGGAAAGTTTAAGGGAAATGGGCTTTTTGATTTTAGGATGGGCATTTGGGTAAAGATTTTGTGAAAGGCCTTGTCAAATAAATGTCATAATTGGTTTATGGATGTTCTATGAAGGGCTTGGAGTCACTTTGGTGTGATTTAGAGTTGAGTGGGTTTGAATTTGGGTTCATTTGGTAAGTGGGCCAATGTAGGTCAAATTGGGCTAACTTGGGCCAATGTTGGGCTAGGGTTGAAATTGATGTAAAATAAATGTTGAGAAATGTTTATGGGAGTGTTTCAAAGAGGTTTTGGCTTTGGTTGGGTTTTGATTTTGAGGTTTGGGCCTATTTGGGTTAGGTTTGGGTTTAGGTCAAAATTGGGCTTTTTAGCTTTGGGTTGAATTTGAGTGGGGTTTGGATCAAAATTTTGGGCAAATCATGTTAGTATTTTGTTTATGGGGATGTAAAGGAGGGTTTAGAAAAGATTTGGGGTTAATTGGAGTTGAATTGGGTGAGTTTGGGCTAAGTTTGGGTCATGGGTCCAAATTGGGCTTTAAGGCCAAAAGTGAAATTGGATCCCAATGCCAATCAAATTGGGCTTGGATTGGGTCTAGATTGGTGTTAGGGATGTTGAATTGAAGTTTAGAATTGAATTGGACCAGAATTTGGGTCAATTGGGTAGGTTAGGTTTGACATTGGGTTCACTTTGGGTTAAAATGGGTCAAATTGGGGATTTTGATAAAAGTGGAGTAAATTGACAAAATTGGCCCATGGTGTAGTTGAACAAAATGAAATTGGGAATATTTGGGATTTTCTGGAATTTTCTGGGAATTTTCTGAATTTTTGGATTTTTTGGCTAAGAGGGGTATTTTGGGTATTTGGAGGGTATTGGGAGGTATTTTTGGAATTTTTGGTATTTTTGGTTATGGATGATCAGTTTGAGTGATGTGGAAATGTTGGGGAATGATTTTGGAGAATTTTGGGTGATTTGGAAATTTTGAGAAATTTGGGCTATTCAGGGCTTGGGTAGGTTGGCAGGTGTTGGGTCCCGGGGTCAAAAATTGAAAATTTGGAAAATTGAAGATTGGGTGGATGTAAGTGAAATGAAATCATTTTTGTTGAGCCATGAAGCCATATCAAGCCCACATGAGCCATGAAGGGACTCATTTGAGGCATTCACCATGTTGTTCCTAACCCTCTTGGCCAAGGGCTTAGGGGTTAAGGACCATCCATGTGAATCACTTACATGAGTCAGAGGTCGAGTTAGGTATAGGTGTGGTTTTAGGAGGTGTATGGAAGTGTAGTGTATGAGTGTAGTGTGTGTATAAGTCAGCCCCTCACCGGACCAAGCCACCTGTAGGCGTCCTAAGGCCAAGGAGTCCCATAGGAACTCATCCTTTAAACTTCCACATTCGATTTCAACCCTCTAGGTGATTAGGGGTCTATAGTCAAGTTTGTGGAGTTTGCAGGGAGTTAAGAAGTGGTTTGAAATTCTAGGTGGTGGGTCCCAATTCTAGTCCTCTAAGATAGTCAAAGGAAAAGCCTAAGGCTATATCCTAAGTACTAAAGAGAAGAAGAGAAGACCTCATCAAAAATGAGGTCAACAAATGGACCCCCAATAGGTGTGGTGAGCTGACGGAGCACACCGCACGTATCGGTGCTGACCGAAGCGATCAACAAAACCAACACGTATGTCCAAGTAACAAACTTAGGACGAAGTAGAAGAGCTTCCGCCGGGGAGTGTCAAGTATATCTCCGGAACCGGAGATTCTTGAACTCTCGCCTGGGAAAGGAAAAGGAGGTGAATCCCAAATCACATGATTTGGGAGAATTTCGATTTAGATTTTATTTTATTTCATGTTCAAGTCACGATGCGTGAGTTTAGATTTCAATTTGGAGTTTTAATTTAGATTGAAGTTTTGTTAAGATTAATTTGAAAGAATCTGATTTGAAATGAAAACTGGAATTTTTTTTGTTTTAGATGTAATATCTTCAACCCCAAAAGAAGATCGAATCGATTGGATTGGATCATTACAATGAGGAAAGATCTCAGAGTAATGCGGTATTGGATGTAAAATCCTTAACCTCAAGAGTTTGATTTGATGTATTTCATTGCGATAGGGAAATGATCCTAAAGCAATGCAGTCTCGGATGTAAAATCCTCGACCCAAAGGTTTGAATTCGATGTATTTCAGTGCAGTAGGAAGAGAATCCTAAAGCAGTGCAGTCTTGGATGTAATATCCTCGACCCAAAGGTTTGAATTTGATGTATTTCAGTGCAGTAGGAAGAGAATCCTAAAGCAGTGCAGTCTTGGATGTAAAATCCTCGACCCAAAGGTTTGAATTTGATGTATTTCAGTGCGGTAGAGAAGAGAATCCTAAAAGCAAGGTGCGGTCTTGGATGTAATATCCTCGACCCAAAGGTTTGAATTTGATGTATTTCAGAGGCAGAGAGGAAGAGAATCCTAAAGCAGAGTGCAGTCTTGGATGTAAAATCCTCGACCTAGAAGTTTGAATTTGATGTATTTCAGGTGCGATAGAGAAGAGAATCCTACAAAGCGGTGCGAGTCTTGGATGTAATATCCTCGACCCAAAGGTTTGAATTTGATGTATTTCGAGTGCGGTAGGAAGAGAATCCTAAAGCGAGTGCGGTCTTGGATGTAATATCCTCGACCCTAAGTTTGAATTTGATGTATTTCAGTGCAGTAGGAAGAGAATCCTAAAGCAGTGCAGTCTTGGATGTAAAATCCTCGACCCGAAGTTTGAATTTGATGTATTTCAGTGCAGTAGGAAGAGAATCCTAAAGCAGTGCAGTCTTGGATGTAATATCCTCGACCCAAAGGTTTGAATTTGATTGAGGTTTGATGTGAGATCTGGAAAGATCGAATTTGGGGTTTGAAATTTAACTGAGATTTAATTTAAGATCTGGAAGATCAAATTTGAGATTTGATAGAGATGAGATTTGAAATTTGGAAAGATTTGAATTTGAAATTTGAAATTTGAAATGATGAGTTTGAACTCGGTTGAAATTTGATTTAAGATTTGATTTGAAATTTGGAAAGATTGAATTTGAAATTTGATTGAGATCTGATTTTAAATTTAGAAAGATTGAATTTGAAATTTGATTGAGATTTGATTTAACATTTATGTTGATTTTGTTTATCTTTTAATGATTCAAATTTTATTTTATCGTTTGTTTAATGTTCATGTGAATTTGGTGTTTGTCATCATTTTTTTTAGAGATTTTTTTTTTAGGAAAGTCTTCTTTTATTCTCTATTTTTTATTCCTTTTCTGTTCTTTGTTCGAAGTTCATTTAACTTTAACGGCGTTTCCCAATCAATTTGCACAAAAGAGGTGAAGGCCAAAAATGTGACATAGTCACTTTCATTCCAATCATGCTGAAGATACATCGTACAACTTGATCTGGAATATATTTCATACAATCCATGTAGACTCAAAACGGATCGTGTATGATCTTTGTTGATCCATCTAAAGAAGCATCCGTCAAAAGTCCATGTCCGAATAGTGAGATACATGGTCAATAATATCACCTTCCAAGCCATCCTTGGCAAGGATGCCGTATGGATGTACATCGGAGGTGTGATATTTTCCATGTAACTCACGGCTACGTAAGGCCGGAGGCTCTCTAGCTCCGGGTCCGGCCGGAAATGGTAAGGTGTCTTTCTCGTCGTCCATCCTTCCGAAAGTAACCGAGATCCGCTTCACTCGGTACTCCCGGTATGCAATGCTTAGCGATATCTCGCTCCGTTGCCCTTCGCATCATGACGGAACCTACCGGTAAAGGTATCTTTACCGGCCCTCGGAACTCACTCCGGACCCGCTATCCGGAGGTCGGATCCGAACATGATGTTACACTCGCTCGGGAAAGAGACTGTGCAGAAGGTCCGACAAAGTCGTGGTGATCTATGTGTGGGGGTATACAATCACCCCGCTTGTAGATGTTGATAATGCAGCTATTGGGTATGCAATCTGGCGGCGTACCCTCCATGTTATCAATCTCTTTACCATTCTCTTGATGACTCGATGGCATCGGATCCACTCGCCCATGACGGAGTATTCCCGGCGGGTTTCCTTCCCGTCCTCCGCAAAGTTGTAACAAAGATCCACATTGTATTGTGATTCTTCCTTTCCCCGGCATCCATCTCCGGGGTTCCGAGTATGTGTTTTCCCTTAGGCGGCCCGCTCGGCCCATTCTTTTCAAATCCCGGATGCAATCCACGATTTGCTGCTGTTCATACTCTGAGAATACATCTGTATGTAGCTCGAGGCCCTCCAGTATATTGATTCTTCTACCTTTAATTCTCTCGAAGTATTCAAAGGTTTTCTTTTCAACATTCTGCATTCTCTCCAGCTCGTATTCCGGAATGATCCGCGGATGGCGAGGCCTCGGTGACGTATCGTGGAATATATGGTTCAATCCCTTCACGTTCTCCCCGCATACCTCGGCTCCTCGTGGATGATGTCCGTCGGGACATCCCCCGGGGTTGCTTCGCAACAAGGTCATGCATCATCGGTGGTTCTATCCGGTGGTGTGGTAGCCTTCTTTCTTCTGGTCTTTGTGAGATTTCTCTGGTTCTTTCTGTCATCCTAGGAGCTGGCCTCCTTTCTTCTGGTTCCTGGTGAACCGGTGTCCTTGAAATGTATGCACTGACATTAGCAACTGTCTCGTCGTGCTGGTCCGCAGCTAGTTTTGTTAGCATCTTACGGATACGGCGATTCTTATTTCTTCGTTGCGTAGCTGTGAGAGTAGCTTTCCGAACTTCTTGAGTCTCTGTGGGCGCGGCGCTGACAAGTCTGCTCTCCGCCGTAGCGACTACGTACTTCATTTTCTTATCTTCTTCAAGGTTTGTCTTTCTTCTCGTCGTCTGGATTGGTGGCTTGGGCCACCTACTTTCATCACTGTATGTCCAGGCAATTCTTCTCGGTCAACCGGGACCCAGTCACTTTCCTCGTACTGTAGGCCTGCTGGTGCGAAATCCGAGTCAATCTCGATTATCGCTCCATCCTTCACCCTCTTCTCGTCGAGTGCAAGGCTTACGCCGTTCTTAAAGTTCAAGACCAACCGCCCGCTCGACATTTCCCTGCGAAAAGACAAGGAAAAGGATCAGGGGCTGTACTAAGAACAAGAACATCAAGAAAATGTTTATTAAAGACATCTTGTTTTATTATTATTCTTATATTTTTAAACTTAACAGGGATGAAGTGGAATAAGATCAGGTAAGAGATTTTGACTCGGAAAAGAAAATAAGGAAAATTTTATTGTCAGGATTTTATTTATTTTAGCACATTTTATTATTTTTGGGTTCGGACCCAGTCATAAGTAATCACTTCACTCGTGCTTCTAGGGATGGAAAGTTCATTCCTTCGAAACATCAGGTAGCGTAATACTTTTTCAAGTATCGTCCATTGATCGGAAGCATATGTCGTTCTCCCCGGCAATTCACTAGCTGGTAGGAACCTCCTGAGTATATTGCTTCAACCACAAACGGTCCTTCCCAAGTGGGTTCAAATTTTCCTCCTATCTTGCGGTGTGCAAGAATAGGTCTTTTGAGAACGAGAACTAGATCACCAACTTTGAAGGTTCTTGGGCGGACCAGTTTGTCATGGGCTTGAACCATCTTAGCCTGGTACAGTTCTAAATTCTGTTGCGCTGCAAGTCTTTTCCCTTCCAGGCTCTCTAATTCTTCGAGTCGTAATTTGGCGTTCTCTTCTGTTGTGATTTTATTTGCAACTGCAATTCTGAGTGAAGGGAGCTGAACCTCTAAAGGTAACACTGCCTCGGACCCATACACCGGAGCGTAAGGTGTAGCTTGCGTAGGAGTTCGAAGGTTGTCCGTAAGCCCATAAGGCTTCTAACAACTTCTCGTGCCAATTTCTCTTATTGTCGTCTAAAGTCTTCTTTAAAATTTGAACGAGAGTTTTATTAAAAGCCTCGACGAGGCCGTTTGCTCTTGGGTAGTAAATTGTTGAGTATCGCCGCCGATTCCGTGTCTCCCGACAAAATTGTTGATTTGCGTGCTTCCGAATGCTCGTCCCATTATCCGAGATGATCCCCGCGCGGCACTCCGAAACGGCAGACAACTTGGTTCTTGAAAAATTGTAGCACGTGATGTGCTTTCACTTCTCTAAGTGGAACCGCCTCCGCCCACTTGGAAAAGTAATCCGTAGCCGCAAGAATGAAGCGATGTCCTTTCGACGACGGCGGTTCTATCGGACCCACTATATCCGTGCCCCAACATTCAAATGGCCACGATGCAATTGTTGGATGTAGCACATTTGGAGGTTGGTGTAGAACCACTCCGCGCACTCGGCACCGGTGACGCTCTTGGCGATTTTCATGCGATCGGTCATCATCGAGGGCCGTAGTACCCTAGTCTTTTAATTTTCATTTTCATTTTCGGGCCCGATCGATGAGCGCCACGCAGTCCCGAATGCACCTCCTTAACAATTTCACGGGCCTCGGACCCACTTAGGCACCTTAGCCATATTCGATCAAAAGACCTTCCGTATAATGTGTTGTTTATTAATGCGTAGGACGCAGTTCTTTTCTTGATCCGGTGAGCTAACGACCTATCCTCCGGTAGTTTTCCTGTTTGCGAGTAATCCATCAATGGTTGTCGCCAATCTTCCGTGTTTTCCGTCACCGCCGCAATTGATTCTTCTTCCTTTTCCGATTTGTGTATCGTGTCAATGTCGAGTCGTGATAGGACCCGGCGTCCGTGAATCGACACTTCCACCGATTCATCTTGCAAACAGGCAAATTCTTTTGCGAGACGAGCTAGCGCATCCGCTAGAGCGTTTTCTTTCGGGAATTTTGTAGATTGTCACATTTGGAATCCGTTCCAACAACTGTATGGCATACTCGGAAGTATTGCTCGAGTCTTGGTTTTAAAATTCCGTATCGTCCTGCGATCCGTTGAATGATTAACTCGTGAATCCCCGTAGATGTCGATGTCCGTTATCCCCATTCGAATAGTTAATTCCAGATCCCGTTATGAGGGCTTCGTATTCTGCTTCGTTGTTTGTACACGGCTCGTCAAGTGGTAGGAGTATCTTAACATCCCCCGCTCCGTGTTATAAAGATTAGCCCGATTCCCGCCTTACGGGCACTATCACTTGCGATTCTTCGTCTTTGTGCGCCGAAGATGCTTCGTCGAAATATAATTCCCAACGTCGATCATCGTGGTCTTCTAGGTTCATTATTTGTTCATCCGGCAAGTCGTCATCGAGAGGCGATTCGCCGCAGAAGGGTGTGCTACGAGGAAGTCCGCTAAGACTTGTCCCTTTATCGCACGAAGAGGCACGAAAGTTATATCGAATTGCAATAATATCATCGACCATCCGGCAAGTCCGCCGGAAAGCGTTGGACGAGTCATCAAGTATTGCAATGGATTAAACTTCGAGATCAGGTCGACCTTATGAGAAAGCATGTAATGCCCGAGCTTTTGAGCGGCAAAGATCGTGGCCAAACAATGCTTTTCAATTGCGGGATACCTTACTTCCGTCGGCGATGAACGACGGCTTAAGTAGTAAAGAGCATTTTCTTTACCCTCATCATCGACACAGGCCAACGGGGCTCCGAGAGAGTCGTCTAAAGCCGCGGTATAAAGTATTAGCGGTCTACCCGAGACTCGGGGCTGCTAGGACGAGAGGTGTCATTAAGTATTGTTTAATGTCCTCGAAGGCCCTCTCGGCATTTCTCTTCCCAAATAAATTTGGCGTCCTTTTTAACTAGTGCCGAGAAAGGCCGACACCTACTCCGACGAGTTCGAGATAAAGCGTCGAAGATATGCCGCCTTCCCTTGAAAAGATCGTAGTTGTTTTAAGGTTTTGGGAGGCGGCATTTCTAAGATAGCTTTTATCTTTTCCGGTCGATTTCAATCCCACGATGTCGGACAACGAATCCTAAGAATTTCCGGAGGTGACGCCGAAGGCGCATTTTAAGGGATTCATCTTAAGGTTAAATTGTCTTAATCGTTCGAAAACAATTCTCAAATCATACGAGTGGTTTTCTTTTATTTTGCTTTTGATGACCACATCGTCCACGTAGCATTCGACTTGATTATGGATGAGATCATCAAAAATCCTTGTCATTGCTCTTTGGTAGGTCGCTCCCGCGTTCTTCGATCCGAATGGCATCACCGTGTAGCGAATATACTCCGATCGGCGTTCGAATGCCGTAAGCTTTTCATCTTCTCGGAGCCATTTTTATCCGGTTGTATCCCGAAGATCCATCCATGAACGAGAATATTTCATGTGTCGAAGCAATGTCGATCATTAATTCGGGATCGGTAGAGGGAATTCATCTTTCGGGCATGCCTTGTTTAAATCTCCGAAATCCACACAAATTCCGATCCGACCATTCTTCTTCCCGATCGGTACCACGTTGGCTAACCAAGTCGGGTATTGTTCTTCACTGACAAATTTAGCGTCTATTAGCTTTTTAACTTCGACTATGACTTGTTGTTCGATTTCTAGACGCATTCTTCCGGGACCTTGTCCGACCGGAACGAAATAGGGTCCACTCCTAGTTTATGGATCGCGACCTCCGGAGCTAAACCCGGCATCTCATCGTAGCTCCAAGCAAAACGAGTCTTTGAATTCCATTAATAACTTGATTATTTCTTTGGAGTCTTCTTTATCGAGTAAAGAGCTAACAAAGGTAGGTCTAGGCTCTTCGCTAGTACCTAAGTTAACTTCTATTAACTCATCTATTGTAGATTTGATTTCTTCTTCGAATTCGGTGGAGCGTCTCCAATTTGCAAATCTTCGAGTTCTTCCGTAGTTTCCATGCAGTTTTCATTAGATTCGCAGTGATAACCAAGCAAAATTCGACATCATCAACCGATCCTACTCGTGCCGAATCCGAGACCATGCTTTGAGTTGGGTGGACGACCGGAGTTATTCCATAAATTTTCAAAACGTTGTGATTGACCTTTTGTCCACTCGTCGAGGTAAGAAACCACGTTGAATTAAATTTTGAACACAGGGAGAGTACCACTCAAAAGGCAATTCCATTAATTCCGATGAAGTAGCATCTTCAAATTGTACATTATTTTCGGCTTTGGAGGAAGAAGCACCACGGTAGAATTTGATGGGCTTTGCACCACCGCTACGTACCTCTTTGACCTCCATACTCTCGATCTTATTAGAATGGATCGGGGTCGTGGTCATAGTATGTACATAGTGGTTAATCTTCTCGTACATCGATTTGTATTCTTTATTCTTCTCATCTTCGAGGGAGATTCCGAATTGCGGCTTCTTCGACTTATTATCGCCGCTTCTTGTTTGATTTCTTTTTCTTCTTCGTAACTATCTTCCCAATCAACATTAATGGTTGGTTTCCTCTCGTCCAATCGTCCTAACGTCTCTACCACGACCTCGTCCCCGGCCTCGACCTCGGATGCGAGTTGTGGAGAAACCTTCACCATCTCGCCGTAAGGGAGTGGTGAGTGATCGTTGGACTAGAACTTCGAGTTCTTCGTTGTCCCGAACTTTCTTTGCTTCGTTTGTTATAGTATCTCCGGAGAAAATCGTTTTCTTCGGTGGTGCATAATAAGCCGCATCCTCGTGGATTCCAATTTCATGTACGGAGAATGGTTGTAAGTCACCTTTGATGCATCGTTCTCCTCCATCGTAGTATTTAATGCATTGATGTAGAGATGATGGTACCATCCTCGTTTTCATGTATCCATGGTCGGCCCAAGAGAGCGTTGAACGACGTTTCGAATCAATTATGTGAAATTTCGCGGTTGTCTTTGCTAAGTCACCGGTCTTCATCGGTAGCGTTATTGATCCGAGGGCTCTTTCTCCTTTCCGATCGAATCCTCTTAATAACATTTTGTCCGCCTCGAGCTCGCGGGCATCAATTTCCAAGTATGCTAGCGTTCGAAGATTCATTATATCGATTGATGCTCCCGGATCCACCAATACTCGGAGAGTGTAAATTTTCCGATTAGTAATCGAAATGTACAATGGTCGGTTGTGGTCTCGCTGTTCCAAGTAGTAGGTCATCGTCCGTGAAGGTAACACCTCGCTCGTTCTTTTAACGAGCAAACCTCATCTAAGGACTCTCCGGCCTTTTGAGCTAAGCAAATTTCCGGATCAAGTAAGGCCTCGATCGAGCTTCTCTCATCTCCTTTCGATAAGATGAGAGCGTCATAGATGCTTAGTTTGGTCGGTAGTTTCCTAAGATGAGGCTAGCACGTTGTAGTCCACTTTGTTTTCATGTGTCTCTGCTTCTTCTCGAATGGGTATTTCTTCTGCTGGGTTGGTTCTTCCCGAACAACCACCCGCTTCCCTTTGTCTTTTGGACCCATTCTCGGAGGTAGAACTTTTCCACTCCTTAAGTTGACTTCGTAATTTCTTCGAATCTATTGTTGAGCTCGCCGTGTCTCTTCTTGAATCGGAATGACGGGCTCTTCCGGATTAGCTTTAGAGTCCGAAGGCTCTAACTCTATCGCGATCTGGAGCTCCTCGAAACTCACGGATAGATTCGTTGCTTCGTTGAACTCTCGTAGCCTCCTTGATGGATGTCTTCTTCATTATTTTGCTTGTCGAGATCGTGTATGATTCGAGAATTGTCGTTGGTATCGAAATCGATATCCGGATTATCGTTAGTTACGTAATCGTTAGAAACGATCAAAACGTAGCCAACGCCATCACCCTTATCATTATATGATCCCACCGAAGTGAGCAGATAATCATACAGAGTCAGGGGTTCGAGGGATTTCTCCCCCGAATCGGAAACAACTATCCTAGGATAAGCAGCCCCTAGTCTAGACTTAGGTGCCTCAGTCTTCTCTTCTTCGTCAATTTTCTTCTTCTCTTCAATCGTCTCCTGTTGAGGTGGTTCTTCTATCGCAAGTGATAAGATCGGCTTAACAGGTTTCAAACTCGAATCGAAGCTCGTACCGAAGCGGTCCGGATGCCGTCTAAAATCTTTTCGAAGACCTCGTCCAAGCGGTAGTCCATCCATCGTTAGTCGTATAGGGATCTATCTGAATGATGGGATCGGCCGAGATAACATCGACGGAACCTCCTTCTCGGGGTTCCTTCATGTACTCCTTCGGGATCGTTATATTCCCTTTCCGCAGGTTGTCATTGAGCCAACTTTTGAAGGTAATGCAATCTTCTATTTTGTGCCCAAGCATCCAGTGGTAAGGGCAAAAGTTGGGATCACCTTTCTTGTTGACTTCCTCTGGTCTTTTAGGCTCTGGCAGCTGGAAATCTGGAGTCTTCATCAGACTACGGAACATTTTCGGCACTGCTTCATTCTTGAACGGATATTCTCTCGCTCAAAAGCTCTCTTAATGTACGTTGCGGACGAGGCGGTTGTTCATATCGCGGAGATGACCGATAGCCGGGCCGGGTTGCTTGGCAATTCTCGTTGTGGTTCGTTGCGGCCGTTCGGTGGTATTTGCATCGGCTGCTTGCCTTTGTCAACCGCCGCAACGATCCCGGATTTCTTTTCAAAAGTCTTTACAGTGCTTTTGTTTATCCGTCTTGTCGGTGAAACTTAATTGCTTTGCCTCCTCTTGCAAGCTTCCGGCCTTGCTTAACAACTTCTCGAAAGTCTTAATAGTAAATCCTCGAGGAGAAGTGCTATCGGGCCGTGAATGCTTTTAAGTAAAATGCCGATCGCGTGTTGTTCTTGCAGTTGTGGTTCACACTTCATACTTAAGTTCCTCCATCGAAGTATGTAATCCACCAAAGTTTCATTCGGCTTCGCTTCTCTACCACTAAATCACCTATAGTGATGTGGTGCCGAGCTCCGGCGAATCGCTCGATGAAGAGGTTCTCTAGCTCCGAGAACGTCTTCACCGAACCATTTGTAATTCCGCATACCGGCCGAAGGCGATTCCCGATAGGACCGCCGACGAACCGTCGGAAGAGTAATGCATCGCTCCCGCCGCATTGCAACAACCGGCACGAAAGTGTGCCACATGCCGTCGGGGTTCCCGGCTCCGTCAAAGGTCTTGAACGAGAGGTGGTACGAAGCCTTTCGGTATTGGACGAGCGTCGAATTCTTCCGGGTAAGGTCTACCCGTCCGAATGGATGTCCCGCTCTTTGATTGTGCTAAGGCTTCTCGCACTCGCTGTTCCACCAAGTTCTTGATATCCTTTTCGGGAATCATACTTTGTGTTGTATCCTTTTCACTCGATCATCCCCATCGACGGACGTAATCTCCTTTCCTCCGTCTACAATGTGAATAACCTCCGGGGTGTTTCTCTATGTGGTTGTACTTCGACTCGGAGAGTGGCCGGAGCTACGGCCATCTCTTCCATCCTTTTTGCCATTCGAGCGATCGTGTCGTCTTTCTCCCGAAGTCGCCTTCTCATCGCTCCGGCTCCTCTCTTTCGCGGCCGCGGGAGCACCTCGCGAAGCCGATGAAGCTCGTGTCTCAACCATGTTGATTTCTGCGTATTCGTCGTCCATAAATTCCGATGAATCAATCTCATCTCCGAACTTTTCTTCTCTTTCTTTTGCCAAGCGTCGGATATCGGTTCTCAACTTTTCCATGGCATCTTCTAGCGGGGCTTTCTGTGTGTCTTCGTGGTTGTCTTGCGATAACTGCCGGGTCCCTTTCTCACGAGTCCCCTTCATCGCGGTAGCACTTTCTTCAGATTCAAGTCTCCTGGCGAGACTTTCTTTCTCGGGCGTCGTTTCAATCTCAACCGCCCGAGCAGTGGGACGCCATACCATCCTTCCGGCATAGAAGGTCTAGGACCGGACGGTCCGTTCGGCCAAATGCCGGAAGGTGGTATCCTCCCTAATCCGTAATCCCGAGACGACAACGGGCGGACTAGCCTTCATTCTTTTACTTGGCTTTTCCGTCATGATGGCGGGTTCTACTCGGGGTCCAAGACGGGATTCGACCGGCACCCGCCCTATCCTTCGTAGAATTTCTAACACGGCGGCTTTTCCTTCTTTGCTAACTTTTCTACCAAAGTTTGCGATCGAGCAAACGGCGTAGTTCTAGTTCTTTTCTTGCGGCTATCGTTGTAATATGCGGGCCGTGGTAATTTGGCAAGCAATCTTGCGAATGTTTTCTTCATCTTCTGCGGCGGAGAGGGGATGAAATCCGCTTCCTCCCAACGAGTGGTATGTATTCGAGCAATGGTGTATATTCCGGCAGCTTCGGAATTTCCTCTAGAAAGCAATTTCGGCAGCCTCGGCTTCTTTAGCGATCCTTCTATTTCGTTTCTTCTCCGGGTCTTTGTTAGTGACGCGAATCTTCGAACCGGACCCGATCTCGAAAACGTAAGGTCTTACAGAAGATCTGTACCCTCCACGGTAACAGGCCCATCATAATTCTGGATTTCTTTCCCCTTAAATTTGGCAAAAGTCGGGGTAGGCGCAGAAACAACTAGACCAGTGGAGGTAGAAAGAACAGTCCTCCTGCGGGCAACAGTATTCCTCTTAGTCGGGATCCTTTGCAGAGGAGGGAATTCTTGGGTCGACCTAAGGTCGAACTCAGCGCGGTTCTTCGGCCTTCGTGTACCTTGTTCATCGGTGCAAAGAGGGAGACGTTGGTGACCTCGACGTTCGTGTTTTCAAATCCTTGTCCAAATCGGATGATTCCATCGTCGGCAACTCATCCTTATAGCATGCGAGGTCCAATCCATTGGTGAAAGAGAAAATCGGCTTCGGGGCTTCCATTTCGCGAGGTAGATTCGGTTGTCAGTCCCAAGTTATGCTTCTTTTCTTTAGGACGAAAAGAAAGGAATTGAAAAGAGTCCGAACTCATTCTTGTTCATGTATTTATAAAAAGGAATCACTTATTAAAGGGTTTGTTTATTTAGAACGGAGTGTTCAAAGGTGTAGAGAAGGTAAGGAATCTGAATCGGAGTTGGAAAGGAAAAGAGAGTCTTAAGCAAGACTTCTCGACTCGAAGGATCATTCCTAAACTAACACCTATTGGGGATCCACCCCACCTCGTAAATGAGGTAAAAGGATCTCGAACCTCTCTCGTTTAGGGGTGTCTAAACAAGTGGCTCCTAAATCCGAGAGAATGTTGGTTATACTTGTTCAAGGTAGAAATGAACATAAGTATCCAACTGGAAAGAAGGGTAGTTTGATCCATAAGGGACACGGATACACTACCGATTTTTGAAAGCAGAATTGTTCGATTATAATGGAGAGAGGAATTGATCCTCACGGAGTCGCCGAAAATTGTCGGCATATTTTTAGGTTGAGTGTCGTATTTTAAAAAAGGGGTCGCCTAACAGAAGTTGTCGGCGAATTTTAAATTTAAATATAGATATAATTTAGAAAGTAATATTTGATTTTGAAAATAATTTGAAGATTTTAAGATATGAAATCAAACCGATCTCACATCCCAAATAGTTTATATAAACGAGCACCGCATCGCAAACCGTGTATCTATCCCTAAGGATAGTACACACCGCTCGACGATGGGGCTCGATTAAATAAACTAGAAGATTCGTGACATCCGTTTGGTCCGCGAACCAGCTCTATAAGCCGACAAATTCCCCGTTTAATATGAAAACATTAAACAGAGATTTATATTACTCGGGTTCTTTAAAATTCCCTATAAGGGCAAGCCCCTACAGTTAATTACATCTTAAGTGACGGGAATCACCTAAGAAAACTCTCGATAATAATCAATAATTCTCGCTCTCAAGAATTTCAAAGTTTAAGTTTTCAAAGGATTGAATTTTTGAAATTTCAAAAGGGATTAGCTCAAATTTGGAACATTTTATTTTGGAAATTCAAAGGAAGAAAAGTAGGAGAAATTACGGATCCGAAGTGAACTTCGATAATTTCCCGACTACCCTATTGTTTGGCTTGGATTTAGGAAAATCCTAATGTTTATTTAATGTTTTAATCTTGCCAATTTTAGTTAATTAGGGCTTATATTTATATGATAGAATCATACAAATAGCCTAGAAGATATGAGGGTTTATGTCGTATCGGACGACTACCTCGGAATCCTAAGACCGGTTAGGGCTTAATTTGCAATGCAAATGCCTAACGAAGAGTTGAGGATTTATGTTGCACTAGGCAAACTACCTCGAAGTCCTATGGCTTTGTTGTTTAACTCTAGGAAAGTTTTGTTGATGTAGGTTCAAGTTTTGCTGACGACGATGGCCGTGCTGCCCACCATGCTCCGAGCTCCTTGTTGTTGCAGAGGTTTAGTTATAGAAGTCATAAATCAGGAGATGAGAGAAGTGTTTGGTTTAGAGAAGTCTTAATTTCCAAGTGTTCTTTATGTTTTAATTAAAACGGATCTTAAAGTCGATTAAACGTAACCGATTAAGATCCCACGGTTCCGTCATCCCAGCACCGTTATTTTCATCGAATTCACTTAGTCCGTATGAATATGCTAAACTCAACTAAATGAGTTCCGCACTTTCATTTAGACCGTGGGAAATCCCGTTAGCAACACGTGGGTTACATCATCCGAGGTATTCCCGATCATTCAATGAGACGTTTTAATTTAATTGTAATTGTAGTTTTGTGTTCCGTTTGTGATTAAATTTTGAGTTGTCTTATATTTTGAAATGTCGTGGAGGTGAATTTTATCTTGTAGTGTCTTTTATTTTAGTTTTGGGTTTCAGCTTTTGGTTTCTGTCCTAAAGGTGTAGGTTTTCATGCAACCGTTGTTTATCATGCAAGAAAAGTAAATGCGATGCGATTAAATAAGTTGCAAGAAAGTAAATCGCAACAAAATAAAAGCGTACCCTGGAGGGTCTTCCCGTCATCCCAAGCTGCACTTAAAACACGGTTAGAATATTTAAGCAAGTTCCTAGGTAAAGCTAAGGGAAAGGTTTTGGTTTTCTACCAAGTTCCTAATCCTATAGCTAGTCATTTCCTATGACGTCTAGGTTCTTTGTGTTTTTCGGTTCGAAGACGATTTTCTTCATCAAAGAACAATTAAGTTCAATTGTTCTTATAAACATCCTATCATATTGAGGAAGTGCTTAGGAGAGATCCCAAACATCTTTTCAATATTTCTAGGATTGTTTTAAGTCCAAGAGAATTTAATTATGTAAATAAATCGATCGTCCGAGGTTTTCAAATTTTATTAACTTGCTCAATGAACTAGGACATTTGAGTATCCTATAAGTGAAGTAACATTTCACTTCGATATTCCATTTAGGAGTTATAATAAGTAAACGCTCCTAAGGGCAAAATAGTATTTAATGGTTTGTGATTCAAATTTAAGTTCAAATTAATGATTTAAGTTTGGAATAGTGTTCAAGTTATTTTAGATTTATTTCTTCATGTCTTAAGTGAGGTTATTTAATTCAACTTAATTTAATTTAATTTAATTTAATTTAATTTAATTTAGTTTGATTTGATTTAATTTAATTCAATTTAATTTATTTGATTTAATTTTTAATTTAATTTAATTTAATTTGATTTAATTTAATTTGGTTTGATTTGATTTAATTTAATTTAATTTAATTTATTTAATTTATTTAATTTAATTTAATTTATTTTAATTTAATTTATTTAATTTATTTAATTTATTTTAATTTGTTTATTTAATTTAATTTAATTTATTTTGACTTAACTTTTAATCTTAATTTAATTTAATTTAATTTTAATTGAAATTTTTGAAAGAGTTTAATGATTTAATTTTAATTTAATGATTAAGTCTTTTAATATTTTAAATTTGAGTTATCATTTTAATTAAGAGTTGAGTATTAATGAGATGATTAATTTAGGGATTTTTAAATTAAAGAATAAATCTCTTCCTAATAATATCCCTATTTTAATAATTCCAATTTTATTATTCTTCCAAATTCAATTAATTATTTAATTAAGGTTTAATCATTTTTAAATTGCTCAATGGGTTTCTACCCTTTAATTATTTAAATTTCAATCATCCAAATCAGACTAGGATCAAATATTTTACTTGTTAATTTTTTATTAAACCTAAAGTTTTAATTAAGGGTTAAAATTTTAATTACCATTTTGCCTTTTAAGCCTAATAATTTCATAACTCACTAAATTGAACTCAAATGAACTTGAAATTTTTATGTGACTTCACTCATATATCAATAAAGACATGAGAGGAGAAAGTGTGATTTTTCTGTATTTAATTTATTTATATAATTATTTTTAGTAGAAAATGGAGATTTTCAAGGAAAATTTGATAACATGACCAAGGGAAAGTTTCTGTCCTTAAGAAAATTAGGGGACATTCCTAATGACCAGGGGACCACTTGGACCAATTTTGGTGATTTTTTGAATTATATTATTTTTATTATAAATATTTTAAGTTCTGGAGTGTTAATTAATTTAAAAATAAAATAAATGTTGAAAAATGAATTTTATGTTTTTCAAAAATCTCTCTGATATCAAGGAAATCAGAGAAGCAAATTTTGCAATTTTTTGATTTTTCTATGATTTATTATAATTATTTTAGTGAAAATGCTAGAAAATACATTTTTTTTAATTTTAAAATTACCCTAGAGCTTTAAAAATTAATATCTCATCAAATAGGCCTAAGAAAAATATGGGGTTTGTTCCTAAGTGATTAAAATTCAAAATGTGACATTTTGGTGAATTTTATTATTTTTGTGATTTTTATTATTTTTTAATTATTAAAAATATTAAAATAATATTAAAAATCAACTTTTTTAGAAAATTGAAGTTTTAATTTTCCTAAACTCCCCTGATATCAGAGAGACTCCAAAACCAATTTGGTGAATTTTTGAAAGATATTTTGAAAGTTATGAATTTTTAAAGTTTAAAATGACTAAGTGGCTTAATTACCCCAATTAGTGGGGCTAACCAAATCCAATTGACCTCAAATTTTTATGGTGGGTTCCTCTGATCCTAAAGGTCAGTGGAGAATTGATTTCAAGTCAATTTGATCTATGGTTAACTCTAATTAATTAGAGATCTATTTTGGGTATTTAAGCCAATTAGGGTTAATCTGAGTGAATTTACCCAAATCCTATTTTTCCTAGGGTTCTCTGGTCATATGGAACATCACCAAATTTTCCTAGAATTTATTTCACAACATGCTAATTTTTGAAATTAAAATACTTAAAACAGACAACATGCATTTGAAAAATCAATAACTCTTCATAGGGATGACCTCCGACTTTGGAAAATTCAGGGAATGTTCCCAAATTCAGAGGCTTCAAAAGCCCTATGGTCTCATGCCATGGTGAATTGTATGAATGCATGGAGAATTAAAACAATGCAGGGAGTAAATAATTAATTAAAAATAAGATACTGGACAAAATTAATTAATTTCTTTTCCACATTATTCTCCTCTGTTCACTGAGCAAGAGGGTATTTTTATTTTATTTTTATGATTTTCCTACACAAAGTTATGAATTTTCCAAGTTTAGGGAATTTAAATAAATAGGAAAATACCCTATTTTTCTATTTATCCACGCGGCGCCAGCGAAACATCGGCAGCTCCGAAGGGCCGCGTGGCGCGCTCCTATTCGACGCCGCCGCTCGAGTCGGCGCTCCCGGACCCGCCGTATCGCTCCGTCTTCGATCCGACGCGATCCTGGCCGTCCGTCCGTGCGTGTATTAAATGGACGGCATCCGTTCATCGTCCCCAAGTGTCCTCACCCGAGAGCCGTCCACACTAAATCCTTAATATCTCACTCGATACTCAATGGATTTTCATGTTCTTATGCTCTATGGATTCGTCTCGAAGAGACGAACACATCTATACGGTTATCATGCATTGAAATTAAAGCATTTGAAATGGAGAATCTCCGAAGCTCGGGATGAAGAATTAACTCATACCTTAGCTCCGAGAGGTGAAGCCTCGATCGGAGATGCTTGGCACGTTCGTTGGAGATGCAGGAGGCTAGGGATGAAGCCCGGGGATGTGGTGAATTGCCTGAGTGTGATTTCCACCAAAGCCGATCACAACCTTTGGAGTCCGGAACAACCGGGTGGCCCGGAGATGGGGCTTTGCTGGTGGACACCTTCCCTCGGTCCGGTGAAGGTGTAGAACCAATCAATTTTGGGATTGGTCCACCGTGGAGAAGTGTCCTGGTTTTGGGTGGAATTTCAACTACGAAATCGAGCTCACAGAGAAGAAATGGCAGGGGGATCTCACTGGGGATCAAGTGCTCTGTGTGTGGGGAGGAGTCTGGAACAATTTTGGCAGAGTTTCAGTAAGGTCTGGTTCAGCACCTCTCATGGCCGAGAAGGTGAGGGGTTTAAATAGGAGAGGCTGGAGGGCCTCCCAGGGGAAGTTAGGGCTTGGGATCAGCTGCTCTGGTGAGGAGAAGAACAGCCATGGTGACCACTAGGCATGGGGCGGCTCAGCGAGGGAGAATTCCAAAGTTCGGCTCCTCCCGAGGTTTCGGCCATGGTGTTTTCCGGCGGCCCAGTGGTCGGCCGGCCGTGCATCGGTCACCATCTTGTTCGAGTGGGTCGGGTCGGGGTTTGGTGCATTCAATCGAGGTTTGACATGTGTAAAGTGGTTGAATCGAAAGTAGAAAGGGAAGGGGCTATTTTAGCTTATTTTGGTCAACCCATGCAAATGGGTTGGGTGCACCTCCCCAAGACCTGGTTTTGGGCCGAGGAGGTCGGGTGGGTCAATCTCCCATGTGTGGTGGAGTCTCCATCGAGGATTAGGTGGCAAAGCATGGTTTAGAGTGTGACATGCTTAAGGTAAAAAAAGGCTTAAGAAGGATTAGGAAAGGGGGTCCTCCTTTTTCCATTAATGGCTTGATCACATGTCAAACTCTCCATGGCTTCATGTGGCTTGTCCATGGCTTGCATGGCTTGTCTTTGGCTTAGGGAAAAGTTTAGTCGATTTCATAAAAATGGGTTTTAAGAATTTTGGGTATTTTGGTGAAAATTTGTATGAAGCTTGATTTGGAATGGTTTAAATAATGATTTTGAAACTTAGGGGTGATTTTGATTAAATGGATGATGAAAGGAAATGTCATGTGGGCTTTGGATGAATTTGGGCTTTTGAATTTGAAGGGAGTGGGTTTTTAGGAAAGTTTAAGGGAAATGGGCTTTTTGATTTTAGGATGGGCATTTGGGTAAAGATTTTGTGAAAGGCCTTGTCAAATAAATGTCATAATTGGTTTATGGATGTTCTATGAAGGGCTTGGAGTCACTTTGGTGTGATTTAGAGTTGAGTGGGTTTGAATTTGGGTTCATTTGGTAAGTGGGCCAATGTAGGTCAAATTGGGCTAACTTGGGCCAATGTTGGGCTAGGGTTGAAATTGATGTAAAATAAATGTTGAGAAATGTTTATGGGAGTGTTTCAAAGAGGTTTTGGCTTTGGTTGGGTTTTGATTTTGAGGTTTGGGCCTATTTGGGTTAGGTTTGGGTTTAGGTCAAAATTGGGCTTTTTAGCTTTGGGTTGAATTTGAGTGGGGTTTGGATCAAAATTTTGGGCAAATCATGTTAGTGTTTTGTTTATGGGGATGTAAAGGAGGGTTTAGAAAAGATTTGGGGTTAATTGGAGTTGAATTGGGTGAGTTTGGGCTAAGTTTGGGTCATGGGTCCAAATCGGGCTTTAAGGCCAAAAGTGAAATTGGATCCCAATGCCAATCAAATTGGGCTTGGATTGGGTCTAGATTGGTGTTAGGGATGTTGAATTGAAGTTTAGAATTGAATTGGACCAGAATTTGGGTCAATTGGGTAGGTTAGGTTTGACATTGGGTTCACTTTGGGTTAAAATGGGTCAAATTGGGGATTTTGATAAAAGTGGAGTAAATTGACAAAATTGGCCCATGGTGTAGTTGAACAAAATGAAATTGGGAATATTTGGGATTTTCTGGAATTTTCTGGGAATTTTCTGAATTTTTGGATTTTTTGGCTAAGAGGGGTATTTTGGGTATTTGGAGGGTATTGGGAGGTATTTTTGGAATTTTTGGTATTTTTGGTTATGGATGATCAGTTTGAGTGATGTGGAAATGTTGGGGAATGATTTTGGAGAATTTTGGGTGATTTGGAAATTTTGAGAAATTTGGCTATTCGGAGCTTTGGGTAGGTTGGCGGGTGTTGGGTCCTGGGGTCAAAAATTGAAAATTTGGAAAATTGAAGATTGGGTGGATGTAAGTGAAATGAAATCATTTTTGTTGAGCCATGAAGCCATATCAAGCCCACATGAGCCATGAAGGGACTCATTTGAGGCATTCACCATGTTGTTCCTAACCCTCTTAGCCAAGGGCTTAGGGGTTAAGGACCATCCATGTGAATCACTTACATGAGTCAGGAGGTCAAGTTAGGTATAGGTGTGGTTTTAGGAGGTGTATGGAAGTGTAGTGTATGAGTGTAGTGTGTGTATAAGTCAGCCCCTCACCAGACCAGGCCACCTGGAGGCGCTCTAAGGCCAAGGAGTCCTATAGGAACTCATCCTTTAAACTTCCACATTTGATTTCAACCCTCTAGGTGATTAGGGGTCTATAGTCGAGTTTGTGGAGTTTGCGGGGAGTTAAGAAGTGGTTTGAAATTCTAGGTGGTGGGTCCCAATTCTAGTCCTCTAAGATAGTCAAAGGAAAAGCCTAAGGCTATATCCTAAGTACTAAAGAGAAGAAGAGAAGACCTCATCAAAAATGAGGTCAACATATACGTATCGTATCAAGTAATACAGGGCTCTAGTGGAGTCCTGGTTATCGATCCCACAGGGAAAGAGAAAATTAAATAACAACTAATTTTAAAATAATAATAATAATAATTTTAAAATAGTATACGAAAATTTGGAATTCTAAATTTAAGCGCATGATAAAGTAAACTAAGTATTTTAATTAGGTAACTTAACTAAGTAGAAAATTAATACGTATTGAAAGTGCGGGAAATTAAACTAATTGCTAAATAAGTCTTAACTATTAAGAAAAAGTATCTTTCCCTTGTTTAGAAATTTAAGTGATTGATGAATTTAAATAGATAATTTTAAGGTATTGTGACAAATAGGAGCATTCCTATTCTTTACCCTTTGGTCCAGGGTGTAAAGAATATTGACTAATCCTATGTTTGATTACCGAACTGCAGCTAGGTCAGGAGGATACCGACTGCCACTTCGAGCTCCCACGTTCCCCTGCCCTGAGTGCTAACATCTACACTTCGGCTCTCGAACAATAGGACCGAATTGAATATTTTAGTCCGTCACACTAAAATGCTCAATTCTACGCCCGATGATATTATTTCCTATTTATTTGCACCTTCCTTCCAAGGCTTTTGAATTCCCGAATATCGGATGTAATTTTTACTATAGTTGTAAATCAACACATTTTAACAAATCAAATGGCCAGTTGAAAAGTAAATTAAGTTTTAAGTAAAAATTATCACAATTTATTAATATATAAAAGTATCTCTATTTTAATTTCATCAAGTCACTTGATTTCATAAACGAGGAGAAAGACTAAATAAACTACTCATAATGCATAGGAACTAAACTAAGCATGGATTTCATTTAAAGTTAAAAACAATAAATACAAATACTTATCTTGATTTATCCTGACAGACTCCTCGTAGCTCCTTTGACTCTTCCTTCCAGTACAGCACGACTCACTAATTACTCACTAAACTCACTAAATAAGATTCTAAAGACTGCTCACACACTTATAACACACTTAGAACACACAAAAGACTCAAAAAGACTGCACACAAAAGGCGATTTTCGGCTCTCATATATGAGGTAAGCAAAGGTCCAAGAGGTGTGTAAGCATCTCTTCAAAAGGTGTCCGGGTTCAATGTATCCGTGCCATTTGAACTAGCTCGCCGTCGGCGACGAACTACCTCGGCTGTCGGCGAGGCTTCTAGAAAGTCTTTGAACCGCGCTATCTCGCTGTCGGCGGGCTCGAGCTCGCTGTCAGCGAGACAGTTATAAATCCTTCAGAATTTTCTTCCTCGTACCCTCACCGTCGGCGGGCTCGGGCTCGCCGTCGGCGGCTCAGCACAAATTGCATTATTTTCTTCCTTTTTGCTCCAAATCCGCTCCTTTTTATAATTTTTGCTTTTATCACCTAAATTCTCCATTCCCGCAACAAAATAAAGAAAATACCTTTCTTTAAAGTGCAATTTCATCAAAAATAGAGTATGAATTTCTTAATAAATTTTTCAGTGATCAGATAACCAGGACTCCACTAGAGCCTTGTATTACTTGATACGATACGTATACTTGCGTAGAATCCACATTATACATTCCATCATAAAATTAAATATATATTAAGCGGGATCAAGTTTTTGGTGTCGTTGCTATTTTTGTAAACATTAAAAAGTGGGTCATCAAACTTTCTTAGTCGCCTGGGAGGGGATAAGCGTGTTGCTCCCAATTGTCACCTACTAGTCGAATCACCAATTTGAACTAAAATTTCTACGGAAGCAATTTAGCTGAGAAATTTTCATGCATTTGAAAACTCTTATACTCTCTAACTTTGCTAGCCTAGGATCATTGAATTTCAAAACATAGGATTAGTCACTTTAAGAAAATATCAAAACTTTGAACATTCAAGCCAGGTTCAAAACCAATAGGCTGGAAGCTTTTCGATTTCGAATTTAGCTTATTCTCTATAGAATCGATACATGGACCATGTTTTATATACTTCTTCGACGACACGTATAATGCATGATACATCGGTGCTTCACCGCATTTGGTCCATATCAACATCCAAGTGCAGCTGCTCCTTTTCGCCCACTGTTTCTTCATTGATTCCTTGTTATCTACCTCCTCCCCTTCACAAACTAAAAGAACATAGAGCATGCGCTCCTTGCATCGTTGGTCTGAGGCATACTTCTCATCACATCAAAAACATAATTCTTTTACTCTTTTGTCCTGCACCTTTGCCTACATGAGGTGCTTAAAATTAATCTCAGAATAGGCCCCAACATTTCTCTCCATTGGTGCCTCTTTTTGAAATGACACCATATGGGTCTTTAGTGTCATAGTTAATGAGGTATTCTTGTAGAATCCTCCAAGGATGTCACTTTTGCTAGACTTCTTCATCTGTTTCTTGTCTTACACCATCTGGCCAGCTCTATCATATCCCTCAATCTCTGTGGTCTCGGTGGTCAGAGTGTTGCTTGTTTTTCGGGCTTTAGGCCATTCATGAAGTTCTCCTACTATTCTACTTCAAAAATTTCCTAAGCCATCTCGACAATGGCTTGAATCTCTCCCTATATTGCATGATAGTTCCCTTCTGAGTCGAGGCATATAATTGCTCATGTAAGGCTCATTCCCGAATGATATAGAAATGTTCCAACAGGCAATCATTAAATTCTCCCACGAACAGATCGGGTATCTCGCAACCCTCCACTAGAGCCATGCTTTGGCTTTCCTGTCCAAACATAACCATGCCATCATGAGCTTCTCCTCCCCATTTAGCCCATTCACCGTGAAGTATCGCTCCACCCGATACACCCATCTATGTGAGTCTTCCCCCCTCGAAGATTGACTTCTTCAACTTTTTAACTCAAGCAACACCACCATAAATTCCTCTCCCTTTGGTGTTTCCCACACGTATCTAGGTAGAAACTCTCTACTTTGATCTTAGTCATACCACATTCTAGTTTCCCTCCTTCCTTCTTTGTGCTCCTCCAAACCCCTTGCAAAGCCTCTCCTCCGTGTTTCGACCCCACCCCCACAATCAAAAATCTTAAATACACCCCCTCGGAGACTTAAGAGGGGGTTCTTGAAAGTAGACGCTTTTCTCTTCATGTTCCTCTCGTTCGATTTCTTTCCTTTTGAATTTTGCTAAGGATTTTCTGCTCAACCTATGGTTGTGGTTTGCAAATGGAGCCGTAGACGGGGTTTTGAATTGCGTCTTGATAAGCTTCCACAACATCCCCATGCTCTCAAATCAACCCTCAAATTAATTTACTATGGAAGAAAAATGTTCCTTCTACGGTTGAGAACTTTTCCTCCATCCCAGATTTCAGTTGCTCTACTTCTCCTTCCAATCTCACTTCCAAAGCATCGACTTTTTTTGTTGTCAACTCTCCAAGATCATGCTCTGATACCATTTTGATAATCACGGGAACCAAAATCAACAAACAAATGACACAAACTAAATGGTAAAACATAAATTAGGACAAATTTTACTGATTTCCAAGCAAAACAACAGGATATAAGATTGATCTATAATCTGCAGGGTAGATTGTCTCTCCACAAACCCTAGACACTGTTAAGAATAAGACTCCAAAGGGAAAAACTGTAGACAAAAATAACATAAAACAAACCCTAGCTAATTAGCCATAATAAATACTCCAAAAGATACATTCAAACTTTCCCCCAAAATCTCCCTTACTTTCCTTGCTTAAGTGATTAGTGGCGTCGCGGGTTCCACACAGGGGCTGATTTGGTTTGGTTGGTCGGGGCCAAACCAGACCAGAGAGGACTAACATCAGACTTCCATCTCAAAACTAACTGAGTAAGCCAAAACTATCTGGGTAGCTCCATCACCAACTTATCTCTATTCAACACATCTAACTCACTCGAATCCAAAGTTCAATTACTGATGAATAGAACCCATAATTTTTAGTTATAATTCCAATTACAATAATTTCTCTCCACATGCATGCCTGCTCACACTCTCCACAAACCTTGAAATTGATGAGAGGAAATCTTTGATATCCCTTCGCTTCACCTTCAACTTCTAGGCCAAAAATCTATGTATATTTATTTTCTTCTTGACATTGTCCAATAAGCTTCATTTCTTAAATTATGTTAAATCTGTCAAAATGTTGGGTTTTCATAAATCCAAGATTTAATTGTCATCATTCTTAAATTCTTGCCATTTTGAAAGGGGTATAAATTCCTTCTCATTCTTAAGTCTTTGTGATCATAAAAGAGGCCAAAATCCTCTCCTTGGATAGCTCAACAATCTTGGATGTGAAAGATGAATTATATATGATCCTATTCGGAGCTTCAAAAATATTGTGAGGTGGTAGTTCATTAAAAAAAAAATACTAGGTGAATTAAAGGGACTAAAGTTAGGACAAATTATATTGTGAGGTGGTAGTTTACCAAAAGTTCAAGTTTCGCACAAGCGTTGGTGTTGCTATTGTTGTTATAGACACACACACACACACACACACACATATTTATATAACCTAGGAAGACTTAGGCATATTGTATAAAAAATTATATTAATTTATTAGAATTTAAAAAATTTGACTCTAAATATGACAAAATGGAGAAAAGGGAATCATGTAGCGTCATTTTTTGTTGTTGTTGTTGTTATATATATATATTGTAAAGCAACAAAACCGTTCTAAATCTAATGTCTTTATAGTGAACGGATTTGACATTTATAAGAGGTAAACAACGGTGATAATTATCAATTTATAAAACTTGTATGTGAAGAACTAAAATTTACACAAAAATAAGTTGAAAAAATTTTCATGCTATGATGAATTTATTAAAATATATTGAGAAATATTTGAAAAGGCAATCTTTTCGATAAATTGCAATCAATTGAATTTTACTTAAAATTTCTATTAATGTTGCAAAATGGCTTTCAATTTAAGATTGTGTTTTTTTAGAGGTCATGATAAAAGTGAAGAACCAGTAATCGGGATAAATTTGTTCATTATTGACTTCTAATTGCGAGGATGTCGATGCAATAGTGTTATAAAATAATTCTCAAAATATTTATATACATCTCTTAGAATTCAAAATGAGACATTATCTCTATTTTTAGGCAAACTTAAAGAATTTAAGATATAATGACCTCATTTGATTTTATTTTCATCTTGCATTTTATACTAGAAAATTTAAAAAAGAACATTCCACATGGAATGGCATGCGTTACCAAATCCCTTCAATTGGAAAGTTAATGACTTTTAAACAAGATGATCATCTCTGGTATCATCACTCACTATGCCAATATTTAGCTTCACCTCAAGGGAAAAGATTTGCGTCCAGAGAGCGTAAGCAGAGATGCGTACGTAAAAAAGTACATGGGGGTTACACGCGTGTTATAACCTCCTTGTACCTCCCGTGTAACTCACTTGTAACCCGTGCTTCTATTTCATCCATTTGTACACGAGAGTTACACGGGAGGTACAAGAGGGTTATAACCTCTTGTAACTCCCGTGTAACCCCTCATGTAACTCTTATGTACATTTTTACGTACGCATCTCTGCGTATGCTCTTCGGACGCAAATTTTTTCCCACCTCAAGATCTTATCCTCACAAATTTTATGGTAACATGATCACTAAAACATTTGAATAAAAAAATATTTTTTATCTATTTTTGTATTTTCATCTTTGTTGATCATAGAGAGTTGTTAATTAAGGATCATTCTTACTATTAGTGGAAGCTATTTCACATAGATAAAAGCCAGAGTATTTTTTCCATTTTAAGTTGTCCACATAAAAATTATATAATTCTTACTACTTAATTTACTTTTCTAACCATATTTTTAAATGGCCACTGATTATGAAGGCACTCAAGATTTCCTTCCACTGCCTCCACTTTTTGCATGCAGCAAGCGCAATTCACAACAATGAAAAATCAATTGCCCAAAATGCATTAGGGCAGAATACTGCAATGTTAATAAATGTAAATTACTTACTAATATGAAATAAAATATATAAGCCACAGAAATTAATATTATCAAACAAAATGATTAAAATTCTGTCAATACAATGTATAAAGTACACGGAATGGATTATTAAAAAAAAATAATAGTATTTCTTAAATTCATTTGAACTGAAAAGCCATCTGAGAGAGATCTTGAGAATTGGCAAAAGAGAAGATGACTATAATTCAAACAATTATTTGTAATAATAATAATAAAAGAATGCAAAGTACGAGAAAAATAATACTAAATAACACGTTTATGTGAATTCTTGTAACAATAAATTGCTATAATACACATCATAGAGGCCATATCATAGTAAAAAGTTTAGGATTTAAGATGTTTCCAATTCACATAGGAGCAAACTCTGCTGACATATCATAGCTGAGAAATATTTTCGGTACAGACTGCATTATACAATATATCCAATCTGATGGAATCGCTTTTCAAGTTTACCCTTATAAAGGCTTAAATACAGCACTTTATTTCATAGAAATTAACACTAAATTACATATTCATTTGATTTAGATTGCAAATTACACTTTTACAAGATCCATAACATAGCTGTTCGATTTGTTCTGAAACTTTAATCCAAGGAACTCTTTGTATGTGATTCCACGAATTTTTTTCGGGCTATCAGAGCTTGCGAGCAACTTGAGCGCAGGAGCAATAGCATAGTTTTCATAAGATGGCGTTACTGAAACCCCAACAGAAATTCTTGTGCTTTCATTGTTAACCATGACCCTATGCACTATGCTCTTATACCTCCCATTGCTCACAATCTGCAACAATATAATACACAATATTTTAAAAATTAATATTAAATTCTTTAAAAGATTTCACATTTCGGTTGATATAATTTTAGTTAGTAGATTAGGTATAGAATAGCTTATGGTATATTTTTTTTTATAAAATAACATTAATACAGGCTTGTCATGCAACTTTTAAGTTTGAGCACATATAGAAATGATCTATTTCACTCGTGAAATAAAGATTTTTTTTTTATTTGAAAAAGAAAATAATTACGAGAAAAAAACTTGAAAATATTTGTAGAAACAAAATTATTACACCAATAATAAAGTGAATCGAATGCATTTTGTTCAAATAAAATAATCTATTCCTAATTTAAACAAATGAAATTATAATAACATAAAATGAGATTTTGAATATTTACTTCTAAATGTTAAAGATACTATCACTCTAACGGTAAATAACCCTCAGCAAATAGTAGGCAATGACTTAAAGTACTGAATACACATACCTCAATTAGATCTCCTGCAAGTAAGAGGAAAGAGTCAGAGATGAATTGGAGTACGACCCATTTGCCATTGTGAAGAACTTGGAGGCCATTGAAGCCTTTGTTTTGCGTGAGAAGAGTGACATGGGAGGGATCAGAATGAGGAGGTAACCCCAAGACTAGCTCTGGTTGTGGGCATGGAGGATAGAAATTTCCTACCAAACTTTGGCGGATTGAATTCAGTTCTAAAACCTCTTCCATGAAACTTTCGTCCAACCCTAGGCTTTCCCAGATTGCTTTTAGTAGTTCATTGCAGATCTCTCTGGTATGTCGAGCATACTCTTCAGATATTGATTTGTTTATGAGAATACAACATTTTTGATTTTATCAAAAAATGATGCATTATTTTATAAGGAAATCCGTTGAATATGGAGTTATGAAATTAACTGTTTAATGTCTACATTTTCTTTGGACATACAATTAATTGCAGCCCCATCCTTGTTAAACTTAAAGTGGTCTAAGGATTGTGATTTCACCAATAGCAGGCAATGAACTTGTTTATTTTGTTAAGGTCATCATGAAGACCATATATTGTAGTTAGTGGTTAATGCAATAGGTGGATGTTTGTTTGAGAAAAACCTTGTGGATAATCCCTTGCACAAACAACGTCGAATTTATCATCAAATTCAAGTACATTCCTATTCACGTAATAAAGAATGAGATCATCATCTTCAATATATGCATCAACAAATGCTAGATGATCTAAATAACCTCCAAGTGATTCCAATAATTTGATAAATTATTTTTCACCTTTGGTGATGGGGGATAGTTTTTCTTTGAGTATTTTGGTGTGAGAGAGATTAACATTTAGAAGAATAAGTTTACCACAAGAATTCTCAAATGTAGATGAGAAGCCTATATAAACTATAAGACATTCAGAAATAGATGCAAACATAGAATGAAAAATAAGTTGATTTTGTTAAATCTAATGATTTCTAAGATGATTGGGAGTTCTTTGAGTTAGTATGATGTTTTGGATGATTTTGAGTAATGGTTGGTGCAGCTTTCCATCAATATTATCTGAAAAGATTGTAGCTTCGACGAAGAGAAGAAATTTGAGTTCTTGGGTATGAGTTTAAAAGGGTGTTGTTAGAAAAAGTAGATGAAGATGAGAGATGGAGGTGTGGTGGTGGCAGCCATGAAGAAGGGCAGTAGTAGCTAGTAATAGTGGGGGAAAAATGAGGCCAAGAGAGCTTGCTTTGATACCATAATTTATAAACATTTGTATTAGTTCTACATGATAAAAAAACTTCCAGAATACATTTCCAATAGGTTGGAGTGACATATACACATGTGTGGTAGGAAATACAAGGTATTGATAATGGATAGCCTAGCTCGTGATGAGGTAGTCGTCTTTCCTAAATAACGACGTGGATAATTTGACTTTTTGTCAGTTCATTTCGAAAAAATATTTTAGCTAGTTTTGTGAGTGATTTTCCTGTTTGTGGCCATGAAAAAAGGATAAAACTCATTAGGAATTTCTTGCATGAGAATGATTACGGATCACCATTTGATTATAAATAATAGGATTGATGACGGTCCATCATTTCTGATTGGAAGTTCCCTATAATAACTCAAGGTCTACAGAACAGTATGCAGGTTTATTCATATTCATCTAGGTCTTATGACACCTTAGGGATAGTTGTGTTTAGAAATAAGAGGAAAGAAAAAATAAGGTTATATCTCCATCATAAAAACTTGAAAATGGAGGAACTAATTAAAAGAGGATAATTGAGTTTGAAATTGTGGAGACAGAGGGAAAGAAAAAAAAAAGTTTGTGGAATATTATCTTGAAAAGGTGCAAGGGACAATGCCAAAAATATTAAAATGATTCCATAAACAAGTGGGATGGCTCTCAAGCAGATAACTATAGGGGTAGCAGATAACTTCCAATATTGATTTTCTTTTTTTATGTATTACCTTCATAGTGTAAACTTTGATTTTGTTTGGCTTGAAAGATTCACGCTTCCCTTTTTGTTGAGACTAAGCATATTTAAGCTTTAAGAAATTATGTACCTGTGCTCATTAAATTCATATATATGTGGCTTTCCCATAGTGAATCAAATCTAGAATACTCTCATATATAGTAATGCTTATTTTTCTAAACCACGTAAATGTGTCTTTTCATGGTACTCTATCTATTTTTATTTCGTTATATCAACATTGCATTCACTTTCATTCGTGCTTTCACAAAAAAGGTTAAGGGGCTGCTTCGTTCCAAATGGGAATTAATAAATTGCACAAATCATAATTTAGAAAATTCTAGGAGCGGTAACTCAAGAAATGTAATAACAACATGTGCAACTTTGGGTACAATACATAGCTAATTAATTGCACAAATCAAAACTACTTTGATCAACAAAACATAATCAACTTCATCCAAATCTTTTTTAGGAGAAAATTTAACTTAGAATACATTGATTCAAATTTGGTTAGAATGTTCTCTAGAGCCACCAAATTTGCTTTGACATGAGTACAATACCTAGCTAATTAATTAAATTTAGTTTGCAGTCATCTCAAAGCAATTCTGATAGTTATAAAGCCCATCCTAACCAAATTTGGGTCAAGAACTTCAAATCTTTTTTTTAAAAAAATTTTTTATTCTAATGGAAAACACATTATTTCATGTATTGTTCCACTCAAGGCTATTATGAACTTGATGACAAAAGAATGAGTACCCTTTGCGATGACTTCGATACACAACAAAGCCGAAATCAATGAACAAATGACCCAAAATAAGTGGGAAAACCCAAATTAGGGCTAATTTTAATAATTTCCAAGCAAAATAATAAGACACAAGGTTGGTCTATAAATCGCGAGGTACATCGTCCCTCCACAAATCCTAGGCACTGCTAGGAACAAGACTACAAAAGAAAAAAAACTTCCAGAAAACATAACATAAAGCAAACCCTAACTTAAATCTACCCCCACAATAAAAAATCTTAAATCCACCCCCTTTGAGACTTAAGAGGGGGTTCTTGATAGTAAATGCTTTTCTCTTCATGTTCCGCTCGTTCGATTTCTTTTCTTTTGATTTTGCTAAGGATTCTCTGCTCAACCTATGGTTGGGGTTTGCAAATGGAGCCGCAGACGGGGTTTTGAATTGCGTCTTGATAAGCTTCCACAACATCCCCATGCTCTCAAATCAACCCTCAAATTAATTTACTATGGAAGAAAAATGTTCCTTCTATGGTTGAGAACTTTTCCTCCATCCCAGATTTTAGTTTCTCTACTTCTCCTTCCAATCTCTCTTCGAAAGCATCGACTCTTTTGCTGTTAACTCTCCAAGATCTTCCTCTGATACCATTTTGATAATCACTGGAACCAAAATCAAAAAAATAAATGACACAAACTAAGTGGTAAAACCTAAATTAGGACTAATTTTACTTATTTCCAAGCAAAACAACAGGATACAAGATTGATCTATAATTTGCAAGGTAGATCGTTTCTCCACAAACCATAGACACTGTTAGGAATAAGACTCCAAAGGGAAAAACTGTAGAAAAAAATAACATAAAACAAACCCTAGCTAATTAGCCATAATAAATACTCCAAAAGATACATTCAAACTTTCCCCCAAAATCTCCCTTAATTTCCTTGCTTAAGTGATTAGTGGCGTCGCGGGTTTCACACAGGGCTTGATTTGGTTGGGTTGGTCGGGGCCAGACCAGACCAGAGAGGACTAACATCAGACTTCCATCTCAAAACTAACTGAGTAAGTCAAAACCATCTGTGTAGCTCCAACACCAACTTATCTCTATTCAACACATCTAACTCACTCGAATCCAAAGTTCTATTACTGATGAATAGAACCCATAATTTTTAGTTATAAATTCCAATTACAACAATTTCTCTCCACATGCAAGCCTGCTCACACTCTCCAAAAACCTTGAAATTGATGAGAGGAAATCTTTGATATCCCTTCGCTTCACCTTCAACTTCTAGGCCAAAAATCTATGTATATTTATTTTCTTCTTGACATTGTCCAATAAATTTCATTTCTTAAATTATGTTAAATCTGTCAAAATGTTGGGTTTTTGTAAATCCAAGATTTAATTGTAATCATTCTTAAATCCTTGCCATTTTGGAAGGGATATAAATTCCTTCTCATTCTTAAGTCTTTGTGATTATAAAAGAGGCCAGAATCCTCTCCTTGGATAGCTCAACAATCATGGTTGTGAAAGATGAATTATATATGACCCTATTCGGAGCTTCAAAAATATTGTGAGGTGGTAGTTCATAAAAAATAAAAAAAAGGTACTAGGTGAATTAAAGGGACTAAAGTTAGGACAAATTATATATGACCAAAAGTTCAAGTTTATGGCAAGAATCAACCATTTATTTTACCAAAAGTTAAAGTTTATGGCGAGAATCAACCATTTAGTTTTCCTACGCCGCTATATTTTCAACTAATTAGTCTATAAGATAAATATAACACTTCACATGTATTAGCAACTTCTCCCTCATATGAGATCACTCCATATCACCCGTCACTTTGTCTTTATTAGATGCTTTTCAATAGCAAGCATCATACATTATGATCTCACTCAACCTCATGTTGGCAACATGAAACTTGTTTGTTTTGAATTTTCATGCACAGTGGAAGGAGGCCAACAAGGCTCATGGGTGCCACAAATTTCACAAACTACTTGAATCTCAACTAAACAATTAGTTGTAATATCACTTGTCATGAAATGAACCTAATGGGGAATAAAATTGGGCTAGATATACCACTAATGAAAATTATTTTCAATTTAAAAGTTTAAGCTTATGAATAAAGATCAATCACTTGATATAACCACTTAATAAAATCTAATACTCATGTTCCGTAACAAAAATGGGCAGATTTCTACCTATTGTTTGAAAAGAGAAGCCGTATGATGTAGATTATGGAGACAGATTCTAATGATGGCATCACCCAAGAGATGGTTATCAGCACCCAAGTGGCTCATAACACCAACAAATTTGAGTTTTAATTGGCCTATGATTAGTGTTAGGTTGTAAATAAATTGAGCTATAAGTTTGAATTACTTTTCAGCTCAAACTCAAACTTAAATCTACAAATTCAAATTCGCTCATGAGCCTGCTTGTTTAATATTCAGGAGAGAATATCACTTTAATTCATGAAATTATTGCAATAAAAAAATTAAAAAGATTCAACAATTAAAAGAGAAATAATAAAAAAACACTTGATTTAAGCATACAAAATTTAAATTTAAACTTTAATTCTAAAAATTTATTATATTTAAGAATATTTTATATTAATATTTATTTAACTTGAGCTAACTTATGAGCAAATTAGTCGAATAGAGGCTGGCACAAGTTTGGCTAGTTAGTTCATCAAGCCCAATTCACACCCCATTTATCTAGCAATGCTTGAACCGGCTCACGAGTGGCTCAAGGCCCATTTGAGATAGATCAGCAGGCGTTTTCAAAACGTTGTTCATATTTGTTTTCCACGTTTCCATGGAGTTTTTAAAATCCCGGTTTCTCTTTGGCAGTAACGTCGACTGCAGGATGATGCCCGCGGGCCGCGTTCGAATCGGGCTGCGTATTACTTATTTACTCCGCTGCCCTCGTCATAAGCCGCTCCCTCTTCTTCGGCTTGCGACGCTGCTCTCTGTCTCCTCCTCCATCTAAAAATTTGCAGCCGCACCCTCCAATCGGCTCTGGCATGAGAAGATCACTGTCTTCAAAACGTTCGCGTCCATCTTCCTGTGCATTTTGATCCCGTTCGATGATTCCGTCCAGAGTTTCTATGGAGTAAGACAAGCAGCAATCTAGCAGAAATACATATACAAAGGTATGTGTATTTCTCTCGAGCACGAGATGTTTGATGATTTGCCCCATTCAGTCTTCTTTCATCTCTGATTTTTGTGAAAGTCATTCTTTATCTAGTCTAAAATTTTGCTTTGCTAGATGGTGAGAAACTCCCCTAATTTGGTGCTTTGATGAAATATAAAGGAGAAACTCCATGGCAACTTCTGCGGCAGTCTGTCTTGGTGAAGATTAATTTTAGTGGTTCTGTTTTGTGATGAAACTATTAAGGTGGATTATTCAGTACATGTGGTCTATTCAGTCAAAACTCTATGCTGACCGACTTTTCGAAGGATAGTTTACTGCCCGTTTGGGGCAGCTTATAGAGTGCGACGGCGTTCTGGAACGCTGCCTTGTCGTTTGAATATCGCGATGGATTGGCCTGTTTGGTTCGGCTTTTTTTGCTGCGGCGTGGCGGGGGGAAGCGAAGCTGAGGAGAAATTTGTTGTTTGTTTCGGTTTTCTGCCCGCAGCGGGACGAGAATCCGGCGAAAAGTGGAAAGCTGGGAGAGGCCCGCGGCCCACTTTCGTGCGCAGCTTTCCCTACCCCTGGATGGTAATACCCCGATGGAATATCTCCATTTTACGGGTCGGAGCAGAGCGGAAGGAGGATGTGAAGTTATCTTCTTCCATGGTACGGGTAGGAGCAGAGCGGACGGATGAGAGAATGAGGGGAGAAGGCGGTTCGCGATCCCCGCGATCCCGACTGCGCTCGCGATCACTGTGCGTCGCGATCCCTTCCTTCCCGCGATCACCGTATCACGAGGGTTCGGTCACGGAGGCGAAGCTTTGGGTGAAATCGGAAGGGTGAGGGGAGACAGAGGGGATGGAGACGAATGGATTATGTATTTGTTAATAATATAATTTAATAAATAAATTAATGTTATTAAATTCATCCAATAAATTATATCTATATATTGTTAATATAATTACAAATTAATTAATTATTTTCTCATGTGTTAAAATTTTTACCTAATAATCAATTTAATAATATTTTATTAAAAATATATAATTATTAATTATGTTAAGAAATAATTTATTTTTTCTATTAATTAATATAAATTTATTGTTTAAAAAATAATTTGTTAGAAAAATTATTTTATATTTTGATTTACTGAACAGAGGCATAATAGTCATTTTTTCAGAAACAACTACCCCGCAGGTGTTTTCACACAGCTGAACCAATCAGACAGTCGCACTTACCCGCAGCTGTTTCTACGCAACTGCTCCCTGAGGAAGCGCAGCTGCAGCTGCAAAACTGAGAAGCTGCAGCTGCGCCGAAGAGACAATTGTTGGTGCCGCCGCTTTTTTGTATCACTATTTTCTTCGCGTCCCGCGTATTAGGGTAAAAAATTCCTGTGGAGCCCCTCGCATATCTTCCTCGCCCTCGCCTTGGAGAATCGCAGATTCGCTTCGCTCGACAGATCTCCCTCTCCTTCGCCTCGGCTTCACGCGACTGACCCAGATCTCCCTCTCTTCGGCAAATCTCCCTCTACTTCACCTCGGCTTCGCGCGACTGACGCGAATCTCCTACTCGCTCCTCTCGGCTCGCCCTTCGAGATCGGCGCAAGGTATACCTGATATCCCTCTTCTTCCTTCTCGTGAGCCCTAGCATTTCGATTTTTCTTTCTGATTCATATGATATGAGATCCTTGCATTTCGATTTTTCTTACTGATTCGTATGAAATGTTCCTCTTCTCTATTCGTTTTTTTGGAAGGTGGACAAGCAATATATATTCAGTACATCATTTCAATTTTTTATTTTTGGTTTTTTTTTCTTTTTTTGTCGCACTGAGAGATAAATCAAGGCAGTTGCTTCTTTCCTTTAATTATCGAGGTTCCAATTGGCAGTTGCTATATTTTTTGGCTTGTTTGTGTTCTTTTATGGATCTTCCGTCTTGAGAAAATATTAAAGGGCTCTTTATTTGGCTTCTTTGTTTTTGTTTTGTATATATTTCTTTCAAAAAGGCATTTGTAATTGAAATAAAATCAATAAATTTTTGTCTTGTTATAATGTCTTATCATCATTAGTCTTATCTCAGGTACATGTTTGGCATGATGATCTTCAACTGTCATTTACTCATGTTAAATTTTGTCATAGATATTGATCATATGCTTCGTAAATCAACTTGAATAATTATTTTTATGTATCATAAGTCTAACCATTAGATCTGCTAAATCCTTAATATTAATTTTATCAACTCATCCTTCTTGGCATCTTACCCTCTGTTACATATCCAAAACAACCTAGTCCTTTTTCATTCACCTAATTGAACAGTATCAGTCTGCTGCTTAAATTTTATTTAGTTTTCTTCTCATACAATTTTGTTGCAAATAAGTTGTTCTGACTAAGCTCTTCCAAACAATAAACAGCTTTCAGGGGTACTTTGGTCATTTATCTAGCAACAACTACTAAATAAAGCATGTTACGAATAAACTCACCTAAGCAATGAACTAGAACTATTCGATAATCTGTAAAATTATCATATTATCAGAATAATCTGCTTATCAGCAAATTATAAATAATCAACAGCTGCCCCAAACAGACCCTTAGTCTGTTAATCCAACAGAAAAAAAAATGATTGAATTTCCGACGCAAAATCATTTTTGGATCTTTGCAATGAAAAGTTCATTAGAAATCACATAAAAACCTATATAAAAAAAACAACCATATTTGTTGCACAATGTTCTACAAAAGCAACAGAAACACAAACCACAAAAAACAAGTTCGAGTACATCCCACTATCATCTCCTATCAAATAATCAAAATCATAGAAAAGATAATCCCATCCAATAAATAGATCTAATATAGGATGTCCATTTATTAATCCCAACTTATTTTTCTCTTGTTTCATCAACAGAGAGAAACTAGACATTACTTTTTTAAAATATATATAATAGTCGGATGGTCCGGGGTCATTAAGATAAACCCCGTAATTAAAATAAAAACAACCATAATAGCATTCCACATGCAATATGCAAGCTCTATCAAATCCCTTCATCAGTTGGTCCCAGTCTAACAGCTGCGAGAGAACTTTTGTTCAACTGATTAGTTTGGTGCAGTTTGACATACTCTTTGTATGTGATGCTACGGAACGCAGGAGCCATATTATGTCTTTGAATCAATTTGGGTGCAGGAGCAACATCAACTCCTTCCAATGGCGGCCCAATCGAAACTAGTACTGAAATCCTCGTGCTCTTCTCGTCAACCACGGATCTATGCAGCGCGCTCTTGTATTTGCCATTACTAAATATCTGTTTGAATAAATATAAGAGTCCCAAGCTTTGGTTCCATAATTAAATGAAAAAAATTACAATAATATTTATTGTGTGGAAGATGTGTTTGTTTATTTGAAAATGTGGATCGTAGGATTTGACATGCGTTTCCGCGAAAATCAATTGTATTTTCGGATAAGTTGGTAAATGCAATTTTCAAACGGTGAGACGGCATTTTAGCTGCCCCAAACGCACCCTTAATATTACATACATACCTCAACGAAATCCGAAACAACAACGAAGAAGGAGGTGGGAGTGTGGTGAACTGGAACCCATTTGCCATGGTGCATGACCTGAAGGCCGGGAAAGCTGCTGTTTTGCATGAGCAAGGTGAGGATTCCGGCGTCGGAATGAGGAGGGACACCCAAAGCCAGCTCTGGCTGAGGGCACGGAGGGTACAGATTCCCTACTATGATTTGGTGGCAGCTTTCCATATTAAAAAATTCCTCCATGTAATTCTGTTCCAGCTCCAAACTTTCGCTTATTCCTCTCATTAACTCCTTCCCGATCTCTCTAGTTTGCCTCGCGAACTCTTGTGAGCTCAATCTAGTTTTCATCAACTAGCTATTTGTTACTCATCATCGTCAATTTATTTTAATTTAAGAGAAAAATTGCAGATTAAGAAAAAATGAGAAATACTTTATACTTAGTTTTTTTTCTTAATACTTTCGGAATCCCATAAAGTATCCTGGTGAAAATTTTGAACTACGATGTATTTATGCAAACTTAACCATTAAACCATTTTAGCGAGCAAATCCATCTCTAAGAAGGACATAAGAAAAACAAAAAACCTGAAATGCTGAAGCTGTTCGGGAAAGTTGAGAATTGGGGGCGCAACTATCCTCAAATAATCCCTCCAATAACTCACACCTTTCACCTTCGGATTAAAACTTGTACCCCAAACAACAGAGTCAAACAGCTGCTTCCCCCTGTACTCTTCCTTCTCCTCTGCCGGCAGATCAAAGAAATCAGCGAACTCTTCAATTACAGATGTTCTCAACTCCTCTGGCACTCCATGGTTCACAACCTGTACAAACCAATAACATCACTGCTTCTAAATTCAATAAGAAGACACTAATATGTGTACTGCAGCAAGATCTTTATTTTTTTTTTTTTTTTTTGGTTTCTGATTTTGTTTTCTTAGTTACAAGTTGATTATTTTGTTGGGGTGTTGAGTTGGTTACCATAAAGCAGCCCCAGTCCTGACAGGCTTGAGCCAATTGTTGAATAACTTTTGCTCTCTCGCTGGGGGTTTTGGATTTGAGGAGAGAAAAGTCGATTGTGGGAATTTCTTCATTGTGGATGAGCTCGGCTGCGTTGGTGGTTGGGCTGCGGGTGATGTAATGGGATGGCAGAGTTGTGATGTTCTGATCGTTCGAATGAAGGAATTCTTTGACAGTATAATTTTGAGAAGAGGTAGTCATGATTGATGGAAAATGAAATGAGAGAGGGTAAAAATAACAGACAATTTGTCCACTTGAAAGTTCATGTAGTGATGTAGGATTCTTCTGCTTAAATAGGGCTTGTTAAGGTTTCTGTAAGTTATTATTATTGGACGGACGGAGCGCAATGTGTCAGATGGTACCGCCCATCAAATACTAAAATACTTTCCGGAAAATCAACAATCAAAAAATAAAAAAAAAAAGTGCTTTCAGTATTAATTTTCTTAACAAAAAAAATTCGATGATAATGTTTACGGAATTCTTTTAAAAAGAAGAGGCATGTAAATAGGACCAAATGGAGAAAAAGGATCATGTAGCATTGTTGTTGTGTTTTATATATATATATATCCTCGGAAGACTTAGTTGACTTGGGCAAATTATATATATATATATATATATATATATATATATATATATATATATATATATATATATATATTATCCTAGGAAGTCTTGGTAGAGTTGGGCATATTGTATAAAAATTATATTAATTCATTAAAATTAAAAGAAAATTTGATTCTAAATAGGACGAATGGAGAAAGGATTCATGTAGCGTTGTTGTTGCTATTGTTGTTTTAAAAGAAATTATCAAAGAAGGAAATTCATAAATTGAAGAAGTGAGACTAACAGGATTTAAGATTTTATTTGATTTTATTTTCATCTTGCATTTTTTAATAAAAATTTTAAAAATAACATTCCACATGGAATTTGCATGCGCTACCAAATCCCTTCAATTTGAAAGTTAATGACTTGAGGTCTTATCCTCACAAATTTTATGGTAACATGATCACTAAAACATTTGAAAAAAAAAAAAAAAAATTTATCTATTTTGTGAATTAAGGACCATCCTTACTATTAGTGGAAGCTATTTCATATAGATAAAAGCCAGAGTATTTTTTCCTTTTAAGTTGTCCACATAAAAATTATATATTTCTTACTACTTAATTTACTTTTCTAACCATATGTTTAAATGGCCACTGATTATGAAGGCACTCAAGATTTCCTTCCACTGCCTCCACTTCTTGCATGCAGCAAGCGCAATTCACAACAATGATAAATCAATTGCCCAAAATGCATTAGGGCAGAATACTGCAATGTTAATAAATGTAAATTACTTACTAATATGGAATGAAATATATAAGCCACAAAAATTAATATTATCAAAACAAATGATTAAAATTCTGTCAAATGGATTTTTAGAAAAAATAATAATATTTCTTAAATTCATTTGAACTGAAAAGCCATCTGAGAGAGATCTTGAGAATTGGCAAAAGAGAAGATGACTATAATTCAAACAATTATTTGTAATAATAATAAAAAAAGAATGCAAAGTACGAGAAAAATAATACTAAATAACACATTTATGTGAATTCCTATAACAATAAATTGCTATAATACACATCATAGAGGCCGTATCATAGTAAAAAATTTAGGATTTAAGATGTTTCCAATTCACATAGGAGCAAACTCTGCTGACATATCATAGCTGAGAAATATTTTCGGTACAGACTGCATTATACAATATATCCAATCTGATGGAATCGCTTTTCAAGTTTACCCTTATAAAGACTTAAATACAGCACTTTATTTCATAGAAATTAACACTAAATTACATATTCATTTGATTTAGATTGCAAATTACACTTTTACAAGATCCATAACATAGCTGTTCGATTTGTTCTGAAACTTTAATGCAAGGAACTCTTTGTATGTGATTCCACGAATTTTTTCGGGCTATGAGAGCTTGCGAGCAACTTGAGCGCAGGAGCAATAGCATAGTTTTCATAAGATGGCGTTACTGAAGCCCCAACAGAAATTCTTGTGCTTTCATTGTTAACCATGACCCTATGCACTATGCTCTTATACCTCCCATTGCTCACAATCTGCAACAATATAATACACAATATTTTAAAAATTAATATTAAATTCTTTAAAAGATTTCACATTTCGGTTGATATAATTTTAGTTAGTAGATTAGGTATAGAATAGCTTATGGTATATTTTTTTTTATAAAATAACATTAATACAGGCTTGTCATGCAACTTTTAAGTTTGAGCACATATAGAAATGATCTATTTCACTCGTGAAATAAATATTTTTTTTTTATTTGAAAAAGAAAATAATTCTGAGAAAAAAACTTGAAAATATTTGTAGAAACAAAATTATTACACCAATAATAAAGTGAATCGAATGCATTTTGTTCAAATAAAATAATCTATTCCTAATTTAAACAAATGAAATTATAATAACATAAAATGAGATTTTGAATATTTACTTCTAAATGTTAAAGATACTATCACTCTAACGGTAAATAACCCTCAGCAAATAGTAGGCAATGACTTAAAGTACTGAATACACATACCTCAATTAGATCTCCTGCAAGTAAGAGGAAAGAGTCGGGGATGAATTGGAGTACGACCCATTTGCCATTGTGAAGAACTTGGAGGCCATTGAAGCCTTTGTTTTGCGTGAGAAGAGTGACATAGGAAGGATCAGAATGAGGAGGTAACCCCAAGACTAGCTCTGGTTGTGGGCATGGAGGACAGAAATTTCCTTCCAAACTTTGGCGGATTGAATTCGGCTCTAAAACCTCTTCCATGAAACTTCATCCAACCCTAGGCTTTCCCAGATTGCTTTTAGTAGTTCATTGCAGATCTCTCTCGTATGTCGAGCATACTCTTCATATATTGATTTGTTTATGAGAATACAACAGTTTTGATTTTATCAAAAAATGATGCATTATTTTATAAGGAAATCCGTTGAATATGGAGTTATGAAATTAACTGTTTAATGTCTACATTTTCTTTGGAAATACAATTAATTGCAGTCCCATCCTTGTTAAACTTAAAGTAGTCTAAGGATTGTGATTTCACCAATAGCAGACAATGAACTTGTTTATTTTGTTAAGGTCATCATGAAGAACATATATTGTAGTTAGTGGTTAATGCAATAGGTGGATGTTTGTTTGAGAAAAACCTTGTGGATAATCCCTTGCACAAACAACGTCGAATTTATCATCAAATTCAGGTCCATTCCTATTCACATAATAAAGAATGAGATCATCATCTTCAATATATGCATCAACAAATGCTAGATGATCTAAGAAACCTCCAAGTGATTCCAATAATTTGATAAATTATTTTTCACCTCTGGTGATGGGGGATAGTTTTTCTTTGAGTATTTTGGGGTGAGAGAGATTAACATTTAGAAGAATAAGTTTACCACAAGAATTGTCAAATGCAGATGAGAAGCCTATATAAGCTATAAGACATTCAGAAATAGATGCAAACATAGCATGAAAAATAAGTTGATTTTGTTAAATCTAATGATTTCTAAGAGGATTGGGAGTTCTTCGAGTTAGTATGATGTTTTGGATGATTTTGAGTAATGGTTGGTGCAGCTTTCCATTAATATTATCTGAAAAGATTGTAGCTTCGACGAAGAAAAAAATTTGAGTTCTTGAGTGTGAGTTTAAAAGGGTGTTGTTAGAAAAAGTAGATGAAGATGAGAGATGGAGGTGTGGTGGTGGCAGCCATGAAGAAGGGCAGTAGTAGCTAGTAATAGTGGGGGAAAAATGAGGCCAAGAGAGCTTGCTTTGATACCATAATTTATAAACATTTGTATTAGTTCTACATGATAAAAAAACTTCCAGAATACATTTCCAATAGGTTGGAGTGACATATATACATGTGTGGTAGGAAATACAAGGTATTGACAGTGGATAGCCTAGATCGTGATGAGGTAGTCGTCTTTCCTAAATAATGACGTGGATAATTTGACTTTTTGTCAGTTCATTTCGAAAAAATATTTTAGCTAGTTTTGTGAGTGATTTTCCTGTTTGTGGCCATGAAAAAAGGATAAAACTCATTAGGAATTTCTTGCATGAGAATGATTACGGATCACCATTTGATTATAAATAATAGGATTGATGACGGTCCATCATTTCTGATTGGAAGTTCCCTATAATAACTCAAGGTTTACAGAACAGTATGCAGGTTTATTCATATTCATCTAGGTCTTATGACACCTTAGGGATAGTTGTGTTTAGAAATAAGAGGAAAGAAAACATAAGGTTATATCTCCATCATAAAAACTTGAAAATGGAGGAACTAATTAAAAGAGGATAATTGAGTTTGAAATTGTGGAGAGAGAGTGAAAGAAAAAAAAAAGTTTGTGGAATATTATCTTGAAAAGGTGCAAGGGACAATGCCAAAAATATTAAAATGATTCCATAAACAAGTGGGATGGCTCTCAAGCAGATAACTATAGGGGTAGCAGATAACTTCCAATATTGATTTTCTTTTTTTATGTATTACCTTCATAGTGTAAACTTTGATTTTGTTTGGCTTAAAAGATTCACGCTTCCCTTTTTGTTGAGACTAAGCATATTTAAGCTTTAAGAAATTATGTACTTGTGCTCATTAAATTCATATATATGTGGCTTTCCCATAGTGAATCAAATCCAGAATACTCTCATATATAGTAATGCTTATTTTTCTAAACCACGTAAATGTGTCTTTTCATGGTACTCTATCTATTTTTATTTCGTTATATCAACATTGCATTCACTTTCATTCGTGCTTTCACAAAAAAGGTTAAGGGGTTGCTTCGTTCCAAATGGGAATTAATAAATTGCACAAATCATAATTTAGAAAATTCTAGGAGCGGTAACTCAAGAAATGTAATAACAACATGTGCAACTTTGGGTACAATACATAGCTAATTAATTGCACAAATCAAAACTACTTTAATCAACAAAACATAATCAACGTCATCCAAATCTTTTTTAGGAGAAAATTTAACTTAGAATACATTGATTCAAATTTGGTTAGAATGTTCTTTAGAGCCACCAAATTTGCTTTGACATGAGTACAATACCTAGCTAATTAATTAAATTTAGTTTGCAGTCATCTCAAAGCAATTCTGATAGTTATAAAGCCCATCCTAACCAAATTTGGGTCAAGAACTTCAAATCTTTTTTTTTAAAATTTTTTTATTCTAATGGAAAACACATTATTTCATGCATTGTTCCACTCAAGGCTATTATGAACTTGATGACAAAAGAATGAGTACCCTTTGCGATGACTTTGATACACAACAAAGCCGAAATCAGTGAACAAATGACACAAAATAAGTGGGAAAACCCAAATTAGGGCTAATTTTAATAATTTCCAAGCAAAATAATAAGACACAAGGTTGGTCTATATATCGCGAGGTACATCGTCCCTCCACAAATCCTAGGCACTGCTAGGAACAAGACTACAAAAGAAAAAAACTTCCGAGAAAACATAACATAAAGCAAACCCTAACTTAAATCCACCCCCACAATAAAAAATCTTAAATCCACCCCTTTGAGACTTAAGAGGGGTTCTTGATAGTAGATGCTTTTCTCTTCATGTTCCGCTCGTTCGATTTCTTTTCTTTTGATTTTGCTAAGGATTCTCTGCTCAACCTATGGTTGGGGTTTGCAAATGGAGCCGCAGACGGGGTTTTGAATTGCGTCTTGATAAGCTTCCACAACATCCCCATGCTCTCAAATCAACCCTCAAATTAATTTACTATGGAAGAAAAATGTTCCTTCTATGGTTGAGAACTTTTCCTCCATCCCAGATTTTAGTTTCTCTACTTCTCCTTCTAATCTCTCTTCGAAAGCATCGACTCTTTTGCTGTTAACTGTCCAAGATCTTCCTCTGATACCATTTTGATAATCACTGGAACCAAAATCAAAAAAATAAATGACACAAACTAAGTGGTAAAACCTAAATTAGGACTAATTTTACGTATTTCCAAGCAAAACAACATGATACAAGATTGATCTATAATTTGCAAGGTAGATCGTTTCTCCACAAACCATAGACACTGTTAGGAATAAGACTCCAAAGGGAAAAACTGTAGAAAAAAATAACATAAAACAAACCCTAGCTAATTAGCCATAATAAATACTCCAAAAGATACATTCAAACTTTCCCCCAAAATCTCCCTTAATTTCCTTGCTTAAGTGATTAGTGGCGTCGCGGGTTTCACACAGGGCTTGATTTGGTTGGGTTGGTCGGGGCCAGACCAGACCAGAGAGGACTAACATCAGACTTCCATCTCAAAACTAACTGAGTAAGTCAAAACCATCTGTGTAGCTCCAACACCAACTTATCTCTATTCAACACATCTAACTCACTCGAATCCAAAGTTCTATTACTGATGAATAGAACCCATAATTTTTAGTTATAAATTCCAATTACAACAATTTCTCTTCACATGCAAGCCTGCTCACACTCTCCACAAACCTTGAAATTGATGAGAGGAAATCTTTGATATCCCTTCGCTTCACCTTCAACTTCTAGGCCAAAAATCTATGTATATTTATTTTCTTCTTGACATTGTCCAATAAATTTCATTTCTTAAATTATGTTAAATCTGTCAAAATGTTGGGTTTTTGTAAATCCAAGATTTAATTGTAATCATTCTTAAATCCTTGCCATTTTGGAAGGGATATAAATTCCTTCTCATTCTTAAGTCTTTGTGATCATAAAAGAGGCCAGAATCCTCTCCTTGGATAGCTCAACAATCATGGTTGTGAAAGATGAATTATATATGACCCTATTCGGAGCTTCAAAAATATTGTGAGGTGGTAGTTCATAAAAAATAAAAAAAAAGGTACTAGGTGAATTAAAGGGACTAAAGTTAGGACAAATTATATATGACCAAAAGTTCAAGTTTATGGCAAGAATCAACCATTTATTTTACCAAAAGTTAAAGTTTATGGCGAGAACCAACCATTTAGTTTTCCTACGCCGCTATATTTTCAACTAATTAGTCTATAAGATAAATATAACACTTCACATGTATTAGCAACGTCTCCCTCATATGAGATCACTCCATATCACCTGTCACTTTGTCTTTATTAGATGCTTTTCAATATCAAGCATCATACATTATGATCTCACTCAACCTCATGTTGGCAACATGAAACTTGTTTGTTTTGAATTTTCATGCACAGTGGAAGGAGGCCAACAAGGCTCATGGGTGCCACAAATTTCACAAACTACTTAAATCTCAACTAAACAATTAGCTGTAATATCACTTGTCATGAAATGAACCTAATGGGGAATAAAATTGGGCTAGATATACCACTAATGAAAATTATTTTCAATTTAAAAGTTTAAGCTTATGAATAAAGATCAATCACTTGATATAACCACTTAATAAAATCCAATACTCATGTTCCGTAACAAAAATGGGCAGATTTCTACCTATTGTTTGAAAAGAGAAGTCGTATGATGTAGATTATGGCGACTGATTCTAATGATGGCATCACCCAAGAGATGGTTATCAGCACCCAAGTGGCTCATAACACCAACAAATTTGAGTTTTAATTGGCCTATGATTAGTGTTAGGTTGTAAATAAATTGAGCTATAAGTTTGAATTACTTTTCAGCTCAAACTCAAACTTAAATCTACAAATTCAAATTCGCTCATGAGCCTGCTTGTTTAATATTCAGGAGAGAATTTCACTTTAATTCATGAAATTATTGCAATAAAAAAATTAAAAAGATTCAACAATTAAAAGAGAAATAATAAAAAAACACTTGATTTAAGCATACAAAATTTAAATTTAAACTTTAATCCTAAAAATTTATTATATTTAAGAATATTTTATATTAATATTTATTTAACTTGAGCTAGCTTATGAGCAAATTAGTCGAATAGAGGCTGGCACAAGTTTGACTAGTTAGTTCATCAAGCCCAATTCACACACCATTTATCTAGCAATGCTTGAACCGGCTCACGAGTGGCTCAAGGCCCATTTGAGATAGATCAGCAGGCGTTTTCAAAACGTTGTTCATATTTGTTTTCCACGTTTCCATGGAGTTTTTAAAATCCCGGTTTCTCTTTGGCAGTAACGTCGACTGCAGGATGATGCCCGCGGGCGGCGTTCGAATCGGGCTGCGTATTACTTATTTACTCCGCTGCCCTCGCCATAAGCCGCTCCCTCTTCTTCGGCTTGCGACGCTGCTCTCTGTCTCCTCCTCCATCTAAAAATTTGCAGCCGCACCCTCCAATCGGCTCTGGCATGAGAAGATCACTGTCTTCAAAACGTTCGCGTCCATCTTCCTGTGCATTTTGATCCCGTTCGATGATTCCGTCCAGAGTTTCTATGGAGTAAGACAAGCAGCAATCTAGCAGAAATACATATACAAAGGTATGTGTATTTCTCTCGAGCACGAGATGTTTGATGATTTGCCCCATTCAGTCTTCTTTCATCTCTGATTTTTGTGAAAGTCATTCTTTATCTAGTCTAAAATTTTGCTTTGCTAGATGGTGAGAAACTCCCCTAATTTGGTGCTTTGATGAAATATAAAGGAGAAACTCCATGGCAACTTCTGCGGCAGTCTGTCTTGGTGAAGATTAATTTTAGTGGTTCTGTTTTGTGATGAAACTATTAAGGTGGATTATTCAGTACATGTGGTCTATTCAGTCAAAACTCTATGCTGACCGACTTTTCGAAGGATAGTTTACTGCCCGTTTGGGGCAGCTTATAGAGTGCGACGGCGTTCTGGAACGCTGCCTTGTCGTTTGAATATCGCGATGGATTGGCCTGTTTGGTTCGGCTTTTTTGCTGCGGCGTGGCGGGGGGAAGCGAAGCTGAGGCGAAATTTGTTGTTTGTTTTGGTTTTCTGCCCGCAGCGGGACGAGAATCCGGCGAAAAGTGGAAAGCTGGGAGAGGCCCGCGGCCCGCTTTCGTGCGCAGCTTTCCCTACCCCTGGACGGTAATACCCCGATGGAATGTCTCCATTTTACGGGTCGGAGCAGAGCGGAAGGAGGATGTGAAGTTATCTTCTTCCATGGTACGGGTAGGAGCAGAGCGGACGGATGAGAGAATGAGGGGAGAAGGCGGTTCGCAATCCCCGCGATCCCGACTGCGCTCGCGATCACTGTGCGTCGCGATCCCTTCCTTCCCCGCGATCACTGTATCACGAGGGTTCGGTCACGGAGGCGAAGCTTTGGGTGAAATCGGAAGGGTGAGGGGAGACAGAGGGGATGGAGACGAATGGATTATGTATTTGTTAATAATATAATTTAATAAATAAATTAATGTTATTAAATTCATCTAATAAATTATATCTATATATTGTTAATATAATTACAAATTAATTAATTATTTTCTCATGTGTTAAAATTTTTACCTAATAATCAATTTAATAATATTTTATTAAAAATATATAATTATTAATTATGTTAAGAAATAATTTATTTTCTCTATTAATTAATATAAATTTATTGTTTAAAAAATAATTTGTTAGAAAAATTATTTTATATTTTGATTTATCGAACGAGAGCGATAATAGTCGTTTTTCGAAACAATTATCCCGCAGGTGTTTTCGCACAGTTGAGCCGATCGGACGGTCGAACTTACTGCAGGTTGTTTCTACACGACTGCTTCTCGAGGAAGCGCGGCTGCAGCTGCAAGACTGAGAAGCTGCAGCTGCGCCGAAGAGACAATTGTTGGTGTCGCCGCTTTTTTGTATCGCTATTTTCTTCGCGTCCCGCGTATTAGGGTAAAAAATTCCTGTGGAGCCCCTCGCATATCTTCCTCGCCCTCGCCTTGGAGAATCGCAGATTCGCTTCGCTCGACAGATCTCCCTCTCCTTCGCCTCGGCTTCACGCGACTGACCCAGATCTCCCTCTCTTCGGCAAATCTCCCTCTACTTCACCTCGGCTTCGCGCGACTGACGCGAATCTCCTACTCTGCTCCTCTCGGCTCGCCCTTCAGGATCGGCGCAAGGTATACCTGATATCCCTCTTCTTCCTTCTCGTGAGCCCTAGCATTTCGATTTTTCTTTCTGATTCATATGATATGAGATCCTTGCATTTCGATTTTTCTTACTGATTCGTATGAAATGTTCCTCTTCTCTATTCGTTTTTTTGGAAGGTGGACAAGCAATATATATTCAGTACATCATTTCAATTTTTTATTTTTGGTTTTTTTTTCTTTTTTTGTCGCACTGAGAGATAAATCAAGGCAGTTGCTTCTTTCCTTTAATTATCGAGGTTCCAATTGGCAGTTGCTATATTTTTTTGGCTTGTTTGTGTTCTTTTATGGATCTTCCGTCTTGAGAAAATATTAAAGGGCTCTTTATTTGGCTTCTTTGTTTTTGTTTTGTATATATTTCTTTCAAAAAGGCATTTGTAATTGAAATAAAATCAATAAATTTTTGTCTTGTTATAATGTCTTATCATCATTAGTCTTATCTCAGGTACATGTTTGGCATGATGATCTTCAACTGTCATTTACTCATGTTAAATTTTGTCATAGATATTGATCATATGCTTCGTAAATCAACTTGAATAATTATTTTTATGTATCATAAGTCTAACCATTAGATCTGCTAAATCCTTAATATTAATTTTATCAACTCATCCTTCTTGGCATCTTACCCTCTGTTACATATCCAAAACAACCTAGTCCTTTTTCATTCACCTAATTGAACAGTATAAGTCTGCTGCTTAAATTTTATTTAGTTTTCTTCTCATATAATTTTGTTGCAAATAAGTTGTTTTGACTAAGTTCTTCCAAACAATAAACAGCTTTCAGGAGTACTTTGGTCATTTATCTAGCAACAACTACAAATAGGTTGTTCTGAATAAGCTCACCAAAACAGCAAACCAGCTTATTCTGATAATATGTCAAATTATCATATTATCAGAATAATCTGCTTATCAGCAAATTATAAATAATCAACAGCTGCCCCAAACAGACCCTTAGTCTGTTAATCCAACAGAAAAAAAATGGTTGAATTTCCGACGCAAAATCATTTTTGGATCTTTGCAATGAAAAGTTCATTAGAAATCAGATAAAAACCTATATAAAAAAAAAACAACAATATTCGTTGCACAATGTTCTACAAAAGCAACAGAAACACAAACCACAAAAAACAAGTTCGAGTACATTCCACTATCATCTCATATCAAATAATCAAAATCATAGAAAAGATAATCCCATCCAATAAATAGATCTAATATAGGATGTCCATTTATTAATCCAAACTTGTTTTTCTCTTGTTTCATCAACTGAGAGAAACTAGACATTACATTTTTAAAATATATATAATAGTCGGATAGTCCGGGTTCATTAAGATAAACCTCATAATTAAAATAAAAACTACCAAAATAGCATTCCACATGCAATATGCAAGCTCTATCAAATCCCTTCATTAGTTAGACAGTCCCAGTCTAACAGCTGCGAGAGAACTTTTGTTCAACTGATTAGCTTGGTGCAGTTTGACATACTCTTTGTATGTGATGCTACGGAACGCAGGAGCCATATTCTGTCTTTGAATCAATTTGGGTGCAGGAGCAACATCAACTCCTTCCAATGGCGGCCCAATCGAAACTAGTACTGAAATCCTCGTGCTTTTCTCGTCAACCACGGATCTATGCAGCGCGCTCTTGTATTTGCCATTACTAAATATCTGTTTGAATAAATATAAGAGTCCCGAGCTTTGGTTCGATAATTAAATGAAAAAAATTACAATAATATTTATTGTGGCAGCTGTGTTTAAAAGTGCGTTTGAGGCAGTTTCTGTATATAAATATAAGGTGTTTATTTGAAAATGTGGACCGTAGGATTTGACATGTGTTTCCGCGAAAACCAATTGTATTTTCGGATAAGTTGCGTAAATGCAATTTCCAAACGGTGAGACGTCATTTTAGCTGCCCCAAACGCACCCTTAAAATTACATACATACCTCAACGAAATCCGAAACAACAACGAAGAAGGAGGTGGGAGTGTGGTGAACTGGAACCCATTTGCCATGGTGCATGACCTGAAGGCCGGGAAAGCTGCTGTTTTGCATGAGCAAGGTGAGGATTCCGGCGTCGGAATGAGGAGGGACACCCAAAGCCAGCTCTGGCTGAGGGCACGGAGGGTACAGATTCCCTACTATGATTTGGTGGCAGCTTTCCATATTAAAAAATTCCTCCATGTAATTCTGTTCCAGCTCCAAACTTTCGCTTATTCCTCTCATTAACTCCTTCCCGATCTCTCTAGTTTGCCTCGCGAACTCTTGTGAGCTCAATCTAGTTTTGATCAACTAGCTATATGTTACTCATCATCGTCAATTTATTTTAATTTAAGAGAAAAATTGCAGATTAAAAAAAGATGAAAAATACTTTATAATTATTTTTTCCCTTAATACTTTCCGAATCCCATAAAGTATCCTGGTGAATATTTGAACTACGATGTATTTATGCAAGCCTAACCATTAAACCATTTTCGCGAGCAAATCCATCTCTAAGAAGGACATAAGATAATCAAAAAACCTGAAATGTTGAAGCTGTTCGGGAAAGTTGAGAATTGGGGGCGCAACTATTCTCAAATAATCCCTCCAATAACTCACACCTTTCACCTTCGGATTAAAACTTGTACCCCAAACAACAGAGTCAAACAGCTGCTTCCCCCTGTACTCTTCCTTCTCCTCTGCCGGCAGATCAAAGAAATCAGCGAACTCTTCAATTACAGATGTTCTCAACTCCTCTGGCACTCCATGGTTCACAACCTGTACAAACCAATAACATCACTGCTTCTAAATTCAATAAGAAGACACTAATATGTGTACTGCAGCAAGATCTTTATTTTTTTTTTTTTTTTTTGGTTTCTGATTTTGTTTTCTTAGTTACAAGTTGATTATTTTGTTGGGGTGTTGAGTTGGTTACCATAAAGCAGCCCCAGTCCTGACAGGCTTGAGCCAATTGTTGAATAACTTTTGCTCTCTCGCTGGGGGTTTTGGATTTGAGGAGAGAAAAGTCGATTGTGGGAATTTCTTCATTGTGGATGAGCTCGGCTGCGTTGGTGGTTGGGCTGCGGGTGATGTAATGGGATGGCAGAGTTGTGATGTTCTGATCGTTCGAATGAAGGAATTCTTTGACAGTATAATTTTGAGAAGAGGTAGTCATGATTGATGGAAAATGAAATGAGAGAGGGTAAAAATAACAGACAATTTGTCCACTTGAAAGTTCATGTAGTGATGTAGGATTCTTCTGCTTAAATAGGGCTTGTTAAGGTTTCTGTAAGTTATTATTATTGGACGGACGGAGCGCAATGTGTAAGATGGTACCGGCCATCAAATATTAAAATAATTTCCGGAAAATCAACAATCAAAAAATAAAAAAAAGTGCTTTCAGTATTAATTTTCTTAACAAAAAAAATTCGATGGTAATGTTTACGGAATTCTTTTAAAAAGAAGAGGCATGTAAATAGGACCAAATGGAGAAAAAGGATCATGTAGCATTGTTGTTGTGTTTTATATATATATATATCCTCGGAAGACTTAGTTGACTTGGGCAAATTATATATATATATATATATATATATATATATATATATATATATATATATATATATATATATATATTATCCTAGGAAGTCTTGGTAGAGTTGGGCATATTGTATAAAAATTATATTAATTCATTAAAATTAAAAGAAAATTTGATTCTAAATAGGACGAATGGAGAAAGGATTCATGTAGCGTTGTTGTTGCTATTGTTGTTTTAAAAGAAATTATCAAAGAAGGAAATTCATAAATTGAAGAAGTGAGACTAACAGGATTTAAGATTTTATTTGATTTTATTTTCATCTTGCATTTTTTAATAAAAATTTTAAAAATAACATTCCACATGGAATTTGCATGCGCTACCAAATCCCTTCAATTTGAAAGTTAATGACTTGAGGTCTTATCCTCACAAATTTTATGGTAACATGATCACTAAAACATTTGAAAAAAAAAAAAAAATTTATCTATTTTGTGAATTAAGGACCATCCTTACTATTAGTGGAAGCTATTTCATATAGATAAAAGCCAGAGTATTTTTTCCTTTTAAGTTGTCCACATAAAAATTATATATTTCTTACTACTTAATTTACTTTTCTAACCATATGTTTAAATGGCCACTGATTATGAAGGCACTCAAGATTTCCTTCCACTGCCTCCACTTCTTGCATGCAGCAAGCGCAATTCACAACAATGATAAATCAATTGCCCAAAATGCATTAGGGCAGAATACTGCAATGTTAATAAATGTAAATTACTTACTAATATGGAATGAAATATATAAGCCACAAAAATTAATATTATCAAAACAAATGATTAAAATTCTGTCAAATGGATTTTTAGAAAAAATAATAATATTTCTTAAATTCATTTGAACTGAAAAGCCATCTGAGAGAGATCTTGAGAATTGGCAAAAGAGAAGATGACTATAATTCAAACAATTATTTGTAATAATAATAAAAAAAGAATGCAAAGTACGAGAAAAATAATACTAAATAACACATTTATGTGAATTCCTATAACAATAAATTGCTATAATACACATCATAGAGGCCGTATCATAGTAAAAAATTTAGGATTTAAGATGTTTCCAATTCACATAGGAGCAAACTCTGCTGACATATCATAGCTGAGAAATATTTTCGGTACAGACTGCATTATACAATATATCCAATCTGATGGAATCGCTTTTCAAGTTTACCCTTATAAAGACTTAAATACAGCACTTTATTTCATAGAAATTAACACTAAATTACATATTCATTTGATTTAGATTGCAAATTACACTTTTACAAGATCCATAACATAGCTGTTCGATTTGTTCTGAAACTTTAATGCAAGGAACTCTTTGTATGTGATTCCACGAATTTTTTTCGGGCTATGAGAGCTTGCGAGCAACTTGAGCGCAGGAGCAATAGCATAGTTTTCATAAGATGGCGTTACTGAAACCCCAACAGAAATTCTTGTGCTTTCATTGTTAACCATGACCCTATGCACTATGCTCTTATACCTCCCATTGCTCACAATCTGCAACAATATAATACACAATATTTAAAAAAAGTAATATTAAATTCTTTATAAGATTCCACATTTAAATTGATATTATTTTAGTTAGTTGATTATGTATAGAATAGCTTATGGGATATTCTTTTTGTAAAATAACATTAATACAGGCTTGTCATGCAACTTTTATGTTTGAGCACATATAGAAATGATCTATTTCACTTGTGAAATAAAGAATTTTTTTTTATTTGAAAAAGAAAATAACTCTGAGAAAAAAACTTGAGAATAGAAAATATTTGTAGAAACAAAATTATTGCACGAATAATAAAGTGAATCGAATGCATTTGTTCAAATAAAATAATCTATTCCTATTTTAAACAAATGAAATTATAATAACATATAGAAGCATTGAAAATGATATTTTGAATATTTACTTCAAAATATTAAAGATAATATCACTTTATCGGTAAATAACCCTCAGCAAATAGTAGGCAATGACTTAAAGTACTAAATACACATACCTCAATTAGATCTCCTGCAAGTAAGAGGAAAGAGTCGGGGATGAATTGGAGTACAACCCATTTGCCATTGTGAAGAACTTGGAGGCCATTGAAGCCTTTGTTTTGCGTGAGAAGAGTGACATAGGAGGGATCAGAATGAGGAGGTAACCCCAAGACTAGCTCTGGTTGTGGGCATGGAGGATAGAAATTTCCTACCAGATTTTGGCGGATTGAATTCGGTTCTAAAGCCTCTTCCATGAAACTTTCGTCCAACCCTAGGCTTTCCCAGATTGCTTTGAGCAGTTCATTGCAGATCTCTCTGGTATGTCGTGCATACTCTTCAGAAATTGCTCTGTTTATGAGAATACAACAAGTTTTAATTTTATCATAAAATGATGCATTATTTTATAAGGAAATCCGCTGAATACGGAGATATGAATTTAACTGTTTAATGTCTGCATTTTCTTTGGAAATACAATTAATTGCAGCCCCATCCTACTTAAAGTAAAGTAATCTAAGGCTTATGATTTCACCAATAGCAGGCAATGAACTTGCTTATTTTGTTAAGGTCATCATGAAAACTTCTTTTGTAGTTAGTGGCTAATGCAATAGGTGGATGTTTGTTTGAGAAAAACCTTATGGGTAATCACTTGCACAAACAACGCCAAATTTATCATCAAATTCAGGTCCATTCCTATTCACATAATAAAGACTGAGATCATCATCTTCAATATATGCATCAACAAGTGCTAGATGATCTAAGAAACCTCTAAGTGATTCCAATAATTTGATAAATTATTTTTCAACTTTGGTGGTGAGGGATAGTTTTTCTTTGAGGAGTATTTTGGGGTGAGAGAGATTACCATTTAGAAGAATGCGTTTACCACAAGAATTTTCAAATGTAGATGAGGAGGCTATATAAACTATAAGATATTCAGAAATGGATGCAAACATAGCATGAAAAAGAGTTGATTTTGTTAAATCTAATGATTGCTAAGCAGATTGGGAGTTTGTAGAGTTAGTATGATGTTTTGGATGATTTTGAGTAATGATTGGTGCAGCTTGCCATCAATATATCTGAGAAGATTGTAGCTTTAAAGAAGAGAGCAAATTTGAGCTCTACATGACAGATGGTTCTTGGGTGTGAGTTTAGAAGGGTGTTGCTAGCAAAGTAGATGAAGATGAGAGATGGAGTTGTGGTGGTGGCAGCCATGAAGAAGGGCAGTAGTAGCTAGTAATAGTGGAGGAAAGACGAGGCAAAGAGAGCTTGCTTTGATACCATAATTAATAAACATTTGTAAATGTTCCACATGATGAAAAACTTCCAGAATACATTTCCAATAGATTGGAGTGACATGTACACATGTGTGGTAGGAAATACAAGGTATTAACAGTGGATAGCCTAGCTCATAAGGGGGTAGCTGTCGTTCTCAAATAATGAGGTGGACAATATGACTTTTTGTCAGTTCATTTCGAAAAACATTTTTAGCCCAGTTTTGTGACTGATTTTTCTGGTTGTTGCAACGGAAAAGGATAAAACTCATTAGGAATTTCTTGCATGAGAAATGATTATGGATCACCGTTTGATTATAAATAATAGGATTGATGATGGTTCATCATTTCTGATTGGAAGGAATTCCCTACAATAACTCTCAAAGTTTATAGAACAGTATGCAGGTTATTCAAATTCATCTAGGTCTTACGACACCTTAGGGATAGTTTTCTTTAGAAATAAGAGGAAAGAAAAAATAAGGTTATACTTCCATATAAATACTTGAAAATGGAGGAATGAATTAAAAGAGGATATTTGAGTTTGAAATTGTGGAGAGAGAGCAAAGCAAAAAAAAAGTTTGTGGAATATTATCTTGAAATGGTGCAAGGGGCAATGCCAAAAATATTTAAGATGGTTCCATAAACAAGTGGGATGGCTCTCAAGCAGATAGCTATAAGGGTAATAAAAATATTGATTTTTTTTTTAATGTATTACCTTCATAGTGTAAACTTTGATTTTGTTTGGCTTGAAAGATTCAAGAGTCCCTTTTTGTTGAAACTAAGCATATTTAAGCCTTAAGAAATTATGTACTTGTGCTCATTAAATTCATATATATGTGGCTTTCCCATAGTGAATCAAATCCAGAATACTCTCATATATAGGAATGCTTATTTATCTAAACCACATAAATTTGTCTTCTCATGGTACTCCATCTATTTTTATTTCGTTATATCTACATTGCATTCACTTTAGTTGGTGCTTTCACAAAAAAGGTTAAGGAGCTGCTTCGTTCCAAATGGGAATTAATAAATTGCACGAATCATAATTTAGAAAATTCTTGGAGCGGCAACTCATGAAATGTAATAACAACGTGTGCAACTATGGGAACAATACATAGCTAATTAATTGCACAAATCAAAATTACTATAATCAACAAAACATAGTCAACTTCATCCATATCTTTTTTAGAAGATAATTTAAGTTAGAATACATTGATTCAAATTTGGTTAGAATGTTCTTTAGAGCCACTAAATTTGCTTTGAGATGAGTAATACATAGCTAATTAATTAAATTTATATTGTAATCATCTCAAAGCAATTGCGATAGTTATAAAGCCCATCCTAATCAAATTTGGGTTAAGAACTTCAAACCTTTTTTTAAAATTTTTTTATTCTAATGGAAAACACATTATTTCATGCTTTGTTCCACTCAAGGTTAACATGAACTTGATGACAAAAGAATGAGTACCCTTCGTCATGACTTCGATACGCAACAAAGCCAAAATCAGTGAACAAATGACACATCTCTCCATAAATCCTAGGCGCTGCTAGGAACAAGATTAAACAGAAAGAAAAAAAAACGCCAGAAAACATAACATAAAGCAAAACCTAACTAATTAGCCCTAATAATAAGTACTCCATGAGATACATTCAACTTCCCCCAAAACCTCACTTAGTTTCTTCTCCACGCGTACGTGATTACTGGCTTCATGGGTCCCACATGGGGGCTAGCTGCTCGCTGGTTTGGCTGGGCTGGCCAGGACCAAACTGGTCCAGGCAGCACCTTGTCAATACTCCACTCCCAAAGAAGCACCTTGTCATCAAGTTGGAATGATGTAAATTACTTTTGGCTTACTTCATAAGGTTCCCAAGTTGCTTCATAACTTAACAGATCTTTCCATTTAATCAGCACTTCCTTTGCTCCACTCAATCGTTGCGCCCCTTCTATCTCCAAATGTTCCAAAATTACCTCCATGTACTCTGTCAGCGTCAGAGGTAGTGAGAACAAGGGTGTGTGATCTCCGATAACACGCCTTATATATGATACATGACATACTAGATGCAATGATGGGGATGGTGATAACTTCAAATCATATCCCATTGTCCTAATGCGTGCCACAATCTCATAGATTCCAAATTAATGTGGGAAAGGCTTCTCACTTCTCCTCCTAGCAAGTACCTTTTGTCGGTAAGGTATAAGCTTCAAATAAATCATGTCTCCGTGCTAAAATTGTACCACCTTCCTATGTCCATCTAACTTTCATGGTCTGTTGGGCCTTCAATAGATATCCCTCGAGTTTTGCCAATATCATATCCCTCTCTTGCAAGTACTATTAGTTGGATAGTGGTGTGGTGCTATGCTCATAGTATATCAATTGAGGTGGATCCCGCTCATATAAATCCTGAAATGAGTGGTCTGGTTTGCAGTATAGTATGAAGTGTTGTACCAATACCCAACCCAAGCAAGCCACCTTGCCCAATTTTCGACATATCCGATACAAACAACGCAGATACATCTCCACACTCATTTTGAATGTCTCTGTCTGGCTATCTATCTGGGAATGATATGGCGTCCTCTTTAGGTCCTTTCCTTGTAACCTGAATAGTTCCTTCCATAAAAGGCTAAGGAACACCTTGGCCCCATCTAATACAATAGATTCTAGAATACCATACAAACAAACTACTTATATGAATACTATGACAAGTGAGACAATAATGTAAGGCTGTCATAATGTAATGAAGGGTTTGAAATTGCTAAGACAATCCACTACCACCAATATCACCATAAGCACAACTGATCGTGACAATCCCTCTATAAAATCTACTGTCAGCTCCTTCCAAATCTTCTCAAGTAAAGCTAGGCGTTGTAGTAACCCTCTAGGTGCCATAGTCAAATACTTGTGTTGTTGGCACATGTTGCATCCTATCATCATGTCCTCTACATTTTTATGCATCCCTACCTAGTATAGCTTGTCGACAGTCGACTTATGCCATTTGTACCCTTGAATGCCTCTAATCGCGTTGTCATAAAACTAATGCAATAGTTTGGAGATGTACCCTGATGCCCTCAGTAACACGAATCATCTCTAGTAGAGTAGTTGTTGTCCCCTCAATGGGTATCACGAATGACTGTTCGGATTCTGTAGCAACTCTGTCCTAATCTTCCTCAGAAATTCATCCTGCTCGCTCTCCTGCCTCGGGGCTTCCCAATCTAAGACCAGGGGTACTGACAATGTAATCAGTCGGGGTTCTTTCACCTTCCTCGATAGTGCATTCGCGGCTTTATTCTCTAATCCTGAGTGGTACTAGATCTCAATATCGTTTTCAAGTAACATTGGATAGCAACTTACGATGCTTCTCAATCACCATCCTTAGCTTCGACAAATACTTCAAGCTCCTTTAATCTGTCATGACTATAAAGTGTCTCCTCAATAGATACAGACACCACTTCTGAATGGCCAAAACAGTAACCATCAATTCCCGCTCATACACGAACTCGAGCAACGCCTTAGCCTTGAACACGTAGCTAAAATAAACAATAGGCTGCCGGTTCTGCATGAACATTGCCCCCAATCCATACCTGGATGCATCCATCTCTACCACAAATGGCCTAAAAATTTTTTAAACTGTTAAAACCGGATCGTTGGTCATGGATCTTTTCAGCTATTCGAAGGCTTGCGTTGCTTATTCCACCTACTTGAAATAATCTCTCTTCAGTAGCTCCGATAGTGGCCAAGTTATCGTGACATACCCACTCATTCCAATGAGGCCTAACAATCCTCTCAACTCCTTCAAGTAGCTTCTACCTTGGACTGATCCGCTGCTGCGCCTGCCTTAATCACCACATACCCTACATACTCCATTCGTGACTGCATAAAGAAACATTTCTTCAATTTACCATACAATCGGTGCTCTCTCCAAGTTTCCAATACTATCCTCAGGGGTCACATGCTCCCGCTATATATAGTTGTAGAACAGGATGTCATCAACAAAAAAAAAGGCGGGCCTCTAAGGTAAGGCTGAAAAATCCTATTCATGAGAGATTAAAATGTGGCAGGAGCAGTAAGGCGGAATTGCATCACCAAAAACTTATATGTCTTTAGTGAGTCCTCAATGTTATGTTATGTACATCAGTAGAATTCATCCAAATCTAATTTATCCCGACTTCAGATTAATTTTTGATAAGATGACTGTCCCATAAAGTTCATCCAATATCTCATCAATCACCGGGATAAGAAACTTGTCACATACAGTTTCCTTGTTCAAAGCCCTGTGGTACACACAAAATCTCTAGCTACCATCCTTTTTCTTCACTAATAGATCTGGACTTGATAAGACGCTCGCATTGGGCTTGATAACCCCAGCTTTGAGCATGTCTTCGATCAACTTCTCTATCTCATCGTTATGACTTTGATGATACGACACTGATAAGAGGAACTACTTCCTTTAATATAACTACATGCCCGTGTTCCCTCAGTATTTGCATACCACTAAGTGGTTGAGATATGTCATAAAACTGATGTAGAAGCTGTTGTACGAACTCTAGGAGCTCCACCAACTCTGGCACTCAGGTCATCTCTATACTCTACAGCTCCACCAAATGGCCCCACCTTACTCATCGTATCGTCATGTCGATGGTTTTGAGTGAAACCTTAGTTCTACATACGCTAGCATCTCCTCTCAACACCACCTTCATCCACTTCGCCCAAGTCTCCATAATCAGGAATCTCCAATTCACCTTAGTCTCCCAAATCGTCTATAGCCACTTCATTCCAAGAATAAAAACAATTATTCCCAAATCCTCCACCTGTAGGTCCTATAGTGTCAACACTAATCCCCTGCAAATTTCACAACATTTCTTCACTTTTCCTTTCCTCGTCATGTCTCCAAATCTTCATGTATCTACCAAATTAAAGTTCAACTGGTCCATGACCCGATTTGAGATGAAATTGTGAATGGTCACACTTATTCACCAACATCACTATCGGTTGTTCCCTGATTTGTTCCCCCACCTTGATGGTGTAATTTGCAGTAAATGCTAACCCTAAACCCCCCCCCCGTTCATCTGATGCGTATCAAATATGCATATTATTTTTAGGATTCTTTATATTTATTTTTGTAATTTTATGTTTTTCATGATATTTGTGATTCTATATGCAGTGTATCGATAATTAGATAATTTGGGAAGCAAATGAGATGAAACAGACTCAAACAGGTTGAACTCAGATGAAACGGGCCACCTGAGCGTCTCCTCATCAGTCATGGGCACCCCTTTGCTAGTCCCAGCTCCTAGGTGCCAGTCTTGGGTGCCTAGGCGCTAGGGGATAGATAAACAGGCGCCTAGGCGCCCGAATCCCTAGAAATCCAACCTGAGAATGAGGAAAGAAGACGTCATGACTGCAACGCTTAAGCATCAGTGATCAATGCCTAGGCGCCAAAGACCGGTGCCTAGGTGCCAAAAACAAGTGCCTAGGTCAAAGTTCATGCAATTTGATGGTTAAGAGTGGTTCACAGGCATTGATTCACGAAATTACACCTTAAAAGCACTTGGATGACATTTGCAAAGGGGATCCACGACACTTTAGGTGAGAGGACACTTTGGAAAGCATTAGGGAGAGATTCTCAACCTTGAGAAGTTCTGTAGTGCAGAAGAGAGACCAGTAATAAGAGATTTATGAGAGAACAAATTGTGTAGTCGTGTCGTAAACTTCATAATTAGGTGTACAAAAAGAAAGGAGATAAGTTTGCATTTTTTTTTTTGAGTTTTATTTGTTAACTTCGATATTCCCTTTCAATAAAATCAAATTGTTGTTTGTAAGAATGATTTGTGAATAGTTTTCTCTTTTCTCCCTAGGATTGGTTATGCAGGAATGATTAGTGACTATTTTATGGTGTGATTTCATGTCGTTTTTCATATTGTGATGTTTTAACATTTAGAACATAATTTACTTGTGAAATGGCAAGTTAAAATGTTAAAAATCATTGTGAACTTTGAGATTTGAGAGAATTATTAGGTTAACACAGTAATTAAGGTGCATTCATTTAGGAAGAGGTGGTATTTAGGGCTAATCACTTAATTTATGGGACTAAACAAGTTTGATTGTCGAACTTCCTTAGTCGCTCAGGATGGGATAAGAGTGTTGCTCCAAATTGTCACCTACTAGTCGAATCACCAAATTGAACTAAAATTTCTATGGAACTAATTTAGCTGAGAAATTTTCATGCATTTGAATACTCTTAAACTCTCTAACTTTGTTAGCCTAAGATCGTTGAATTTCAAAAGATAGGATTAGTCACTTTAAAAAAATATCAAAACTTCGAACATTCAAGCTAGGTTCAAAACTGATAGGCTAGAAGTTTTTTTATTTGGAATTCAGCTTATTCCTTGTGGGATCGATACACAGACTCTGTTTTGTATACTACTTTCACGACGCATATAATGCAAGATACGTCGGTGCTTCACCGTATTGGTCATATCAACATCCAAGTGCAACTGCTCCTTTTCCTCCATTGTTTCTTCCTTGATTCCTCGTTATCTGCCTCCTCCCCCTCACAAACTAAAGAACATGGAGCATGCGCTCCTTGCATCGGTGGCCTGAGGCATACTTCTCATCACATCAAAAACATAATTATTTTGCTCTTTTGTCCTGCATCTCTGCCTCCATGGGGGGCTTAAAATTAATCTCGGGATAAGCCCCAACATTCCTCTCCATTGCTGCCTCTTTCTGAAATGACTTCGTATGGGTCTTTAGTGTCATGGTCATTGAGATAATCTTGTAGAATACTCCAAGATGCCACTTTTGCTAGACTTCTTCATTTGTTTCTTGTCTTACACCATCTGGCTAACTCCATCATCTCGCTAAATCTCTGCGGACTCGGTGGTCAGAGTGTTGCTTGTTTTTTCGGGCTTTAGGCCCTTCATGAAGTTCTCCTACAATTCTACTTCAGAAATTCCCTAAGCCATCTCGACAATAGCTTGATTTTCTCCTTATATTGCATGACAGTTTCCTCCTGAGTCGAGGCATAGAATTGCTCATGTATGTCACATTCCCAAATGGTATAGACATGTTCCAACATGTAATCCTTAAATTCGCCTACGAACAGATTGGGTTTCTCGCAACCCTCCACTGGAACCATGCTTGGGCTTTCCCCTCCAAACAAAACCCTGTCACCGTGAGCTTCTCCTCACTATTTAGTTCATTCACTGTGAAGTATCGCTCCACCCGATAAACCGATCTATGTGAGTCTTCCCCCCTCGAAGATTGACTTTTTCAACTTCCTAACTCAAGCAACACCACCATAACTTCCTCTCCCTTTGGTGTTTCCCCACATGTATCTAGGTAGAAACTCTCTACTTCGATCATAATCATACCGCATTCTAGTTTCCCTCCTTCCTTCTTCATGCTCCTCCAAACCCCTTGCAAAACCCCTCCTCCATGTTTCGTCCCACCCCCACTATCAAAAATCTTTAGTCCACCCCCCTCGAAGTCTTAAGAGGGGTTTATTGATGGTAGATGCTTTCCTACTCATGTTTCTCTCGTTTGATTTCTTTCCTTTCGATTTTGCAAAGGATTCTCCGCTCAACGTATTGTTAGGGTTTGCAAACGGAGCCGCTGGAGGGGTTTTGAATTGTGTCTTGATAAGCTTCCACAACATCCCCATGCTCTCAAATCAACCCTCAAATTAATTTACTCTGGAGAAAAAATGTTCCTTCTATGGTTGAGAACTTTTCCTACCATCCCAGATTTCAGTTGCTCTACTTCTCCTTCCAATCTCTCTTCCAAAGCATCGACTTTTTTGTTGTCAACTTTCCAAGATCATGCTCTGATACCAATTTGATAAGCACTGGAACCAAAATCAACGAACAAATGACACGAAATAAGTGGTAAAACCTAAATTAGGAATAATTTTACTGATTTCCAAGCAAAACAACAGGAGACAAGATTAATCTATAATTTGAGAGGTAGATCGTCTCTCCACAAACCCTAAACACAGTTAGGAATAAGAATCCGAAGGGAAAAACTGTAGAAAAATATAACATAAAACAAACCCTAGCTAATTAGCACAAATAAATACTCCAAAAGATAAATTCAAACTTTTCCCCCAAAATCTCCCTTATTTTCGTTGCTTAAGTGATTAGCGGCGTCGCAGGTTCCACACAGAGGTTGGTTTGGTTGGGTTGGTCAGGGCCAGACCGGACCAGAGAGAACTGACATATCAGACTTCCATCCCAAAGCTAACTGAGTAAGCCAAAACCATCTGTGTAGCTCCAACACCAACTCATCTCTATTCAACACATCTAAATCACTCGAATCTATAGTTTTATTATTGGTGAATAAAAGCCATAATTTTTAGTTATAATTCCAATTACAACAATTTCTCTCCACATGCATGCCTGCTTACACTATCCACAAACCTTGAAATTGATGAGAGGAAATCTTTGAGATCCCTTCGCTTCGCCTTCAACTTCTAGACCAAAAATCTATGTCTATTTATTTTCTTTCTTGACATCGTCCAATAAGCTTCATTTCTTAATTGTGTTAAATCTGTCAAAACATTGGATTTTTGTAAATCCAATATTTAATTTTACTCATTCTTAAATCCTTGCCATTTTGGAAGGGGTACAAATTCCTTTTCATTCTTAAGTCTTTGTGACCATAAAAAAGGCCAAAATCCCCTCCTTGAATAGCTCAACAATCTTGGTTGTGAAAGATGAATTATATATGACCCTATTTGGAGCTTCAAAAATATTGTGAAGTGATAGTTCATAAAAAAAAATTTACTAGGTGAATTAAAGGGACTAAAGTTAGGACAGATTCAAACGTGGTCAAATTATTTTAAACCAAAAGTTCAAGTTTATGGCGAGAATAAACCATTTAGTTTTCCTACACTGCTATATTTCCAACTAATTAGTCTAAGATAAATATAACACTTCACATGTATTAGCAACTTCTCCCTCATATGAGATCTCTCCATATCATCAGTCACTTTGTCTTTATTAGATGCTTTTCAATATCAAGCATCATGCATTATGATCTCACTTAACCACATGGTGGCAATATGAAAATTGTCTGTTTTGAATTTCATGCACAGTGGAAGGAGGCCAACAAGGCTCATGAGTGCCACAAATTTCACGAACTACTTGATCTCAACTAAACAATTAGCCGTAATATCACTTGTTATGAATGAACCTAATGGGGAATAAAATTGGGCTAGATATACCATTAATGAAATTTATTTTCAATTTAAAAGTTTAAGCTTATGAATAAGGACCAACCACTTTAACTAACCACTTAATAAAATGCAATACTCATGTTCCGTAACAAAAAGGGGCAGATTTCTACCTTTTGTTTGAAAAGAGAAGCCACATGATGTAGATTATGGCAACAGATTCTAATGATGGCATCACCCAAGAGGTGGTTCTTAGCACCCAAGTGGCTCAGAACACCCGCAAATTCGATTTTTAGTTGTCCTATGATTAGTGTTAGGTTGTAAATAAATTGAGCTAAAGTTTGATTAATTTTTTAGCTCAAACTCAAATTTAATTCTACAAATTCAAATTCGCTCCTGAACCTGCTTGTTTAATATTAAAGAGAGAATATGACTTTAATTCATAGAATTATTACAATAAAAAAAATTAAAAAGAATCAACAATTAGAACAGAAATAATAAAATATCACTTGATTTAAGCATACAACAAATTATTTTAAAATTTAACTCTAAAACTTTAAAATATTTTAAAATATTTTATATTAATATTTTTTAAACTTGAGCTAGTTTATGAGCTAATTAGTTGAGTAGAGGCTGGCTCAAGTTGGGCTCGTTAGCTGATCAAGCCCAATTCACAAACCATTTATCGAGTAACGCTTGACCCGGCTCACCAGTCAGCTTGGCCCAGTTACACCACTAATTAGGTTGAAGAAAAAATGATGGCATAGAATTAATTTAAAAGCATAACCAAGGTAGAGTGGATGCTTTCCTCATGATCCATTAGAATTAAATTTAACAAGAAAATAAACCACGAAGTCAATCAACAGGAAGATAAATTAAATAAATTTATTAAGAAAATGCAAATAGAAAGAACCTGAAATCTTGAGGTTTTTCTGGGGAGTTGAACACCGGATAGACAAAAACCCTAAGAAAATCCCTCCAAAATCGCACATCCTTCCCCAATAAATTAGTGCTCGTCCCATGGCAGACCGGCTCAAACATGTCTTTTGTGTAAACTTTCTTCTCTTCCTCCGTTAGGTTGAAGAAATCGGAGAACGCTTCTACCATCGCCGTCGTTAAGCTCTCTGAGACACCATGATTCACAACCTGGAACAGTTTAGTTTTCCATCAATTCACTTGATTTCCTTACCTTATAAGATGCAATTAAACCGATCGAACACTCACAGTGAAGCAGCCCCATTCTTCACAGGCCCGCCCAATATCAAGGATGACCCTCGATCGTTCATCGGGAGTTCCATGTCTTAGTAGAGAAATATCAATGGTTGGGATGTCTTCCTTAACGACGGTTTCTGCTTCAGCAACGGCGGGGCTGTAGCTGAAGTAAATGGAGGGCAAAGAGACGGCACCATTGATGTTGTGGTCGGCGAGCTCTTTGACAGTGGGATTAAGAAGAGGCTGATCGGGTTCAGCAGTTGCTGACATGGTTTGTGATAAGGAGGAGCAACGAAGGTATGGTGAGGGGGAAAGATTTTAGACTTTTAGCGGTATTTAAATGCAGGGGCATTTACATTCTCACCAGCTAATTTTTATGTATTTGCATAGCTAGAGCTTAAATTTTAGGTCTTACATATTGAAGATTTGCATACATACCCCTCAATTCATATTTATTTACATAATCTAACACATAGACTTCAATTTTTACACATTAAAATTGTGATATTTTTTGGATGTGATATAAAAGATTTTGGTGTTAATGAGAATCAAAGTTTAGGTGTTGGTAGTTTGTATGTAATGCCCCCTTACATTTATTATACCTCATAAATAATACCATTAGTTTAGGTTCAGTTTGGGGTCAGTTTTAATTTTTCTCTAATTTTTTTTAATTTTAATTTTATTTTATTTATGTTTTGATTTTTAAAAATAATTTTTATTTTTAAAAATTAGTTTGTGTTTACATGTTTTAATATTTTTATCTGAAATCAAATTAATATGTTTTTGAAAGCACCAAAAATCATTTTTTTGGTATTTTGGGGGTTTTTGAAAATAATTATATATTAATCAAATATATAAAATATATTTTATTTCAAATTAAAACATAGACAATAAAATTAAAAAAATAGAAAACAAAATTCAGAAGTAACCCCTTAATTATTAAAAAGTGAAATGCATCTTTTAGTGTATAGACAAGGTGGTATGTATGTAAAAGTTGACATTTAGATGCTAAATTCAGTTGTATTTTTGTGAATGTTCCTTAAATATATATATCACAATACTTATCTAGCATTTAAATTTTAATATATGCTTCATATATATATATATATATATATATATATATATATATATATATATATATATAATGGCTGATGGGAGTTGGACAGCTGATGTTGCCTATAGTGTTGCTGTTTTTCATAACTCTGAGGGCAAGTGCATTCTATTTTTCATCTCACCTGTTGTTGCTTCTACTCCTCTTGAAGCTGAGACTTGGGCCCTCTTTTTAACCTTGCGTGTTGTTATTGCCTGCAGCATTACCTTTCTTTTGATTGAAATGGATTCTCAAATGATATTTAATATAATTACAAAAGCCTCCACTCCTCCTTGGTATCTACACTGTCTATTGCAACGCTTGTATGGATTAATAGATACTAATAATTTAAACATTCATTACTCTTCTATCCTGAGGAAAAAAAATAAGCCTGCAGATTGGCTTTCTAGGCAAGGCTATAACTCTATACTTATTGGTTCTAATCCTCCACCCCCACTGCAAATTTATTTATCTGGAGATCTTATGGAGGCCACTTATATAAGGACTTAATTTCACTGATTGTATTTGGTTCCTTATTTTTTGCATTTGTTTCTATTTGTACAAGGGCTTCTGCTTATTTTCTTTCTCTGCTTGTCGTTTCTTGTTGATTATTTGATGCAGGACTGCTTTCCCACTGGGACTATGCCACCAGGTCTCTGGTTAACAGTCTTTGTCATAGCAATTGCCAGTTTCTTTTCTAGCACATCTTGCAGGGGTCATATCTGGGTGCTCTGAATATTTTAATCCAAACTGCTCGGTTTTGGACTGGATCCTCTTCTCTTTGTTTCTGTAGGGCTGCCTGCTGGGGAATCTTTTCTGTTTTGGATTTCCTTTTTACCACTGCAGGTTTACCTGAAGATGGTCATTGCTCTTTGGACTATTCCTTCTTTGTTCTGAGACTGTTATGCTGATGTCTGATTGGGTTCTACCACTATCTCCTCCTCATGCTTTCAATGTTTTCTTCTGTTTTGGATATCCTACCCTTTTGCAGATTATCTTCACATTACGGTGGACCATGGAGGACTGAAGATGGACAGAGGTTTTCTTCTTTTTTTGGGTTTTTATGTTTTGTTTTGAGATTTCTCACCTTTGTATACTTGTATATTTTATATACTTGTATTTTTGGAGAATTTTCTTGTGTGGGTTGTACTGTGGATGGTGGAACCCCTAGGGGTGAGTACTATGCATTTTTTTTTGTGTTTTTTAGTGGGGATCCACCACCTCTCCCTAATCTGTACTCAAACTTTATATATATATATATATATATATATATATATATATATATATATATATATATATATATATATATATATATATATATATATATATATATATATATATATATATTGTTGAATACTTTTAGATTGTAAAGTTTTATATTGCTCATGAGCGCATGTAACTCGGTATGAAAAATATGAATGATCCCCAATGTATGAAAGGTATTTTTAATGGAATAACCTTTAAATCAAACTAGTTTATTCCAATCTTTGATAGGCAAATTATCATAAGTGAAATGATAAGTAACTTTATGATAAAAGTAGTCTAAACCTTTCCAAAGACAGCTAATATTGCTATTCACAATAGGAATACTATGAATTAAGTTAATTCACTTCATATGAATTTTCTAACTATTGGTAAAACACTAATCACCATTAAGCAAAGCATCTTTTAGTTTAATGTATTTTGAAAAGTGAAACCAAGTAAAACTATAATTCCAAAAAATTTCAAACAGGAAGAGCCAATCAACCAAGGTTAAAAAAGAAAAAAGACATTGTTATTATAGTTCACTTCAAATGAGAAAAAATTATTGCATCAGGTGTCCAATTAAAATTGACCGTGTGTTAGGATGAGTCCCACACTTTTAAAAAACAACAAACAAGTGTATCTCAGTGAGATCCATATTTTGTTGTGGTCAATTTTAATTGGACACCTGTCCTGATGCAAATTTGCATCAGGTGTCTTGATGTAATAATTTCTCTCGAATGAGAGGCATCCTCCAATATTGAAAGCCGCCTTGATAAAGTCATTCCAAAAGAAAGAAACATGAGAATAAGAATGGAATCAAATTAAGCCATAGTGAGAAATGCACTAAATGGCTAAAAAAATTAGAATTGAAATGTCTCCAAATACTTTTAGCCTTACACATGGGATGCAGGTTATCTAAAGAGGGAACGCCAAGACACCCATAAAAGCCTTAGGCCAAGTAACCATATTTCAAGAAATAGTATTCAATTTTTATTAGTACTATTATGAAACAAAAAATTGCGATTATAAATGAAATTTTCTTCTTGAGACTTTTCAGTAACGAAATAGAAATTAACCAAAAATAAAGATAACTCTATATTATATACTTAATTAATTGGAATCTACCAAATAAGATAAAATAGCTTCCTTCCTACTAACTACCGGCTATCAAAATACATTTGCTGGCCACATTTTTCGCGCGGCGCGATCTGAAAACATGGTTTTGATTTTTTTCCCCAGTTTGATAAATGCAACGCAGTGGTGGTTTGATAAAATTTCAATAAAACGCAAGCCGCAGGTTCGACCCTCGCATTTAATATTATATTTTGTTTAACTTTCACTGTCCTACCCCCTCCCTTCCCTCTCTCGCGACCGAGCTTCTCTCTCGACCCTCACTCTTCCCTCTCTCGGGATTCTTCCCTAACGGTAAGATCCCCGCTTGCTTTCTCCTCTCCGATTCGTGGCTTCGTTGGCAAAGCTTTTGCCTGGTTTGGCGGTTACTTCACTCTCTTTATTCCCTCTGTTCTTCGGCGCTGTTTGGTTTCTTTGCTGTCTTTCGGCCCACGGTATTCCCTAACACTATATTTTTCTGGAATTTTGATTTTGGATGGTTTTAGCTTCTCTGAGCTCTATTCGGTCGATGATTTTCGGATGGTTGTGTACTTTTATTGTAATTTTGGTTTTTGTAATTCCTACTATTTTTCATTGGCATTGAATCTTCTTTATTATTGATGGGGTGATGCCCTTTACTGTGGATTTGGTAAGGGCATTACTTGTAGTGCGATGTTGTATGATGATTCAACTGGTTAGGAAGGTCGTTAGGGGTTGAGGAGGTCCTCTGAGTTTTGGCTTTTTGTGATTTCCTTTATTGAGTGATGTTGTAATGGCTTGTTATGTGAATTGGGTGATAGGAGTACTTATGTTGTGATGCTAGTTTTTGTGATTTTTGTAAGAACGCCATTGATGTTGTAATTGGGTGGTTACTGTGATGATAAGTTGTGGTGGTTATTAGTGGGTTAACCGAAATTTAGTGGTGGTGAATTGTTGGTGGGTTGACTGAATTTTAGTGGTAGATTGTTGGTGATGGTTGATGTGAAATTTTGTTCAGTGTCGGTGCTAGTGGTAGTGGATTACTAGGGTGGTTGTGGTGGTTCTGGTTATGTGTGGAAGTTGTGGTTGAGTTGTGATAGTTGTGGTTCTTTGTGGTTTGTGGTTGTGCGTGGTTATATTTTGGTTGTGTGTGGAGGTGTTGAAGTTGTTTTGTGTGGAGGTATTTGTGTGTGGGGTTGTGTGGTACTTGTGGTTTTGTGGTTTTGTGTGGTTGTGGTTATGTGTAAAGGTGTTGATGTGGAGTTGTGGAGTGGTTTGGTTTGTGGTTGTGTTGGTTCTGTGTGGTTTGTGGTTCTGTGTGAAGGCGTGGTTCCATGTGGAAGTGATTATGATTGTGTAAGGAAGCTATGGTCGTGGCTTGTGGTGTCGTTGTGTTGGTTTTGTGTGGTTCATGGTTAGGTGTGTAAGTGTGGTTCTATGTGGAGGTGGTTGTGGTGGGTGTGATTGTGTGTGGAGGCTGATGTTGTATTGTGGTGGCTATGTTGTGTATGGAGGTTGTGATTGTATTGTGGTGGTTGTGGTTGTGGTTTGTGCTAGACCAACCTTCAGGGTATGTAGAGTATCCCTAGAATACCACCCAGCTCATAACAATCGTCATCTGCATTTTAAAAATAATATTATCATATTATTAAATGTTATTTTAACAGTATTTTTTTATTTTAATAGTCATGATACTCACTGTTAAGTGAGGTGCATATATTTTTTGTTATGAAGTGAATTTTTACTTCTCATGTATCAAATATATCATTATGATAGCTTCATTCAGAATCATCATTCTTGCACGAGAGCACGATTGTCATTTGTCCAGAAACACCTACAAAATAGTAATTTTCTAAATACAAAAATGAACGATCAGTCGAACTTATCCATGGCGAACTTTCGAGATAAGCTTTTGCGTGATAGTTTATTAATAGTTCTGAGTACTGTCCCAAACAGACTATAAGTTTATCAATGATATTATGACAATCAAAAAAATCAATTTAGGAATGTTTAATAGTAATCCCAATGTAAGTCTAAGGTAAACCCTTAATAATAAAGCCATTCTTAACAAAGCATTGTTTCTAAGAAGGCTCGATAAATTTTTAAAAAGTCAAATAGCAGATTCAAGGTAAGTAATAATCAAGTTAGAACCTTGACTAAAGATATTTAAAGCTTTTATCATATTATGCATATGAGCAGCATCAGCTTTATCAAAAATCAAAAGATTATTGACATAAATCTAATGAGAAATGTAAGAAGCTTTTTGTTGAAGAATATCCCCATTAAGAGCATCCAACAGTGAAGAGAAACTATCCATCACAATAGTAAATAAGTAAGGATGAATAATGAAGAGAAATAACTTTTAACACGTCATTAATAATGACTGGAAAATGCACATCAACAAGACAAGCTTAGATCCTTTTAACAAAAATAATCTGAAAGCTCAATTCTATCGTTTTATCATTTAAAAAAAATAATAATAAAATTCTCCGTTTCAATTATCTCATGATTTTCTATGGGACACGTTTTACTCATTGAGAAAAATATAATTAGTCTAAGCGAAACGTGGAAGGCAAGTTGTAGACCGACGTGATGGTAAACAATTAATGATGATGGAACGCCCCTCATAATTGAATTTGAATGTGATAAACATGAGCAGTATATATTGCTGTGTCAGTTGTATATCCAATTGAAAAAAATTTACACGTATATTCGACCTGCATATCATAGATAATAATTTAAAATTTTAAAATATGTTAGTGATGCGTGCTAGAAAATTCGTGGCGGTATAGTAGCAGATTATTATCTTAGTATTGTAAAAATTTCACATGCACACAGATGAAAGACAAACAAGTGGTGACGACTCCATAAGTTTTTACGTGGAAAACCCGTAAAGGGAAAAACCACGGGGCTTGGCCCAGTTGCGAAAATCCACTATTCATTGATGTTTACAGAAATCTCCTGTCCCACAGACGAGAAAATGTAACTATATTTTTCAGACTACAAGACCGACTGACGACGTCTGGTTGGTGGTGAATGACAATGATTGGTGGAGGTCAACGATGACGGAGGTAGACGGCGACGAAGGTCGGCGGTGGTCGACAGCGGTCAGCGGTGGTCTACGAAGGTCGGCGGTGGTCGACGGCGATTGGCGGTGGTCGATGGCGTCAGACTCTCTCTAGGCTTTCATCCCCCTCATGTGAGGGTTGGGGGTCTATTTATATTGTTTAGTTGCAATTAATGCAACCATTTTGATCGGACGGTCTAGAAAACTTTCTTTGATCAGACGGCTTTTAGGGGGCATTTGATGGCCTTAACGATGTCGGAATTAAGTGATCTTGAGCTTATTGGATTCGTCTTGTTGAGATGCTCGGTTCAACTGTAAGCTTGCTAGTGTCGGCATTTATTTGAACTTCCAAATGTGTCCGGAAATCCTCTTGGAATGGATTAATGATTTGATCTGAGCTTGATCGGATTGGACTAGTTTTTATAACATTAGGTTCGTCTCATCGATCTAGTCAGATTGAATATAAGTTTGCTAAAATCCGAGCTCTGGATGATAAAGGTTGCATCGAGATTTGTATCGTACCTCGAAATTCGTGCTGGATAATAAAAATTTATTGTTGTCGTATCAGTTATATATATATATATATATATATATATATATATATATATATATATATATGCGCGCGCGCACTAAATGAAGCCATATCTTCCTTTTTTTTTATATATATATTTTTAATTTTTTCTGATTTATTTTAAAAATACTAACATATTCTTTCTTTCAATTCTAATCAAGCAATCTACGATATATGAACTTATTTATATATATCATATATATTCATAACGTATATTCTGAATAATAAACATATTTCTCATTGGCATCATATCATATCACATCATATCCCTGTCTTTGTATTTAAATCAAAGTGAATAGATGCCATACAGTGTTGGACGCCTTGACTTTCATTGAAATGTGCTGCAAAATTTCTGTACGAAGGAGCACGTGATAAAAATATGTTGGGTTCATTTTCTCCGGCGACTTTGGCTTTGGTGATATTAGTGGCTATTGTCTGCGAGAAAAGTCTGCGAGAGACTTATACATTAGTTTTATCAAAAAAAATTTAACACGAATAAAAGAAGATAAATATAAATGACAGCAGTGATGGCGATAGACCGTGAGAAGGAAATCTGATGTCAACGTCACTGATGACAGTGAACCTAGGCAACGGCCAAATGACGGTGATCTGACAGCGTATGTGTCGGTCGTGTGATGATTTTTCAAATGACAGATGAGTGATGGTGGTTGATTAGTTGAACGGCATCGACGTCGACTGGCCAACGGTAGACGAGTGATTGTGGTTGATCAGAAGTGACGACTAGGCAACAGTGGTCTAGTGGCATTAGTAGTAGCGACCAAATGATGGTGATCTGACGAAGACGACGTCAAGCAAGTGATGGTTGTCCAACGATGGACGAGTGATGGTGGTTAAACTTCGTAGATGATTGGACAACAACGATTCAAATGTGGTGATTCAATAATGTAGGCTTAATGGTGGCAGTGACATTAGTTGAGTGACAGTGGTCCGAAGATGCCGATTTGGTGATGAATGTTTGACAACAACTAATTCGGTCGGGTGACAACAACTCATCAACAAACTCAGTTAGGTAATGGTGGTCCGACAGCGGTGATGCCAGTTGACCTATGATGATCCGACAATAGCAATGGTGGTAGACAAGTGAAGGTGGTCTAATGGCGGCGGTAGTAACCGAATAACAATGGTCGTACGGAAGTAGCAGCTAAGAGACGATGGCCTTAAGGTAGCGACAATCGGGTGACGATGGTCCGAAAGCTGTAAGACCAAACAACTGTGGTATGGAAACAACGACAATATGGCTTGGTGATGACGATGGTGGCCCGAAGATATCAATGACAACCCAGCTATGATCGAGCTCAAGCATCCTCAAGTACTTGGAATTTTCTTTAGTCATATTTGTATATTATTTGCTCTTCTAATCAATGTCTCAAAACCTCTTTCATACTTTAAATGTATGATCTGGGCTCATTTAGACTCAAGTTAGAACACTTTTGATATCATTTGGTTCATACCACCGAGATATTCAATTTTGTACATATAAAACTTTATGCACGAATCTCTAAAAGATTAAATGATTGGAAGGGAAAAGATGTGATGGGTGGGGCCCACCAAAAGAAACCCTATGTCCACCCCTGGACCGCCCAACTTATGCAAGCCAATTGAAGGCAAATCATCAAATCGAGCGATAATTAATAACCTGCACCAAGGGTGTCCCGACTGTACTTCCACAAAGCCTACTCAAATCACACAAATCCGGATGGATAATAGAAGTCGCTTGAATACCTGACTGGCTGCCCGTATTATTACACCGTCCCCAATCAATGGTCGCCCGGATTGTATGGCCTGTTGGACGCCTTTTTAGGGTTGTCAGCCTCATTTATTTCCTAAAATACCCCTTATTATACCTATTGTACTAGGGGTGCAGCTGATATCTATAAATATTGAGCTCATTTTATGAATAAGGGTTACATAATTTCATTGTTTATTATTGTATTCTCCACTTCTCTCTCCTCTTTACGCTTTATTCCTTGGTGTGTCTCCATGACAGATTCACATTCAACAAGTTTGATTATAAATTTGAGTTCATGCAATTCTTAATTTGATTTTAAAAACTTTCAATTCCAAGGTGCATCATCAATTTTAGTTTTGATCATATATTTATTAATAGTCACATATTTTTAAGATAATAATATAATACAAGTATTTTTTTATTCATTTGTGTTATACACCAGAATTACCGACACAAATTTCAAGGAGAACGAACGATTGAGAATACGAAGCTTCCGACCGACAGTTTAACACTAAGCATGAGAATCTGCGTCTCTAAACTGGGGATAGATGAAATCTCTGAAGATGGACCTCTACTCGATAGCAGGACGATCCGTCAAGGGTAAGACGTAAATCATATCGGTCATGAGTCTCATCAGATACTCCGCATTGGCAGTAATAAGATCTGCTCAATATTTTACAGGAGGGAATATCCGACCGAGGCGACGAACCAATCAGGCATGCAAGACAAGTGTCATGTAAGACTTGAGTCAAACAGCAAGTGAGCTACAACTCAATCAACAAAACAGGTCGACCCATCAATCGACCAACCGATCGAAACAACAGGTCACTGCAGAGCCAATCAGCCAGATCTCTTATCAAAACGACGGACCTTATTCTGACTAACCAATCACCCCCTCTCGGCAAAGATGAATTTTAGTTTGACTACCAACACGGTCGGTCACACGCCGGTCGATAGTATTTACTTAAACTGATAAGTTATTGTAAACCGTTATTATTTGTCGATATTATGACGGTCATTAATTCAAATTATATGCATTAATTCCATTAATGGTGGTTACCATAACGGTTCTCACATTCCTTAATTGTACTAATTAGAACCCTTTAAATAGGCGGGGTCTCAAGAGGAATAAAGGGACTCGTTCATGGGCCTCTTTTGGGGAAATTATCGTGCTCTCTCTCTCTCTCTCTCTCTCTCTCTCTCTCCATTTCTCTCGCCTCTCTTAATTCCGACTCTCGAGACACGCTCATCAAAAGACAAGTCAAGATTCAACAAATTTATATTCTTAGCCATATTTTAAAAAATATAGATGGATTATGTAGGGCTATAACTGTATAAAGCAAGTTTTTGAAAACGTTTTCTTTATCAAGAAGAAATTGTTATCCAATTTTTTACTTATAAAATTTAATAAGACTTCTAGAAAGCTATGATTTTAATGTGAACCATGTGAATTAAAACGTCACTTTAAGACATAAGTTTTAAACTTCGTAGGACTAAAATATATACTTTCATATACCAATCTTTCTACAACTAAAACTTTTGATAATCCTCATTCTATTTACCCATATGAAGAAAAATAAATAGTACCTGTAATTAAGCACATAATTAATTATATGGATAGAAGGTGGCATCAGTGGTTGGAGAGCCAAATGGATAAACCACATTTTCCATGCCTGAAAATCACTAAACATGTGGTGCTATTTGAACCATACCTCGTTGTCTCCATGGCTGGAAGCTTTTGGCTTTTGTAGATCATTCTATAGGTCGAGAATCATCGTCAGTGTTTGATTCTGCTTGCCGCACCGCCAAGTCATCAGCGAATTGTTTGTTGGATTGTGGCCGTCCTCTGAAAAAAAGAACGTGATAGATTTTTCATCATTAATACTTTGTGCACAGCTGATCTGTTTGATTATTCATATAAATCTAAAGTTTTGATCTTTCTTTATGATTAGTCATTTTATATCAGGTGCGAGGTCTGAATGTTTGATGTGTCGCTCGTCGCGACTCTTTGATTGACATCTGCGAAGTCAGTTCTAAGTCTCCTGAGATTACGGGTTCCAACCCGCCTATGTGCAGGATCAGGAACACATGAGATTGGTTGAAGACAGTATCATAACCTCTGGCCAATCTTTATAAAATTTTGTTAGCGCATTTGAATCATTTATCATCAGATTTATCAAATCTAATCATAGGAAGGAATACAAGGGTTCTACGGATTTATAAATTTTTTATTTTAAGCGCCGAGACTTTGCCTTCGATTCGACTTAGATCCGGATTTACTAAGGGTATGTTTGGGGCTGCTGAAGCTTATCCATCTTATCTAGGATAAACAATTGATCCAGGATAAATTACTTGATCAATAGTGATCCGGATAATTCGTTTGTCTACTTGGTTTGTGATTTTGGAAAACAGTGATTTCATAATTGTTGTGAAAAACGACTATTATGTCCTCGAAATGAATAATTTATTCGATTGTTTGGTTTACTGCGTTTACTGTCGATACGTAGTATGAAGGAACAAAGAAAATATTCCGTATCATGCATCCAATAACCACTGAAAAGAAAAATGTTCAATTGTACACAAATTCAAATATCTGAGAGCTATCAAAAGGCTATCAAAATGTTCAATTGTTCAATTGTTCAATTGTGCACCTTTTTCAATTTTGTAAGCAGGCTATTCATCTCACAAAACTACATACTGAAAATAGAAAGTAAATACATACAACCAATCTTAAGGTCTAAACTCTAAAGTTAACGGAAATGAGAAGGAAAAAAAATTATCAGCAATAATAAATTTCCAAAGAGCACTTAACACATTTGACTTCTACATTGAAAAATAGATACACCTTTCCATGCATATTTTTAAAGCTCCAAAGGGCTATGCATGTAAATATGGAAGCTTAGGTGTGAGATATGTAAATGCATAAGAATTCTGTGCTATGTTATGTAATATTTCCAAAAATTAATTGAACGTTTGGAGATATGCTAAGAGTCAGGTTATTGTTAAATCAAAATTCTAAAATAACTTCTCAGGTTATTCTGTGCTATGAAGAATCGTGCGATCAAAGCATCTTTAGACTCCCAACAATCTTTTCTCAAGATTGATGAGGGCTTATCTCCATCTTCGCTTGATTCGGTTGTGGGAGCAGAAAGGGATATTAAGAACAATAACATCCCTTTCTAATTCTAGCCCCATCAACTCCTCATAATGAGGGTTGTAGATTGCTCTAACATACAACACTACATGCAAACATGATAGTGCTGGAAGAAGAAAAGGAGGAGTACCCAAGAAGAAGAGCAGTACCGAAGAAGATTAGCCAAGAAGCGGATCTGGAGGAAGACGTGGATGACACGGGATCGCTGCTGCTGCGAATGCGAATAAGATCAAACGGGAGATTGCTGCTATCGCTTCCTTGTCAATCCGAAGAACGGGAGAAACACGAGCGAGAAGATATGAAGATTCGAGGGTGCGAATGCGCTGCTAGGTTACGGGAAGAAGCCGAGCAAGGGGACGCGAAGATTCAAAGGTCACGGGAGACTGCTGCGAATGCGCTACTAGGTTACGGGAAGAAGAAAAATGTCGAGCGAGAGGATGCGAAGATTCGAGGGTCACGGGAGTAATAACATGCGAAATACGCGATCGAAAAAGCGGCCCGCGGGATCACCCCTGCGGGCCGCTTCTTTCACAAAAATAAAACTCCATTTTAAAATCTGCACTTCATAAGCGCGAACAAAACAGTGCGGGAACGTTTTTAAAAACGCCCCAGCAGTTATAAGCTACCCCAAACAGGCACTAAATCTACAAGGAGGATGAATATAATGAAATTTACCATTTTTGAATTTACTAAAACCTACTAAAGCTAAATCCTACTTGCAACTGACCACCCCAAACTAACATTTAATTTTTTTTAATTTGGATAATTTATTAAATTTTATGAGTTAAAATTTGAAATCTGTTTTATATGATGTGATCGAGTTAAATTCAATTAAATTCATATGAGCAGCCAGGCTGCTTGTTCCAGATTTTAATGATTTATATGACCGCATAATCTAATTATAATTATTTTACTTGTATAAAATTGAATCATACAAATTAAATTATCATTAAATGTATTAAACTGCTTAATTAATAATTACATAGTAATTTATTAAGCTAAATAAATAATAAATTATATTTAGATAATTTATTTCAAAAAATAAAAATAATTTGATTAACTCACGATAATAAGGTTTAATTAGGAATATTAATTATTAATTAAAATATATTAATCTGATTTATTTGATCAAATATTAATAGTTTTTCTTAGTAATACTTTTATGGAGTCTACTTAAGTTAATTAAATTATGTGTATTTAATCAAACATGCTAAAACTATTAATATAAATTTTTGTTTTTATTGATATATCTTATTTAATGTCAATATAATGATCAAATATGAAACTGAATGAAAGAGGTTCACAGTTCAAAGGTTGAACTAGAGTTGCATCCAATGATGCAATAATTATTAAAATTATTTAAATATGTCTTGAAAAACATAATGATGATACAATTACTATGAAAAATATTTAATAACAATAGAATTGTATTATAAAACATCAAATATACATCAAAATAAATTCCATTATTTTAAATTTAAACATCTGCAATATTTAAATGATCAACCTCATATTTTTAACCACAAGAAAAATACGAACTTGTAGACCGACGTGAAAGTAAGCAATTAATGTTGATGGATGCCCCTAATAATTGAATTTGAATGTGATAAACATGAGCAATATATATTGCTGTGTCAGTTGTATATCCAATTAAAAAAAATACACGTATATTCGACATGCATATCATAGATAATAATTTAAAACTTTAAAATATGTTATATAAATAAATTAAATGAAGCCATATCTTCTCCTTTTTTTTTTAAAATATATTATTTGAATCATTTAATAGCTATTTGACACTTGTTTTTTTTTTTTTATGATTTATTCTTGATGCTTGCTGGAAAATTCGCAGCGGTAGAGTAACTGATTATAGTCTTAGTGTTGTACCAGAATTCAACACACACACAAATGAAAAAGAAATCAAGCGGTGACGACTCCAGAAGTTTTTACGTGGAAAACCCGTAAAGGGAAAAACCACGGGTATGACCGAGTTGCGAAAATCCATTATTGATTGGTGATTACAGAAATCTCTTGTCCCACTGACGGGAAAAAATAATTATATACTTCATATTACAGATTACAGTGTCGATTGATAGCGTCTAGTTGGTGGTGATTAACGATGGTGGTTAGTGGTGGTCGACGACGGTTGGCAGAGGTCAACAGAGGTCGGTGATGGTCGACGACGGGGATCGACCGTGGTTGACGACGGTAGGTGATGGTCGGCAGAAGTCAGTGGTAGTTGACGAAGGTCGGTGGTGGTCGACGATGGTCGGCAGTTGTGCTAAGCTGCAGCTTTTTCTCAAGCCTTCAGGCTCTATTTAGGCTTAAAGCCCCTTAATGTGAGGGTTAGGGGTTTATTTATAGTGTTTTGGGTGCAATTAATGCAACTATTTTGATCGGACGGTCTAAAAGACTTCCCTTGATCTGACGGCGTTGAAGGGGCATTTGATGGCCTAAAAGATCTCGGAATTGAGTGTTCTTGGAATCTTTGGATTCGTATTGTCGAGACGCGCAATTCGAGTATAGGCTTGCTAGTGTCGGCATTGTTTGACCTTCAAAATATGTTCATAAATCTTCTAAGAGTGGATTAATGACTTGATCTAAGCTTGATTTGACTTGGATTGGATTAGTTTTTATATCATTAGGTCTGTTTCATCGAGCCGGTCAGTTTGACTATAAGTTTAATGAAATCAGAGCTCTGGATGTCTTTTTATCAAGATTTGAATATTTCTTGCTCGAAAGATTGCATCGAGATTTATACCGATAATGAAAATTTATTAATGGTGTACCAATTTTAATAATACTAACATTTTCTTTCTTTCAATTCTAATCAAGCAATCTATGATATATGAACTTATTTCATTTTTAGTTAAACCTGAAATTTAAGATCAGTTGCTATAATGGTATGTCTGATATATATTCATAAAGTATATTTTGAATAATAAACATATTTCTCATTGGCATCATATCATATCATATCCCTGTCTTCGTACTTAAATCAATGCGAACAGTTGCCACACAATGTCGGAACCCTTCACTTTCATTGAAATGTACTACAAAATTTCTGTACGAGGAAGCACGTGATAAAAATCTGATGGCTGCATTTTCTCCGGCGGCCTTGACTTTGGTGATATTTGTGGCTGTTGTCTGCAAGGAAAGTCAGTGAGAGACTTAAATATTAAGATATTAATTTTATAAAAAAAATTCACACAAATAAAAGAAGAACAGATATGAATGACACCAGAGTTATGGCAATGACTGCGAGATGGAAAATCTGATGTCAACATCGCTGATGACAGTGAAGCTGGGCAACGGCAGTCCAATGGCGTTAGTAGCAGCGATCAGATGATGGTGATCTGATGGTGCATGCATCAGTTGATTGATGATTGTTTAAATGATAGACGAGTAATGATGGTTGATTTTATCAATGGCATCATCGTCGATTGTACAACGACAGATGAGTGATTGTGGTTGGATGGCATCAAGAGTGGTGACTAGGCAACAATAGTCTAGTGGCATTAGTAGTAGCTACCAAATGATGGTGATCCAATGATGACGACGTCGATCGGGTAATAGTTGTCCAACGGCAGACGAGTAATGGTGGTCGAACGACATCGACGATCGGAGAACAGTGATCCAAAGGTGGTGGTTTAATAATGTAGGTATGATGGTGGATGGTGGCAATGGCATCTTTCGAGTGACAGTGGCCCGATGACGCAGATTTGGCGATGAATGTTTGACGACCGACAACTAATGTGGTTGGGTTACAACAATTCAACAAAAAACTCAGTTAGGCAATGGTGGTCCAGCGGTGGTGATGATAGTCGAGCGACAATGATCTGACAATGACAACGGTGGTAGACATGCAATGGTGGTCTGTTGCCGACGGTAGTAAACGAATAATGGTGGACCTACGGAAGTGGCGACTAAGCGACGATGGTCTAAAGATAGTGACAATCGGGTGACGATGGTCCGGAAGCAGAAACGACCAAGAAATATTGATATGAAAATAGAGACATATGGCCTGGTGATGACGATGGTACCTCGAAGATATCAACAATGGTCCACCTATGGCAGAGCTCAAGAATTCTCAAAAGGTTGGGTTTTTCTTTAGTCATATTTGTAGAATATTTACTCTTCTAATGTAAGTCTCAAAACCTCTTTCATACCTTAAATGTATAATGTGAGCTCACTTGGACTCAAATCGGATCACTTTTGATACCATTTGGATCATATCATTGAGATATTCAGTTTTGTACATATAAAATGTGTCTAAACAAATCTCGAAGAGATCCAACAATTGGAAGAAAAAAGTTGTGATGGGTGGGGCCCATCAGAAGAAACCCAATGGCCACCCCTGAACAACCCGACTTATGCTAGCTAGTTGAAGGCAAATTCTCAAATCGGGCGATAATCAATAACCGACACCAAGAGTGTCCTGATCGAACTTTCACAAAGCCTACTCAACATGATGCATCACACAAAACCGGATTGATAATAGAATTAGATACCTGATCGGCGGCCCATATTATTACACCGCCCCCCAAGCAATGGTCACTTAGATTCTACGGCTGGTTGGACCCTTTTCAGGTTGCCGACCTTATTTATGTTTATCTCCTAAAATATCCCATATTATACCTATTTTACTAGGGGTGCAGGTGATATCTATAAATAGTGAGCTCATTTTATGAATAAGGATTATGCAATTTCACTGTTCATTACTCTACTTTATCTGCTTCTATCTTTTTTTACGTTCTATTCCTTAAGTGTGCCTCCTGGATAGAATTAGATTCAACAAATTCGATTATAAATTTGAGTGTATGCAATTCTTAATTTGATTTTAAAAACTTTCAATCCTAAGGTGCATCATCAATTCTATAAATTATAATTGAATTTGATACTAGTTTTGATTAAATATTTATTAATTGTCATATATTTTTAAGATAATAATACAATACAATTATTTTTTTATTCATTTTTTGTATACACGAGAACTATCGGCACGAATCTCAAAGAGAACGAACAACCGAGAATACAAAGCTTCCCTTCAAGAAAAACGATCAACCGACAATTCAACGCCAATCATGTAATCTATGTCTCTAAAAGGAATAGATCAAATCTTCGGAGATGGTCCTCCGTTCGATAGCGGCAAGATCCGCCAAGGGGTAATACACAATTCATCCCTGCAACGGATCTCGTCGGATACTCCGCATAAGCAGCAATAAGATTCGCTCAAGGCCTTATGGGAGGGAAGATCTGACCGAGGCAATGAATCGATTAGGTAGACGAGACACAGGTCATGTAAGACTTGAGTCAAACAGCAAGTGAGTCACAACTCAATCAACAAAACAGGTCGAACCATCAGTTGACCGACAGACCGAAGCGACAGATCTATTCAGAACCGATCAGGCATACCTTTTGTCAAGAAGACTGACCTTATTCAAACCAATCAATCACTCTCTCTCAGCATAGGCGGATTTTAGTTTGACTACCGACATGGTCCGCCCCCTGTCGGGCGACAGTGTTTACTTAAACTAATAAATTATTGTAAATTGTATTATTTGTCGATATTATTAGTGTCATTAATTTATAAATTATATGCATTAATTCCATTAAGAGCGTTTATCATAATGGTTATCACCTTCCTTGATTGTACTAATTAGATTCCTTTAAATAGGCGGGCTCAAGAGGAATAAAATCACTAGCTCTCGAGTTTTCTCTGAGAAAAATTACCACCCCCCACCCCACGCCCCCTGCATTCCAACTCTCGGGTGTGCTCATCAAAAGACAAGTCAGAATTCAGCAATTTTAAATTCTTAACCATATTTTAAAAAATATAGATGGATTTGTCTAGGGCTATATCTGTATGAAGTACGTTTTTGAAAACGTTTTCTTTATCAAAAAGAAATTGTTATCAAATTTTTTACTTGTAAAATTTAATAACACATCTAGAAAGCTATGATTTTAATGTGAACCATGTGAATTAAAACCTCACTTTAAGACATAAGTTTTAAACTTTGTATGACTAAAATATTTACTTCCATATACAATCTTTCCATAACTAAAAATTTTGACAATCCTCATTCTATTTACCGATATGAAAATAAATAAATAAAAAGTACTTGCAATTAAACGTTAATTAGTTATATGAATAGAACGTGCCATTAGTGGTTGGAGAGCCAAAAATCTAAACCACATTTTCAATGCCAGAATAATCACTAGACATGGGGTGCTATTTGACCCATACGTCGTTGTCTCCAAGCTAGATGCTTTTGGCTTTTGTAGATCAGTATGGGTTGAGAATGATTGACAGTGTTTATGTTAGGCATGACTTACATATCAAAAATTTGGAGTCTCTTAGAATGAAAATGTGGCTCTTGGAATTTAGTGGGTTGGGGGGAGCGAGGGCGTTTTAGTAATTTATCTGTGGGTTTTATCTATAAATAGATATGTAACCCTATGGATATGGAACCGAACTTGTAACTCCTCTGAAATAGTGAATTAGCCGCTCTGCTCCCGAGGATGTAGGCATTTTTGCCAAACCTCGTTAAATCTTTGTGTTCTTCTGGATTTGTGTCGATTATTGCGTTTATTTGCCCTAAATTTATCAACAATTGGATTTGCGTTTTGTTCGCCCTAAATTGCTCAACAAGTTATATCAGAGCCTGATTCGAAGGCAGAGGAGAGATCAACGGAAGAATATTTGAGGGAAATTTTTCTGCAGGACTCGCAAATCACAGAGTTCGGTGCCGGCGTGCATTTGCTAACAGTTCGATGCAAAGGGTTTCGCGTAGAGGCTTGGTGCAGTTCGAAGATCAAGCGGTTCAGTGAGGAGATTTCGCGCAGGACTTCGTGCGGCCAGGATTGGCGAGCGGAAGGTTCGGGTTTCAGCAAGTTTGACGTCAGCAATTCGACAGAGGCGAAGCATAGAAGGCAAATTTGCTGCAAAGGTTCACGTGAGGCCTGCCGGCTGGGGCAGGAGAGCTTCGTACAGTGCAAGCGGGAAAGCTTGCGAATCGCGGCCACAGGCGGAAGAGCTTTGCACCTTCGCGACCAGGCTTCGACAGGCGATTCTTGCTGTTTTCTGCGAGGAGATTTGCAAAGCAGTTCGTGAAGCAGAAGGAGCGGAACAGACACAGGAATTTGCTGGCAGAAGCTGTTCAGGTGAGCAAGTTCGTGGGATTACCTACAGAGGAGGAAAATCGCCAACAGGTCCAGGTCCGACGGAGGAAGGAGAAGGAATCTAGTGGAATATTCCTCCTGAGAATTTCTTTTGGCAGGGCAGGAAAATGAAGGAAATAATACTGCTTTAGGAAGAAAATAAAATTGCTTTTGTCAGGAAAAGAAGGAAATCTTAATTAAGAGAAATTACTTTTCTTGAAAGCTTAATTAAGAGAAACTTAATTAATTTTCTTTCTTGTTGAAAGGAAACGGTTGCGAAAGAAAATAAAGGCAATTATTTATTCTGGACAAGAAAATTGCTCAATTAAGGGAAATATTTAATTGAAAATATTTTAAACTTTTATGCTAAGAAAGAAAATTTCTGGTCTGCGGAAAAGAAAATTGCTTTTCAGGAAACTTAATTAAGGGGGAAATAGTAATTTTCGGTTTAAGCAATTTGACAACCGAGCAGAGGAGGCGTTCGACGCAAGTCGAACGCAAGTTATTTTGCCATAGACAAATCACGGCGGCAGTGAAGGCGTTCGGCGCAAGTTATTCTGTTATATGCGAATCGCGTCTGTAGAAGAGGCGTTCGATGCAACTTATTCTGTCAGAGGTGAATCGCAACAGCAAATGAGGCGTTCGGCGTAGGTTATTTTGTCATAGGCGAATCGCGGCGGCAGAGGAGGCGTTCGACGCAAGTTATTCTGCCATAGGCAAATCATGACATCTCACTAGAAATTCTGCGAGGGTTTTCATGATTCGAGGAATTGCTCGGGTGGTTCGGAGCAGGAACAGTGGAGTTCGGCTAAGCGATCAGCGAACATGAGTGGTTCACGAATTTCACAGATTGTTCGTAAGTTTGTCGCAGGAGGAGTTGCGACAGGTGGAGTTCGCTTGCAGTTACCGCTAAGATGAATCTCGTTTTGCTTCTCTCTCATTTTTACGCTCTATTTCTTGGATATATCTCCCGAACAAATTCATTTTTAGCAAGTTTAATTATAAATTTGAGTGTACGCAATTCTTAATTTGATTTGTAAAACTTTCAATCCAAAGGTGCATCATCAATTTTATAAATTAAAATTAAATTTGATACTAGATTTGATCGAATATTTACTAATAGTTGTATATTTTTAAGGTAATAATACAATACAATTTTTTATTCATTTTTTTTGTATATGCCAAAATTACCGACACGAATCTCAAAGAGTACGATGACTGAGAATACGATGCTTCCCTCCAGAAAAAGCGATCGACCGACAATTTAACGGCAAACATGAGAATATGTGTCTCTAAGCCCGGGACAGATCAAATCTCCGGATATAGTCCTCTTCTCGATAGAGGCAAAATCCGCCAAGGGTAAGACGCAAATCATCTTGACAAAGAGTCTCGTCAGATACTCTATATAGGCAGTGACAAAATCCACCCAAGACTATATGGGAGGGAAGATCCGGCCGAGGCAATGAATCGATCGAGCAGATGAGACACGGGTCATGTAAGATGAGTCAAACAACAAGTGAACCACGTCTCAATCAACAAAACCGATCGACTCATTAGTCAATCGACCTACTGAAGTGACAAGTCCCTGCAGAACCGATCAACCACATCTCTTCTCAAGACGATTGACCTTATTCGGACCAACTAATCACCACCTCTCGGCATAGGTCGATTTTAGTTTAACAACTGACATGGTCGGTCACCCATCGGCCGATAGTATTTACTTAAACTAATAAGTTATTATAAACCGTTATTATTTGTCGATATTATGACGGTCATTAATTGAAGTTATATGTATTAATTTCTTTAAGAGCGGTTACCATAACGGTTCTCACCTTCCTTAATCATACTAATTAGACCTCTTTAAATAGGCGGTCTCAAGAGGAATAAAGGGACTTTGTTCTTGGGCCTCTTTTGAGGAAATTATCATGCTCTCTATCTCTCTCTCCATTTCTCTTGTCTCTTAATTCCGATTCTCGAGGCGCGCTTATCAAAAGACAAGTCAGAATTCAACAAGTTTATGTTGTGAATTTAGGGCGAACAAATGCAAGAATCGACTAAAAACCAGAAGAAACACAGAGATTTAACGAGGTTCGATAAAGATATACCTACGTCCTCGGGAGCAGAGCGGCAAATTCACTATTTCAGAGAAGTTACATAGTTCGGTTCAAACATACCCATAGAGTTACACCTCTATTTATTCAAACCAATAGAGTGGTAGGTGGGAGGTAGATGAGTGGCAGGTAAGATGTGGTAGGTGAGAGGTAAGTGGGAAGGTAGGTGAGCGGTATGCGAGATACTTAATTATGAATTTAATTAAGTTAATGTGGACCGGGTCTCCACATTACCCAACAGTTTATATTCTTAGCCATATTTTAAAAATATAGATGGATTTCTGTAGGGCTACAACTGTATAAAGCAAGTTTTTGAAAACGTTTTCTTTATCAAGAAGAAATTGTTAAATAAAATTTAATAACACTTCTAGAAAGCTTTGATTTCAATGTGAACCATGTGAATTAAAACGTCACTTTAAGACATAAGTTTTAAACTTCGTATGACTAAAATATGTACTTTCTACAACTAAAACTTTGGATAATTCTCGCTCTATTTACCACATTATGGATGGATAATCACTAGAGATGCCTGAATAATCAGTGGTTGGAACGTGGCATCAGTGGTTGGAGAGCCAAATGGCTAAACCACATTTTCCATGCCTGAATAATCACTAGACATGTGGTGCTATTTGAACCATACCTCGTTGTCCCCCTGGCTGGAAGCTTTTGTCTTTTGTCGACCATTCTATAGGTCGAGAATCAACGTCAGTGTTTGATTCTGCTTGCCGCACCGCCAAGTCACGAGCGAATTGATTTTTAGAACGCAAAGATGCGACACAGGCCGCTGTCACATTAGATTGTTGGATTGTGGCCGTCCTCTGAAAAAAAGAACGTGATAGAATTTTCATCCTTAATATTTTGTGCTGGAGAATGGTTCAGTAAACTGTACACAGCTGATCTGTTTGATTATTCATATAAATCTAAAGTTTTGATCGTTCTGTATGATTAGTCATTTTATATGAAAAGTCTTGGTGCAAGGTCTGCATGTTTAATGTGCCGCTCATCGTGACTTTTTAATAGGCATCTACGAAGTCAGTTCAAAGTCTCCTGGGATTACTGGTTCAGCCCGCCTATGTGAAGGATCGAGTTGTTAGACACATGAGGTTGGTTGGGGACTTGTATCATAGCCTCTAGCCAATCTTTGAAAAATTTGATAGCACATTTGAATCATTTATCATCAGGTTTATGAAATCTAACCATAGGAGCGAATACAACGGATTTATAAATTTTTTATTTTAAGCGCAGAGACTTTGCCTTCGATTCGACTTAGATCCGGATTTACTAAATCTACGATGAGGGTGAATATATTGAATTTACTATTTTCGGATTTACTAAATCCTACTTGCAACCAGCCACCCCAAACTAACATTTAATTCAAGTAATATTTAAATTTTTTAAGAATTTGGATAATTTATTAAATTTTATGTGAGTTAAATTTTGAAATCTGTTTTATATGATGTGATCGAGTTAAATTCAATTAAAATCATATGAGCTGCCAGGCTACTTGCTCCAGATTTTAATGATTTATATGACCGGATCATCTTATTATAATTATTTTACATGTATCAAATTGAATCATACAAATTAAATTATCATTAAATGTATTAAACTGCTTAATTAATAATTAGTTGGTAATTTATTAAGCTAAATAAATAATAAATTATATTTAGATAATTTATTTCAAAAAATAAAAATAATTTCATTAACTCACGATAATAAGGTTTAGTTAGGAAATATTAACTAATTAAAATATATTAATCTAATTTATTTGATCAAATATCAATATTTTTTTCTTAGCAATACTTTTTATGGAGTCTACTTAAATTAGTTAATTATGAGTAGTTAATTAAACATGATAAAACTATTAAGATAAATTTTTGTTTTTATTGTTGTATCTTATTTGATTGACATTAAATATAAGGATCAAATATGAAACTGAATGAAAAGAGGTTCCCAGTAGAAACTCGTGTTCGGCTCGTTTTTATTTCGAGCCCAAAAAGTGTGTTCGTGTTCGGCTCGTTTACTTAACGAGTCGAACACGAGCTGTTCACAAATAAAGAGTCGTTTTGACAATCATAATCACGTAACCATAAGATGTTAAGGGTTGATGCAATATTTAAGAATTATAGTTTATATTAACACATCATTTGAATCTAATTTAATACATTTTATTATATTTACTTAATTAATAATTTAATATGTATGTATGTATGTATATATGTTAACACTGTCGTTGCCGGTCCCAAGCCCGGATGTGAAAAGTGGAGGGTTGCGTTAGGTAGTCGACAACCAGCGTAAAACTTGTCGAAAATATCATGACATGAATCCTTTTGATCTTTGTGTAAGTGCTAGGGCGTCCCCTGGAAGCGACACGGCTGTATGGTTCGAATACGATGGAAAGTGTGCGAGGCGCTGCTGTACTGGCGCCCGGGTGTAGTGTCAAGTAAGCAAGGGTTCCCACATTACGGACGGATGCGGGTAAAGAAGTTAGTCCATGATACTAGTATTAGGATATGATTTTGGAATGTAGGTACTCTCAATGGTAAATTAATGGAATTAGTTGATATTATGATCCATAGAAAGATAAATATCTTATGTATTCAAGAAACTAAATGGGTTGGAGAAAAAGCTAAGGAGATTGATAACTTAGGTTTTAAACTATGGTATTCGGTAAGAGTAGTACTTAGAAATGATGTAGGTGTAATTATAGATAAGAGTTTGAAAGATGATGTTGTAAAATTAATAGAGTTGGAGATAGAATTATAGCACTTAAGATTATTATTGATACTAAGATTTTTAATATTATAAGTGCTTATGCTCCTCAAGTTAGTTTAGATATAGGCTACTAAAGATAAATTCGGAATGATTTAGAAGACTTAATACACTTGATACCCTCGAAGAAAAAATTTTTATTGGAGGAGATTTAAATGGACATGTCGGTAGAGTGGTAGAAGATTTCGAAATATTCATAGTGGCTACGGTTATGGAGCAATTAATGAAGAAGGTAGAGCCATTTTAGATTTTGCTTTAGCGTATGATATGATTATTACTAATACTTTATTCAAGAAAAGAGACGAGCATCTTATTACTTATAAGAATGGATCTATTAAAACACAAATTGATTATTTTCTTATTAGAAGAAGAGATCGTCGAGATTGTAAGGATTGTAAGGTCATTCCAAGTGAGTAATTAACTACCCAACATCGATTATTAGTTCTAGATTTTAAGATGAAGAGTTGTAAAATAAAGAATACTAGGATTCAACATCGTAGAATAAGATGGGGCACCTAAAAGACACAAATAAAATTATTTTTATGAGTAAAATTCAAGATTTAAATATTTGGGATGTCCATGAAGATGCGAATGCTATGTAGGAAAAATTAACTAATACTATTAAACAAGTGGCTAAAAATATACTTGGAGAATCGAAAGAAAAAGTTTTTATAAATAAAAATAGTTGGTGGTGGAATAATAATGTGCAAGAAAAGATAAAATATAAGAAGTTATGTTATAAAAATTGGTTTAAATGTAAAAGCGTAGAGAACTAGGAAAAATATAAAATGGCCCGTAGGGAGTCTAAAAGAATAATCTGTGACGCTAAAAATTGCTTTTAGTGATCTTTATAACATGTTAGATACTTAAGCCGGTGAAAAATATATGTATAAACTAGCAAAACAAAGAGAAAAGAAAAGCAAAGATTTAACTCAAGTAAAGTGTATTAAAGATGAAAATCAAAAAGTGCTTTTCTTAGAAAAAGATATCCAACATAGGTGGGTGAGTTATTTTGATAAACTTTTTAATGAAGATGCTGAAAGTACGATCGACCTTAGTGATCTTAATATCTTTAATAATAATAAAATTTTTCATTTTTACCGTCGCATTAGTAGAAAAGAAGTTGATGAGGCTTTAAAGAAAACTAAGGGGTGAAAGTTTGTAGGACCTGATGATATCCCAATTGAAGTGTGGAAATGTTTAGGTGATTTGGGGGTTTCCTGGCTTACTAAAATTTTTAATATTATTTTAAAAACTAAAAAGATGCCTAAGGAGTGGAGAAAGAGCATTTTGGTGCCCATTTTTAAGAATAAAAGAGATGCACAAGAGTGTGCAAATTATAGAGGAATTAAATTGATGTGTCATACTTTAAAATTATGGGAGAGGGTAATTGAATATAGGTTAAGACGTACTACGAAGGTTTCTCATAATCAATTTGGATTTATGCCAGGCAGGTCTACCATGGAAGCTATACATTTATTGAGAGGTTTGATGGAGAAGTACAGAGATAATAAGGAAGATCTGCATTTGATTTTTATTGATTTAGAAAAAGCTTACGATAAGGTTCCTAGAGATGTTCTTTGGAGAGTCCTTGAGAAGAAAGGTGTTGATATGACTTATATTCAAGTCATTAAAGATATGTATGCTAGAGCTATTACATGTGTTCGAAGTGAAGGAGTATTGACCAAATATTTTACTATTTCTGTTGGTTTACATCAAGGATCGACTTTAAGCCCATATCTTTTTGCTTTATTTATGGATGGTCTTACTGGGCATCTACAAGAGGATGTACCTTGGTGTATGCTTTTTGCTGATGATATCCTCCTTGTGGATAAGACAAGAGAAAAAGTTCAGGAAAAACTTGAATTATGGAGGACTACATTGGAGTCTAAAAGTCTTCGTTTGAGTAGAACTAAAACTGAATACATGGAATGTAATTTTAGTAATAGTAGGTCTAGTGACAGAAGTGTAACTTTGGGTGATTAAATTATTAAAAGGTGTGAATGATTTAGATATCTCGGGTCCATTGTTCAAAGCGATGGTGATATAGATGGGGATGTTAATAGTAGAATTCAGGTTGGTTGGTTGAAGTGGAGGAATGCGTCCGGCCTATTGTGTGATAGAAAAGTACCGCTTAGACTGAAAGGAAAATTTTATAAGATGGCGGTGAGACCTTCAATGCTCTATGGTGCTGAATGTTGGCCTTTAAAAGAGAAGCATAATGTTAAGTTAAGTGTTGCCGAGATGAGAATGATTAGGTGGATGAGTGGCTTTACACTTAGAGACAAAATGCGAAATGAATATATTCGTAATAGGGTTGGTGTTGCACCAGTGATGGATAAAATTAGAGAAAGTCGCCTTAGATGGTTTGGTCACATTAAACGTCGACCACCTGATGATCCGATTAGGAGAATAAGTGTTTTAAATACAACTTATGTTAAGAAAGGCAGAGGTAGACCTAGGAAAACTTGGGCTTATTGCATAAAAAATGATCTTAATTTATTAGAATTAAACGAAAATTTGACACTAAATAGGATGCAATGGAGAAAAAGGATTCATGTAGCCGATCCCACTTAGTGGGATTAAGGCTTTGTTGTTGTTGTTGTATGTATGTATCTATGTACGTATGTATCTATATACATACATATAGATAGAAATATATATAGATATATGTATGTATGTATGTATGTAGATATATGTGTGTAGATATATAGATATAGATATATAATATGTATGTATCTACACACACACACATATATATATAAATATATATAATTGCGGAATAGTATTTCAAGCCAAAACGAACCGAACACGAACGAACAAATCTTAGTTCGTGTTTGGCTCGCTAAGCCTTGTTAACTTAGCGAACGAGCCAAACACGAGCTTCTTAACCAGCGGAACACGAGCTGTTCGCGAAAAACGAACCGTTTTGACAGCCCTAGTTCCCAGTTCAAAGGTTGAACTGGAGTTGAATCCAATGATATAATAACTATTAAAATTATTTAAATATGACTTGAATAACATAATGATGATGCAATTATTATGAGAAAATATTTAATAAAAATATAATTATATTATAAAACATAAAATATACATAAAAATAAATTCCATTACTTTAAATTTAATCATCTTCAATATTTAAATGACCAGCCTCATATTTTTAATCATAAAACAAATACAAATACTTTTTTGAAATCTTCTATTTTGTATTTAGTTATTCAAAATTTGATGAACTAAAAGTGAAATGTAAATGAAATTAAGATCATTTTAAAAAATAAAATGCAAGTAACACGAGTCCAGATGAAATATTATATGACAACTAAATATAAAATAGATTGAAGATGCACAATCAAAATTCAGCATAAAAGTTCTAAAAAATTATAGAACAACATAATTATGATTTAATCATACACTAAGTGTATGGATTCAACCATAAACATAAATCTAGACATAAAACAATCACAAGTAGACAACTATATCTAAAGATTATTTTCAAAATTTGCATCTCAATGTTGCCTTCCTAAATATTTCCTAGTCTTCACATCCAAAAATTTTATTTTTAGTTCCAACATTGTTATAGTTGTCTTCATCTAGATTAAAATATATAAAACAATTTATCATGTTACCAAAATCATATGTTTAAATATCATTAAAACTTTGCTGTGAATTTCACTATTACATTACATGTTATGTTAGGCACTTGAGTGGTTGAAGTTACATTGTCTTCATATACTATTTTCGTTGAACCATCATAAACAAGTTCAGGTGTTGGTTCATTATCAACTATCCAAAAGTTTATCATCTCGATGCATATGCTCATGTAGTACAATGGATTGTTTTTTTTTTTTAGGTAAAACTTACAAAAATAAAAATGAGTTTATTTTGAATATTTCGATCATACATAATCATCTTAGCTAGTAAGTTGATACTCCATATGCTTTCTGTTCTTTTCTTAAATTTAGAGCACTAGAATCAAATATCTTTTGACATTCATCTAAATATAATCAATTATTCATTAATTTAAGAAACATGAAAATATATCATAAGAAAATATCATATTGCATTTCTTTATACATATTGAGAGCAATCAACAATCCAAAATTTTCAAAATTCATCAAATAAACTCTTATTTAACTCATTGCAACTTTCGATTTTTTTTTTTAAGTTTTTTCTCACACAGACATCTTATCACACAGACATCTTATTATATACAAAGGCTTCAATCGCGGATCTTTTGGTTGGAAGACAAAATGCTAAACAATTAAACCAAGATAGCTTTGTATTCATTGCAAGTTTAGATTTACTACACAATGTTATGGTGAAGAAGGCTTATGAAGCATGAAATATCTGTGTCGACTATATCGATCTTAACAATGCTAATCCAAAAGAGAGTTTTTCTCGTCTTGTATAGCTCAATTGGTTGATGTTACATCTGGTCATCAAATGCTCATGGATGCTTATTCTAGTTATAAACAAATAAAGATAGATCATATTTATGAGAAAGCTACTTCATTTCATATAGATGAAGAAAGGCCTGTACTGCTATGCCATTCGACCTAAGAACATGAGAGCAATGTATCAGCATTTCATAAACAAGGTTTTTTAAAACCTCATTAGGCATAACATGGAGGTATATATCAATGTCATGTTAGTCAAGAGTTTGGAAATTTCTCAATATATTCCTGACTTAGAAAGATACTTTCATCTTCTTCGGGAGTATAAAATATGCCTCAAGAACCCCTCCAAATGTACCTTTAGAGTCATGTTAGGCAAGTTTCTTGGATTTATGATCACACACAGTGGAATTGAGACAAATCCTGAGAAAATTAAGACACTTAGAGGCATGATACATCCTAAGAATATAAAAGACGTGCAAATATTAGATGGAATAATAGACGCACTATCTCACTTTCTAGCAATATTAGGATACAGATATCTCACATTCTTCAAGATATTGAGGGGCATTTGAAATACAAATTTTAGTGGACAGACGAGTGTCAATTTGCTTTTGATCAGCCCAAAATATACTTGATTCACCACCTTTGTTGTCAAACAAGTGCAAGACGAGATGTTGTATCTCCATCCCGCGGTGTCTTTGTATGCAATAGGTCTAGTCTTTGATCAGGGAGGAGCAACAAAATTCAACGACGGTGTACTAATATTTTCTGACATAGAAAGCCTCTATATGTTAACTAATAAGATAGCCCTAGCACTAAAATTCTTGGCATAAAAATAACGTCAATATTGTCAAGCCCATAACATTGGTGTTTGCACAAATCTCACTCCGAAGACTATTTTACAAAAACTGGAGACATCAAAGAGCTTAATGAAGTGGTTCATAGAATGAGGGGGGTTAGATATCCGCTTCTTGCCAAAGCCTGATATCAAATCATAAGTGTTCGTTGACTTTTGGGTGGAATGTACAATTCCTGCCACTATTTTGCGATTCATTCCCCCTTAAATTCTTCATTGTGGACATTATATGTTGATGGAGCTTCTAAGAATATAGGAGATGGAGCCGGAGTTTTTTATATTTCTCTTAAACAATATATCTTAGAATATGAGCTTTGTTTGAAATTTTAGGCAACAAATGACTTGTTGAGTTGAAGTTCTTATCGTTAGATTAAGATTCGCCCTTGATTTTGAGGTTGGTGACATAATCATTTAAACTGATTTCCAACTCATAACCTCTTAGGTGGAAGCGGACTTCAATGTTTATAATCGCAGTTGGAATAATATATGGCTCTAGTGAAATTGCTCCTCACTCACTATTAAATACACCAGATAGTTCACATATTCGATGAGCAAAATTATCGGGTAGATGCCCTTCCTAAGCAGGAAAGGAAATCAATGTTTACAACAACAGACTGCGAGGGATCCGCGACTGTTCATGATGCCAGACAAAAGCCGCGCGTCGGTTGTGCGGGCGACGGGAGCTATTTGGCGAGCACCAGGGGCAGAGAGACAGGAAAGGAAATCTTGCTTGCTGGAAGGAAAATTTGCATCAGGAAAGGAAGTAAATCAGGAAATTGATTTCTAAGGAAGGAATTGATTTCTGATTTCTGTTGAAGGCGGAGGAGAAAGGCAGGAAGGCAATTATTAATTTTGGACAAGAAAATTGCTCGATTAAGTGAAATACTTAATTGAAAATATTTCAAACTTTTATACTGGGAAAGGAAATTTCTGCTCCGCAGAAAAGAAAATTGTTTTTCAGAAAAACTTAATTAAGAGGAATATTTAATTAAGGGGAAATAGTAATTTTCTGGCTTCAACAATTGACAACATAGCAGAGAAATTTGCGGAGGAATTCAGTTCGAGTTTCACGGCAGCAGGAGGCCTCGTGACAGTTGCGCGAGGTGTTTGCAAATTCAGATCTCGGCAAAAGAACAGACTTCGTGCAACAGTTTGGTTCTGCGACAGTTGCGGTTAGTAGTTCCACAACCAGGAAAGGCGTTGTCACAGGTTCGAGCAGAGAACAGTTGTTTGCGAGATGGTTAGTTCACAAATAGGGATCCGTGACAGGTGGAGCTGAGGCATAGGCGAGAATCGCCACAGGCTTCTGGAGGTCGCGACAGTTCGCACGGTAGGCCGGGTTTCGCCAGTTACCGGGGAGTTCTTGCGATGTGGAGTTCGGTCGTTACCGCGAACCGTCAATCAGTTGTCGTCCATCAGGTGGAGTTCGATTCTGCAAACATGAGCCTCATTTTGCGAACAGAGGAGTTCGGTCGGCGGAGTTTGCAAGTTTGTCGCAGGAGGAGTTGCGATAGGTGGAGTAGGCGTCGATTTCTCGAAGAGTTTTGCGGAGATATTCTGCGAACATGAGCGAAGGGTCTCGGTGTGGCGATTTGCGATCGGCGAAGGATTCAGAGTTCGCGGGACAGCAGTTCAGCCGAGGTGTTGACATGAATAGTCGGACGAACATTTTGATTCATGGATCACAGAAAAACCGCAGGAAAAATGTTTTAATTGGAACGGTTGACCAACCCACTAAAGTGTAAGAAACTCCAGGATGTATTTCTCTTAAGGAACAGAATATTCACCAAAGTGGAGATTTATTAGGTATGACTCATATACCAGAAATTTGAAGTTACTTGGAATGAAGAGGTGTTTCTCCTGGTGAAAAGAAGTCTCTTGGATTTAGTGGGTTGGGGGGAGCAAGGGCGTTTTAGTAATTTATCTGTGGGTTTTATCTATAAATAGATGTGTAACCCTATGGGTATGTAACCGAACTTGTAACTTCTCTGAAATAGTGAATTTGTCACTCTGCTCCCGAGAATGTAGGCATCTTTGCCCAACCTCGTTAAATCTCTGTGTTGTTCTTCTGGATTTGTGTTAATTCTTGCCTTTCTTTGCCCTAAATTTCTCAACAGACACACACAGCTCTTAAGCCTAGCTGTAATGATATTTAACCCACACTAACGATTCAGTTATTATTATTATCATTTATTTATTTAAAAGTTCAGTTATTATAGATATGTTCAAATTTTGATACATTTATCATGCTTGAGCTTTTGATGCTCATTTAGTATAAGAAACCTGAAATGCAACTTTGACTTGTAGGAAGAGGTTGCTGATGAGACTAAGGGTCTGTTTAGAGCTGTGCAGAACTTATCCGAGATAAGTTACTTGATCCTGGATAAATTCTTGATCAATGAGTGATCCGGATAGTTTGTCGATCTGTTTAGTTATGCACTTATGAAAAACAATTTGATTCTCGAAAAATTGACTCATTCTACCACTCGTTCGAATAAGTTCGTTTAATTGTTTGGTTATTGCGTTTTGTAGAACAAACTTATTTGTAAATTTTCTAATGAATTAATAAATATTCTAATGAATTAACAGATGTGACACCTAAAACATTTATATTTTTCCACATGGCATATTTCCCATTTCAATCTCCTGCAAACAGAGATCACAAAATATAATTGTAACCTACCGATCCCACATGGCTGATGTTCCTGCCTCTTTGACTTTGCTCATTTGAAACCATCGGTTAAACATGTTAGCAGACGAGATATCGCTTCTCATAACGGGACATAAACAAGGCGATTGGCATAACAACAAAACATTTTAGAAGAACAGTAGGTGTTTTGAATGTAATTAATGCTCATGTTCCTTGCTGTGGATTAGAAGGAAAATAATGAGTACAACTCAATAAATTGTAAATTTGAGAGAAAAAGGGTACTATTCATGTTGATTTAAGTTGTTGTAAACAATACTATTAACGATGGCCTAATTAGTAATTGTAAATCATATTTGATTTTGTAACTGTAAATACAAACATTAAGAAAATAAGAAGAGTGCTTAGTTACGTTCAAGGGCAAAGCAACAAGATCACAGATAGAATAATTATCACGACGAAAAAAAAACATTTTCTCAACTACCATAGGAGAATAATCTAATAAAATTACTAGCCAAGAATTCAAAAGATGACAATTAAAAAGAAGAAATTTTCAATCTTCTGAAATAAGCTGCTAGGAGAAATTAATATAGAAATCATAGACAACACAATTAAAAAGAAGAAATTTACCTTAAGCAGAGGAGGGGTGAGGGCTAGTGTGCAGGGGTCGAGCGAGGCTTGAAGGGAGAGCAGCGGGAGAGACGAGCGGGGAAAGGGGTCGAGCGGCTTCGGGCACAGGAAAGGCGAGCGGCTCGAGTGACGGAGATGAGCAGGCTGCCGGAAGGAGATGACAAGCAGGCTTTTACCTTAAGGAGAGGAGCAGGCTTTTACCTTAAGGAGAGGAGCAGGCTGCGGTTGAGGGAGATGAGCCGAGCGACTGTTTCTTCCTGAGCGTCAGGGAGATGAGCCGAGCGAGTGTGAAGAGGAAGCAGACAGCGAACGCGGCTTCGGGAAGGAGATGACAAGCAGCGGCGAGAGGAGACGGGTCGCTAGGGCAGGAACTTCGGTTTCGAACGCGACGGGGTCACGGGGGCAAAAGACGGGGGCAAACTATGGAAAAGTCGAACGAAAACGCGGACCGTGGGGGTCATCCCACGGTCCGCGTGCAATACAAATATAAAAGTGCGTTTTGAAATAATCTATAAAAAAGTGCAAACCAAACATCATGGCGGCGTTTTTCAAAACGCCCCCGCCGAAATAAGCTGTCCCAAACGGGCTCTAATACAGGAAAAATATACAAGGCTAATGACGAAGACAAATTTTGGAGACCTGTTCTTGTTGTGAGATCTGGATTCCAGGTAAAATTAGTGTATTCTTATTGATATCATCAACATTTGGATAGTGCATTTTTTGTTATAAATTTTCTTCTAGTTACTATCTAATCAGAATATAAAATCAGTGAAGGGGCAGAAAGAGCACTTGGTTTACGGCATGAAAATGCCATAATAAATTTTCTTCTTGTCACATTTCTCTGCTGCTTTAATGATTAATTAGTTAATGTTCTACATAAAATTATAGGCTATCAAAAGTGAAGCTGTGAAATGGATCGATTATTGACTTCTCCTCTGCTTTTCTTCCTCCTGCTACTACTTGCTTCTCAGCTTGAATTTAATAATTAACAGAAATAACCCACAATCTCCAAATAAAGAAGAATAAAGACAAATACAGATTCAAAGAGAAATGTTTTCCAATGAAAGAGGAAGAAAACCAAAGAAACTTGTGAATTTAACAACCACATGCCAATCTTCTGCTGAAGTATTAATATTCTAATGTTGATGATCAAATTCCAACAAGATGAGTGATGGAATAGTAATATATTCCGTTAAAAACAGCCTATGGCATGAACTGCTACAAAAATTGAACCAAAAATGTAAGAGGTAACCTGAACAGTACCATATATCAAGCTTAGTGATTGGGCCAATGGTATCAAAATAATTGTAGTGTGACGTTCTTTCAAATAATCGCTACAAAACATCATTATTCATTATTAGAGAAACAACAGAGAATACCAATCCTGTATCAAAGTGGAAGAACAGAGCTGCTCCGAGCCCGCCGATTTCTCGAGAAGAAATGCATTCTCCCAGTCCTAGAAGTAGATCCTCCTTCAATTTCTGCTGAACACTTTTGCTGTTGATCCCCTTTAGGACTGCAACCCTGTTTACGCTTCTTCTCATTACCATTTTCCTCATCGGAATAATAGCATTCCTGCTCCTTCTTCTCGTCCTGACAGATCTCTTCTTTGTCTAAACTGAGAAATAAGTCACGTCCACGCAACGAATCAAATGAGTTCGACCGTGCCCAAAACAGCTGCAACCTATTTCCAGGCAAATGACTCCCATCCCGAAGGATGGAGTTCTCGGGGCCGTCCAGAGAGGAATCAGCAACATTATTAGCTCCTATTTCTCTTCCCCTATTATCCTCCGAGCTCCCCGAAACCCTTCGATCGCTAACCGGCGCATTACCATCTGGATGCATAGAGTCTACAACCTCACTTCCCGAATCGGAGGAGACGATGATGTGTGCGCGGCAGAGAGGACAACTGATATGGGCCCGCAGCCACGTATCGATGCAAGGGACGTGGAAGGCGTGATCGCATGCTGGAAGAAGGCGAACGAGCTCGCCGTCGCGAAACTCGCCAAGACACACGGAGCAGTCGGCGGTGCCACCGACGCCATTGATGTACGGCTTCATAGAAATGGAGTTGATAGTGGACTCATCGAGTCCGACGGTGCGAATGCGCCAAAAGGGGTGATCGGCCTCGATACCGTCCTGCTCTGAGGGGAGGTTGGCCTCGGTGGCAGCGTTGCTGGAGCGGCGCCGGCGAGCGAGGACCGTGTAGTAGGTGAGGACGAGGAAGAACACTGCGGCGACCACGCAGACAGCGGCGATGAAGGTGTTGGCGAAGATGCGGTGGCTGAAGGAAGTAGGCTGGGAAGGAGGGTGGAATGACGGGGAGCAGTTGTGGATGCAATCGGTACCGTCGATCGTCTTAATGGAGAGGATCCAACGGCGGAGAGCCATTGGCGATGGTGGTTCGGGGACAGCATTGCGTAGAGTGCGGAAGCAGATCCTTAAAAAAACGAAGGGATAAGAGTGGCGCCTGCAAAGCGGTCACGCTCGGCATTCGGCTTTGCATCGACGTTGCGAGACATGTGGCACCGCTTTATGACGTGGCATTGAATGGTTGGTGGTGGGGTTGTGGGCGGGTGTGAAAGCAAATGGCAACGAACTGCATTGCCGTGCCGTGGAGGATGAGTAACCTCCGGCTCCCGGTGAAAATTATGTGAGAATCTGCCGTGGATGAAATATGTGATTAATATTAATTTTGTGGGCGTGCGAAGCTAATTCTTGAGACAAAAAATGGTAATTATTACTAACTTTTGTGCCTATATTCATGTACGTTAAATTTAAATTATAATTAATTGTACTAGTGAAGCTGTCATAATAGAAATGATAGGCAGAAATATCAGAGTAATTTTTATATGAAAAACTTAAAAAAGGAGAAATCATGTGAGTTGGCCCAGTTAAATTAATTCACTAAAAATTTGTGAATATAGGAGTAGTCAATTGTCCCACAGATGAGAAAATATTACACAGTCTCTCAAGCTATAACGTCGGTGAGCAGATGAATTTGTCGCTCCCCAATAGAGAGGTTCATAAATGAGAAAAATAGTCAGGGCTTCAATGCATCATCTTCGGAGGTCAGCATGACATCCATGATGTGTGTTGCTTTCGTAGGTTGTTTTGTACAGTGCTTCGGAGTGGACGGCGAGCGATTGTGATCGACGGTTGCCAGAGAATGGTAGTCGACGATGGTTGGAGGATGCAGCTGCAGAAGGTGTTCGTCGGATCGTCGGTGTAGAAGTGATACTAAACGTCAGCTCCTTCTCCAAGATTCAATCATCTTCAGGTTTCAACTCCAAGTCCTCTCTTTAAAGTGGGGTAGGACTCTATTTATTGAAACTCATCCACAATTTGAATCACTTTGATCGGATAGCCTAGAGAGATTTTCTTTATCGGAAGATATTTGATAAACATTTGAATATCTTAACAACGTTAGAATTAAGCGATCTCGGGCTTATTGGATTTGTCTTGCATAGACGCTCGATTCAACTATAAGCTCATCAGATTTGACATATGTTTGAACTTTCAAAAATGCTACGGAAAGCTTCAAAAAGTAATTTAATAGCTTAATCGATGTTTCATTTGGTTTGGACTCGACCAATTTTGATACTATTGGATTCGTCTCGTCGAGTCGGTCAGTTTATTGAAACCAAAATTCTGAATGACTTTTTAATTGATTTAAATGTTTCTTACATAAAAAGATCACATTGAAATCTATGTCACGCTTCAAGTTTCGTGTTAGAGGATGAATTTGTGTATGACATATCAATAATGATTGACTTAAATTAATTAAAATATATTAGTCAGTTAATGAAATATTTGAAGCAGTTTTGTTATTACATTACTTTTTAAAAGATCATCAGAGTATCTCATTTGGCATTATTGCTTTTTTCTTTCTTTTAAAAAAATTTGTGATAAATCATTTTTTATAAGCAGATCTACTAAAATGTATTATATACATAAATACAGGTATAAGGGATTATTCGTTAAAATTTTATCACTAAATCGAGTTTACCTGCAGAAGTGGTTGAATCGAGCCCACCATCCAAAGTGATTGAATTGAGCCCACCTATCGAAGTGGCTGGATTACATTCTCATCTTCTTCAAAAGGGTAGTCTAACTCATCTATGTAAGGACGACTGTCATAACAAATCACCATGACTCATAATGGCATCCTTCAATCCTTTATTAAAAATGTTGCATGACACTTGTAACTCATTCCTTTTACCCAAGGATTAGGGATAATCACTACAACAGCAATATCTTACATCGACTGGCAACACCTGACACTTGCACCACAATCTTTCATCAAGACACTGGAAAAACACGACATATAATACAAGATGCTAGAGGGCTTAGGAATGGGGGCTTTTGATTGGAGAGATGTTTTTGAATTGTTGTGAAGCTTTTGGAACATTTAATTTGATGTTACGAGAGGTTTGGTGGGATGGCCGTGAAATGACATGTATTTGAGCTTCAAAATTAGGGCAATGCAGTGGGAATGGAGGCTGGAGGATGCACTACATATAATACAAGATGCTAGAGGGCTTGGGAATGGGGGCTTTTGATTGGAGGGATGGTTTTGAATTGCTGTGAAGCTTTTGGAACACTCAATTTGATTTTATATGAGGTTTGGTGGGATGGCCGTGAAATGACATGTATTTGAGCTTCAAAATTAGGGCAATGCAATGGGAATGAAGGCTGGAGGATGTTGGAGATGATCTTCTCAAGATTGCTAGAGAGTTTGGGAACAATCTGACAGGGCTTTGTCGGAATGTGTTAATGTACATATTATGCACTATGATATGAAAATAAACACATTTGTTACATTCTATCATCCTGCTACATTCATGATGCCTTATTATGCACTCAGACTTTTTGACAATCATGACAATTTTGTTTTGCCTATACACTATTAATCATGTTATCTTATATGATGCATTGAACAATAGAAAGTGATTGAGTTAATTAATTCTAAATTTAAAATGAATTACATTTTAAATTATATTTGTATTATTTGCCCACATTTTCTAACAACTTTAAAATCAATATATTCAATTATTTTATCTTTGAAGAGTAGTTAAGAGTTATTGAAGGGTTAGTGGCAAATTTGGAATGCAAGCATAGAATGTAATATATTGGACTAAATGTTGGTGGGTAGAGTATTCTTAGACAACCCCCGCAATGTAATTAACCAAGTGGAATAAGCCCCATTGGGAGCATTCTGGACCTCATAATATGCAAACACAGTTGAATCTCTGGTTGTGCGTAGCTTTCGTAGTAATTCTTTTGTGGATATTTGGCACGAGTTATTTCGTTTCGATCTTGTTTGGGCATATATATTTGGCTTATCCTTATAAGGTTTGCCGCATGGAAACTCTTCACGTTCTTTCTCTTGTTTGTTCGCTTTTGTCGTATGTCATGTTTTTCTAGTTCATCTATTCTCCTGATCTTTCACAGGATCCGAAAGAGTGACTTATTTGGAATAGGGAAATATACGACAATGGACAAGCTAGCGACTCCTTTAAAATAAGAAGGAGAAAGGAACAAAAAACATAGGTGAATTGTCAAACCAATTTCAAATATTATTTTATCGTATGTTGACTTGTAAGATCTCAAATCTTTGGCTTAGATCTTAGGTTGTTTGAAGGATATTTAGATTATAATTTTCTTTTTTAATTGAGCTTTGATTATTATTAATTAAACTCTTAATATTTAGCTACAACATCATTAATATTCATATATACTAGCTTTCTTAATTCAAAATTTACTATAAGCTTTTTCTATGCACTGACAAAATTATTTATTTGATAATATTCTTTTGTTACCATGAGAATAATTAAAATTTTTTGTGTATTTTTATTTGAAATCTCAAACCCATAGAATCAAACTAAATTATGTTCAATGAATCAATTATTTATAAATTTGATTTAACTAATATTATTTATAAAAATTCTCACAGGTTTATAAAATATACTAGTTAGTAACAATTAACCTTCAATTACAACCTATTGAGTCTCATTCAAAACTAATAGCTTGCTGCTTCAAAATCCACACAATTACCTCACTTTCTATTATAATCTAATGAGTCTCTATTGAAACTTTGATAAAACCACGCTTATGCTGCATGTGATTCTTCAAGAGTACCCCTACCATAATATCACCCGTGCTTTATCATTGCCACCTCTAAATTTGTATTCTAATTTCACTTGTATCATAATTATCTCTTCTAAGACCAGTATCTTAACCTCGCCATTACATAATTGTCATCATCTTCAGACCTACATTATGATCTGTCTTTTACCACAACTATCGTCTTTAAGAATTATATCACCATTTTCATCTTCTTCAAGATCCACATCATAACTTTGCTTACACCAAAATATCTAATTCAAGGTTTATATTACAATTTCCTTTATGGTGTAACATTTTCCACCTCGAGGTACGCATCATAGCCGTCTTTTTAGCAGTCATGCGTGCCCTCACATACATTGTGGTCATCAATTCCACTGATTTTGCACGTGCAACCTTCTTTGACTTAAAACTATCTCCTCCAAGACCTATTCTATTACCCCACTTGCAATCCAATTGTCTTCTTGAAGATATGATCTATAACATCTCTTATGCTGCAATTTTTATTCCATGGTCCTACTCTATCAAGCAATACACTATAGTCTCTCTTACATTATAGCCATTGCAACCACAAATCTGCACTACAACAACACTCGAATAACAAATATCCCTCTCAATAGATTCAGAACAATTGCAAGTTATACACCATATCAATCATTGGAAGAACTACGTCATATCTCTGTAACAGCTCTTAACCATCACTATTTCCTTATGTTTGCCATTATTATGATGATTGGCAGATATTTCTCCGGAAAAAGCGATATAGAATTAACATACAATAATAATCTCTATAAATGAATAACAAAGTTGAGGAAAATTTACATAGATGCCACTAGGAGTGTAAACGAACCGAACACGAACGAACAGAGTTAGTGTTTATGTTCACAATATTCGAACACATCACTGTTTGTGTTTGGTTTGTTTAACAAACCGAACGAAAAAAATTTGTTTGTGTTCGTCTCGTTTGCTTATCGAACGAATCGAACACGAACTTCCTGGAGAACCGAACACGAACTGTTCATGGACAACGAGCTTTTTTGACAGTCCTAGCTTTGATAGCATACTTTTTCAAAATGAAGCAAATTGATCAGGTATTTCAGACACATTAGGTAATCCATACTTCCTCAAAATGAAGCAAACCGAATAAGGCGTTTAGGGTTTTGTTGGGGGTTTCATTTTGATATATAGTATATTATATTAATTGTAATATTATAATATTTATATTAATGTAATTAATACTATAATATATTATTGTTATTAATAATTTATAGAAAGTTAATTATTTAAAATATGATAAATTTTTATAATATATAATTATTTTTAAAATATCATAAATTTTAGTATATAATTATTTTAAATTATTTTATATTTCGAACAATAACGAACCGAACACGAACGAACACATCATTGTACGTGTTTGGTTCGTTTAACAAACCGAACGAAAAAAATTGTTCGTGTTCGTCTCGTTTGCTTATCGAACGAATTGAACACGAACTTCTTGACGAATCGAATACGAACTGTTCGGGAACAGCGAGCTTTTTTGACAGCCCTAGATGCCACATAATTCTTATATATTTATATGTTTAACACCTACAATTTGATATTTATCATTATAACATTTTGGTGTCACAAATGTATTTTGTTTTTAAAAAATGATCATATTTTTTATGTGATGTTAATGACTTGTTTGATATGCATGCAAATATGAATGATTAGATGTATGATATGTATATTCATAAGAATTGTGTGGTATCCATGTAATTGTTATAAAATGAATAACATAGCCTCCTGTTCGCCTTCATACTTCCCATCCTGGAACCAGACTAAGGACCTCCATTCTGAAACGCTTCATTTTTTGAGTTCTTCTTAAGAAGCGTTCAGAGACGTTCCGAAAAGAGATGATCACTTAACAAATATTTTCCGGACGCAGTGTTCAGTGAGTTTGAATGGAGGAGAATGATCGTTCTCATACGAAGCCTTGAAATTTCTGATCTTAGCAGCGTAAATGGACCTAACGGTGTAAATGAGTCAAGGGGAGCTCAAGCCACCCATAGCTTAAGTTTGAGCTTGATTTATTTTATCGAGTTCGAGTTTGAGCTCAAGCCTACGTCTAAGAGTTCGAGCTGACACACGAGTCAACTTGTTTAACATAAAAGGGAGAAATTAATATTAATGTAAGGTGGTGCTATAGTAAAATGAAAAACAAAATGAACAATTAGAAGAGAAATACTACAAAAACATTTAATATAAATTATAAAATATTATTTTTTAAACATTCTTAATACTTTTAAATATAAAATATTCAAATTATATACTTTGAGTATATTTTATATTAATATCATTTTAAAGGTGCGGGCTCACAAGTCAATAAGTCGAGTGAGGGCTGGCTTGAGCTCGATTTGTTAGCTCATCAAGCTCAGTTCACTATCTGCTTCCACAGCCGAGCTCGAACTGACTCGAGAGTCGCTTGACTCACTTACACCACAAAATTGACATTGGCAAAACGATCCAGATACGAGTTACTGAACACGGTTTACATTAGCATAACCGTTCTCTATCACAGCGATTAAACCGTTCCCCATCCATGGCGCTTCCTCTCGTTCGTCATCTCCCACTCTCTGCTCCAACACTCCTCTTTCTTCCGTCGTCAAAATCCTATCAACTGAATCCCCAATTCACTTCCTTTTCCTCCTCCTCTTCATTGCTCCCCTTCTTTCATCAACTAAATAAAGCAACCCTCATCCAGCGGCTAAGCACTCCTCTCGCTTCTACTCCGGTCGGAAGCTTGGCCGCGGTGGTACCTGAACAGGAAGCAGGGGAATCCGAAGAGAGACCTGCAGAGCCTAGGAGGAGGCTAATTGCGCAGAACATACCCTGGACCTGCACCGCCGAGGAGATCAAGAGCCTCTTTGAAAGGCACGGGACTGTGGAAGATGCTGAGGTTTGCTTCTTGCTTCCTCCTCCCTTCCGTAAATTGGATTGATGAATTTCTTTCTATCTATTTAGCTGGTTGTTTGGATTCTTTAGTTTTTTGTTTCTTCAGGCAAATAGATGCATTTGATTTATTAGCCTGCTTCCTAAACGTTTTAGGGCTTTCTATCGGTACATTTGTCGGTTTAGGTAATTGTTGATTGTTCTTTATATTTCTACCAGCGTGCCAAACTACTGTGACGAATCCAAGCTTGATTCTTGCAATGTGTTTCTTATGCTTAAGAACTTACAAAAATTAGATATTGTCCAAATTCATAAAACTCCTTGCGGATGACTGTTAGGAGTACTATCACGACCTGAAAAGAAGAGAATTGCAATACAATCTGCAATCCAAAAGGCTACTAAAAATATCATCGTTTGAAGACCTTGATGAAGAGTGGGAGTTGGCCCTGAAATTGAAAGGAAGAGCTCTGTAATCAGATTGTTTCAGACATAATCGATGTGTGCTAGAAAATTCGCGATGGTAGAGTAGTGGATTATCGTCTTAGCATTGCACGAGAATTCAACTCACACTCAGGTGAAAAAAACAACCAGTAATGACACCACAAGTTTTTACGTGGACAATCTGTGAAAGGAAAAATCACGGGGTCTGACCAGATGCAAAAATCCACCAATGATCGGTGATTATAGAAATCCCTTTTGCAAAGACGGAAAATAGTAACTATATTTTCATATTACAGTGCCAACTGACGGCGTTTAGTTGGTGGTGCTTGGCGACGATCGACAAGTGTCAAGGACAGTCGACGGCGATCGACGGCGATCGGTGATGGTTAATGATGTTCAACAGTGGTTGATGAGGTCGACGATGGTTGACAGCGATCGGTGGGTGTCAACGGTGGTTGGTGGTGGTCGACGACGGTCGGCGGTGGTCGATGACGGTCGACGGAGGTCGACTGTGATCACGACGGTCGGCGGTGGTTGACGGCGATCAACGGGCGTCGAAGATGATCGACGATGATCACTACGGTCGGCGGTGGTTGACGACGATCAACGGTCGTCGAAGATGATCGACGGTGATTGTCGACGATCGACGATGGTCGATGACAGTCAGCGGTGGTCGACGAAGATCGACAGGTGTCGACGACGATCGACGGCGGTCGATGTTGGCAAGGATGGTGTTAGTTTTCAGCTCATTCTCAAAGATTCAAGTTCTCTCTAAAGCTTCAAGCCTTTCCTCTCATGTGATGGGCGGACCTCTATTTATAGTGTTATGAGTGCGTTTAATGCAGGAATATGAATTATTTTAGTCGAACGGTCCATCGAGTTTCCTTCGATCAGATGGTGTTTGATGGATAGTTGTGTCTTAACGATATCATAATTGAGCAATCTTGAGCTCGTTGGATTTTTTTGAGACGCTCGATTCGACTATTAACTTGTCAGATTTTACATCTATTTAACCTTTCAAATGTGTTTGAAAATCTTTCAAGGGTGGTTTAATGCTTGATCTGAGCTTGATTTGACTCAGATTAGACTAGCTTTATATTATTGGTTCAGTCTCATCAAGCCGGTCAGTTTGACTATAAGTTTGCTGAAATCGGAGCTCTTGATGACTTTTTATTAAGATTTGAAATTTTTTTGCTAAAAAATTACCTCGAGATTCGTGTCATGTCTTGAGATTTATGCCTGATGATGATGATTTGTTGTTGGTGTATCAGTTGCCATCCTATTTTCGGGCGAGACCATTATTATCATCCGAAAATATTAACATCTCGAGCTTTTTATTTTTATCACAAACACACAAACATATATATAATCTATAATATTACTATTATTATTGATTTAAGAGTTAAATAAACCCAATTCATAGAATAAGCTTTGCTTAGCTTAGTGGTTAGCGTCTTCTGCTTCATGCGTGCGATGGCGGTTTGATCCATCACCTGAAAAGGGATTTATTTTTATAGCTTTGTCGTTGTTTGCTAGAGTTCAACCGACAACGGGCTAGGCGGCTCGGGTTTGCAAAGAGGCTAGCGAGGGAATTTGGATCGGCAAGCAACACAAAATTTGGAGTGCTGCCAGTGCTGGAATGTGGAAGGGCAATCGAAAATTTGGATTAATTTTTTTTTAAATAATGAGCATAATGGTTGCACACCTTTTTGAAGTCTATAATAATGAGGATTTAATGATTCCACTCCTTTTTGGAATCTATAATAAAGAACAATTAATGGTTAAATATTTCTTTGAGCATATAAATAGGTCTGAAGGAGAGAGTAGATGTGGAGTTCTTAGTTGATCCAAAATTTTCTCAGAAGAAGAAAATCGTTCTGCATAGCGATGAAGAGTTGCGGTGCATAGTTATGGTGATGGGTTGCGCGTTGAGTTGCGCCCAGAGTTGCGGTGCAGAATTGCTGCGAAGCGTGAAACTCGGCCCCGACCTGCGTAGCAGGCGTGCAACAAAATCTTCTTTCACATTGCGGTGAAGATGAAAGTCGTCCCTAACCTGCATAACACACTAGCAACAGGATCTTTAACTTTGCGACGAAGAAGAAAGTAGTCCCTGACCAATGTAGCAGGCGAGTAACGGGATCTTCTTTCTCGTTGCGACGAAAAGGAAAGTCATCCCCATATTGTGTAGCAAACTAGCAATGAGATTTTTTTTCTCGTTGCGGCGAGGAAAGTTGTCCCGGTATTACGTAGCAGTCAAACAACCAAATCTTCTTTCTCGTTGCGGCAAAGAGGAAAGTCGTCCCTGTCTTGTATTGCAGGCAAGCAACGTGATCTTCTATCTCGTTAGAGTCGTGCATTCCACAGGAGATTTTAGTGTCGCTTTTGCGCATTCAGAAGGTGAAAAAAAAATGTTGTAGCTTTCCTATCGCGCTTTGAGGTGAAGATTTTTATGCTTATTTGGTGGCGATATCTGAAGACCCCCTGACGATCATCCGAAGTACTGGAGTTTTGGGGAGCCAATGCCGACTCTACTTGAAGATAAACATATTTGTTGTAGCTCTTGTACAAGTATATGTTGGCCTTTGTAGCATTTTTAATCATTTGATGTGGCATTTGTAGATGATGATAATATATTTTTTTGCTTTTCACGATTGTTGTGGCTGCTTAATCGTACAAATTTATGCAATTAAAGTTAACATATACACTTTATAAAGAATTGTGTACCTTTTAAGACTCGTGCCTTCTTAGGCTTATGCCTTATAGGTGCTTGAATCGGTATCTTTTGAGGCTCGTAGCCTTCTAAGGTCTTTGATGTACCTTTGCCTTTTGAGGCTTGTAGCATTTTGAGGTCTTTGAGTGGAGAAATTGTCAACTTGCTTTTGTAGAGTCTTTCTAGTGAGGACTCTATCCACCACTAGCTTCTCATCGAGACTTGACCCTTGGGTTCGTCTTCCAAGGGTACCGTATCATCCCTTCGAGTCTTGTCTCTTGGGCCCAACTTCCAAGGACATGGTTGAAAGAAGAATCCATTAAGGATGTAAGACTAGTTCTGAGTTGTATAACCAGAGATGCTCGATGGTATTAACCCATAATGAGCAGAGCCATATGAAATCCACTGAGGATGGTTGACCTATCCTAGGTTATTGGTCGAAGCTTTTGTTTGACGACTGTAATCTGTTATGGAAGAGGTCGAAGAAAATCCACCAAAGATTTTTGATCTATCCAAGGCTGTATGTCGAAGCTTTTGCTTGACGACTGTAGCTTGTAGTGGAAGAAGTCGAATGAAATCCACCAAGGATTTTTGACTTATCCGAGATTGTATGTTGAAGCTTTTGCTTGACGACTATATCCTGCAATGAAGAGGTCAAAAGAAATCTATTAAAGATTTTTGACCTATCTGAGGCTGTATGTCAAAGCTTTTCCTTGACAAATGTAGCATGTATGGAAGAGGTCAAATCAAGTCTCACTGGGATCGATTAATCCTCGAATGAGGTGTCAGAGATGCTCTACGTTTCTCGTGACAGGGCTGTGGGTCGCAATGGACCATATATTTTCTTAGAAATATGATTTCAGTCATACTTAAGAATAATGTTTTACAACTTTTTAGTTGTTGCTTTTGAATTTGTTGCTCTTTGGTGAGTGTGTTTTCCACACAAGCTTGTAAAACAACCCATGTATCTAGCCCTGAAGAGGCCAGCTTCCTGATATGGTTGAAGAAATTCTCTCTTACGATGAGGGGGCGTTGAGGAAGCGTAATTTACAATGAAGATTGTCCCCTAGTCCCGGAGCGATTCTCTAAGACTTGTAATATGAATAAAATATAGGATGAATTTCTCACCACAGTCATACTTGGAACGTTAATGTGAACGACCTTTGGAGACTACAGTGAAGGTTGCCCCTAGCCTGGAAGAAGTTATGAAAAACTTTGTGTTCGAAGATGTGAGAAGACAACCAAGCTGCAATTATGCCCCGGGTGTTAACGTGAACGACGTTTCGAGACTGTAGTGAAGGATGCCCCCACATTGAAGATGCTTCGGAGATGATCTTCAAGACATGAAGGAGGTTCCTTCGCTAGTTGGATGAAGTATATCATTGGAAAGAAAGTAGGGGCTTGGTGTCTTTAGAGTTGAAGACAATGTCGAACGGGACTTTGTTTCCCACAGAGGATGCTAAACAGATGCATTCTAAAAATTTCGCGGCGGTAGAGTAATGAATTATCGTGTTAGCATTGCACGAGAATTCAACACACTCTTTGGTGAAAGAGAACAACCAGTAATGACACCAGAAGTTTTTACGTGGAAAACTCGTAAAGAGAAAAACCACGGGGCCTGACTCAACTACAAAAATCTACTATTGATTGGTGATTGCAGAAATCTCTTGTCCCGCATATGAGACAGCGTAACTATATTTTTCAAGTTATAGCGTTAACTGAAGGCGTCTAGTTGGTGGTGACTGAAGACGATCGACTGATGTCGAAGACGGTAGGCTGTGATCGACAATGATCAGCGATGGTCGATGATGGTCGACGATGGTGGACTAGGTCGACGATGGTTGCCGATATTAGTGACGTCAACGACGATCAACGGTGGTTGACGACGATCGACGGTGATCGACTGGGATCGATGATGGTCGACGACGGTCGGTGGTGGTTGACGGTGGTCGACGGTGGTTGACAGTGATGGACGGGTGTCAACGATGGTCGGCGGTGGTCGACGACGATCGGCGATGGTTGGTGACAGTTGCAGTGGTCGACGAGGTCGATGGTGGTGGACGATCGACGGGTGTTGACGACGGTCGGCAGCGGTCGATGATGGCAGAGATGGTGCTGGGCTTCAGCTCCTCAAAGCTTCAAATTCTCTCTGAAGCTTCAGCCTCTCCCCTTATGTGAGAGGTGGGCTCTATTTATAGTGTTTTGGATGCAATTAATTCATGAATACAAACTATTTTTATCGGATGGTCCAGAATGCTTCATTCGATCGGATGACGTTTGATGGACATTTGAGTGCCTTAACGATGTTAGAATTGAGTAATCTTGGCTCGTCGGATTCATCTTGTCGACAATAAACTCACCAGATTCGACATTCGTTTAACCTTCCAAATATGTCTGAAAATCTTTCAAGGGTGGTTTAATGACTTGATCTAACCTTGATTTGACTTAGATTGGACTAGTTTTTATATCAATGAGTCAATCTCATCAAGCTGGTCAATTTGGCTATAAGTTTGCTGAAATCGGATACTGGATGACTTTTTATCAATATTTGAACATTTCTTGCTTAAAATATTATCTCTAGATTCATGTCATGCCTTGAGATTTATGTTGAATGATGAAAATTTGTTTATTAATAATGAATTGCTTTATAAAGCCATCAGAAAAATGGTGATAAAAGAAAGGAAGAAAACAACAACTTTATTAATTCCCAAAGAATGCTGAGTATGGGATACCAATAAATATACGGTGGACATAAAACAAAGGTAACAAGGTGAAGCTTGGGACTGAGCCTACTAATGAGCGTAGGACTGTATTGGTGTGCGGTGAATGGAAAATGACAGGTAAACCTAATATATTATTCTAACTTTGATTCTCCCCACTTGAATGATACTAGATATATTGATACTCATCCTTGATAAAATTGAAGATAGATGTGTTGATGTGACTGTTTTAATTAACATGTTTGCAAGTTGGAGGGTTGGTTAAATATGTGAAACCACTTAAGTAGGTTGAAGTTGAACTTTTAAATCTAGCGGTGCCTTTTAGTGGAATAGTAAAGTTTCATTAAAAACTCTGAAGTCAAGTGCATTTGTCTTGGAACGTGACCTCTTCGGAAGTTTTACCATCAGAGCAAAACCGCGAGGCCACTAGGCCAAAGCAAACAATACCTTACTTGGAGAGAGTTTGGCTGTCACAAATGGTATTAGATCATTACACTAACTGGAAAATGGGAAACTAAGTGTCATCCTGAACAAAGTGTTATGCCATCGGAGCCACCTTTTAAACCTTGGATGAGATCAAGTGCTACATGGTGGAACCCACCTTTTGAATTTGTATGTGTCAACCCTAGAATTTTATATGCTTGTTGGTTGATTATGGGTATAGATCACTGATGAGGACATCGGGTACTTAAGTGGGGGAGATTGTGAAGCTCTTAGGTAAATTGAATCCAAACTCTTAAACATCGAGGTGCCTTTTGGTATAACGGTGGAATTTCATCAAAAACTTCAAAGTTAAGTGTGCTTGTTTTAGAGCATTCTTAGGATGTGTGACCTCCAGGAAAGTTACAACAACTGGACAAAACTGTGAGGCCATTAGGCTATAGTGGACAATCCCTTGATGGGGGAGAGTTTGAGTTGTCACATAATAGTCATGAGTCTAATGAACTCATCTTTCACTTTGTCTTTGGACAAAATGACAATCAATCTCAATATATTTGATACACTCATTGAAGCTGAAATTGGTGGCGATGTCAATTACTACCCGATTGTCCCTAAAAGGAGCGTCGGAGAAGATGGTGGTATGCAAAAGTGTTGAAATTCAGAATAATGCGGAATAAAGCAGAATTTCATTGATATGAAATGAGGTATAAATAACTCTTACATGAATTATAGAATTAGAAAGACAATAAATAGGAAATAATATGAAAGGAAAGATGTTTCGCCTAATATCTCAAATTAATCAATTTATATTAAATTACTTGGAGATAAATGAAACAACATAAAATAGGAAAGCCTAAAATAGGAAAGGAAATAAATCCAACATAAGGAACTAAAACTAATATAGGAAAGGAAATAAAATTATATTAGGAAATAAATTTAATTCTCATAACCTTTAATAGAAATAAATTATTTCATAATATAATTTCTAACACTCCCCTTCAAGTTGAAACATGATTGAAAAACCATGTTCAACTTGGATTTGAAAACATCAAACAATGGATGAGGAAGAAACTACGAGTTAAAATTTGAAGTCTTCATCCCGTACTATGTTTGTCTTTGACTACAGTTCCTTCAGTGTCTATAGGTAGGCGGAAGTCTCCTACAGATAATGCTGTAGGGGATTTTGCAAGGTAGTAGACAACTGCGTTTCTTTGATCGCAGTTCCTTCAGTGTTTGTAGGTAGGCGAAAGGCTCCTACAAGTAATGCTGTAGGGGAGTTTGCAGGGAAGTAAACAACTGCAGTTCCTGCAGTTTCTTTAGGTAGGCAGGTTCCTACAGGTAATGTTGCAAGGGAGTTTGCAGGGAAGTAGACAACCTATAGGAAAAACTCACTTCTAATTGGTTGCGGTTGTCTTTGAGTGCAGTTCCTGCAGTGTTTGTAGGTAGCCAGAAGACTCCTACAGGAAATGCTGCAGGGGAGTTTGCAGGGGAGCAGACAACCAACTGGGAAAAATTACTGGGTATGGCCTACAGAAAAAGGAAAAGCTCCGAAGAAAAATTTGTTGCATGAACAATTACGGAGGAAGGCTCCAGAGGAAGGGCCTGCTGTAGGAAAAGTTCCGAAAGAGGTTGATGCATCAATGTTTGCAACTTTTTCAAATGAATTGAAGCATCATCATGAATTCATGATGCATCTAATCAAGAAACAGCTAAAGCATATAGTTTTCGCATATGCAATTTCTTGCGTCTTTCTTTCAATTCGACAGAATCTTAAGCCAAGGCGGTAAGAACGAGAGCGATGAGAGAAGAGACAATTTGATCGCCATGGAAGCCAAAGCGGCGACATCAAGCAAGCAAATTAGGAAACCGAACTACTAGAAACCAGGAATCCATATTGCTGCAGGGAACCTCCGCCAAAAAACAGTGGGAAGGACCTGCAGGGAAGGCGGTGGGATAGTTGCTTCTCCAGAGAAAGCTACCCCTCCAACGATATGGACGTGCAGAAAAATCAGAGAAGATGGACTGCTGGAAACAAAGAAGCCGGATTGTTGTAGGGAACATGCGCAAAAAAAAAAGAAAAAAGAAAAAAAACCTGGAAGAACCTATGCAAAGTTGATTGCAGTATAATTCTATTTAAGAAGATGGAAAACCTGTTGCAGCTGATGTGAGGTGCTTAACACTGAAGTCAACTTTGCCTACTATCCTGTAAAGTATGCCAAGTGCAAGCACACAAACAACAATGGAAGCAGCGACCACAACATAGCGCTCCAAAACCTTTACCCACGTTCTTGTCCATGTACCCTCGTGGTAGAACATAGCAATGGGAATGAAGAAAAAGACTGGGACAACGTATGTGATGTACACATCGAGCTAGAGTGTCTTCATTGGAAGCGTCAAGTTGCATGTGCCATTATAAATGTCATGGCAACAGGCTTGCCGGTTGGCGACCTTAGCAGGCATCATGAATATCGAGATGACGGTGATGGAGAGGTGGAGGATGATGTTGAATTTAGGAAAGTAGGCTTGATTCCTCTCATCAGAAAGCTAGTAGTTCACCAACACATAGACATTGAAGAGTAGAATAAGTACGCATACTATCATTGCTACAATCACCAACGCCAGGTTGAAATCTCTATCATTTCCCCTCAGAATCACCAGATTCGGCTATCAATAGATCTCTCAGCATTCTCGTTTTTCCACTTCCCACAAGTTTCTTCTTCATCTCCTTGTCGACCGTGATCCATGAAAAAAATACCCATTTTTATGCCTTGATTTTTATCAAATTTTTAAGGATATTATGCTTTAATGAAAGGTATTTTTGTGTTTTTGGATATAAGTGATGAAAAATGTTCAAGAAGGAAAAAAAATGAAAAAGAAGCAAAAATGAGCAAAAATGGAGCAAAAATGCAAAATTGTCAAAATTATTGGTCTGGCGCCTAGGCGCCAGAATCCGGCGCTTAAGCGCAGGGTCGATACGGGATCCATCAAGATTTTTGACGACTTTTAGACGGTTATTTTGACGGTATTAGCGGTTATTGGACATTACAGAGGATTGGCGATTGTTCGTAGTTTATAGGACATGTGATACAATGTATTTGGACGACTTGGAAAGCAGTTTTAATCGCGAAGAGGTGCGATCCGAAGTGAAGAGGTGCGAAGAGCTGGACGCTGTAGTCCGGCGCCTGGCGCTAAACACACCTACTAGAAGATTCATTGAATGTGGACGCATTTTGAAGAGTGCGCTTGAGCAACCTTGAAGCTTATAAATAGGAGGGTACTCCTTCGGAAAAAATGCCCCCTATCTTGAGCCCCATCTAGAGAGAGAATTAGAGAGATACTTTAGGGCCACATTTTACTATCCTTCATAAATTAGTTAGTTATTTTATTTAGAGTTTGTATTGAGAGTTTAAAGAGTTGGTGCTTTTGGAGTTTATTTGCTTTGGAGTCAAAAGAATTCAGAGGTTCGATAAGAGAAACACTTGAGATAAGTATTTGTAATTTTATTCGAAGTTTCATTATCGTATTTTGTTGTTTAAATTCGATGTGTTACGAGTAGTTAGTTACTTTCTCCTTTCGATTATGAAAAGATAAATAAGATAATATAAAATTCGTTGGAGAATTAAAAGCTATTTATATTTTAAAACATTGTGATGATATTAATACGGGATCTTAATTTACTTATTTAAATTGGTCATTTAAATTGTTAAAATCGATGAAGAGTTTTGATACCTAGAATGAGATGAATTCTTAACTAGTAGATATCACATGAATCCTTGGGTAGTCGAAGGCGCTATGCAGGTTATTCGAAGTGAAGTGCGAATAAATAGGAAGATATTATATAATGGACGTAGAATTGATAATTTTTAGAGTGACGGACTAATTTCATGTGATTTTGTTAATAGAGAAGGAAATGGTCACTAGTAGAGGCCGATCATACCTACCTTGGACATCTAAGTAGTGTGGCTGGATTAACCCGATTCTAATAACAATACATCCGGACTCGATCTATATCTTGCACGATGTTACTTTACACTTGGATCAAATGGTAAAGAATATGAATGCTTTATTTGCACAATACTATAAATTTATATTCTCACGAATATTATCATTATCTTATAAAATCTTGGATTAATTGAAAGGAAGAAAGTTGTTTTTTTTTCTTATTTACATCGATCATTTCATTACTTGCTTTATTATTGCATTTAGTAAATTAAAAATATTAAATTTATAACTATAAAAGAAATATTTAAAAATAAAATTAAAATATTTAAAAATTCATAACTCACTCCTCGTGGGATCGATATCTGAGTCTTTGTTTCAAAGCCATATATTACTTGATACGATACGTATACTTGCGTAGTACACTTAGTGTGTAAAATATTTTCGATAAAATTATATTTATATACACTAGCCATTATTATTATCTATTACATATATTTGAAAGCATTAATTATTATATTTGTCATCAGCGGATTGCGGGTCAAGTTTTTGGCGCCGTTGTCGGGGATTGAATTTTTAGTACGCATATATTTAACGTGGGTCAAACCGCTTCCTCTTCCTTGCTCCTTCGAATCTATCAAGGAGGTGAAACTGATTCAATTTTGTTACTTTACTCTCTCAGCTTCTCCCGACGTCGGAGTGGGGAAATGGGGAACATTGTTCGGGGCCGTGGGGGGACTCTGAGGGAGCACTGGGTGGAGGGCTTGCAGACAGTCTGCAAGGAGAGAAAAATCCCCTCCCTTCCCGTAGGGAGAATGACAAAAACGAAGTTGGGCAGCTCTAGAGGGAAGATCGGAGGTTAGGGTAGAGAATCTGTCTCTGATACTATGTTGAAATTCAGAATCATGCAGAATAAAATAAAATTTCATTGATATAAAAGGGCGTACATGAATCCTAGAATATGAAAGACAATAAAAAGAAAATAATATGAAATGAAAGATGTATCACCTAATCTCTCCAATTAATTAATTTTTTATTGAATATTTGTAGATAAATGAAACAAAATAAAAAGCCTAAAATAGGAAAGGAAAACAAATCCAATCCGAGAAAATAGAACTAAAATACGAAAGGAAATAAAATTATATTAGGAAATAAATTTAATCATCATAATTTCTAATAGGAATAAATTATTTCTTAATATAACTTTTAACAAAAAGACTTGTGTGAACTGATTGATCTTGATTTATTTACTTATTATATCTTAGGAAAGGAAAACAAATCCAATCCAAGAAAATAAAACTAAAATAGGAAAGGAAATAAAATTATATTAGGAAATAAATTTAATCATCATAATTTCTAATAGGAATAAATTATTTCTTAATATAACTTTTAACAAAAAGTATTGTGTCAACTGATTGATCTTGATTTATTTACTTATTATCACTGCCATGGCAGATTATTCTGCTTCTACTGAGGACCTACTGACTTTCTTTGCTTACCAAGAGATCCTGGACTCATCTAAAAAGATGCATAGTCAATTGATGAATCTTCTCATCTCACTGTAGGATCCTGATTTACATCAGCAAGTCTTTTATTGTAAATTAAAAGAATTGGAAAAGAAAATGTCTTGTACTAAAGTGTGTTTCAACTAGTATAGGAGGTCGTATGTTTCTGGTTACATGCGCGGCTGAGTTATAAATTGGCTTTGCTTGTGAACTGCAAGGGTGATATTGGGACAAGATAGTGTAAGGTAAAGTAACATTCTGACCAACTGTCTGTATTATGATGCATCTTGTATAAGGTTTCCATAAAAAATATTTAGCTTAGTATTAGGGTCCATGAAAATTTGTGTGGGTTTGTAGGCTAGCATTCTTTTATCTTTTATAAGTTGTAGTGCGTATTATTGATGCGAAAGGAAAATTCTTGTTTTGGATTGAGCAACTTTAATACCCGTAAAGTATTTTGAATTGCATAGATTTATGAGGTTAAATTGAGTTAGGAGAAATTCTTTCAATGATTATATGGCAGGCTTTGAAGGTGCAGTGATGATGATATCAAAGTAAACTGGCAGTCCAATGGATTCAAATCCTATTGGCACCTAGGCGCTAGAAAGTGGTGCCTAATTGCCGCCTTCTCTGTTTTCTAGTTGTATTCTGGCACCTAGGTGCCACCTGCTGCACTCAATATTGCTCTAATTGCCTTGTTTTGCTAATATTTTGCTCCTATTTGCTCCAATTATTCTTCTTGTTATTCCTGCAACAAAAACATAAATATATCTTTCTTTAAAGTACAATTTCATTCATAAAAAATATAAAAAATATAGGAGATTAAGCATGCTAAAAAACATCAAGTTCACATATAGATTTATGTAATATTCAGAATAACTTTTGATGTATTTGATTACTCATTCCTTTATATTATAACCTCAAGGAAGTTTTATGCATATATTTCTTCAAAAAGTTCACCATATAAAAATGCATTTTTGACACGTAGTTAGTTGAGCTGAGATTCCAATTCTAACTAAACAAAGAGAATGAAGTGCTTTTACTGTGACAACTTTAGCCACAGGAGAGTATGTTCCATGAAGTTAAACCTCCTGCTTAATGTATCCTTTAGTGATGAGACATGCTTTGTTTGTTAATGACAAATTGGGGCAATTAAATAATTCTACAAGATGTTTATATTTTAAATTTAGATAGCTGTTATTTGTTTCAATGACTATGTAATGATGTGTCAGGTTTATGAGGATTGATTTCATTATTAGAAAGCAAATTGCAATGACGTTTATTGAGATAGGAAGGAGTCCAAACAATGCGAGTTGATTGAGAAATGTTAAATTATCCACGCGAGGTGTAGGATCAACTAAGATAATAACATTTAGAGGGATTCGAATATGTTTATTCTTGTATAATGTTCTATTTCATGAAGTGTTAAAATCATTGAAAAATTGGGCAATACCAATTTTGCAAATGTGTCCATGGTATCTTCATTTTTGGTCATGGAATGAAATGGAATTCATTTTTTATGAAATATTACATCTCGAATGATAAGTAATTGTTTTTTCTCAATATCTTAAACTTATACCCTTTAATGCTAGGAGTTAACCTAACAAGTACTCCGATGTGAGCTTGTGGGTGGAATTTATTTCAATGCATTGGTGATGCGGAGGAGGCCAGACATCCAATTACTCTGAAATGATTGTAATCTATATCTTTTTTTTAATATCAAAGTTCATTTGGATTTTTGTAGTTTGAAATTGGTGATGTCATTCCATTAATAAGATAATTTGTCATTAAAACGCGCTCATTCCCAAATCATACGGGAACGGATTACTGAAACTATAATGCAGTAGCCAGATGTAGTACGTGTTGATGTTTTCTTTCCACAACAGAGTTTTTCTTAGAACAATTAACACAAGAGTCTAATTTTCCAAACAATTTAGAAAATTCAAGCTGTTTTGCATTGTCAGATCCAAGTGTTTTACCTTACTCTTGAATTATGTGATGAATATATTAATAAATTTTTGTATGATGCGTGAGACATCAAGTTTGTGCTTAAGGAGGTACACCCACATGAATCTTTTATTATCATCTACTATGGTAAAAAGATAGCAATGTATGATGTGTGAGTGGGTCTGATAAGAGCTCCATATGTCACAATATACCTTATCAGCAGCTTTACTAGCCATGCTATTATGAAATGGAAAATGTAATCTATGTTGCTTGGCTAGAGGAAATATGCAGCAAGGGTCAATTTTACTTAAATTAGCTAGATTACAATTTAATTGTTTTTTGCGATGATGTAATTTCGTATTCAACAGATGTCCAAAACTATATTACCAAATATTGAAAGAAATTTGAGTAGAGAAAAATATTGTACTAGACTTGCTTAAATTAAGAATATATAGGTCTTGGTATTTGTTACCCTTGCCAATCTTCTTTGGTTGGCTTTCTGAATCACAAATGAATTACCAAAGACTATCACCATGTGGTTACTAAAAGTGAACTCTTCGAGACAAAAGTATAATAGAAGTCTGGAAAAAATAGTGCATTATGTAGAAGTAGATGACAGTTTAATCTAATATTTTCAAAAAATTTAACTAGAACATGCTTCTCAACGTTACAATTTTGTTATTGATCTGAATTAATCGTGTGAACATTTTTGCATGAGAGCAAATATATTGCAATGCACTTGAATCAATTATCCAATGTTTAATGGATGATAACCATGAAATGTCAAGCCATATGCCTACTGGATTGTGAGCTTTCTTTGGTGAAGAGGGTTGATTACTATAACTCGGACCAGTAATGTTCATGTTTTAGGCGGGGTATTTTGAAAACATTGTTAGCAATTGTTGGATTTGCTGTTTATGCAAATTGTAAGCAGTTAAGTTGGTTTAAGAAATTCATGCGCTGCGACTGTGTTGATGGAATTATTTGCAGTGATGTTTTATGTTGCCTTAATTCTTTGATTTATGTCTAGGAGGATATACACGAAGTCTATAACAACATTCTTTGATATGTCTGTAGTATTTACAATGAGTGCAATATGAGTAGTCTTTTTTATGTTTCGCTTCGTTTGAATGTTTGGAAGAAATATATGAAGTTTCTGGTCTCAAAACCTACTCCATTAATTCCGTCATGCTTGGGCAATTATTTTCTAAGACTTCATTGTTTTTCTTCGTGGGAAAGTAGGGAAAATACCTTGCAATATAGGGTACAAGTTCTATAAGTAAGATCTAATTGCGAACTTGAGCAAAGAATTTATTGAGTCCCGTGAGAAGAGCAATCACGTATTTAAGTCGGTAATGTGCATTGAGTGGTTTAACTCTGCCACAGTTGCAGTTGCTTTAAGTGCATATGGGATGGTAATATTTCAATTCCTACCACAGGGAATTTAATTTGGCGTAATACAGAGGCCCAATTGTAAGATCTTGGGATCATTATTTTGTTGAAAATGAACCTTAAGATCAACCCAAATCTATTGTGCCATTTTTGAATGGAGGAGGCTGATGAAGATTTCCTTGGATACAAATAAATTATACACGCTATCATGATATGATGATTGCGGATCCAAGAATTGAAGATGTTGGAATTACTACCGTCAAGGAGAGTGATGAACCCTCTATAAATCTGGCTTTGTTTTGGCTGAAAGAGTGATAAGCATCTCGCGTCACCTGGAGATGAGAGCTTGGCCAAGGCTTTTTAAGTGATGAATCTATTACGGATTAAGGGGATCTTCTATTCCCATCCCTTTGATGGAAGAGCGGCTGCTCAAGGTCCCTATGGTGAACACAGGCTTGGCAAATCAGAAATAAGAGTGGCGGAAGGCTTGCTCAGACCCCATATCTGAGGAATCGAGGAAGAAAACAATAACTTTTTTAATTCCTGAAAATAGTAATTACATGATACCATCGTATAGACAATGAAACAAAGGAAAGTAGGTGAAGCATGGGATTGAGCCAACTAATGAGTCTACGACTGTAGCAGTGTGTGGTAAATGGAAAATTAAGTAAAACATTATCTCTTATTATAAATTTGATGAAAACTTATCTTTTAGAAGCTAACTAAAATTGTGATAAACGCCCTTGCTATCCTTTGAAGGAAACTAAGAGTCTTTTTTTTGTATGATCAAAATAAAGCAAAATCGATAAGTTTCATTGGTATTGGTAGATACCTCAAGTGCAGGAGTCAGAATTCTAGTAATTTGATTCATTTTAGGCAAATGCAGTAGTCAGAAGTATAGCAATTTCATTCATTTTAGGCAAATCGAATTTTGAGCAAGTGAAATTGAAAATATATTCAGTTCATAGAAAATGTGTTGAAGTTCTTTTTCCCCTTGAGAAGCCCACTTCATGAAGAGAATGTATATACCCATGCTTCTTCAAAATATATCTACGTGATCTTGAAGCTTAGTTTATTGCAGCCGCCTTGTAAGTAGGATGCTTTCTGCAGGGGAGTTATTGCTACTTGACCAGAATTTTGCTTACTTTTTTTAACTGCCAAAAGGAACAAGTAAAGTTTGTCAATTTAAACTACTTTTTAGTTGATTTTATCCCCTTAATCTCTTCATGATTCGATACTCAAAAGGCTTCAATTATTTTATACTAGCTTGTTACTTGTCTTTGGTTATGCTTCCTCAGGTGATGTTTATGTAACTAAAATTTATTACATTTATTTTTCCAGCTCTCAATGTATGATAATAGCAGAAACAGGGGATTGGCATTTATCACCATGGCTTCAGAGGAAGAGACTCTTTTGGCTCTCAATAATCTGAATTCTTATGGGAGTTTTTTTCAAGTTAGGCTTTGAACGATTTTTTATTGATGTAATATGTATTCTTGTTCAAATTTTTTTTAAGCCCGTGCTTTTTAACAATATTAAGATTTCTCCAATGAAAAAAAAAAGCTGAATTATGTTCCCTTTTATACAAAATGCTTGCTATCATAATTGAGAAAAGGGACCTTATTATGAACTTTAATCTTCTTTCACTTATCCCTACTGAATTTTTTCATGAGAACTCGGTGTCTAGGACTTGAATGGTCGAGTAATAAAGGTGGAGCTTGCAAGGTCCTTGAAGAAAAAGCCCGGTCTGGAAACAACAGCTCCAACAACAGTTAATGTATTTGTTGGCAACTTGGCTTGGAGGGTAAGGTCTCGAGATCTAAGAGAGCTTTTTGGCAATGCTGGGAAACTGGTATCTGCTGAAGTCATTTTCCAAAGCAATCCGAGGAGATCAGCTGGTTATGGATTCGTCTCTTATGCTACAAAAGAAGAGGCAGAGGCAGCAATAGCTGCACATAACGAGAAGGTAAACAAGTATTTTTGCTTTTTATTTCAAATGCATGCAAATGTTTTTATTGTGTAGATTTTTTGCATATGCTTGGACAAGTTTTTTGCTTTTATTCCTACTTTTACAGAGATTAATGGGAAGGAAGATACGCTTGGTTCTTGGAAAGCCACAAGTCTATAAATCTGAAGAACAATCTTCTGGTGATATTCTGTCTTTTGAGGCGCCAAGGGAATCAAATCCTCAAGGAGAAATTCCATTCCAAACTGATGATCGTCTTGATTTAGCATAGTAAGAAATTTGTTTTGCTATGAGAAACAAGTAATTTTTTTTAATGATAAATAACTAGTTTAATCATTTAGGATTTTTTTGTTAATTGATTTGAGAGAATTGGGAAAAAATATGATACTGATTCCTCTTAAGAGTCTAAACGTGTGCCACATGTTGTTATTATTAATTAATTAATACAATTCATTCTAAAAAAATTGAGACATTTAACACGTGTAAAATAAATAGTCAATTATGCAAGGTACACCAAGAAACCTACATGACAATTTTAATGCATAACCAGTAGTGAAAAGTCAACACATTATACAATATTTAATACAGATGACATAACAAAATCCTTAATTCATCATTCTTGATGCAAATATCATATAGAGCTCCTAACACAGATTATTTTCCAGTGTTAAGTTTAGTCCCATATTGGATAGTTATATTTGACTTGTCATATGCAAGCAATGGAAATCAAGATTTATTTCCCTGTTCTTGTGTGGTATCTATTTGTGCATAAATGTGAATTTATTGAAGTTATAATGCTTTGTAATGGAGGTTAACATGCATGCACACCTTCAGTAATTTGATGGGTGCTAAATCTGAATATAATCCCTTGTCTATATGTTGTCAATTTAGCCAAGATTATCACATTTCTCTAATTTAGTTAATTAATTTTACAAAATTAATCCAAAATGATCTCTTATGGACTGAGTTGGGGATCAATTTTTGTATCATCAAGAGATTAAATTGGGATTAATTTTATATGACATTGTTTACATTTAAGAATCATTTTGTATGCTTTGAGGACTTAATTGGAGAAGTGTAATAAATGATCACATGAGAATATTCGGGGCATTATTTTTAGATAACCCAATAAACGGGATAGGGTATTGATGATTTGATATCAAATTACACATTTTTCCATTCTCTTTGGTAACTGAAGCTTATTCCTCGCCCAATGATGCATCCTAAAATTATTTTGATTCCTTTATCAAGTGTTACACACTAAACAAAGATTGCAGCCTAACAATTTCGAAAATGTCTTGGATGCAAACATTTGTCTCCGGCATTTAAATAAATATGTCTGGAGGTATGGCAATTGTATTTTTGAATCAAGTAAACGTGATGATAAGGGCAACCTTCAATGTATGCTAAAGTTTCTCAGAAACCTTCAAATTTTACCTTACAGCAGATAACAAGCAATCTAAAACCATAATAACGCAGTGCAGAGACTCTTAATTTAAGTGGCTTAGTACTTGACCTAAATTTTCACAAATTATAAACAAATTCAAGTCCATAAACTTTTCTACTTCCGCTCCTTTTTTTGTATTTTCTTCAATAGAAAGTATCCGAGGTAAAATTTTATTAACACCTGCACTTCTGTCACTGCAATTTTACTAAGATCCAATACCTTGATGAACAATGGCAAATCGACTATGCTTGCATCAGGTCATAATTTACATCTTTCATCTCATTTTTTAAGATTTTTAATAACCACACAATCTGATCCCACTGCGGATGAGATGTATCATTAGCGAAGAACGTGTTCTTATTCCCATTCACCTCCACAAAGCTCCACCCAGGTGCCTTCTTCAACCCCAATGTCCTCATTCTTCTCAGCGTCTCCCCAACGCCATCCCAACAATTCATTGCAGCATAGCTATGTGCCAACTGCACAAAACTCCCAGCAGACTCAGGCTTCAACTTAATCATCTCCTCCACAACCTCTTCTGCTACACCAACATCACCACTTTCCCTGCAAGCATCCAATATGATTCCCAAAACATCAGCGTTAGCCATGGGAGACCTCCTCTGAAAGAATCTGAATGCTTCTTCCACATTTCCAGCTCTACAAAGGAGATCTACAATGCATGCGCAATGCTCGAGACATGGCTCCATGCCATACACTTCTTTCATGGAATTGAAGATGGCCAGGCCTTGAGGAACAAGCCCCGAGTGACTGCAAGCTGATAACACCGAAAGGAACATAACATTATTTGGCTCCATTTCAGTACTGAGAAACTTGGAATAGATCCTAAGAGCAACATCCCCCATTCCATGGCTCCCATATCCCGCAATGATCGCGCCCCATGATACCACATCCTGCTCCAACATTTGATCGAAGCATTTCTGTGCCATTTTAATATCACCACATTTGGAATACATGTCGACCAACGAAGTCTCCATGGAAAGGCAAGAGTTAAGCTTATGCCTGATGGTGAAGTTATGAATCGATCTTCCATGGTGGAGTGCCCCCAATGATGCACAGCCTTGGAGGAGAGACAAAATAGTGATTGTGTCTGGTCTTTGCATCACCGAAATCATTCTGACGAAGAAATGAATTGCCTCTTCAAGGTGACCGTTATTAGCAAAACCTGAAACAACTGCATTCCAGGAGACCAAGTCTCTATTCTCCATCGAGTCGAACAACGTATAGCCCTGCTTTAGCTTGCTGCACTTCATGTAAAGTGTTATGAGAGAGTTCTCAGCAGCAGTATCTAAAAACAGCTGCTGCCTCATGACAAAGCCATGAATAGAAGCACCAATTCTTAACATTCTTAGTTGAGCACAGGCAGATACTGCGCTTGCTATGGTTGTATTCAATGGTGTCAGTTGAGCAGACCACAACATCTGATGGAAAACTAACAGTGCTTCATTGGCTCGGTCATTCTGAGCAAGACCAGAGATCATTGCAGTCCACAGCACAACATCCTTCTCCAATGATCGATCGAAGAGCGCGAATGCATACTCCAATTCACAGAATTTCAGATACATGCTTACAAGGGAGGTAACAAGATGGGAATCTGATGCAAACCCAGAAGTTATGACTAAGGCGTGAACCAAACTTCCCAATTGAACATAACATTTGCTATTATTGTTTGTCAGTAATGCTAGCAAAGAGCCATATGTTTGTTGATCTGGGAAGAAACCTGCTAGTCTCATTGTATTCATCAAGTCCATTGAAGTCTTTAATTCTCCATTTCTGGAATACCCTGCAATCATTGAATTCCAAGAAATTCTGTCTTTGTATGGCATTGAATCGAACAAAATTCCAGCAACATTTACTCTCCCACACAATGAATACACATTAATCATAGAATTCATGATAATGACATCATTGTCAAAGCCAAAAAGGACCACCAATGCATGCAAGCATTGCAGCTGATCTAACTCAGAGACCCCTGAGAGCAATCCCAGTAAAGTGACTGAATTTGGTCGGATTCCGTCATTCAGCATCTTATTATAAATAGAGAAGGCCATATTCATATTAGCCGATCGACAGTATGCGGAGATAAGGGCTGAATACGGAACAACGTTTGTCACGTGCATTTGGTCGAACACTTGGTGGGCGATGGAGAGATGACCGTTTACAGAATACATGTGGAGGAGCGACGTTGCAAGGTAGGGATCGGCGGCGAGGCCCAGTACGACAGCCCGCTGGTGAAGGATGTGGCCAAGGGGAAGAAGGTTTAGGAAGGCGCATGTCTTGAGGAGAGGAGGGAAATCGTTTGGGTGAGAAGCAGACGCAGCGATCGAGGGGAGAAGGTGAAGATCCTGTAGATGGTTGCATGGCCGGAGTTCTGCGGCGGCTGTTGGAGGAGGGCGTGGTGGAGGTGTTAAAAGAGATTTTAAACGGGGATTAGTGGCGTGTGAAGGTTTTACATTTTTCATCTATCGTTCATATTGACTGATAACGTTAGGGGTGCAGTTGGAATATCATTAATGTTGTTTTGATTTGGGGAAAGAAAGATAAATCACTAAAATTTTAAGGTGTGTTGGGTTTTGATACCATATGACATCATTCCTTGGCTTCTATAAGATGTTTAGGAAGAGAATCTAATGGGGATGTAGTTGTGAAACAACAAAAGAATGATAATACACGAGTTTGATGGCATTGGATGGGAACATATGTCATTCGATGGCTATCCTAATTGAAAACAACAAAGAGAGCTTTAAACCGACGTTGTATGGATGACGAGGAGGTTCACCACATATTCCTACACAAGCTAAAAATACACCACTTACAAAAAGAAGAAGATTCAACACTCCTTGGGATTTTCAAAAAACTCAAAACAAAGCTAATCTCACAAAACAACCAAATGCAAAATAAAAGTGTTGGATCCTAAATTGTCCTATGGATCACGCCTAAGGAATAGAGCGTTGAAAGAAGAGAGACGAAGATTTGAGCACTTTGCATTTTTAGCAAGAATTTTGTCTTTCATCCATTTCTTGAAAATGATCATCCTATTTATTATTCATTGGTAGGATGTGTAAGTTACATGGTTGTCTTCTATTAAAGAGATGAACATTATTATAATTAATGAAATGTTACATTTATACATTTATCCCGACCCTATAACTGATGCTAGTGCCACTATGCTTCTGTGACTACCTTGAACACTGCTTTGCATTCGTAATGGTCCCATATGGTTGCTTGTAGTTCACTCGGTCGATTGAGATTCGTTCGGCTGACTCTACATCATTCGATTATCTTCAATGATTATCGGTCGCTCGTTATGTGTAGACTGAATGTGAAGACACATCATCCTAGGGTATGATTATTTCATCGAGTAGATGATAAATCACCATAATTCGACAAGCAATATACCTTTGGTTTGTGTCTATGCAAAGTACCTCATATTGGGCGACTGCTAATTTTTAAGATGATAGTTACTAGGTAGTTGGTGCTGATGGGGTTGTGCTATGCTCGTCGGGTCATTCATTCTCTTCATTTGGTCAGCTTATGAGACCTACCAATTGTTTGTACGAACAATCCATGTTCTTTATGTCTCCAATCATTTATCATCGAAATTAATGCAATCACATTCCACGTGTACATAATTTGTTCCCTGATTTTTTTACTTCTTTGAAAATGAAAACTATCAAAAGAATAAGAGAATAAAAAAACATGACTGTTCATATCATGACTAATAAATATCATAATAATTTATACTCTCGTGATTTCAGTGTCCCATTTTCCTATATAGGGCTCTAAGTGTGCTTTTCGCTTTTCCCATCCACCGCATCTTCTTCTTGTGAGTCAGTTATCAAGTTGAACGAATATGTCGAGGGTCAAAAAACCGATAAGAGAGGAAGCCTTACGAAAAGCTTTTGGACTTTTGATTTCTAGAAACTGCCTTGCAGGAGACCAACAAATAAAGAAACGAGATAGTTCCTGCCCACTTCTTAAGAATTTTGTCTTACATCCATTTCTTGAAAATCATCCTCCTATTTATTGTTCATAGGTAGAATTTGTAAGTTACAAGGTTGTCTTCTATTAAAGAGGGGAACATTATTATAATTAATAAGTCGTTACATTTACACATTTGTAATTGAATGTCATTTATCCCGACCCCATAACCGATGTTAGTGTTGTTATGCTTATGTAATTGCCTTAAACACTGCTCTGCATTAGTGATCGACCAATTTAGTTGCTTGTTTGGCTGACCCTACATCATTCGATCGCATTCAATGATCTTCGACCACCCATTATGTGAAAACCGAATGTGAATACACATTGCATAATTTTAATGATTGGGAGCCACAAATCTCTGATCCGTAACTTTAGTGAAACACACCCGCGTCATGTTATGTGTGTAAATATGAAAATTTATATTTGAGATGTCTAAATACATAAGAATTGTGTGCTAAGTATATAAATTACCCCAAATAAAAAATTAATAGGTTTTATAGTAGTGGGGTCCACTATCTATTTTCTTTTTGTTTTTAACTTCTCATTTATTAATGTAATTTAAAGATCATCCATCACTATTCAAAACGTTTATTTAATAAATTTTATTATTCTATCATTTTATCTCGATCAACAAAATGTATATTCGAATATCTTAGCACAAATTCTCTTCACAAATCACACGAAGGGAATGCTTCTCTTTTCCTCACCAAAACAGATACTTTGCATCCACGCGGAAGCAATACCAAAAACCAGCACCTTGCCGCACGCTTCCTCCAACCCCCCCAACCCCAACTATCTCCCATCCTTCTCTCCATCTCCTTCACTTCCTCCTCATGGATTTCCCCACTCCCAAGCCCAAAAACCACATCTCGGACCGCTCCCCAAATCTCCTCACCAACTGCGACCTCCCTCCTCCCCTCCACCTCTTCTCCCCTTTCTTCTCCGACGACGACAGCCATAGCGTCCTGAGGGCTCTTCGCCTCTCGCAGTCGAGGGCGAGGGAAGCCGAGGAACGCGTCGAGCTCGCCACGGCGAGGAGCACCCAATTGGCCTCCATGCTCTTAAACGAATCGCTGAGGCTGTCAGTGCACCGGCGGTGGGCGATGATGCTCGAGTTCGAAGTCGCCGTGCTCAGGAAGAGGCTGTCGCAGCCCGACGATGATGGGGATGATGGTCGGGTGGAGATTGCTTGGTGCTTAGCTCTCGCGCTCTGCGTGGGGATCGCCGGCGTCGGCTTTGCAATTGGCCGGTGCTTGTTTTGAGATAGTTGGCTATGTGGCTGTGTATGTTTCTGAATTGATCTTACAACGTAGCCCCCCATTCTTATGTATTTATGTATCTTGCACCTAAGTTATCATATTTATAGGGAAAATGTCATTCTTATACATGAAAAGATGGATTTTAATGTGGAAAAGTGTAATTGAGGCTGAAAGAATTTGTTGCTTGGCTTGTAAAAATGAAAATTTTAGTGCTAGTTGATGCATAAATGCATAAGAATTGCCCTATAAAAAAATCAATATATAAATATATAAGAGAAATTATATGGCTATGTATGTAAATGTCCCAATATATAAATATATAAATATGTCTATTATTTATTCACATTTATGACATTGATTAGGTGGGTGCAATGTCAAAGCCCCGGTTAGTGAATGATGAATTGAATAGATTTTGTCCTTGTGCATTGGGTTGATTTGTATGAAGGATTTAGAGTGGGATTTCTTTATTTTTAATTTTAATTTTGGCAAAGTTGAGTGCTCGAAGCCTCGAATTTAATATTTTTAAATTTATTATTATTTTTTTCAACCAATATATCTACCTTTTCGGATAATATCTAAAAATATATATATTATGAATTTGCAAGTATTAGAGAGTTTGTTATTTGAAATTAATTTGTTTGTTGCTACTTATATAATATCAATATAAAATAATACAAATTAAAAAGCAGTGGAGTCGTAGAAGAGAAAAAAACAAATAACTTTTAGTAAATAGTATGTCTAGTCTTTGATATTCCTTCTTTCCTAACTGTTTTAGTTTGATTTTTTAAGTACCAAATTGCGAATTAATTGTAATAGTAATGGCCAAACGTAAGGATTGATAGAGAAATAGGAGGCATTATTCCATACGGAATGTGCACTCAGTTCTGCATGCGTAATAACACTCTAATAATTTCAATTTGGAGTTATTGGAGGGTTATTTGCAGGTTATTAGGTGTTAAATAAATATTATGTTATTTGCAGGTTATTGTATGGATTCTACTTTAGTGTTATTCATAAATTATTATGGGGGTATTGCATGGTTATTGAGAGCTGCGTGCGTGTTTTGTGTACATATTCTGAATGGAATAATTTGCCGAGAAATAGAGCCAACAAACGGATACAAGCAGCATCCGGATAATAAGGAAGAGAGGAAAAAAAAAAATCCTCGTGTATCACAATTCTCGCTCAGTATATCGTGTCTGTTGTTCAGTATTGCTAATGTCCATATTTCAGGTGGCTAATGTAAGAAATTCATGTGTGAACTTTATGACACAAATTTCAAAGATACATAATAGCCAAGATCTTTTAAATTCGTGATTTTTACATATCTATAATAAAGTAACTCATACCTGTATTCATGACGAAGAAATTTGATCTTGAAGAAAATTGATCACGAAGAGATGGAGTTTCTCTCTCAATCCCTTAAAACTTTCTGTACTTTTCGATGGAGAGAAATGTACGTGGTGTGTTGGGTAGAGAGAGGACACGTTCTCACTTTCATGCTCTATTTAACCACCATCCATCGAGGGTTACTTAACCAATAGGATTTATGACAATTAAATAAATTAATTGATTTTTATTATTAAAATCAATGACATAAGTTAATAACCTCTATTTATTTAGGGGTTAAATGAGTTAACAAATAAATATCATAAGTTATCATAAGTTATGACATAAATAACATAAGTTTTCATGAGTTATAAAAATGAATAACTTAAGTTATCATTTATTATGACATAAGTTATAAGTTAAGAAATTAAAAAACTTAAGTTATCATGAGTTATAAAATTAAATAACTTAAGTTATAATTCATTATGACATAAGTTATGAGTTAAGAAAATAAATTACTTAAGTTATCATAAGTTATAAAAATAAATAACTTTTATTATAACATAAGTTAAGAGTTAAGAAAATAAAGAACTTATGTTATTATGAGTTCTAAAATAAATGACATAAATTATTGATAAATTATTAAAATGAATGTGAGCCACAAAATAAAAATTTAACATTCTCCCACTTGGCTCACTTAATTTTAATAGTGCGTAACATCTTGCATAAAATGTAAAATAAATCCTTCTTTATATTGGTTAAATCATAAATTATTTAATAAGTACGGAATTAATATGAATCATGGCGGTTGTGCATCAATTTATCGACACGAGTCCTTCCATGTATCACGATATCAATTACATACTTAACATAATGAGAATTAACATCATGGTCCCATAATGTACATTAGAAGACAAATCTTGTTGAACATCAAACAAAATAAAGTGTACACTAACGATAAAAACAAGATTTATAAATATCGAAACAAGAAAAATTGAGCTCAATGTGTCAAAATATGAAGAGCATAAAACTAATAAAGGGTTTTGGTAATGCCCGTTCTCACGACATGTTCGTTAAATGTCTTCGGTGGCAACCCTTTCGTTAAAGGATCTGCTATCATGAGATTGGTGCTAATATGCTCAATTGACACCCTTTGTTTCGAACTTCTTCCTTAACGGCAAGATATTTTAATTCCATGTGTTTAGCACCTTTGGAATACTTGTCGTTTTTGGAAAAGAAGGCTGCTTACGGAGTTATCACAATAAATTTTCAGCGGCTTGGCAATACGTCGACAATTCCAAGTCTCGAAATAAAATTCGTAGCCATAAACCCCGAATTGTAGCTTCAAAGCAAGCCACAAATTCAGCTTCCATAGTGGAAGCGGCTATGATAGTACGCTTCGCACTTTTCCATGAGATTGCTCCTTCGCAAAAGGAATAGATAGCCGAATGTTGATTTTCTAGTATCAACACATCCAGTAAAATACGAATCCGAATATCCTTTCACTTCAAGATCTTTAGATCTTCTATAAGTGAGCATGTGGTCCTTCGTTCCTTGTAGATACCTCAAAACTTTCTTTGCGGCTTTCCAATGATCTATTCTCGGATTACTTTGATACACCGCCGACATCCCGACAACAAAGCTAATGTACGGTGCCGGTACAAGTCCGAGCATACATTAAGCTTCCAACAATAGATGCATAAGGAATTTCTTCCATTTGTTTGCGTTCCAAATCATTCTTTGGACATTCGCATAAAAGCTGAATTTATCTCCTTTTTGAATTGGAGCAACACTTGCTTGAACACCCTTCCATATTGAATCTCTTAAGAACTCTTTCGATATACGTTTTCCGAGACAACCCTAACAATCCTTGTGATCTATCACGAAATATTTCAATTCCGATCACATAGGATGCCTCACTCATATCTTTCATTTCAAAGTTCTTAGAGAGAAAATTCTTGGTTTCATATAATAAACCAAGATCATTAGTAGCTAGCAAGATGTCATCAACATACGAATGAGAAATATGATCTTGCTCCCATCGATCTTTAGATATATACACCGATCAACGAGTGTTTTCTTTAAATCCAAAGGACGTAATGGTATCATTGAACTTAAGATACCATTGTCGGGAAGCTTGCTTAAGTCCGTATATTGATTTCTTAAGTTTACACACCATGTGTTCTTTTCCTTCAACCGAAAATCCTTCAGGTTGACTCATGTAGACCTCTTCATCTAAATTCCCATTCAGAAAAGGTTCGTTTTCACATCCATTTGGTGTAACTCAAAATCAAAATGAGCTACTAGTGCCATGATAATTCTAAATGAATCTTTCTTAGAAACCGGAGAAAATGTTTCTTTATAGTTGATGTCATCTTTTTAAGTGAAACATTTGACAACAAGTCTGGCTTTATATCGTTCAATATTATCATTCGAGTAGCACTTAGTCTCAAAAACCCATTTACACCCGAATCTTTTACAACATTCAGGCAATTCAACAATTTCTCAGACTTTGTTGTGATCCATTGATTTCAACTCATCTTTTATTGCATCTAACAATTTAGAATAATTTGCATTTTCTATGGCTTGTGAAAATGAACTGGATCTTCATTGACTCCTAAGTTAAATTCAGACTCACGTAGAAATACCACATAATCACCAGAAATAGCAGACCGTCTTTGTCGTTGAGACCTTCTAGGTACTACTTCATGGGGTTCATCTAATGTAGGTTCATTAGTGACGGTTTCATTATGGGGTGTTTGATCATTTATTTGTTGTTTACGTAAGTTGTCAAACTGTTCAACAAGCTGTAGGAATAACAAGTTGAGAAGAAATTTTGGGTAAAGGAACTTGAACCACTAATTTCTTGGATCTCCACTTTACGTGGTTCCAAACTCCCACTAACTTCACCATTTTCGATGAACTTAGCATTTCCGACTTAATGATTCTTGTACTTATGGTTAGGACGATAAAATCTATACCCTTTAGATTTTTCTGGATAACCAATAAAATAACCACTCGATTGTTCTTGAGTCCAATTTCTTTTCATGTGGATTATATATCCTTATTTCTGCACGGACAACCCCAAACACGGAGGTGCCTTAAACTAGGTTTTCTTCCCGTCCATGAGTTGAAAGGAGTCTTTGGAGCTGCCTTACTAGGAATCCTGTTTAACAAATATGCGACGAGTCTTTAAGGCATGCATCCACAATGATGAGGGTAAAGAAGAATTACTCGTCATACTCCTAACCATCTCTATTATAGTACGGTTTTGTCTTTCTGCAACACCATTTTGTTGTGGTGTGTGCGACATTGTGTACTGAGCACATATGCCATTAGTTTGAAGGAATTTAGCAAATGGACCTGGACATTGACCAGATTCATTGTAACTTCCATAATATTCACCCTCTATCGGACTCGATAATTTTCACTTTTCCGTCTAATTGTCTCTCAACCTCGGTTATATACACCTTGAAGGCATCTATAGCTTGAGATTTTTGATGCAATAAATAGACATAACCATAACGTGAAAAATCATCGATAAAGGTGATAAAATATTTTTCTCCACCAAAAGATGGAACATCAAAAGGTCCACAAATATCGGTGTGTATAATTTCAAAGAGTCGTGTGCTTCTTGTGGCGGCTTTCTTAAGTATGTGGTTTGTGTGCTTTCCTTTAATACAATCCACACGAGAGGCCAAGATCGGTAAAATCTAATTCATTAAGAATTTCATTTTTTACTAATCTTTCAATTCTTTCTTTAGATATATGACCCAAACGTTTATGCCACAAATAAGCTGAATTTTCATTCATAAAAGCACGTTTAGTACCAATATTATGATGCAAAGTTATCGAGTCTCGGCGAAAAGGTTATCGAGTTTAAGCTTATATAGACCATCACAAAGAATACCGAGAACCTATGAGATGATTGTGTTTAAGTAAGCCGAAACAACCGCTTCCAAATTTAAAGGAGTATCGATAGAATCAAGTTTAGACAATGAAATTAAATTACGAGAAACGAAGGGACATAAAGTGTTTGAAAAAGGTCTAAATGATGTCCGAGTATCTAAAATTAACCGGTAAGTTCCAATGGCTTCAATCGGTGCTTTGACTCGATTTCCCATGAAGACAAACTTTTCATTTGGGTTTATGATTTGGGTTGTAAGGAATCCCTGCATCGTATTAGAAACATGAGTGGTACAACCAGAATCAATCCACCAGGTATTATAAGGAACTTCTGCCAAATTTGATTCGAAACATACAGAAACACAAGGTTTACCTTTCTTTTCGAACCGGTCTTTGCGCTTTTGACACTCATTTTGATAGTGTCCGAGCTTTCTGCAAAAGTGGCACTTAATTCCTTTATGTTCCTCTTTGTGAATTGGGACGGAAGACACATTAACCTTTAGTGGTCTTTGCTTGCCCTTTCCATTCTTCTTTCCGAGTTTCTTTACAGACTCTTCTTTGGTGACCCATGAGATTAATGGAGTGATTTGCTCCTTTCTTAAGCCTTGCTTCCTCTTGAATGAGCATACATTGTAGTTCATTCACATTCCACTTATCTTTCATGGTGTTATAGTTCATGTGAAATGGACCATACTCGGGAGAGCAAGGAGTTAATGATAAATTGCACGAGGAAATTTTCATTCACTTCCATTCCTGAGGTCTTAAGTCTTCTTGCTTATGTTTGTCATTTCAACGACATGCTCATGCATAGTACGAGAACCATCAAATTTCATGTTGGTTAACGTACTCAATAGTGTCCGACAAGTGACTTATCGGCAGAGTCGGATTGAGAACAATTCTCGGCAAATTTCATAAATTCCTTAGCACTTTCGGTGTTAGAAAATGTGCTCTTAATGTTGTTTGCTACGATCATTCGCATAAACATCAAGCTCGATCCGTTCGATTTTTCCCAAGCTTTATAGAAAGATACTTGCTCGGCATTACTAGAATTAGTAAGAGCGGGGGTTTCTCGATCGTGAGTGCCAAATCAAGATCCGAACACCAAGGTGAAACTGGACTTGCTCAGGCCATTCAAAGAAATTAAGTCAATTGAATGTTTGAACAGATGTAGCTTGCGAATGAAGAGAAACAGGAGTAGTTACTGCAAATGAATAAAATATGCTAGTACATTAATACTTTGAACATTAAACTTACATAGATATTCATATGAAATCAGATTAAAATAATAATTGTAATAATAATAGTGTATTGAAATCTCCTTTGGGTGATATAACAATACACGATAATAAACATAATTGATGCTTAATTTAAATTTAATAATTGATAATTGTTTATACTCAAATTAGATATGCTTATTATCTTTGGATATATAAACATATCTTAACTAAAGTATATAAATAGATTACAATTATATTCAAAGATTATAAAACAAATGATCAACCTTTGGGTGATCCGGAAATATTTTATAATCGATGATTTTTAATATTTTCGTGATAAAATACTAAATTATTTCATAATAAGCATCACAAACTTATGAGTAATTGAATTTATTTAATTTGACGTCTATTAAACTTACTAATTTGGTCACTTTGGTGACTAACAAATTAAACATAACATCGACATCAAATAAATAATAAATTCAATCATATCAATTTACTTTAGTAGTCTAATTCGAGATCTAATTCGCAATGGAAATTTAATATAATTAACATAAATAAAATTATATGAAAAATCATAAATTTAGTAATCGAGGCTACGATACCACATGTAAGAAATTCATGTGTGAAGCTTTATGACACAAATTTCAAAGATACATAATAGCAAGATCTTTTAAATTCGTGATTTTTACATATCTATAATAAAGTAACTCATACTCGTATTCATGACGAAGAAATTTGATCTTGAAGAAAATTGATCCCGAAGAGATGGAGTTTCTCTCTCAATCCCTTAAAACTTTCCGTACTTTCGATGGAGAGAAATGTACGTGGTGTGTTGGGTAGAGAGAGGACCCATTCTCACTTTCATGCTCTATTTAACCACCATCCATCGAGGGGTTACTAACCAATAAGATTTATGACAATTAAATAAATTAATTGATTTTTATTATTAAAATCAATGACATAAGTTAATAACCTCTATTTATTTAGGGGTTACATGAGTTAACAAATAAATATCATAAGTTATCATAAGTTATGAAATAAATAACATAAGTTTTCATGAGTTATAAAAATGAATAACTTAAGTTATCATTTATTATGACATAAGTTATAAGTTAAGAAATTAAATAACTTAAGTTATCATGAGTTATAAAATTAAATAACTTAAGTTATAATTCATTATGACATAAGTTATGAGTTAAGAAAATAAATTACTTAAGTTATCATAAGTTATAAAAATAAATAACTTTTATTATAACATAAGTTAAGAGTTAAGAAAATAAAGAACTTATGTTATTATGAGTTCTAAAATAAATGACATAAATTATTGATAAATTATTAAAATGAATGTGAGCCACAAAATAAAAATTTAACAGCTAAATGCTAAATTTTCTAATTATATTAGATTATGTATGAGAAAAGGGTTATAAAATATTGTAGTTAGAATATTTGTTTTAATAAAAATAAATTGAATGAGAAAAATGAAACCTTTACTTTTGAAATATTTTGAAAGTATTTATAAGTTTAAAAGTCTGTATTAATTTTTAGTTACATCAAATTAAATAGCATAATTTTTTTTAAATTTTTATTGTTGCATAAACTATGTTTATCAAAAAGTAAAGCAGAATTTTTTTTCGTATTTATAAATAAAGTTCTTATACAAATTGTCATTTATTTATTACAGAAAAATAATTATTGAATGCTTGAATTAGATTATTTGGTACCCACTCATGTGTAGATGGTGGTGTAACTGAGCCAAGCTGACACGTTAGCTAGTCAGGACCCGACTCAATAAGTGGTTGAGAGTTGAGCTCTATGAACCAACAAATCAAGCTCAAGCCCATTGCTCTACTCATTCGCTCATGATTGAGCTGGCTTGTTAAATAAAATATTAACCTAATATATACTCAAATATATATTAAAATTAAGATCATCTTTAAATTTGTGTGTGTGTGTGTGTGTGTGTATATATATATATATATATATATATATATTATTTTATACGAGTGATTTCTTAATATTTATTTTATAATTGTTCATTCTATTTGTCATTTTATTATAACTCTAATTTATTTTTCACCTTCATAATAAACAAGCTAGCTCAAACTCTAGCACATGTTCAAACTTTAGCTCAACTCGACTCATGTATACCCCTATGTGTAGATAAGATCCATAAGATGAGATTCACAGCCAGGCTTCTTGTTTTCTTATCACTATTTATTAGTCTGTTTGTAGTTTGTCGTTAGTTGTAGCTACTAAATTTTATTACTAGAGATTATAATTGATTACTGCCATTAGTTACATAAATAAGTCTTCCAAAGATGTGAATTTAAGTTAATGTGATTATATTCTCTCATTTTAATATCTAGGCTATAGCTGAACAGTATACAATATAATACATTAGAATTGGATGCTATGTATGTGAATGCCCAACAAATTGTGTGACCTAAAATCAAAACGTACCACTCGGATTATGATGACAGCCAATCAGTGCTAATGCGAGTAAAGGTAACCAATTTCAGGCCAACCCATACTCTCTGGCTGTGCTCCAAAGCCAATCCGAATATCAATTAGACCTATAAAAACTCTAGTGGGCGAAGTCCTGAAAAAAAATTAGTATGCTTTCTATTTAGAGATTAGTTATTGGAAGAAAGCTTATCCAAAGTTAAAGGAAAAAAAGAAAGAGAGTTTTCTCTAAGGTAAAAGACAATTTTCTTGTTGATTAAAGTGATGTGGTGGATTCACATCTACTGTTTTTCATAGTTTGTACATAGATGATCTATATTGGATTCTAGACATAGGTTCTATCATTACATTTGTCCCCATGGAGAATGATTTTATGCTTACAAAAAGCTGGATAGTGGTGTAGTAACTATGGGCAACGATCAAGTTTGTGATACTATTGTTGTAAGCAACATCTTTATTAAGATTTATGATAATACTATGAGGGAGCTGATTGATTTTAGACAAATTTCGGATATCAAGAAGAATTTTCTGTAAGTTGGGGATGTAAGGATAAAAAAACATCAATTTAATAGGGTCATAAATATCGATGTTTATGAGCTCAAGTGGGTGGCTTTTGAAGTTTACTCATATGAAAATTTTTTGCAAGATAGCTTTCCAAGCAAACATCTTTCACAAAGTTGTTCAGGTTAATTGATGTAAGATAAGCCTCTCATAAATCTCTTACAATGCTAGAAGTCTAAGGCTATCAAAATTTAGATGTCTATATCGTAGATGTCTTAACTATCATGAATTGCTATAATAAGTTTTTAAACACTTTGCAATATCAAACTAAGTATAAAAAAGAAACATTTTATTTTATAACATAGATGCTTTAACAATCAAATTCTTTATATCATCTCTTAAGAAAAAAATATTTTTTGTAAGTGAATATCATATCGTAATAATTGACTAAAATTCAAAATATTATTCTTCACATTCGGTACATAATAAACGTTTGAGTAGTTGAATTTATGGTTTTCACTTTTCAAGTTTATAAGAATTTTACATTTATCTTTTACCAGTATTTGCAATTCATCTTCAAATGAGATGTTTCCCCTTATTATTTCATCAAGCTTCGCAACATGTTTTTCTTCTCGACACATGTGATTGCTTGCACTAACATCATGGCATCATCTATTGGTTAAATCTTTATCTTTGTCTTTGCATGCTAACAATAAAGTTCATTCTTCTATATTATTATCTTCTAAGAGGTTGGCTTTCTCCTCCACCTTTTTTGACATGGACATCATATAGATTTTTTTATCATTATATTCTTTAATATGTGATTTGTCATATTTTGATTATAAATTTTCACTTCCACGGCTTCTCGATATTGGTTAATTTTCACTTCTACCTCTATGATTGAAGTTGTTATAATAAACTTTTTATGCACTTCTTTCTTCTTTTCCTTGTTTACTACTACATCTACTTTTTATTTGGTATTTATCTTTGTCAAAACATTGTTCTTTTAAATTTAAATGAAGAAGTTGGTCATTGTCTCTCTTTTTTTCTTCATCTAAATAATTGCTCCACACCCTTAGTTTTTAAATCTTCCTTAATAATACTAACAATATACTCAAAATTAAGATTTAAAGGGCAAATAATTTATTTTACATAAATTTTACTTTACTCACATCTTCATCATGTCTTTTTAACTATTTGATAACGATCAATGCTCAGGAAAAATATTCTAAAACTGATTTAAATTCCTCCACAAACAAAATTTAAACTCACCTCTGAGTTTGAATAAGAATCCTTTTAACTTACTCTGCTCGCAAGTTTGAATCATCTCCAATATTTCTTTTATTGTAGTTACATTTGAGATCTTCTCAAACGCGTGCATCTTCATCCAACGCTTAAAAGATTGAAAATTGATATAGAAGACCTTTCTGTCCCTTTTTTTTCTTAAATCTTTCAATCCTTTTCTCTGACTTCGGGATAGGGCAATATCATCTTGCTAGTTATAGCCCTTCTCAATGATATCCCATAAATTTTGTGGTTCTAATAGTGTCTTCATCTTAATGCTTTAATTACGGTAGATGCTCTTGCTAAATATCAGGACTAGAAGGGAATCATTCTTCGATTAATGCTCTGACTGTTGTAAAATTTAGGACGAACAATTGCAAGAATCGACACAAAACCAGAAGAAAATACAGAGATTTAACGAGGTTGCAAAGATGCCTATATCCTCAGGAGCAGAGCGGAAAATTCACTATTTCAGAGGAGTTATATATTTCGGTTCAAACATACTCATAGAGTTACACCTCTATTTATAGAAACTAAGAGAGCGGTAGGTGGGAGGTAGGTGAGCGGTATGTGAGATGTGATAGGTGAGCGGTAGGTGGGAAGTTAGGTGAGTGGTAGGTAAGCCCTCTTAATTAAGAAGCTAATTAACATGCGGTGGATCGAATCTCTACATTACACAACACTGACAACACTTCATTGAATCTTATACAACTAAGATTTTATAAACTCGTAAAAACACAAATATAACTCTCATCAGGCTCACACCAAATTTACTTAAAAGCTATACTTCTTTTACTCTTCATCTCTCCTTTCTCTACAAATTTTTGTTTATCACTTGATTTATAAACCATTAGAGAATACATAATTTATAAATAGTCAAAAGTAATTCACACTACAAATTATTCACCATCTAAAATAATCTCAACCATTCATTCTTCACTTACCAAATTTATCATACAAATTTATCATACACATGTATCACATGCTTTACCTAAAATTTGAATTTTCAATATGCCAACTTTTCAACAAGTTTACTTTTTAATTATTTAAAACCAGTTTCTTTTCAATAAATATACTTTATATACTCTAAACAGCTCACCCACCATTCATCTATCCAATGGTTGAGCCAAGGGGTCGCTGAGATTCTTGTTCAACATTTTAATATTATATAATATAATAAAATAAAAATTAGCATAACAAAAATAAGTACTTAATAATAATTTAATATTAATTATGTATTTGATTTAATAATAATATTTATAATAGATTTAAAAATTTTAAAGAGATTGACTTTTAAAGTTAAGAACTCTATCACCCCATATTTTTTTATTAGTTTGGTTCCACCACTGCATCCATCAAAACTAGGGGTGTAAACGAGCCAAACACGAACGAACTGAGCTTGTGTTCGTGTTCAGTTGTTTAAAATTTAGTTTGTTTGAAATAATCTCGTGTTTGAAATTGTTTATGAAGTCATTGTTCGTATTCTTTTCTTAACGAATTAGTCAAACATGAGCCGAAAACAAGTTGTTCGCGAACGACGAGCCAGTTTGATAGCCCTAATATTAATATATATAAATAATATATTATATTAATTATATAACTTATATTATATAAATATATAGTATCTATATTAGTATATTACTAATATAGTATATATATTATTATTAATATTTTATTATATATTATAATTTATAAAATTTAATTTTTTAAAATATCATAAATTTTTTATATATAATTATTTTAAATTATTTTATATTTCGAACACAAACGAACGCATCACTGTTCGTGTTTGGTTCGTTTAACTAACCGAACGAAAAAAAAATTGTTCGTGTTCGTCTTGTTTACTTATCGAATGAATCGAATATGAACCCCTTGACGAACCGAACACAGACCGTTCACAAACAACGAGCTTTTTTGACATCCCTAATCGAAACCATCAAATGATGCTTCAACGACAAACTACTGGTTCTCCTTCTTCTGTGACGGCTGTTTTCTCCCTTAGCTTGTTATATAATTATATAAGAAGTTATAATTGCATTTACGTTGCATAAATTACAATTAAATTTATAGGTAAACTATTAGTTTGAAATCTGGACCGTAAAAAATGGGCCTTGGTAGGGTTTTCCATCGACTAGTAAACAGGCCCAATTAATCAAGTAGGAATGTTGAGGTAAGTGATTTTGAAAAAAACTTTTCGTATTTTTTAAATAGTGAGAATTGAGATGTCTTTTATACTATATTTTTTATTTGCTCAAGTTTAATGAGCCTTTAAGTGAGAAATAATTGAATGAACAAATAATATCTAACTTGTATACTATCTTTGAACGAATTTAGTTAGGATATGATGAAATCAAACATTATTTTTTTATTAAAAATGGTAGCCAAAAGGTTTAGGAGCATTTAGCATTGTTAGTGACAGTTTTATCAAAAAAGCTCATTGTTCGCGAACAGTTCGTGTTCGGTTCGTCGAGAAGTTCGTGTTCGATCCGTTCGATAAGCAAACGAAAAGATCACAAACAATTTTTTCGTTCGGTTTGTTAAACGAATCAAACACGAACAGTGATGTGTTCAGTTCGTTATTGTTCGAAATATAAAATAATTTAAGATAATTATATATAAAAAATTTATGATATTTTAAAAATAATTATATATTATAAAAATTTATCATATTTTAAATAATTAAACTTCTATAAGTTATAATATATAATAAATTATTAATAACAATAATAATATTATAGAATTAATTATATTAATATAAATATTATAATTAATATACTATATTATATATTAAAATAAAGCCCTAAAAAAAAGCCTAAACGCCTTATTTAGTTTGCTTCATTTTGAGGAAGTATGTATTACCTGATGTGTACGGAATACCTGATAAATTTGCTTCATTTTAAGGAAGTATGTTATCAAAGCTATGACTGTCAAAAAAGCTCGTTGTTCGCGAATAGTTCATGTTCTGTTCACTAGGAAGTTCATGTTCGATTCGTTCGATAAGCAAACGAGACAAACACGAACAATTTTTTTCGTTCGGTTTGTTAAACCAACTAAACACGAACAGTGATGTGTTCGAATATTTCGAACACGAACACTAGCTCTGTTCGTTCGTGTTCGGTTCGTTTGCACTCCTATATGTATGTATGTATCTATGTATATAAAAGAAGATTTCAAATTTAATTGAAGATTACTTTCATGTGGCCAGTGAAAAAAATGATTAGTCTAATGATTTCAAAGCAAATAATAACACTAAATATCTAGTTATTATCAATGTAGCATTCCCACTAATATTTTTAACCACTATTATTACTTTGTGTATCTTTACATATTTTTTAAGATTCATTTTTTATTTTCTATGCTCGTCTAACATAAACTATCTGATGTTCTTGTGGAAATATAGCAAGCTCCTTCCTATTATTCATTATAATTACTCTGATTTATTCATCCATGGCATATTCTAGTGTCTTGATTTTATACCTCTATTTATAAAAAAAGTGTGTACCGTGGAGGCAGTGACCGGTGGGCGTGCAGTGGAAGTAGATGCTCAAAGGAGTGGTCGTGCTGTGGAGGCTAGACCATGGAGGGGTGGGCATGTCGTGGAGGCAGCGGCCCGAAGGATGAGTGTGCCATTGAGGGGGTGACTTGAAAGGTGAGAGTCCTATGGAGGCAGTGACATAAAGGATGAGTGTGCATGCTCTGGAGGCAGCGACCTGAAATGATCGGTGTTATGTGGAGGCAACAACCCGATAAATGTCCCTACGACGATCCAAAGTGGTATCGTTGGAATGTAGGGATGTAATTCACGTTGGAGAGAATTACCCCAAGCTAGGATGAAGCTTTCCTTTGGTGTAGGAGAGAAGAAACCTTGCCTCTTCGTTGGGCAAGCTCCTCCTCACAAGTCCATACTCACACACTCAAATGAAATGGTGGAAGAAGAGGAAGAAGATGGAAGAAGGAGAAGTTGGGAGAAACCAACTCCCTTGAGCTTCTCTTTAAGGAAGCTGAAGAGTCTTCCTCATTTTCCGTGCTTCAAGCTCTAAGCTCCAAGAACACCCTAAGCTCATTAAGGAATACAATTGAGTTCTCTGTTGCCCTCTCAAAGCTTCAGCCCAAAACTGAAAAATGAGAGGAGATGGATGAAATGAGGGGAAGAAGAGAGCTTAAACCAGCCCCCTCCCATTTTCCCCCCAAAATTGCCAAATGTGACTTTGCCACTCACCTAGGAAGCTTCCAAAAAGGTATGATGACCTCCTTTTTGCAAGCCCAAGTTAAATCCCCCCACAACCCAAACAAATCCAGCTTTTGGGATGCATAGGGGGTGCACCATGGTTAAAAGGGTCAAATTTAGGTAAAAAATTGGGTTATAAAAGCAGACTAGTGCCAAGTAATTGTTCAACAAAAAAAAGAACATCTTCTAGACTACTCCAAGTTTCCTCGAACCGTGATTTTTCGCCGTCACGAAAAAACTTCATGGCCACATGGTACGTCGATGTTACCACCTGGTAGTTGTTCAACAATGATCGATTGTAAATCACAAAGTAGATCAGTGGTGATTCCACAAATAGAAAGCTCTCTGTTTTGGTGAATTTTTTTTTCATTCATCCCAAGAGACAGACAACGTGACCATGTTTGGAGCTTCTTTTCTTTCGCCAGAGAAGTCAAATAATAGGTCAGCCAGTGTTTCCACTAGGTCGGCTTTGAGCCACATTTTTTCGAACACCGTTTTGAATAACATGTTGACTAAGCTCCCAATGTCGATCAAAATGCTTCCCACTTGGTAGTTGTTTATGAGAGTTGTGACAACGATCACCTTATTGTACGGATTTCCATTCAATGGCGGATCTGCATCAGTATAAATAATTGGGGGTGAGTGTGAGTGTAAAGGGTGACAGAACAAACCTCCCCCGACTTGTGTTTCTTCAGACTACATGGTTGTGGTAACCCTCTACCTCCATCAAAGATAGTCAGAATGATCCAAGCCAGGTGGATTTCGTTCGCGTGCACCGGTTCACTTGCGTGCTCATCCTCTGGGGCTTTCCATTGTTACTGTGTATTTTTTTCGATGGCGATAAACTCCTTCAGTTTCCCAGTCTTGATAAGCTCCTTTACCAGATTTTTCAGATAACGACACTCCTCCATGTCGTGCCCGTGGTCTTGATGGTTGACAAAAAATTTTTTGGATTGCGCAGTGCTAGTGTTGTCTTCAGTAGAGGGGCCTTTTTGAAGTAGTCCTTATTCTAGATGGCTTCAACTAGTTCGGTCATCGACACATGTAAGGGTGTTGATCCTTGCATCTCTTGATATACGTGCGATCGCTCAAAGCATCGGGATAACCGCTGGTTTGAGGGGCATCACTGCTGACCCTAGTTGCCTCAAATGCCCTTTCAGTTGTCCCAGGGTCTCATATCACTGTTTGATTATTATTCAAGAGCTCAATCACTTTTTGTCCTTCGGTCGTCCTCCCAGACCTCCCGCTTATGTGGCTGGGAGTCAGATGCTCTCGGTATAATCTATGAGACTTAATAAGGTTTTCTTCGGCAATAATGTTATCATTTGCTAATTCTATGACCTTTGCGAAGGTTTTTGGCTTTAGTAAGTTGAGGCATACCTGAATCGCTTGTTCCTGGCCCTCTGTTTCAACCCGGTCTGGGAGATGAGTCCAAGTTCTTCACCTCTAGCATTTTCTTTTGAAAGCAAGTGATGTAAGCTTTCGCCCTTCCCCCTGCCTGATCTAAAGCAGGATTTTTGTATCCCTTCTCGGCTTCTATACATCAGTGAGGTGTGTCAGGAAGTGCTTCCGGAATTCAAAGAACAATGGGATGACTCTATCCTGTAGGCTATTAAACCATCAGAACGTGGCTTCTTTCTGCGTAGTCAGGAGCAACTGGCACTTCATGGAGTCTCACGACCTGCAGGACTCCAAATGTTGCCTCAAAAGATGTAAGGTGGTCGACTGGCTCACTTTTCCCTTTATAGGGATCAAATTGAGGAATTCTAAGCTCTGTCAAGGGTATTGTTTCTAGGATTTTTTGGGAGAAGGCACTACCCATGACAGGCTGAGCGAGTGTTTCTACTAAGTCAGCTAATGTGGGACTGCCGACGTAGATGAGACACTTTCTGTCGGGTGGGAATCTCCTGGACCTTCCATTGGCTGGTCACGGGGACAACCTAGGGTGCTAGCAGATTGTCAGGGGGAGTCCTTCTCCCTCCATGGGTGGTAGTCGGAGCCTCAAACTGATTCATTATTTGTGTTCGTAGTGCGTGGACATCTTCCTGTCTATCTTGACGTGCATTAGCGTTGAATGTTTCTACAGGGATTCTCCTTTGTAGTTGGCTCCACTTATCATCTGGGGCATGTCCGTGCTCACCACACCACCTTTTAGGATGTTGAATCCTAAGTTCTTTGTGAACATGCCTTGAAAGTCAGAACAGGGCGAAAAAGAAACAAGAAAGAGAGAATAGAATAAGTCAAAAATTCATTGTAGAGTGAACCAAGGAAGGGTTCCTTTTATTCATCCTTTTACCTTTATAAGTGCATATTTGTACAATTACAAAAAAGATGAGACAGTTATAGAAATCATTCTTAATACAATTGATACACTAATTAATCATATAGATTTTATGCTATATTTGTATTACAACTTGAATTTTAATATGATGGTAATTGATTGGTTGGACTGCTTGAATTCGGTCGGCTGAGGCGACCGACTGAGTGGCGATCACGCTTTCCAAACTAAATATCAACCGACTGAGGCGCCTAGTTGAATGGTGATCTCGTCTGCCGTAGTAAAAGCGGGTCAGCCGACTAGCTTGCAATCAAAGGCTCTTGCATGCGTCTTAGTCGGTTGGGACAATATCTGTGGTCCGTCGATTGAATATCTCGCAATACTACATTAGTCGTTTTTGATCATGCGGTTGCTTATTGGATGGTATGATGCCTAGATTGTTTGATTGTCATCTGGGTCGTTCGATTGCTTTGAGATTCGTACTGACATTTTTGGTGTATATAACATTACTTAATGAAAATAATCAATTTATGTAAAAACACCCCCCTATTAAAGCGCTTAAGCTCTTATTTATTTTATTTTTTCGTGCTCCTCTCGCATAAATAATAAATTTTTTGCTCCTTAAGGGGCTTTTGGTAGCAAACTTTTAATAGAATTTAACATTGGATTTCACCTAAATCCAGCCAAGCACAGAAAAAAGGAAAATCAAATCCAACTCTTCGTTAAATTCAAATCTCTTATGTTCTACCCGTTTTCTGTCTCTTCTCCAGTGTAAATGCGAATTTATCAAATCCGACTGTGAGGCCGATCATGCGAATCTAAGTCACCGTTTTCACCTACCATCACGAACCGATAGAAATCCATAGAATTAAATCTTATCAACGAAATCTTCTCTTAGAGCCAAACACCAATCTTAATATAATTTGTCCTTAAGAAAGTAAAACAATTCGTGACCCCAATGTCATAAAACAGCTCTCCCACGCGTCACCTTAGTCGTATAGCAAAAGAATGGCCACCGCGTAGATACCTACCATATCCATTGCAGCACGCCTCTCCTCAAATTTTAAAAGCCTTTGGATTATCCTCTTTCTCCGAAGGCGGTGGAATTCATTCAAAATAAATTCAGCAATATATTACACCCAATACAAAGCATCTTCCACACATCCCTATCAATTAAAATTAGAAAAAAGGAAAATTTAAATGCCGTACCACACAAATCTTACTTATTTTACATTTACATATTTTAGTGTCATCATCTTGAAAAAAAATATATATATATTTTTAATGTTGGAAGATCCAATAATATACATATAAATATGAATACTTATTTACAAATCTACATCTAACATTTAAATTTTAGTATAATTTATACGTAAAAAGTACACTTCAATAGTAACAATCATAATTTAAATATAGTATTAAAAATTTTAGTGCAAATTTTATGGTGTGTAAGAGTATTACCAAAAGGTAATCAAAGGCCTTTTGAAAATTTCCCCAAGCAAAAGTGTCTTTTGAGGCCTTTTCTTTTTCTTAAATAAAGTGCCTTTTTTCCCATAAAAAGTGCCTTTTGAGACCCCTTTTTTTTTCATATAACCGTTTATATGTCCTCAGACTAACAAATTATAATCTATATCAAAATTAATCATGTTCAAATTATAATTAAGCGACTAAGGTTTTCAAAAAAATCTCGAGTAAATATTTTGAACATAAACATTTTCTTTATAAATTTGCCAAACAGGAATAACCATTTATTTCAACATGTTATAACAGTTATTTCTATTATGTTAAATTAATGTATTTCAATAAATCCGGGCATATGCACTTCACAAATAATTTTGAACATGAGCCCCTCAAGCCAGCTCGTTTTATAGTGTTAATTGCAAGCTATTAATAAAATTAATTGGGAAAGCCAGTCTAATCTTTTCCCTAAATACTGAGGGTTTGGAATTGATACATGCACAAAATCCATTTATCTAATTTATCACTGGAGACGATCTCAATCCAGTCTTCCTACATGAAGAATATCATATAATGAATTGCATTGCTTGGGATGGAAAAATGCAAAATAGCTCAATTCATTCCCAATATCTTACTTTAAATGTCACAAAATCACTTGCTAAGAATAATAAAATTGAAACATCATCCAACAAGAAAGTGAAACAAAAGAAATATGAAAGAATCACTAAAATAAATATAGGTACAGAGGCAAACCCACCACCACAATCACTGAAATCTCACATGCCTACACAGTACTGATTACAAAATTACACGGAAAAAAACAAAAAAAAAGGGAGCTAGTAAAATAAAAAATAAAAAAATCAGATCAAATCACAGATCCATAGAAGAACGGGAAAACAAGTATGATTCATGGGATAAAGACCCCAATATCTAGATCGCGTATGCGACGGCGATCGCCGCGGCCGAGATCCAGCCGAAGGAGGAGAATCCAGCGGCAGCGTTGCTGTTATCAGAAGCTCCGGTAGGAGATGCGACCGGAGAATCAGGGGTAGCAGGGGGAACAGCAGAGGAAACGGGAGTGATCGTTGGAGAAGGCGTCGGAGGAGCAGGAACGGGGGCGGCAGCCGGTGATTTGGTGGATGGAGATGGAGATTGAGAGGGAGGAACAATCGGGGAGGGAGATGGGGCTTTTATGAGAGGAGATGGGGCTATTGTGGGAGGAGATGGAACAACCTTCGGCGGCGAAGCAATGGGAGCGGGACCTGGAGCTTGGGCGAGAGTAGCAGCGACGACGAGAGAGAATAGGACAGAGATCAGAGCGATCCGAGCCATCTTTGATTTTGCTGAAGAACACGCGATAAGCAACCGAGCTAGAAGAGGAGAGGAGAGGGAGGTGTTAGGGTTTATTGAAGATTGATTGAATGGGATGGATTGGGAGGGTATTTATAAGCGTGGAGGGTAAGCTTTTTTTCTTTATTTATTCATTTAATTATTTTCCTTTTAAATTGGGAAGTCGGGCAAAGGTTTTTCTTAAAGAAAAATAAATAGTAGGTGGATGCTACACGTATTTACCGAAATATCAGCTGTGTCCGGTTGGGCCGCCTAATTGAACGTTGCTCCGGAATTTCTAAAGCGCGTTTGGGAACTTAAATTTTTTAAAATGATATATTAAGACTTTGTTGTGTAGTAGTAAGATGTTAATGTCATAAAACTTTTCATTAGGTGAAGCAGTATTTTCTGATTGTCTCTCGAAGTTGATTCGGGCAAAAGATAGTTTTCGTCATTTTAGATCATAGAGGGTCTTTTCCGTTCCGCCAACCTACCTTTTAACAACAACGCTTCTTCAAACGAAGGCTTAGATTTTCTTAACTTTTTATGCAAAGGGTCTTTATTGTGATATATGACATTTACATTAAAAATATTTTAAGTGATATTAATAACTAATGGAAAGTATGGTATGCTAATAAAAACAAGTATTTGCAATGGCAAATTAGGAAAAAATTTTAACTTGGCACTAATTGGGAACATCAATACATTAAAATGGAAATATATATATTATTAAATTCAAAAATATTGTATGTTTAGTGATTTGTATTCAAAAATATTGTATATTCAGTAGATGCGCTGGTTAGCTAACGCAATTGTATATGCGTTTTGTCAGCGTGACGCCGCCCCACGACTCCGTCAGACGGAACGCGCGTTTCTTGATTATATTAATATTAACGGAAATGAGTGTTAACGTCCGATGATTGAGATCAAGTCGGCCGCGGACGCAGTCTTGTCTCCGCGTTTGATTTCGCTTTGAAAGGAATTAAGGCGGTGCGGTTAGATAAGCAACAGAGACTGCCGGTCTTCTACTCCAAAATTGACTGCCTGATTGCGATTCAGAAGTCGCTATCGTGAGCTGGCTCCTCCGAGAAGCTTCCAAAGGATTACTTTAACATTAAGCATCCAACCGTTGGAAACTTTGAATTTGTTCGTAGTAGCCGTTGGAAATAGATTCCAACAATTCTCTCTCTTTATGTTAAAATAAGAATAGAAAAAAATTTACATATATACTAAATTTTACATTTATATCACTCAAGTTTTTCATATCATGCCAAAATTACAACTAATTTAACTTTTAAAATGTGAATAACATATTTTTTATACATAAATAAGATGATAAATATGTAAAATTTAAAGTTTAGATGTTAGATATATAAATACATAAAAATTGAGTTGCATACATGCAAAGCCTCCTATTTTTATGCATTCAGCTATTTAAGGTATGAAGCCATAAAATATTTATTTTTTAAAAGAATTAGTGATAATAATATTTTTTTGTGATATTAAAGATGTAGCGTTGTGCAAATATATATAAATATATCATCGGCAACATGAATTTTTTTTTTTCTAATATATTCTATCGAGAGTCATATTTTCATTTAATTTTCATAAATTAAGGTCATTATTTATAAAATATGCTCAAAGTTTTTTAGATACACCTCTGTCATTATTAACACGTCAAAATCTAAAACATATACTCTCCTAATTGAGTCATCAGATAGTCGTTGTAATGTATCAATCAAGAATGACAGAATCAGACAGCTAGAATTAGGAGTTTTCTTGTTTAAATTAGAAATTTCCTATAATTAAGAGTTTCCTATAATTAGGAATTTCTTTATTTAATTGATTCCAAATTTTCTCTCTTGATTTACCTCTCCTCTTAATTTTACATATTCTTATAATTGAATATATTTAAATTAGGATATGTATTAGGTTACCTAAAATAGATTGTACAGATTATTATTTATTTGAAATGAAAGCAAAGAAAAAGTACATTCAACCAATCTTCTCAAAAGTTGTTATGGTATCAGAGCCTCCATCAGCGAAGCCCTAGCCGACACATTGCCCTTCGTGAAAATCCCATGTGCGGTTCCTCCACGATGCCGACAAACACTCGACCGCCTCCTTTCCTCGCCAACTGACCTTATCCCTCTCTCTCGTGCTAGTTGTAGGCAAGCGCTCAGTCGCTTGCACAGATTCGACCGATTCTTTGCACGGACCATTTGGCCCTAGCAGACGTCCCACAACACCGGCAGCTAGTTCTCGACTCTCTCTTTCGCTAAGCCCTAGCAAGATCCTGATCCTTCACAGTCATAAGGAAGAATATCGCTGCCACACTCATCACTCTTGATTTTGGAGCCACACAACTAAATACTTTGTTGAATATGTAGTTTGTTTTTGTTATTCTTGGACTTGCTGGTTCTTGGTTTTCTTTGGTTTTAGGTTGATTATTTCTATCAACAACTTTCGACTTTTGAGTGACAATTCTGTTTAAAATGCATTCTGAGAAAACACATGAAATCTTAGCTATCAGATTACGGGAAAGAATTATACAATATGATAATTTCAGTTCAAGATGTTTTTGAAAGAGAATAAGCTTTGGGGTCATATTGATGAATCTTCTCCAGCAACTACAGAGCTGAAAGATCTTGGTCAATAGGAGGCAAAAGTTGCTCGGACCGTTTCTTGGATTTTGGGATCTATTGAGGTTCATAGGGTAACATTTTATCAATCTTTACACAACTAAAGAAATGTGGGGATACTTGATGCACGTCTACAATCAAAATAATATTGTAAGACACTTTCAATTGGAACTTGATAAGATTAATTATAGTTAAGATAATCTCTCAATTGAACAATATTATTATGACTTTCTAAATTTATGGAGAGAATATTATGTCATTATTGTTAGGTATGGCTCATATCTAACGAGTTGGAGTTTCTTGGTGAAGAGGTGTGGCTCATGGTGAAAATGAGTGTCTCTTGGAAGTTAGTGGATTGGGGGGAGCGAGGGCTTGTTTGTAATTTATTCGTGGGTTTTTTCTATAAATAGATGTGTAAACCTATGAGTATGTAACTCCTCTGAAATAGTGCATTCGTCGCCTCGCTCCCGAGGACGTAGGCAATTCTTTGTCGAACCTCGTTAAATCTCTGTGTTCTTCTGGTTTTGTGTCGATTTCTGTTTCTACGCTCCGGTATTTTCATAACAATTGGTATCAGAGCCTCGTTCGAGGGAACATGAGGAGATCGACGCGGGAGTTCGAAGAAGAAAAAGAAGATTTGTCTTGTGAGGGTTCGGAGTTTTAAGAACTGCGGTGTTTTTTGAGAGGGACTTCTTCGCAAGGGGGCAGTTCGTGAGGAAGGTTCGTGCGAAGGGGCTCCAGGTTCGCTCAACTCCGGGAGTTCGCAGTATCAGCGAGGCAGGTTTCAGACCGGATCAGGTGGTTCTGGGTGGAGCAAACGAGAGTGGAGTTCGGCACAGGCCACGACAGGCAGTTGTAGAACGGTTCTGCGACAGTTGCTGGAGGGTCTCGGAAGGGGCCAGTTCGGCACAGGTCCGGAAGGCGCAGGTCAGGCAGCAGGCAGTTTGCGAGCAAACAGGAACAACGGGAGCAGAGGTTCGCGGCAAAGGGAGAGTCGCGAAGTTCGCGAAAGAGATGGTTGCGAGCGGCAGTTCGGAGCAGTTCGGGGCGGGAGCAGTTGGCGGTCATGAGCAGCCGCGAAGGTTCCTACGGGAAGTCGCGACGGTTCGCGCGGTTATAACCAGTTCACAGATAGGGAAGGAAGAGAAAGGGAATCTTCCATTTCTATTAGAGGAATATTCCCTGCGGAGAGGAATTTGCTTAACCAGAGGATTAAGGAAATTTAATTGCTGGCAATCAACAGCAATTAAACCAGATGAAGTTTAATTCCTGAAGGAGAAGAATTAATTCTGCAGGGATTCTGAGGAATTTTTTTATTTCTGCCAGAAGAAATATTTCTCAGAGGCTATAAGGTGCGGAGGAAATTTTTTTTAATTTCGTACAGAGGAGTTCGACCGGTTCAATAATCTGCGGGAAATAGAGGCTGTGCACCGCGAACAGGAGCCTTGCTTTGCAGGAAATTGAGGTGTTCAACCAGTCAAATTCGTCGGTTCGTCGCAGGAGATTTTGCGACAGGTGGAGTTCGGCAGGGTGCAGGTGGCGAGCAGACACGATTATTTCGTGAACAGGAGTTTCATGGAGGTTTTCCTCGAACAGGTGAGAAGGGATTCGTGGCTCGCAGAAACAACAATTAGCCGAGGTACTGGTACGAACAGGCAGTGTGCTTCGTGTGGAAAATTTGATTCGCGAATCACAGGAGAATCGCGGGATAGTTGCTGCATTTGATAGAGAAAATTTCAGGTTTCTTTAAATTTATTTGCCGAGTATTTCCTTTTGTTTTTCGAAGCAAGGCAGGAAAATACGGTGCATGATTAAATTTAGATGGCAATGTCTGGAGCAAAATTCGAGATAGTGAAGTTTGGTGGAACCGGGAACTTCGGATTGTGGCAAACAAAGAGGAAAGATTTGTTGGCACGACAAGGAATTTTGAAGGCATTGCGGGTGATCACAGAAAAATATGTTAAGAAATTCATACCTATTTTTGATGAAATTGCACTTTAAAGAAAGGTATTTTCTTTATTTTATTGCGAGAATGAAGATTTATTGGTGATAGAAGCAAAATGCATGAAATGGAGCAAATTTGGATCAAAAAGGACTAAATTCATGCAAATATAACTACTTCGCCGACGGCGAGATCGAGGCCGCCGACGGCGAGATCGTGAGGAGAAATTTTTGAAGGAATTATAACTACATCGCTGACAGCGAGCCCGAGCCCGCCGACAGCGAGATCGAGCAGTTTGAAGACCTTCTAGAAGTCCCGCTGACGGCGAGGTCGTTTCCCGCCGACGGCGAGCTAGTTCAAAATACATATACATTGAACACAGACACTTTTCGAAGAGGTGTTTAAGCATCCCTTGGACCTTTGCTTACCTCTATAAATAGAGGCCGAATTCTAGAGTCTTAAGTGTGTCTTTTGAGTCTTCTGTGAGTCCATTTCTAGTGTCTTAAGTGTAGTTTGAGTGAGTTTAGTGAGTTTATTAATTTAATTAAGTACTATTTAGTTGCTGTACTAGAAGGAAAAGTCAAAGGAACTTCAAGGAGCCTGCTTGGGAAGAAAATTAAGATAAGTATCTTTGTTTATTGTTTTTAACTTTAAATGAAATCCATGCTTTGTTTTATTCTCATGCATTCTGAGAAGTTTTCTTAGTCTTTCTCCTTGTTTATGAAAATTATGTGGTTTGATGAAATTAAATAAAGACACTTAATATAATATAAATAAATTGTGATAATTTTTACTTAAAACTTAATTTACTTTCAATCTGACCAATTGAGTAGTTAAAATATGTTGAATTATCAACTATAGTAAAAATTACATCCAATATTTAGAGAAATCAAAAGCCTTAGAAGGAGGGTGCAAATAAATAGGGAAATATTAATTATCGGGCGTAGAATTGGATATTTTAGTGTGACGGACTAAAATACTCGATTCGATCCTACTTGTTTGAGAGTCGAAGTGTAGATGTTAGCCCTCGAGTGAGGGGAACGTGGGAGCTACGAAGTGGCGGCCGGTATCCTCCCAGCCTAGCCGCTGATTCGATAATCAAACATAGGATTAGTCAATGTTCTTTGCACCTGGACCAAAGGGTAAAGAATAGGAATGCTCCTATTTTTCACAATACAATTCTAATTAAATTCATCATTTCACTTAATTTTCTAAAAACAAGGAGAATGATACTTTTTCTGAATTAATTAAATCAACTTATTTTCAAGCATTAGTTTACTTTAGTTTATTATAGTTACTTAGAATTTCTGTTCACTTTATTAAGTAATTATTTTAAATTTAGCTGATAATAATTCTGTTAAAAAAAACTTTCTTGTGGGTGTTGACCTCATTTTTGATGAGGTCTTCTCTTCTTCTCTTTAGTACTTAGGATCCAGCCTTAGGCTTTTCCTTTGACTATCTTAGAGGACTAGAATTGGGATCCACCATCTAGAATTTCAAACCACTTCTTAACTCCTGCAAACTCCACAAACTTGATCGTAGACCCCTAATCACCTAGAGGGTTGAAATCGAGTGTGGAAGTTTAAAGGATGAGTTCCTATAGGACTCTTTGGCCTTGGGGCGCCTTGCAGGTGGCTCAGTGCAGTGGAGGGGCTGACTTACACACACACTACACTCATACACTACACTTCCATACACCTCCTAAAACCACACCTATACCTAACTTGACCTCCGACTCATGTAAGTGATTCGCATGGATGGTCCTAACCCCTAAGCCCTTGGCTAAGAGGGTTAGGAACAACATAGTGAATGCGTCAAATGAGTCCCTTCATGGCTCATATGGGCTTGATGTGGCTTCATGGCTCAACCAAAATGATTTTATTCCACTTATATTCACCCAATCTTCAATTTTCCAAATTTTCGATTTTTGACCCCGGGACACTACACACTTTAACCTACCAAATGCCTTGAAACTACCCAAAATTTCCAAAATCACCTAAATTACCCAAAATTCCTCAAGACCAATCCTAAACATTTCCTCCCCACTCAAATTGATCATCCATAACCAAAAATACCAAAAATTCCAAAAATACCTCCCAATACCCTCCAAATACCCAAAATATCCCTCTTAGTCAAAAAATCCAAAAATTCAGAAAATTCCCAGAAAATTCCAGAAAATCCCAAATATTCCCAATTTCATTTTGTTCAACTACACCATGGGCCAATTTTGTCAATTTACCCCACTTTTATCAAAACCCCCAATTTGACCCATTTTAACCCAAGGTAAACCCAATGTCAAACCTAACCTACCCAATTGACCCAAATTATGGTCCAATTCAATTCTAAACTTCAACCTAACATCCCCAACACCAATCTAGACCCAATCCAAGCCCAATTTGATTGGCATTGGGATCCAATTCTTTTGGCCTTAAAGCCCAATTTGGACCCATGACCCAAACTTAGCCCAAACTCACCCAATTCAACTCCAATTAACCCCTAATCTTTTCTAAACCTTCCTTAACATTCCCATAAACAAAACACTAACATGATTTGCCCAAAATTTAGACCCAAACCCCACTCAAAATTCAACCCAAAATCAAAAAGCCCAATTTTGACCTAAACCTAAACCTAGCCCAGAATAGACCCAAACCCCAAAATCAAAACCTAACCTAAGCCAAAACCTCTTTGAAACACTCCCATAAACATTTCCCAACATTAATTTTACATCAATTTCAACTCTAGCCCAACTTTGGCCCATGGTAGCCCATTTTGGCCCACCTTAGCCTCTTTACCAAAAGGCCATATCCAACCCAATTCAAACCCAAATCACCTCAAATTTGTTTCAAACCACTCATGACACATCCATAAACCAAACTCAACAATTATTTGGCCCAAGCCTTTACCAAAATTTCATCCCAAAATCCATTTTAAAATTCAAAAGCCCACTTTCCTAAACCATTTTAAAAGCCCATCTAAAACCATTTCAATAAGCCCAAATCATCCTAAAGCCCAAATGACATTTCCCCTCATCGTACTTTCAATTAAACTCAATACCTAAGTCCTAAAATCATCATTAAGCCATTCCAAATCAAGCTTCATGAAACTTCTCCACCAAAATACCAAAATTCCTAAATTCTATTTCCATGAAATTGACTAAACTTTTCCCAAGCCAAATGGAGCCAAATGCAAGCCATGAACAAGCCACATGAAGCCATGGAAGGTTTGACATGTGATCAAGCCATTAATGGCAAAAGGAGGAGCCTCTTTTAAGCCCCCTTAAAAAGGTTTTAACCCTTTTAATGCTTCACCTTAATCCATGATTAATCAAAATATTCATGGATGGTGACCTCTCCACTCCTTTTCTAGCCGATTCACCTGATCCTCCCTCGGCCCCAAATCAACCATGGGGAGGTGAACCAAGCCCATTTTCAATGGGTTGACCAAACCAAGTGCAAAAGAAGCCACCTCCTAATGCCATTTTGATCCAACCACTTTACACATGTAAGGCTTCGATTAAATTCACTAACTTCGACCCACGACCTCCCTGGCCTCGAGGGTGACCCTTGCTCGCCGGCCGACCCACAGGCCGCCGGAAAACGCCATGGCCGAGACATGGGGAGGAGCCAAACCTTGGAATTCCACCTTCTTGAGCTGCCCCATGCCCAATGGCCACCATACTGTTCTTCCCATGCCGGCAGCGGTGATCCCGACCCTTGGCCATCCACGTGAGGCTCTCCGACCACCTCTATTTAAACCCGACCCCCTCACGGCCATGGAGGAGAGTTGCATAAACCTTGCCGAAACTACGCCAAAATTGTTCCAAACCCTACTCCAAACTTAGAGCGGTTGATCCCGGGTGTCGATTTGCCCTAATCCGCGACCGACGAATCCGATTTCTCGATTGAAATTTCACCCAAAAACCGGGACATCTCCTCGCAGTGAGCCAATTCCCAAATTGATTGGTCCTACACCTTCACTGGACCAAGGGAAGAAGTTTCCCACTGAAAGCCCCATCTCCGAGGCCACCCGGTTGCTCCGGCCTCCGAGCTTTGTGATCGGGCGTGGTCACTTTCATAGCTAGACAATTCACCGAGGCCGAGGACTTCATCCGGAGCTTACTTGGACCCGATCGAAGGTGACACAACTCTCGGATCGAAGCTTCACTTCTCCGAGCAAAGGTATGGACTCCCTCTTCTTCCCGAGCTTCCAAAGATTCTCATTTTAATTTGAGTCGATTTAAATGCATGTTTACCGTATGGATGTGTTCGTCTCTTCGAAGACGAATCCATAGAGCATAAGAACACGAAAATCCATTGAGAATCGAGTGAGTTCTTAGGGTTAGAGTGTGGACGGTCACGGGATCGCACCGGTCGTAGACGATGACCGGGAACCGTCGGATCGCGCGTGTATCGGATGGACGGCTTGGATTGCGTCGGACCGGCGGATGGTGCGTGAACCGCGGGGCCCGGGCGGCCGAGTCGGATGGCGGCGTCGAATGGGAGCGCGCCGCGTGGTCGTTCGGAGATGCCGAGGATGACAGGGCGCCGCGTGGATAAGTAGGAAATTAGGGATTTTTCGGTTTATTTAAATACCGGAACTTTAAAAATCCATATCTTTGTGTAGAAAAATCACAAAAATAAAATAAAAATACCCTCTTGCTCGGTGAACAGAGGAGAATAATGTGGAAAAGAAATTAATTAATTTTGTCCAAGTATTTTATTTTTGATTAATTATTTACTCCCTGCATTGTTTTAATTCTCCATGCATTCATACAATTCACTATGGCATGAGACCATAGGGCTTTTGAAGCCTCCGAACTTGGGAACATTCCCGAATTTTCCAAGGTCGGAGGCCACCTCTGTGAAAAGTTATTGATTTTTCAAATGCATGTTGCTGTTTTGAGTATTTTAATTCCAAAAATTAGCATGTTGTGAAATAAATTCTAGGAAAATTTGGTGATGTTCCTTATGACCGAGAGAACCCTAGGAAAAATAGGACTTGAGTTAATTCACTCAGATTAACCACTAATTGCCCTAAATACCCAAAATTGGACTTTAATTAATTAGAGTTAACCATAGATCAAATTGACTTGAAATCAATTCTCCACTGACCTTTAGGATCAGAGGAACCCACCATAAAAGTTTGAAGTCAATTGGACTTGGTTAGCTCTACTTAAATGGGTTGATTAAGCCATTTCGTCATTTTAAACTTTAAAAATTCATAACTTTCAAAATACCTTTCAAAAATACACCAAATTGGTTTTGGAGCCTCTCTGATATCAGGGGAATTTAAGAAAATTAAAATTTCAATTTTCTAAAAAAGTTGATTTTTCATCATTATTTTAATATTTTAATAATAAAAATAATAAAAATCACAAAAATAATAAAATTCACCAAAATGTCATATTTTGAAATATAATCACTTAGGAACAAACCCCATATTTTTCTTAGGTCTATTTAATGAGATATTAAATTTTAAAGCCCTAGGGTAATTTTAAAATTAAAAAAAAATGTATTTTCTAGCATTTTCACTAAAATAATTATAATAAATCAAAGAAAAATCAGAAAATTGTAAAATTTGGTTCTCTGGAATCCTTGATATCAGAGAGAATTTTAAAAATTATAAAATTCATTTTTCAACTTATATTCTATTTTTAAATTAATTAATACTCCAGAGCTTAAAATAATTCTAATAAATGAAATATAATTCAAAAAATCACAAAAATTGGTCCAAGTGGTCCTCTGGTCATTAGGAATGTCCCATAATTTTCTTAAGGACAGAAACTTTCCCTTGGTCATATTATTAAATTTTCCTTGGAAATCCTTATTTTCCACCAAAAATAATTATATAAATAAATTAAACACAGAAAAATCACATTTTCTCCTCTAATGTCTTTATTGACATATGAGTGAAGTAACATAAAAATTTCAAGTTCATTTGAGCTCAATTTAGTGAGTTATGAAATTATTAGGCTTGAAGGGCAAAATGGTAATTAAAATCTTAACCCTTTAATTAAGACTTTAGGCTTAATGAAGTTAATAGGCAAAATATTTGATTTTAATTTGATTTGGATGATTGAAATTTAGATAATTAAGGGGTAGAAACCTACTAAACAATTTAAAACAATTTTAATAAACCTTAATTAAATAATTAGTTAAATTTGGAAGAATAATAAAATTGGAATTATTAAAATAGGGATATTATTAGGAAGAGATTTGTTCTTTAATTTAAAAATCCCTAAATTAATCATCCTAATAATATTTAATTCCTAATTAAAATGATAATCCAAGTTTAAGATTTAAAATGCTTAAAAGACTTAATCATTAAATTAAATTAAAGTTAAATTATTTAAAACAAATCCCTTTAAAATTAAAAAATTAAATTAAAAATTATATTAAATTAAATTAAAAATTAAAAATTAAATAAAACTAAATTAAATTAAATTAAATTAAATTAAATTAAATCAAATTAAATTAAATTAAATTAAATTAAATTAAATTATATTAAATTAAATTAAATTAAATTAAATTAAATTAAGTTAAATTAAATTAAATTAAATTGAAACTAAATTAAATCAAATTGAATCAAATTAAATTAAATTAAGCTAAATCATATTACATTAAATTAACTTAAGTTAAATTAAATTAAATTAAACCACATTAAACTAAATTAAACTAAGTTAAATTAAATTAAATTAAATTAAATATAACATCACCTAAGACATAAAGAAATTCAAAATAAATCTAAAACAATTTGAACACTATTCCAAACTTAAATCCATTAACTAAAATTAAATCACAACCTACTTGAACATCCTCGAAAGCTCGCTGATGTCATAACTCTTAAAAGGAGTGTTAAAAGAAGTGTTACTTCACTTATAGGATATTCGAATGTCCTAGTTCACTCGAGCCAAGACAACAAAACTTAAACTCTCGGACGATTAATTCATTTGTGTAATTAAATTCATTTGGACTTAAAACAATCCTAGAAATATTGAAAAGATGTTTAAGATTCGTCTTGAGCACTTCCTCAATATGATAGGATATTTATAAGAACAGTTGAACTTAGTTGTTCTTTGATGAAGAAAATCGTCCTCAAACTAAAATACAAGAACCTAGACGTCATAGGAAATGACTAGCTATAGGATTAGGAACATGGTAGAAAACCATAACCTTTCCCTTAGCTTTACCTAGGAACTTACTTTAAATGCTTAAATATTCTAACTGTGTTTTAAGTGCGACTTGGGATGACGGGAAGACCCTCCAGGTACGCTTTTATTTTATTGCAATTTACTTTACTGCAATTTATTTAATCGCATCGCACTTAATTTTCTTGCATGATTGTCGGCATATTTTTAGGTTATGTGTTTTATTTTGAAAAGGGGGTCGCCTACAGAAATTGTCGGTGAATTTTAATTTAATTTAAATAAATAATTTGAAAAGTAGTATTTGATTTTGAAAATAATTTTAAATTAGAAAATTTTAAGATATGAAATCAAACTGATCTCACATCCCGAATAGTTTATATAAACGAGCGCCGCACCACAAACCGTGTATACTATCCCGAAAAATAGACACACTCGCTTGATGATGGGGCTCGATTAAATAAACTAGAAAGGTTTGTGACATATGTTTAGTTCGCGAACCAATTTTATAAGCCGACAAGTTCCCCGTTTAATATGAAAACATTAAACGGGGTTTATATTACACAGGTTCTTAAAGTTCCTATAAGGGCGAGCCCCTATAGTTAATTACATCTTAAGTGACGGGAATCACCTAAGAAAACTCTCGATAATAATCGGTAGTTACGCTCTCAAGAATTTCAAAGTTTAAGTTTTCGAGGATTGAATTTTTGAATTTCGATAGGGGATGGATCAAATTTGGAACATTTTATTTTAGGAGTCCAAAGGAAGAAGGGTAAGAGAAATCACGGATCCAAAGCGAACTTTGGTAATTTCCGACTATCCTATTGTTTGGCTTGAATTTAGGAAGGTCCTAATGTTTATTTAGTATTTTGATCCTGCCAATTTTAATTAGTTAGGACTTATATTCGTATGATAAAATCATACAAATAGCCTCGAAGATGTGAGAGTTTATATCGTATCGGACGACTACCTCGGAAATCCTAAGACCGGTTAGGGCTTAATTTACATGATATGATTATGCAAATGCCTAACGAAGAGTTGAGGATTTATGTTGCCTCAGGCGAACTACCTCGAAGTCCTTATGGCTTTGTTGTTTAATTCTAGGAAAGTTTCTTTGAAGTAGGTTCGAGTTTTCTCGACGACGATGGCCGTGCTTGCCCACCATGCTCCGAGCTCCTTGTTGTTGCGGAGGTTTAGTTTTAGAAATCATAAATCGGGGGATGAGAAAAGTGTTTTGGTTTAGAGAAGTCTTAATTTCCAAGTGTTTTTTGTGTTTTAATTAAAACAAATCTTAAAGTTGATTATAACAACACGGTTAAGATCCCGCGGTTCCATCCTTCCGGCATCATTATTTTTATCGGATTCACTTAGTCCGGATGAATTTGCTAAACTCAATCGAATGAGTTCCACACTTTCATTTAGACGCGTGAAATCCCGTTAGTAACACGTAGGTTACATCATCCGAGGTATTCCGATCATCCAACGGGACGTTTTAATTCGGTTGTAATTGTAGTTTTGTGTTACGTTTGTGATTAAATTTTGAGTTGCTTTATATTTTGAAATGTTGTGGCGGTGAATTTTATCTTGCAATGACTTTTAACTTAGTTTTGGTTTTAGTTTTAGGGATTATCCTAAAGGTGTGGGTTTTCATGCAACGGTTGTTTTATCATGCAAGAAAAGTAAAGTGCATTTGCAATAAAGTAAATTGCAAGAAAGTAAATTGCAGGAAAGTAAAATTGCGATAAAATAAAAGCGTACCTAGAGGGTCTTCCCATCATTCCAAGCTGCACTTAAAACACGATTAGAACATTTAAGCAAGTTCCTAGGTAAAGCTAAGGTAAGGGTTATGGTTTTCTACCAAATTCCTAATCACTATAGCTAGTCATTTCCTATGACGTCCAGGTTCCTTGTGTTTTTGGTTTGAAGACGATTTTCTTCATCGAAGAACGATTAAGTTCGATTGTTCTTATAAATATCCTATCATATTGAGGAAGTGCTTAAGAAGAATCTTAAACATCTTTTCGATATTTCTAGGATTGTTTTAAGTCGAAATGAATTTAATTATGTAAATGAATCGATCGTCAGAGGTTCTCGAGTTACGTTAACTTGCTCGGTGAACTAGGATATTTGAATGTCCTATAAGTGAAGTAACATTTCATTTAATATTACGTTTAGGAGTTATGATAACTAAAGCTTTTGAGGGTAAATTGGTGTTGAATGGTTTGTGATTTAGCTTAATTTCGATTGAAGGGTTTAAATTTGGAATAGTGTTCGAGTTATTTTAGGCTTATTTCTTTATGTCTTAGGTGATGTTATTTAATTCGACTTAATTTAATTTAATTTAATTTAATTTAATTTAATATGGTTTAATTTAAATTAGTTTAACTTAAGTTGATTTAATATAATATGATTTAGTTTAATTTAATTTAATTTAATTTAATTTAATTTAATTTTCTTTTAATTTAATTTAATTTAATTTAATTTAATTTAATTTAATTTAATTTAATATAATTTAATATAATTTAATTTAATTTAATATAATATAATTTAATTTAATTTAATTTAATTTGATTTAATTTAATTTAATTTAATTTAATTTAATATAATATAATATAATATAATATAATTTAATTTAATTTAATTTAATTCAATTTAATTTAGTTTAATTTAGTTTAATTTAATTCTTAATTTTTAATTTAATTTTTAATTTTAAAGGAATTTGTTTTAAATAATTTAACATTAATTTAATTTAATGATTAAGTCTTTTAGCATTTTAAATCTTAAACTTGGATTATCATTTTAATTAGGAATTAAATATTATTGGGATGATCAATTTAGGGATTTTTAAAATTAAAGAATAAATCTCCTCCTAATAATATCCCTATTTTAATAATTCCGATTTTATTATTCTTCCAAATTTAAATAATTATTTAATTAAGGTTTATTTCAATTATTTTAAATTGTTTAGTAGGTTTCTACCCTTTAATTATCTAAATTTCAATCATCCAAATCAAGTTAAAATCAAATATTTTGCCTATTAATTTCATTAAGCCTAAAGTCTTAATTAAAGGGTTAAGATTTTAATTACCATTTTGCCCTTCAAGCTTAATAATTTCATAACTCACTAAATTGAGCTCAAATGAACTTGAAATTTTTATGTTACTTCACTCATATGTCAATAAAGACTTTAGAGGAGAAAATGTGATTTTTCTGCATTTAATTTATTTATATAATTATTTTTGGTGGAAAATAAGGATTTCCAAGGAAAATTTAATAATATGACCAAGGGAAAATTTCTGTCCTTAAGAAAATTATGGGACATTCCTAATGACCAGAGGACCACTTGGACCAATTTTTGTGATTTTTTAAATTATATTTTATTTATTAGAATTATTTTAAGTTCTGGAGTATTAATTAATTTAAAAATAAAATATAAGTTGAAAAATGAATTTTATAATTTTTAAAATTCTCTCTGATATCAAGGATTCCAGAGAACCAAATTTTACAATTTTCTGATTTTTCTTTGATTTATTATAATTATTTTAGTGAAAATGCTAGAAAATACATTTTTTAATTTTAAAATTACCCTAGGGCTTTAAAATTTAATATCTCATTAAATAGACCTAAGAAAAATATGGGGTTTGTTCCTAAGTGATTAAATTTCAAAATATGACATTTTGGTGAATTTTATTATTTTTGTGATTTTTATTATTTTTTAATTATTAAAATATTAAAATAATACTTAAAAAATTAACTTTTTTAGAAAATTGAAATTTTAATTTTCTTAAATTCCCCTGATATCATAGAGGCTTCAAAACCAATTTGGTGAATTTTTGAAAGGTATTTTGAAAGTTATGAATTTTTAAAGTTTAAAATGACTAAATGGCTTAATCAACCCATTTAGTAGGGCTAACCAAGTCCAATTGACTTCAAACTTTTATGGTGGGTTCCTCTGATCCTAAAGGTCAGTGGAGAATTGATTTCAAGTCAATTTGATCTATGGTCAACTCTAATTAATTAGGGGTCTATTTTGGATGTTTAAGCCGATTAGGGTTATCTTAAGTGAATTAACCCAAGTCCTATTTTTCCTAGGGTTCTCTGGTCATAAGGAACATCACCAAATTTTCCTAGAATTTATTTCACAACATGCTAATTTTTGGAATTAAAATACTCAAAACGAGCAACATGCATTTGAAAAATCAATAACTTTTCACGGAGGTGGTCTCGACCTTGGAAAATTCAGGGAATGTTCCCAAGTTCGAGGCTTAAAAGCCACTAGATCTCATGCCATGGTGAATTGTATGAATGCATGGAGAATTGAAAATGTGCGGGGAGTAAATAATTAATTAAAAATAAAATACTTAGACAAAATTAATTAATTTCTTTTCCACATTATTCTCCTACATTCAGCGAGCGAGAGGGTATTTTTATTTTATTTTTGTGATTTTTCTACACAAAGATATGGATTTTTAAAGTTACGGTATTTAAATAAATCGGAAAAATCCCTAATTTCCTACTTATCCACGCGGCGCCTGTCATCCTCGGCATCTCCGAACGACCGCGCGGCGCGCTCCCGTTCGACGCCGCCATCGACTCGGTGCCCGGGGCCCCGCGGTTCGCGCACCATCTGGCCGGTCCGACGCGATCCAGCCGTCCATCCGATACACGCGCGATCCAGACGGTTCTCGGTCATCGTCTACGGCCGGTGCGATCCCGTGACCGTCCACACTCTAACCACTAAGAACTCACTCGATTCTCGATGGATTTTCGTGTTCTTATGCTTCTATGGATTCGTCTTGAAGAGACGAACACATCCATACGGTAAACATACATTTAAATTGACTCAAATTAAAATGAGAATCTCTGGAAGCTCGGGAAGAAGAGGGAGTCCATACCTTTGCTCGGAGAAGTGAAGCTTCGATGCGAGAGTTGTGTCACCTTCGATTGGGTCCAAGTAAGCTCCGAGATGAAGTCCCTTGGCACAGTGAATTGTCTAGCTATGAAAGTGACCACAGCCGATCCACAAAGCTTAGAGGCTGGAGCAACGCGGGTGGCTCTGGAGATGGGGCTTTCGGTGGGAAACTTCTTCCCTGGTCCGAGTGAAGGTGTAGGACCAATCGATTTGGGAATTGGCTCACTGTGAGGAGATGTCCCGGTTTTTGGGTGAAATTTCGGTTGAGAAATTGGATTCAGTCGATGGGGATTAGGGCAAATTGACACTGGGGATTAAGCTTGCTCTAAGTGTGGAGTAGGGTTTGGAACAATTTTGGCGAGTTTCGGCAAGGTTTATGCAACTCTCTCCCATGGCCGTGAGGGGTCGGGTTTAAATAGAGGTGGCTGGAGAGCCTCGCGGGGATGGCCGAGGGTTGGGATCAGCTGCTCCGGGCATGGGAAGAACAACCATGGTGGCCGTTGGGCATGAGGCGGCTCGGCGAGGTGGAATTCCAAGGTTTGGCTCCTCCACATGTCTCGGCCATGGCGTTTTCCGGCGGCCGGGTGGGTGGCCGGCGAGGCATGGGTCACCATCTTGACCGGGGAGGTCGGGGCTTGGCAATGGTGAAGTCGGTTGGGCTTGGACATGTGTAAAGTGTTTGGATTAAAATGGTATGGGGGAGAGGCCACTTTGGCTTGAAATTGGTCAACCCATTGGTTTGGGTTGGGTTCACCTCCCCATGGTGGTCTTGGGTCGAGAAGATCGGTTAAGCTAGTCTGGTCGAGAGGTGGTAATGTCCTTATCCAAGAATATTTGGATTAAATCTTGGTTAAGGGGAAACATGCTTAAGGCTAATGACTTTTAGGAGATGGTTAAAGGACCTCCTCCTTTTGCCATTAATGGCATGGTCACATGCCAAACTTTCATGGCTTCATATGGCTTGTGAATGGCTTATCCTTGGCTCCATTTGGCTTGGGAAAAGCTTGGGTCGATTTCATAAAAAGGGATTTAAGAAAACTTTGATATTTTGATGGGAATTTGTATGGGGCTTGATTTGGAATTGTTTAATTGATGACTTTGGAACTTAGGGACAATTTTGATTAAATGGATGATGAGGGGAAGTGCCATGTGGGCTTTGGATGAATTTGGGCTTTTGAATTTGAAAGAAGTGGGCTTTTAGGAAAGTTTAAGGGGAAATGGGCTTTTTGATTTTAGGATGGGCATTTGGGTAAAGATTTTGTGAAGGACCTTGTCAAATAAATGTCATAATTGGTTTAGGGATGTTCTATGAAGGGCTTGGAGTCAATTTGGTGTGATTTGGAGTTGAATTGGTTTGAATTTGGGTTTATTTGGTAAGTGAGCCTATGTAGGTCGAATTGGGCTAACTTGGGCCAATGTTGGGCTAGGGTTGAAATTGATGTAAAATTAATGTTGAGAAATATTTATGGGAGTGTTTCAAAGAGGTTTTGACTTTGGTTGGGCTTTGATTTTGGGGTTTGGGCTCATTTGGGTTAGGTTTGGGTTTAGGTCAAAAATGGGCCTTTTAGCTTTGGGTTGAATTTGAGTGGGGTTTGGATCTAAATTTTGGCCAAATCATGTTAATGTTTTGTTTGTGGGAATTTTAAGGAAGATTTAGAAAAGATTTGGGGTTAATTGGAGTTGAATTGGGTGAGTTTGGGTTAGGTTTGGGTCATGGGTCCAAATTGGGCTTTAAGGCCAAAAGTGAAATTGGATCCCAATGCCAATCAAATTGGGCTTGGATTTGGTCTAGATTGGTGTTGGGGATGTTGAATTGAAGTTTAGAATTGAATTGGACCAGAATTTGGGTCAATTGGGTAGGTTAGGTTTGACATTGGGTTTACTTTGGGTTAAAATGGGTCGAATTGGGGGTTTTGATAAAAGAGGGGTAAATTGACAAAATTGGCCCATGGTGTAGTTGAACAACATGAAATTGGGAATATTTGGGATTTTCTGGAATTTTCTGGGAATTTTCTGAATTTTTGGATTTTTTGGCTAAGAGGGGTATTTTGGGTATTTGGAGGGTATTGGGAGGTATTTTTGGAATTTTTGGTATTTTTGGTTATGGATGATCAGTTTGAGTGATGTGGAAATGTTTGGGAATGATTTTGGAGAATTTTGGGTGATTTGGAAATTTTTGAGAAATTTGAGGTTATTCGGGGTTTTGGGTAGGTTGGCGGGTGTAGGGTCCGGGGGTCGAAAATTAAAAATTTGGAAAATGGAAGATTAGGTGAATGTAAGTGGAATAAAATCATTTTGGTTGAGCCATGAAGCCATATTAAGCCCACATGAGCCATGAAGGGACTCATTTGAGGCATTCATTTATGTTGTTCCTAACCTCTTGCGCGAGGGCTTAGGGGTTAAGGACCATCCATGTGAATCACCTACATGAGTCGGGAGGTCAAGTCGGGTATGGGTGTGTTTTTTTTAGGAGGTGTGTGAAAGTGTAGTGTGTAGGTGTAGTGTATAAGTGTAGTGTGTGTGTAAGTCGGCCCCTCACCGAGACCAGAGCCGCCAGGGCGGTCCTAAGGCCGAAAAGTCACATAGGAACTCATCCTTTAAACTTCCACATTTGATTTCAACCCTCTAGGTGATTAGGGGTCTACGGTCGAGTTTGTGGGGTTTGCGGGGAGTTTAGAAGTGGTTTGAATTTCTAAAAGGTGGGTCTCAATTCTAATCCTCTAAGATAGTCAAAGGAAAAGCCTAAGGCTAGATCCTAAGTACTAAAGAGAAGAAGAGAAGACCTCATCAAAAATGAGGTCAACAATGATAAACAACAGTTGCATGAAAACCTACACCTTTAGGACAGAAACCAAAACTGAAACCCATAACTAAATTAAAAGACACTACAAGATAAAATTCATCGCCACAACATTCAAAATATAAAATAACTCAAAATTTAATCACAAACAAAACAACAAAACTACAACTACAACTAAATTAAAACGTCTCATTGAATGATCGGGAATACCTCGGATGATGTAACCCGCGTGTTGCTTAACGGGATTTCCACGGTCCAGAATGAAAGTGCGGAACTCATTTAGTTGAGTTTAGCAAATTCATACGGAGTAAGTGAATTCGATGAAAATAACGGTGCGGGATGACGGAACGCGTGGGATCTTAATCGGTTACGTTTAATCGAATTTAAGACCTGTTTTAATTAAAATATTAAAGACACATGGAAATTAAGACTTTCTCTAAAACCAAACACTTCTCTCATCTCCTGATTTATGACTTCTACAACTAAACCTCTGCAGACAACAAGGAGCTCGGAGCATGGTGGGCAGCATGGCCATCGTCATCAGCAAAACCCGAGTCTACTTCAGCAAAACTTTCCTTAGAATTAAATAACCAAGCCGTAGGACTTCGAGGTAGCTTGCCTAGTGCAACATAAATCCTCAACTCTTTGTTAGACATTTGCATGATCATATCATGTAAATTAAGCCCTAACCGGTCTTAGGAATCCGAGGTAGTCGTCCGATACGACATAAACCCTCACATCTTCGAGGCTATTTGTATGATTTTATCATACAAATATAAGTCCTAACTAATTAAAATTGGCGAGATCAAAATATTAAATAAACATTAGGACTTTCCTAAATTCGAGCCAAACAATAGGATAGTTTGGGAAGTTGCCGAGATTCTTCTTGGATCCTCGACTTCTCCTACTTTTCTTCCATTGGACTCCTAAAAATAAAATGTTCCAAATTTGATCCATTCCACTATTGAAATTCCAAAATTCAATCCCTTGAAAACTTAAACTTTGAAATTCTTGAGAGCGGAACTACGATTATTATCGAGAGTTTTCTTAGGTGATTTTCGTCACTTAAGATGTAATTAACTATAGGGGCTTGCCCTTATAGGGAACTTTAAGAACCCGAGTAATATAAACCACCGCTTAATTCATTTATATTAAGCGGGGGAACTTGTCGGCTTATAAAATTGGTTCGCGGACCGAACGGATGTCACAAATCTCTTAGTTTATTTAATCGAGCCCCATCATCGAGCGAGTGTGTCTATTCTTCGGGATAGATACACGGTTTGTGGTGCGATGCTCATTTATATAAACTATTTGAGATGTGAGATCGGTTGACTTCATATCTTAAAATTTTTTAAAAATTATTTTCAAAATCAAAACACTACTTTTCAAATTATATATATACATGTAAATTAAATTAAAAATTCGCCGACAATTTCTGTAGGCGACCCCCCTTTTCAAAATAAAACACATAACCTAAAAATATGCCGACAGTGGGATCGATAACAGGACTCCACTAGAGCCCTGTATTACTTGATACGATACGTATACTTGCGTAGAATCAACATTATACATTAAATCATATTCCTATATTTAAAGCGAGATCAAGTTTTTGGTTCCGTGGCTATAAACATAAATTACATAAATACAAAAAGTGGGTCAAGTTTTAGGCGCCGTTGCCAGGGAGTTAAAGAAATTATTTACTAAAGTAACGGACTTAGCTAAAAATTTATTTTAAAAATTGTATGCGAAAATTTGGAAACGAAAATTTAATACTTTACGATTCAGAATTAGAGCGTACAATTAAAAGAATTAGAAAACAAAAAAGAGAAATTATAAATTTAACGCAAATGGCAAATATTCACGAAAATCAAAATAACAATCAACCAAGACCATTACGAGATTATGCCGACCCTACATTAGATGAAATTCATTTAACTATTCAAAACCACGATGTAGTCGCTTAATTCATTCGAACTTAAACGCCACGATTATCCAAATGGTACGAAACAATCAATTTAGTGGTTCACCTATCGAAGATCCTAACTTACATCTTCGTTAGTTTTTAGAACTATGTGCTTACTTTTAAATATGAAGGAGTATCTAACGATGCTTTATTAGACTTAGACTTTTTCCTTTTTCTTTAAGGGATAAGGCTAAAATGTGGTTAAATTCGTTAGCACTTGGATCTATTAAAACTTGGGGAGAATTATCACAAAAGTTTCTATCCGATTATTTTCCACCATCTAAAAGCTGCAAAGCTTAGAAACGATATAACTTCTTTTAGTCGGTTTGATGGAGAGTCGATATATGAATCTTGGGAGAGATTTAAAGAACTTCTTAGGAAATGCCCGCATCATGCTTTGCTAGATTGGTTAATTATTCAAACTTTCTATAATGGATTAGTAGGATCTTTAAGATCAATCATCGATCTTCTTACTTGGAGGATCATTAATGTCAAAACCATTTGATGAAGCCTATGCACTAATTGAAGAAATGACAACTAATAATTTTCGATAGCTGTCGATAGATTAAATCCGAAGAAAATAGCTAGTATTCATGAAAATGATGCAATATCTATGTTAGCTTCACAAATTGCTGCTATATCTAAAAAATTAGATCATTTTGGAATGAATTACTCTCCAACTATATTAGAAGAAAATTCATCTGGACAACTTATAGAATCCCGATCTCGATATGAAACAATTAATGCGATTAACAACGGACTCGATAATCCTTATGCAAATTATTATAATCCTGGATGGAAAAATCATCCTAATTTTAATTGGAATAATAATACAACTAATCAACCATGGATAAATAATATGACACAACAATCGGGAAATCCATCTAATCAAGGAAATCCTAATTATAAAACCAATTATCCACTGGATTTAATAATAATAACCCTCGATTTAAAGATAAGAAATTATCTATAGAAGAATTAATATTAAATATGGGACAACATTTACAAAATCAAGGAAATCAATTACAAATACAAGGAAATCAATTACAAAATCAAGGAGCAACTATCAAAAATATTGAAACTCAACTTGGACATATCGCTACTACACTTAATAATAGAATACTGGAACATTTCCTAGTAATGTGGAAATAAATCCTAAAGACAAGGAAATGAACAAATTAAAGCGATACAATTACGAAGTGGAAAAGAATTAGAAGCTCGAATTCAGAAAGAACTTGAAAGTCAAAAAGAGGAAGTGGAAATTGAAAAGGAAAAGAATCGACGAGATCCAATTTAGAAAATCCTTTAATACTATGAAAATTTACGTTGAAAAACCTCACCACCATTTCCTCAACGACTAATTCAACATAAAAAAGACAAACAATTTGCTAAATTCCTTGAAATTCTAAAGAAATTAACGATAAATATTCCTTTCGTAGAAGCTTTAGAACGGATGCCCAAACTATGTAAAATTCATGAAAGATATTTTAAATAAAAAAGAAAATTTGCGATAATGAAATGGTTGCACTTAGTGAAGAGTGTAGTCTTATTATTCGAGAAAAACTTTCCGAAAAATTAAAAGATCTCGGTAGTTTCACTATACCTGCACTTATTGGAGAAAAATTTTATGGAAAAGCTTTGTGTGACTTAGGAGCAAGCATCGATCTAATGCCTCTATCAATTTTCGAGAGATTAGGATTGGGAGAAATTTCACCTACTTCGAGTAACTCTTCGATTAGGCGATCGTTACATTACATATCCTAAAGGAGTTATTGAAGATGTATTAGTAAAAGTGGATAAATTTATCTTCCCTGTAGATTTTATTGTTCTAGATATGGAAGAAGATAAAGAAATTCCTATCATTTTAGGAAGACCATTTTTAGCCAGCTGGAAAAGCTATGATCGATGTTCGAAAGGAGAATTAACTATGAGAGTAAATGATTAAAAAGTAACTTTTAATATTGCTTAAATCAATGAAATATCCTGCATGTTAGAAAAAGATGATGAGTGTTTTCGAATGGAAGTACTCGATCAATTACAAAAAGAACATTTTAAGGAATATTATGAAGAAAAATTAGAAAAGGAAAATATTGAATTAATTGAAAAATTCGATATAAATGAAAAATTAAATTATATCCAAGAGAAATATGAATTTTTGGATAACACGAGAAAACACTTGAAAAAAATATAGTTCCATCGATTTATTAAACCTCACGAACTTGAGTTAAAAATGTTACCTAATCATTTAAAATATGCTTACTTAGGAAATTCTTCAACTCTACCGAGTTATTATTTCATACGAATTAAATGAATCTCGAGAACAAAAACTTTTAGATACATTAAAAAAATATAAGAAAATTTTTGGTTGGACCTTAGCAAATATCAAAGGAATTAGTCCTTCGATACGTATGCACGGAATTATTTTAGATAATGAACATAAACCTAAAGCGGATCCATGAAAGGAGATTAAATCCGATAATGAAAGAAGTAGTCAAGAAAGAAATTTTAAAATGGTTAGATAATGGTATTATATATCATATTTACGACGGTGCTTAGGTAAGCCCGATTCTTGTGTACTTAAAAAAGGAGGAGTGATTATCGAAAGCTAATGAAAATAATGATCTTATCCCTATAAGACAAGTCACTTGGATGGCGAATATGTATTGATTATAGAAAATTAAACACGACCACCGAGAAAAGATCATTTCCTTTACCATTTCTAGACCAGAATGTTAGATAGATTAGCCATACACAAATATTTTTGTTTCTTAGACGGATATACCGGTTATCATCAAATACAAATTGCTCCCGAGGATCAAGATAAAACTACATTTACTAGTCCTTATGGAACTTTCGCTTTTCGAAGAATGCCTTTTGGATTATGTAATGCACCTGCAACATTCCGGAGATGTATGATGTACTATATTTAGTAAATTAATTGATAATGGAATAGAAGTATTTATGGATGATTTCTCTGTATTCGGAACAACATTTGACACATGCTTAAATCATCTTGAAAAGGTATTTGAAGTATGTGAGAAAACTAATTTAATTCTAAATTGGGAGAAATGTCAATTTATGGTTACAGGCGGCATTGTATTAGGGCATAAAATTTCAGAAAAAGGCATGGAAGTAGACCTGCAAAAATTCAAGTAATAGCTAAATTACCACCTCCAACTACGGTAAAAGGGGTAAGAAGTTTTCTTGGACACGCTGGATTCTACAGGCGCTATATTAAAGATTTTTCAAAAATTACTAAACCTCTATGCCAATTTCTTGAAAAGGACAAGAAATTTGAATTTACAACTGATTGACTGAATGCTTTTGAATTATTAAAAGATAAATTAATTACATCACCTATAATAGTTTCACCTAACTGGGAGAAACCATTTGAACTTATGTGTGATGCTAGTGATTATGTTATAGGAGCGATTCTTGGGCAAATATATGATAAGATTTTCAAAGTTATATATTATGCTTAGTAAAACTCTAAATAATGCTTGAAATAAATTATACGATTCTTGAAAGAGAATTATTAGCGAGTTGTATATGCTTTTAATAAATTTAGGCATTATCTAATAGGAACTAAATGCATTGTACATACTTGATCACTTCTGCTATAAAATATTTAATGCAAAAGAAGGATTCTAAACCAAGATTAATCGGATGGATATTATTAATGCAAGAATTTGATTTTGAGATAGTTAACAAAAAGGGAGCCGATAATCGAATTGCCGATCATTTATCGAGATTAGAAAATCCTGAATTATACGATGCGATAATGAAATTTTAGACGAGTTTTCACGATGAACAACTTTATAATATTAATGAGTTGAAAATACCTTGGTATGCTTGATATAGTAAATTATATTGTAAGTGACATTTTACCACCTATGTTAACTTTACAACAACGAAAAAAATTCATTCACGATACTAAATCATACTTTTGGGATGAACCATACTTATATAAGCGATGTAAGGATCTAATTATTAGAAGATGTGTACCTTATGAAGAAATTGAACCAATTATTCAAAAATGTCATGATTCGATTTTGGAGGACATTTTGGGACGGATAAAGCTGCATATAAAATTCTTCGATACGGATTCTACCTGGCTACTCTATTTAGAGATGTATATAGATATATCAAAACTTGCGATAAATGCCGAAAGAGTAGGAAACATTTCGAGGAAAAATGAAATGCCTACGAATTTTATATTAGAAGTTGAAATTTTTGATGTTTGGGGATTAGATTTCATGGGACCTTTTACTCAGTCATTTGGAAACTCATATATATTAGTAGTTGTTGATTATGTTTCCAAATGGATTGAAGCACAAGCTTTATCTAGGTGTGATGCTTAAAAGTGTTTCGAAATTTTTAATGAAAAATATTTTTACTAGATTTGGAATGCGAGAGTGATTATCATCGACGGAGGAACTCATTTTAGAAACAAATACATTCACAAACTAGTGGAAAAGTATAATATTATGCATAAGATATCGTCGCTTATCATCCATAAACTAGTAGATTAGCTGAAGTTTCTAATCGAGAGATTAAACGTATATTAGAAAAGTACGTAAACCACTAACGAGTCGAGGCGAGTACATAAGACTAGACACTTGCATTTTGGGCATACGGATTTGCTTATAAAACTCCGATTGGAATGACTCCTTATAGGCTTATATATGGAAAAACTTGCCACTTACCGGTCGAATTAGAACATAAAGCATATTGGGCGATTAAAGAATTTAATTATAATATGAAAGAAGGCTGGTGAGAAGAGATTGTTGCAATTAAATGAATTGGAAGAATTAAGGAATGAATCATATGATAATGATAGGATTTATAAAGAAAGAATGAAATTATGGCATGATCGAAAGATTAATCGAGAGAAATTTTGAACCGGGACGAAAGTTTTGCTTTATAATATTAGATTGAAATTATTTCATGGGAAATTGAAATCTCGATGGTTAGGACCTTTCATCGTAACTCAAATATTTTCATATGGAACTATAGAAATTGAAGATCCAAAAACGAGGACATAGATTTAAAGTAAATAGACATAGATTAAAACCATATTTCAAAAATAGACGACCAAATTTTAAAGAGGTTTTAATGCTTAGTCAGCACTGAACACTAGCTCGAACTAGGTCGAGTGACGACGTTAAACCAAACGCTTTATGGGAGGCGGCCCATAGTAGTTTTTTATTTTTATATATCTACATATTAGTGAATCTATATTATTAAAATAAATCTTACTACTCAAATTCTTATTTAGAATCATCACAAAAATTGAATTTATTATATGAGATCAGAAAATATTCAGACCAGAGCGAAAAAGGGCGATTTTTACGAATCTCGCCGACAGCGAGATCGTGGACCATTACTCATTCAGTTTTATAAATAAGTCGCCGACGGCGAGGTAGTTTAAAATTTGGTTTCTTAAAGATTTTTCGTGCGGTTTTGGACGAATCTAAGCCATTCCTTCGTAAGAAATTATTCCAAATCCGATTTTACACCATTTTCTTCCTTAGGAACGACTAGAGACCAATCCATTCCATCCAAAATGGCCTCGAAATTTCTAGAAACTACAAAAGCGAAGTTTTCGACCGGCGAAAATTTGTTAGTTCGGAGGCACAACGAATCTTCGACGAAAGGCTTGATGAAGAAAAGACTTATCGAAAGAAGAGAATTCGTCGATAGAGGAGTAGAGAATGCTACTACAAAAATCGAAGAAATGATCGCACGGCGGCATTGAGAGGTATTTTGTTATACAACTACCGCTGTAGTTATACCGATAGATCGAAGAGTTTTACTCGCAATTTACATGCGATCAACCATGGAAATGTGTACGTCGGAGGAAGATGGGTAACATTTACTCCTGCAAGGGTAAATGAATTGTTTTCATAGAAAATACCTCTGTTTGTCACTATTCCAACTTTATGCCTTCGAGATATAATATGAACGAGATCTATAGATATCGGCGATGAGCCGGATGATTGGGAGTTACGAGAAGACGGGTATGTTAGTTTTTCGCATCACTTCTAAACCTCTGTCTCGAAGCACTCGTCATTTCTTTATATCATCGAAATTATTAACTACCATGAGAGTAAATAAAGTTTCAAAGGAATGCGCTATTTTAAACTATTGTATTAAAATTGGATTACCTATCGATGTTGGATCAATAATAGCAAAGTCTGCATTGGGATTAATCGTGCATGGGTCAGTGCATGGACTTGGACACCCATCTACTATATTTGCTTTATGCGATCGAGTACCAAGTTTCTTATGAGGCTTGGGAAAAAGTACTTTTACCATGGAAACCTACTGGATCCTACTTGATATGTTTCCCACTTTGGATAACAATGATGAGATCACCGTTATTTCGACGAGCATCACGGAACAATCCTTTAGCAAGACCTGTTGCGGTAAGACTAATTTTATTCGAAGAAGATTAAAGGATTGGAAAAAGAATTGCAAAATGTGATGAATTCCATTGACAATATCTACGATATGTTTGATCATATTGATTGGAGAATGAATGAGCACTTTGATCATACTTGGACATCTGGAGGCTAGTTTTATTCATCTACTAAGACGAAAGGATGGATTAATGAAGAATCTCTTACGAAATTCCCTTTCAGGCCTTTCTACAATTTATTTGTGCACCTGCGTCACATCGGAAATATCAGAGAAGATATTAGTTCAGACACAGAAGAGTAGGAAAGATTTCTATGTTTATGTTATATTTATATATATATGTGTTGATTTGGAGTTAGATTTTATTATGAGTCGAACTTTGATTTGATCATCTCAGATTTGATGAGACTTTATGTAAATTGTTATGTCTCAGCATTTAGAGTGTTGTGGTTTGGATTGCGATGCTGAGTGGTATGGATTTGAACAATTAATTTAAGTATGTGTGAAGTTGTTAGTGTGAAATTTGTAAGTTTGCTGGATTTCATTTATAAAGATATTTTGTTTGTTTTGTGTGAATTTTTGTAAGTATAGTACCTAATCTTCTTATTAATATTCAAATTAAGTGATCGGAAGATTGATTAATGGCAATTCGAGGTTGAAAATGATTTACGAAATTCAAAAATTGAAATTTTTAGGACTTCGCCGACGTCGAGAATTATCTCCCCGACAGCGAGAAAACCCGCTGACAGCGAGACTGAGCTCGCCGACGGCGGATTTTTCCCGAAACTTTTGCCTTATAGAATTAATTAGCTCACCGACGGCGAGAAAAATCTCGCTGACAGCGAGAACGCGAAAAGACCTATATTTGACCGGTCAACCGACACGATTCATCATCCCCTTCCTAAAATTTTCGAAAAAACCGACCTAGGGTTTGAGAGATCTTGGATTTGATGCGATTTCAACACTTTTTGACACCGGATTTCATCTTCCATTGGTAAGAGCTTCACTCCTATGCAAAAATTTTTTATTTTCACCATGAATTTCTTCTACATTGGGATATTTTGAAAAATTTTGAAATGTGAAGAAAATACTTGGAAGAATTTCATAGAAATCGATTTAAATGGATTTTAGTTGTTGTGGGAAGCCTTTTTAGTAATATTTTGGAGTTTAGTTAAAAATTTTGTAAATTTCACAGATCGAGAAATGGCTCCACGACAAAAGCGACGATTAGATTTTGACGAAACTCGATTCATTAATGTGAGAGCACAAAACACGATATTTTCAAAATATTCAAGCAAGAAAGTGCATACAAGATCAAGTTTTCGAGAATCCAAGAGGAGAAGTAGAGCGAGTTATAAAGGAGCGAGAATGGGAAAACACGTTTCGTTACCAACGGAAGCAGTTGTGGAAGTAGTAAAAAAATTTTATTCAAATTTAACACGAGTTGAAGATGCACCAGTAAAGGTTAGAGGATTTTTCGTAGATTTCAGTGCTGCTAGAATAAACGCATATTATGAAGTTCAAGACACCTGGAGCGAATATGAAACTTTTGGAACTATGGAAGGACCACTGGAAGAGGTGATTGACTTTCTCACTGATGGGAAATGAGTACGGAAGATAAAGCGGCGAGAACGAGTAAACTTCCTCTTTCTATGTTAAATGCAACATCGAAAGCACGACATTATTTTATTTGCTCTACTTTGTTACCTACCTACCACCATAGTGAGGTAACAAGAGATAGAGCGATTACGAATTACGTATTCGGAACCGGAAGAGTATTAATGTGGGAAATGTTATATATAAAAACATATTAGCCACTGCTTAGAAATGAAAGTGGAGGAGGATTAGGACATCCTGGTCTTATCTATGCACTTTGCCAATTATACGGGGTAGAGGCGAGAGATGATGAGGAATGGATAGAGCCTATGAAACCCCTAACTCGAGGCTAATATAAAGAAATATGAATCCCACGAAGGATGGAGATACGGGACGAGGGATTATGTACCTTCTTCAAGTAGAGATATACCCTCTACTTAGTTATGAACCACCCCCTCGATACACTACTCCTACCCTTCGAGATCCGATGAATGAATTAACCACGAGTAGAAAGAGCTTTAAGTCATTTGGAGAAAATATGGAAAGAAGATTTGAGCATATAGATCGAAAGAATTGGAGGCTTGGAGAGAAGACACGATCATGATAGCGAATATCTCCAGCGACATTCGGAATACGAGATTGCATACTATGAAGCTGAACGTCGTTATAGGAGTGGTGATTTAGATGTTGTCTTTCACGAGTGCCTACGATATTCACGATGCCGACTGCTCAGCCTTCTCAGCCTGGAGATCAGGGTGACGACATAGTTTGGGATTTTAATGTAGAAGATTAGAGTCTTTGTTTGCTTGATTTGTTTAGATTTGTTTAGATTTGTTTAGATTTGTTGTTTTGCAAACTTTATTATTTCTGTGTGTAATATTTTAGTACTTTTACGTAGGCTATGGACTTAGTATGTTTTGTTTGTTTGATTGAGCTATGATGTTATATTTCTTATGTATGTTAAATTAGTTGCAATTTTATATATATATATAGGATGTTAGTTTTTCTTTAATATATTATTGTAAATGTATGTGTAGTAACAAATTAAGTTTTCTATGTTATGTTTGATACTTATTTTAAAAATTTCCATCCCTGCACTTTCTTTTTAAATATTATATATGGAAGAATACTAACGATACGGAGTTACGTAAGTAATGAAAAAGCCTGCAAAAATTTCAAAGAAAAGAAATACCTAAAGCTCGAAAGGTATGATGAATTTTATATACTTTCCCTTTTTCATTATATAGTATAGATAGAAAAATTTAAGTTTGGGGAAAGGTAAAAATACAAATTTAATTATTAAATTGTTCTCAAATTCTATTTTTCCAAAAATTATTAAATGATTTTCTATAGTAATTTTCAATTCAATAAATATGAGTTGTTTTATTTAATTATTATATAAAGTTACAGAAAATACTTTTAGTAATTCAATTAAATTAATAGAATAAGATAGTTGGTTAAAAGGAATAAGAATATAGTAGACTATTTTAAAGTAAGGGAAATTATATTCTAAAAATTGGAAATTCTTAAGTATATAGATGGAAAAGAAAGAATAGAAACTTAATGAAGTAAAAATTATGAAATATATATAAGCAAAGAAGTATTTTAAGTTTCAAAATTAGGAAGAGAAATTGAAGTTCAAAATTATTAACAGACTTTCAAGATACAGTAATCCTCACTTGAAAAAAAAAAAAGAGAAAAGAAAAGAAAAGAAAAGAAAAAATATAAGTGAGGAGAAGCTTGAGGAGATGCGCTTATCAAAATTGGCTCGATGGATTCGACCTAAAGGGTAAAACTTAACTATATTTCTAAACTTATATTTATGGATTAATATTTTACTAAATAGAGTTTTCTTGAATTTCCTATCATCTAAATATCTTAAGTAATTTATTAATTTTTAATATTGTCTTTCCTGAAATAAATAGAAAGTCTAGAAATCTTAGACTTAATAACTAAATAATCTTATCTCTATAAAATTAATTGAAATTACTTAGAAATATTTCTTTTTAACTTTATTATAATGTTATTTAAAATTAATTCATATATTCTTTGAGTTGAAAAATTCTATTATAGAAATCATTATTTTTATTTAGTATTAAAATTACTTGAGGACGAGTAATAATTAAGTTTGGGGGTTTTGATCACAGAAAAATATGTTAAGAAATTTATGCCTATTTTTGATGAAATTTCACTTTAAAGAAAGGTATTTTCTTTATTTTATTGCAGGAATGAAGATTTATTGGTGATAGAAGCAAAATGCATGAAATGGAGCAAATTTGGATCAAAAAGGAAGAAATTCATGCAAATATAACTACTTCGCCGACGGCGAGATCGAGGCCGCCGACGGCGAGATCGTGAGGAGAAATTTCTGAAGGAATTATAACTACCTCGCCGACAGCGAGCCCGAGCCCGCCGACAGCGAGATCGCGAGGTTTGAAGACCTTCAGAAGCCCGTCGACGGCGAGGTCGTTTCCGCCAGACGGCGAGCTAGTTCAAAATACATATACATTGAACCTGGACACTTTTTGAAGAGGTGTTTAAGCATCCCTTGGACCTTTGCTTACCTCTATAAATAGAGGCCGAATTCTAGAGTCTTAAGTGTGTCTTTTGAGTCTTCTGTGAGTCTATTTCTAGTGTCCTAAGTGTAGTTTGAGTAAGTTTATTAGTTTAATTAAGTACTATTTAGTTGCTTATACTTAGAAGGAAAAGTCGAAAGGAACTTGAGGAGTACGCTTAGGAAGGAAATTAAGATAAGTATCTTTGTTTATTGTTTTTAACTTTAAATGAAATCCATGCTTTGTTTTATTCTCATGCATTCGAGTAGTTTTCTTAGTCTTTCTCCTTGTTTATGAAAATTATGTGGTTTGATGAAATTAAATAAAGGCACTTAATATAATATAAATAAATTGTGATAATTTTTACTTAAAACTTAATTTACTTTCAATCCGACCAATTGAGTAGTTAAAATATGTTGAATTATCCACTATAGTAAAAATTACATCCAATATTTAGGGAAATCGAAAAGCCTTAGAAGGAGGGTGCAAATAAATAGGGAAATATTAATTATCGGGCGTAGAATTGGATATTTTAGTGTGACGGACTAAAATACTCAATTCTATCCTACTTGTTTGAGAGCTGAAGTGTAGATGTTAGCCCTCGAGGTGAGGGGAACGTGGGAGCTCGAAGTGGCGGCAAGTATCCTCCCAGCCTAGCCGTGATTCGATAGTCAAACATAGGATTAGTCGATGTTCTTTGCACCTGGACCAAAGGGTAAAGAATAGGAATGCTCCTATTTTTTACAATACAATTCTAATTAAATTCATCATTTCACTTAATTTTCTAAAAACAAGGAGAATGATACTTTTTCTGAATTAATTAAATCAACTTATTTTCAAGCATTAGTTTACTTTAGTTTATTATAGTTACTTAGAATTTCTATTCACTTTATTAAGTAATTTCTTTAAATTTAGCTGATAATAATTCTGTTAAAAAAACTTCCTTGTGGGATCGATAACCAGGACTCCACTAGAGCCCTGTATTACTTGATATGATACGTATACTTGCGTAGAATCCACATTATACATTAAATCATATTCCTATATTTAAAGCGGGATCAAGTTTTTGGTTCTGTGGCTATAAACATAAATTACATAAATACAAAAAGTGGGTTAGCGGGCTTCGAAATCTGATGGTACTATCTATCAACTGTTAGGGAGTACAGTTGTCGGTGGAGTACACTCTGTCAGATCATATGATGGAATTGCAGCATGAACTTTGACCAAGCCAGGTTAGATGGTTTGGTTGCCCAACCCACTTTGGTGTAAGAAACTTCATAATCTATTTCTCCTAAAGGGTTGGATATTCGCAAAGTGGAGATTTTCTCCTAAGGGGCTGGATATTCACAAAGGTGGAGATTGTTAGATGTATTTTCTCCTAAGAGGCTGGATATTCTCTAAGGTGGAGATTTGTTTGGTAGACACATATACCGGGTGAAGCATTTCTCCTAAGGGGCTAGATATTTGCCAAGGTGGAGAATTGTTATGTATGGCTCATATCTAACGAGTTGAAGTTTCTTAGTGAAGCTCCTGGTGAAAAGAAGTGTCTCTTGGAAGTTAGTGTGTTGGGGGCAGCGAGGGCTTGTTTGTAATTTATTCGTGGGTTTTTTCTATAAATAGATGTGTAAACCTATAAGTATGTAACTCCTTTGAAATAATGCATTCGCCGGCTCGCTCCCGAGGACGTAGGCAATTCTTTGCCGAACCTTGTTAAATCTTTGTGTTCTTCTTCTGATTTGTGTCGATTCATGTTTCTCGCTCAGGATTTTCATAACAATTATTTATGCTAACGTGTCAAAGGACAGCTTAGCTTGTCTTCAAGTTATTCATGAAGTGAGTTGCCACGATCAGTTTTTGATGAAGCTCATGCCTGAATTTGAGGCTACTCGAGCTGGATTGCTGAAAAGATCATGTTCTTTTGCATAAATTAATTATATTATATATTTTTTTAATATAATAAATATAAAATTTATTTAAATAATCGTTACTTCATAAATTTTAGTAATTATAAAATAAATATTTATATATATTTAATATATTAATAAATTTATATTAAATATAATAATAAAATTGAATACATAAATAATAATTAATTAAAATATATATAAACATAAATATAAGTAAATAAAATATAATTATTCGCTTATATTTAAATATTTTAATTATAATATTATATAACTAATTTAAATATTATTTTGTATAGTTATAAATATTTATATTAGTTATATAAATATTTTTTAAAACAAATTATTTAAAAAAATTTATAATATTATATAAATTAAAATATTACGATGTAGATTAATAAAATTTAATATATATATATATATATATATATATATATATATATATATATATATATATATATATATATATATATATATATATATAATTATATTTAAATTTATAATAATTATGTAATTGGTTATAAATATTATAAATATTTATAATTAGTTATAAATATAATTATTATTTATTAAATAATATTATTATAAATTATTTTATTTAACATATTAGAATTTAATATTTTTATTATTTAATATAATTATAATCATAATTTAAATAAATTTATAAATTTAATGTTATATAATTAAATTTATAATAATAATATAACTTTCTTATTTAAGTAAAATATGAAATATAGTTATTGTATTAATATAATATTTACTTTAATAATATTATATTTTAATAGTTTTTTAAAAATATTTATTTTTATAATATTAATATATTCGTTATTTAATTATTTAATATATAATAATAATAATATAATTTTAATATTTAAAAAATATATTATTAAATTATCAAAATTTAATTTATAATTAAAATATTAAAATATTTAAATAATTTATATTTATTTAAATATAAATTATTTAAATTAATATTATAATATTTAAATATATTATATTATATAAATATAAAATATTTATATTTATTAACTATCCATCAGCAAAGTCCTAGTCGATGCATTACCCTTCACGAAATCTCATGCACGGCTCTTCCACAATGTCGGCGAACACTCAATCACCTCCTCTCCTCGCCAGTTGACCCTATCCCTCTCTCTCGCGCAACTCATAGGCAAGCGGTCAGTCTCTCGCACAGATTGAACTGATTCTTTGCACGAACCAGTCAACACCGGTAGCCAGTTCTCACAAGCACTAGCTCTCTCTCTCTCTCTCTCTCTCTCTCTCTCTCTCTCTCTCTCTCTCTTTCGAGGAGCCCTAGCGAGATTTCTTATTCTTCGCAGTCACAAGGAAGAATATCGTTGCTGCACTCATCGCTCTTGACTTTGGAGCCACACAACTGAATACTTTGTTGAATCTACAATTTTTTATTTCTTCTTGGAATTGCTGGTTCTTAATTTTATTTGGTTTTAGGTTGATTAATTTCGATCAATAACTTTCGACTCTTGAGTGACAATTCTGTTTATAATATATTCTGAGAAAACATATGAAATATTAGCTATCAAATTTACGGGAAAGAATTATGCAGCATGAGAATTTCAGTTCAAGATATTTTTGAAAGGGAATGAGTTTTGGGGTCATATTGATGGGTCTTCTCCAACACCTACAAAGCCGAAAGATATTGCTCAATGAGAGGCAAAGAATGCACGGGCCATTATTTTGGATTTTGAGAGCTATTAAGGTTCATATGGTGAACAATTTATTATTCTTTGCACAACTGAAGAAATGTGGAAATATTTGAAGTGCGTCTATAATCAAAATAATACTGCAAGACACTTTCAATTAGAACTTGATATGAGTAATTATAGTCAAGGTAATCTATCAATTGAATAATATTATTCTGGCTTTCTAAATTTATGGAGTGAATATTTTGGCATTATCTATGCTAAGGTGTCAAAGAAGAGCTTAGTTTGTCTTCGAGCTATTCATGAAGTGAGTCGCCATTATTAGTTTTTGATGAAGCTCAAGCTTGAAATTGAAACTGCTCAGAATGGGTTGCTGAGTAGAGATCTGGTTCTATGTTTGGATGTATTTTTTGGTGAATTAGTGCATGAAGAACAAAGACCGGCGACACAAGCCACTATCAGTGCAGTTGATGGATCATCTAAAATAGTTAATGTTGTGTTTGATGCTCAGAATCGAGGGAAGGAAATAATGTACTGTTAAAGCTGCAAAGAATTTTGTCAAGGAACCAGATTAAATATATAATAATAATTAATGTATATTTATTTTAAAATATTTATTTATTTTAATTATATATATATATATATATATATATATATATATATATATATATATATATATATATATATGATCCACTTAAAAATTATCTATTTTTCAGTGTAAATTTCAAGCTCATTTTATGCACATTTTTAATGATATTATACTTTAAAAGACGGTATTTTGCATATTTTTGTCTTCAAGTATAAAAATATGATTTTAGAGAAAATGAAGCAAAAACTATGCAATCTTGAGCCAAAATGAGCAAGGAAGAAAATTTTGATTTGACACATATCGATATGTCTTTCTATGCTTAACATCTTTTATATTTCTCACATATTTTTGAATGAAATTATACTTTTGAGAAATGTTGTTTTTATGTCTATCTTGTAGGTGAAGATGTTAGGAACGCATCACAACTGAAATGGGGCGAAACGGAGCCAAACGAAGCAAAACAGTGGAGTTGTGCACAAGGTGGTGCCTAGGCGCCAAACCCAGCGACTAGGCGCCAAACCCGTCGCCTAGGCGCCAGTGATGAAGAGAAAGCTGCGCCTAGACGCCAGAATCAAGGCCTAGGCACCAGAACTCGTCTAGGGACGATTATGAACGGTTATGAACGACTTTGGACAGTTATTTTGACGATGTTAAGTAGTTTCCAGACCTTCTAGAAGACTGAAAGTTACTCCTAATATATAAGACATGTGATACAATGCATCTGGACACATTGGAACAGTTTAAATCATGAAGAGGTGTGACCTAAAGTGAAGGGGTGCGAAGACTTGGTCAGAGGAGTCTGGCGCCTAGGCGCCAGATCCCGGCTCCTAGGCGCCACAGTTGGTTTCTAGAAGATTTAATGAATGTGGACGAATTTTGAAGAGGTGCCTTAAGCAACCCCTGGTCATTTTCGAAGCTCTATAAATATGGACCAATTCTACAGCAAAGGTGTCTCTGTCGCGGTCTTTCTCTCTCTCTCTCTCTCGGCCTCTCTTTCTTCCCCCTTAGTCATTTTAGAGTCATAAAGATGTAGATTTCTACATCTTATGGAGAGATTGGTGAGGGATTTTGAGATATTTATGTAAGGGATGTACGAGTGGTGCATGGATCGGTGGGAGACTTTGGTAGAGATATCTTCTTCTTTCTTTTGAGAGGGAAAAAGCTAAGTATTGTGTTCTTTATTCTCTTGTAATTATTGTAAACACTTTCTAGTGGATTTTCTTTGTTTTAAACCAAGTTTTCTGTCGTAATTTATTCATGCTTCGTAAGTGATTTTCTTTACTCTTTCTTTTAATATGAAGTAGTGGCATGTGCAGGAAAATTATTTTTATGATAGAATTATCTATTAGATGCTTCTAGGTGACAGATAGTTGCATAAATATAATAAAATACTAATGAAATAAGTTCATTGTAGGAACTTAATTTATTACATAATTCTATCAATCATTTTACTTCTTATGCCATTATTTTCATTTACTTTTATTTTGTAATGAAATAGATGCATGTTTAGGAATTAAGATTTGCTTAGATATTCTCTTATTAAATTATGTTGATGATATTCATACCTGATCTTCATTTACTTTACAAAATGATTACTTGTATTGTTAAAACCTGTTGAAGAATTCTGAGACCTATCCGGAGATGAGTTATTAACTAGTAGATATCACATGAATCCTTAGGTAATCGAAGGCTATATGCGGGTTATTCATGGTGAAGTGCAAATAAATGGGATATATTGTTTATTGATTAATTTTTAGAGTAACAGACTAAATTCTAATAATTTGGTTTATAGAAAGGGAACAGGTCACTAGTATGGCCGACCATAGCCACCCTTGGACATCTAGAAGTGTGAGCCTAGATTAACCCATTATACTAATAATACGTCCTGAACCGATCTATAGATTAGCCAATATTGTTTATACTATCGAGCGAAGGTAAAGAACATGATTGCTTATATTTGGCACTACTACATAAAATTCTAAGCATTTCTTTCCTACACATTATCTATGTAATTGCAAGAGAAAGGTGGTTTTTAACATCTCAAAATTCTCCAAACCAATTTATCCAGATAAGTTATCTTTTTATTTAAGATTTTTATTTAGGATTAATTATTAGAAAAATTATTATAATCGATATTCTAAATTTATGCTTTATAAAAATAGACTGGAATTAGCCTAAAGGATTGCTTACCTCGCTTCTCTATGGGATCGATACTGGGGTTATAACAGAAAACCCTATATTACTTGAAACGATACGTATACTTGCGTAGTACCCCTAGTGTGTAAAAAATTTTCTAAAATTTTACAACATTTTAATTTTATACACTAGTCGCTATTTATAAATTTGGTCAAGTTTTTTGCTATCTTTTGGAAGCAAAAATTATTGCGTTATTGCAGGTCGGGTAAATATATTAAATAATAATTAGTATATTAAATATTTTTATATATGTTCATTAATATACTATTAGTGTACTAATTTTAAAAATAAATAAAATAATTAAAGTACATTTAATATTATATTGTTTAATATAAAATATATTAAATAATATATTATTAAATATATTAATTTATATTTAATAAATTAAAATATTATATATTTATTATTTAAATAAAATATATTATTAGTTTTTAATATATTAAATTTACATAATAATTATTATTAATTTATATATTTTTATTATAATTGTTATAAAATTTAATAATATAATTATTTAATTATTATTTAAAAATATTATATATTTTAAATAATTTTAAATTTTATACTTATAAATATAAATTAATTTTATTGTATAATTTTTTAAAATAATAAATATAAAATTTATTTAAATAATTGTTACTTAATAAATTGTAGTATTTATTAAATAAATAATTATATATATTTAATATATTAATAAATTTATATTAAATATAATAATAATATTTAATAAATAAATAATAATTAATTAAAATATATGAAAATATAAATATAAGTACATAAAATATAATTATTTTCTTATATTTTAAATATTGTATAGCTAATTTAAATATTATTTTATATAAATATAAATATTTATATTAGTTATGTAAAGTTTTTTTAAATAAATTATTTAAATAAATTTATAAAATGTTATATAAATTAAATTATTACAAAGTAGATTAATAACATTTTATTAAATATTATTTATTAATTTAATAATAGTATTTTATTAATTAGTATTAATCATTTATAAATTTATTAAATTATATTAAAATTTTTAATTATATATATTTATTTTTATATACTTAAAAATAATAATATATTTTAAAATGATATATAATCTATTAATAAAATGTTTAAATTATTAATTAAATTTAAAAATTTTGTAATTACATATAAATATTTTAAATATTTATAATTAGTTATAAATATAATTGTTATTTATTAAATAATATTATTATAAATTATTTTATTTAAGTTATTAGAATTTAATATTTTTAAATTTTAATATAAATTTAATCATAGTTTAAATAATATATAAATTTAATCTTATATAATTAAATGTTCTCTGTCTTTTCTGCTCTTGGTCTTCAAGGGAAAGGTAAAATTATTATTTATTTTTTCTCCTTGGTTTGTTGATTTTGGCGCCACAAATCATATGACTGACACATCTGATTCATTACATAATCAACGCGGTATACTGCACTCAAGATATTCAGGTTGCTGATGAAAATAATATTTTAATTACGACTGTTGGTGATATTAGCCCCTCCTTCCCACATGCATTATTTTCTCCTAAATTATATACTAGCTTATTTTTTGTTGGTCAAATGGTGGACAATAACTATGATGAACACTTTTCTCGTGATGATTGTATTGTGCAGGATCAGGTATCGAGGAAGTTGATAGCGAAGGAGCCTAAAGTGGGCAAGTTATTTCCCTTACAATTTACAATTCCTTGGACTTTTTCATTAGCTTCTTCAGTTTTTCAAAATAAGGTTGGAGTCTGGCTTAAAAGATTAAGTCATCCAAATAATATTGTTATAAATCATTTGTTGCAAAGTGGTGTTTTTGGTCTACAGATAAAAGTTTATTAATTGACTATTCTTTTTGTAAACTAGGCAAAAGTAAGACATTTTCTTTTTCTATTTTGGGCGGTCGAGCTAATAAGTGTTTTGACATTATTCATAGTGATTTTTGGAGAATTACATCACTATTGATCTATTTTTTGCATTCTAAAGTAGAAGTGATTACTATGTTTCAAATCTTTGTGACATATATTGAAACCCAGTTCTCCACTTTTATTAAAACATTATAGTATGACAATGGTGGTGAATACATGTCTCATGAGATTCGAGCATTTCTCCATTACAAGGGTATTATTTCACAACTATCTATTGACTTTTACTTTCCTGCAAACCATCAATGTTTACTACAAAAGATACTAAAGTATCAGGTGGAGGAACGAGAAGACTCGCCAGGTACACTTTTTTAAGTTTATAGTACCTTTCCCTTACTGTACTTTTCTTGCTTACGACTGTTGGCATCAAATTTTGATGTCACATGTGTGGGATGTCCACTCGAGCACATCGGGGTCGTACTTTATGTAAATAAGTCACCCGTAGCTCCAGACATTCATTTATGACCTTTCGGCTCTTGTTGAGGGGCACGGAGCCAGGGTCATTCTGTTTGGCTTTGGCTTTCGCTAGGCGAAGGCCGGTCGACATTTCACATATCAGATGGCTTTAGTCGGGCCGACAGGTGCTACTCAACGCGTCGAGCGGGAAATTGGCTTAAATTGGCCCATCCACCAGCGAGCTTGTTCAGATGACCTCGAACGATGAAACAGACCACGCGAGTGTGTCCAGGACATCAATATTACCTAAGAAGGACGTGTATTTAGCTAGGGCATCGCGGGCGGGGTAAAAATTGTGCAAATTATGGTTTTTAGCCCGATCGTCAAAAATCACCCAAACGACTCCGGATGATGAAACCGATCACACGATTGTGTCCGGGACGTCAATTTTACCTACGGAGGATGTTCATTTTTCTACGACGTCGCGACCGGGCTTAAAATATGCGAATTATTCTTTTTTGGCCCATTTGCTCAAAAAGTGGCTTGAGCGGCCCCGAACGACCCCGGGTGACGAAACGGACTGCGCCAGTACGTCCGGAACGTCAATTTTAGCTAGGAGGGACATCTACTTCGCTGCGAGGACGTATATATGTTAAAATTACGAGGATGATAATTATGATGATAATATTATTATTATAATATAATATATATTATATATTTTAATTATCCTATTAAAAATTCATACGCTAAAACTCCCTCGATCCCTCTTTCCATGTTTGTTGTTGCGAGATTCGCCGGAAAGTGAACCGAACACCGGCGGTTCGCCGGGAACGTGGGCTCTCCTTCAGCATAAAGAGAACGCGTCTTCAACCGTCACGGTGGTAAGATTTCTCTGTCCCTTAGCCGACCCTAGGTTTAGTCCGGTCTAGGCGTGTGGGTTCGATCGCCCACACAGGGTGCGTGCGCCAGCGTGAGTTGGCGTGTAGACGTGCCTATCTGATGGATCGTTGATTTACCTAAAGTGAGACGTAGGTTAGTAATCCTATGCGTTGGCCAGCTCTATTCGTAGCCGAGCGATTTCCTGTTGTAAGCTTTAGGCTTTAGTCCTGCTGGGTTGGAATCCCAATTTCCCACGGTTTTGGCGCTCCTATTATCCCTTGGAGGGATTAGTTGAGTTCGATCTTAGAGGACGGGAAAAGCTTTGTAGCTAGTCCGTCCTATAAGATCGGGGTGTTCGTAGAGCGGAAAAAGCTTTGTAGCTAGTCCGCCCTACGAACGGTGGAGAGTTTCCCCTACGAGAAATCGGAGCGGGAAACCCTCTACATAGCCACGCCAAAACTGGAGGCGGCGATGCCGCAGATCCAAGTGCGTCAACCCTAGGTACCTATGTGAGGTCGTTAGGACGAGTTCGACATGCCGTCGAGTGTTGGGGTTGTGTTGCATGTGCATGCTCCATCTTGTTGCATTTTGCATGTGACCACTTATTGCATTATATTGCATGTTTGTATGTTTGTGCATGTTGGTCTGGTTGCATGTTGCACCATATTCTGTGTTTGCATTTCCATTTGCACCGCACTTTTATGATTCTCCCTGGTGAGATTTATTCCACCTTCGGGTCACTGCCTCCCCGGCATACCCATCCTTTTGGGTCGCTGCCACTATGACATGCCCGCTCTTTCTGAGTCACTGCCTTCACGGTATACTCCACCTTCACCACTTTGGTGCATCCTCTTTGCATGTAGCATCCTTGCATTTTGCATGATGTGTGTGCTTCTCTTTTGGGCGCCCGTTGTGATTGTTTCGTACTTCAGTCGAGCAATCACAATGTGGGCTTCTTGCATGACTGTTTGCTTACCCATTCTTCGATGACTTGTCCTACTCGTTAGGAGAGTGACCATGTGTCGGTCGCGATGCCTTAACGAGCATTGTCGCGGGTTGAGCCCAATGAGCAATGCGAGTTAAGTCATCGGGATCAGCACAAGTATGATTGTGCTAAGGATCCATTCGATCTAACTTGTGTCACCCCTCTTCATGACGCCCTTTAGATCCTTCGGATCTTTAGGATGGGGCCAGTATGGCGACCCCGTCAAAGTCATACTATACCCAGACTTACCCTGCACTTAGGCACTAGGTTTGTGCACTTTCGTTGGATGGTGTGATAGGCTAGGACTTAGGTTGCTATGTACTCTTTTTGATACCTGGCTATTGTTCTTTGATGGATTGGTTGCCCTAGCCAGGTATTTTTCTTCTGCACTTTGCCTGTGATGTGATTGCATGCTTCATATGTATGGTAGTGTGTTAGGGCGCTTTTCTACAAGGAGCCATGCTTATTTATACACACACACAGGTACCGCTATGGGGGGAGCAAGTGATGATTTCTGACATTTTTGTTTGCAGGTGTTATTAGCTCCCCCATTTATAAAGCATGGCTCATTATACGTCATTGGCATGTGAGCTTTCCCGCTAACACTTGTTTTCATGCAGATTGAGTCTTTTTATTTTCCTTTGTACTTTTAGAGTCTAGGAGAGTCCTGTAGCAGAAATAAGATACGAGCACGGGTTCCAAGGCGTTTGGCGTAGGAACCACGTGGAGTGGACTAGGAGCTGATGCTCGTGCCCCGTATCTTAATTCTGCATTTTCATATTGATGTATAGAATTAGGACCGGGCATGTATATGCGGAGTCCGGCCGCATTTTTCTTTTTTTGGATTATGTTGCCGGTTCAGCGGCATTTTGGCCTCTTTTATTTTATTATGAAGTGCTTTCTTTCTTGCTTTTATTGCATATTTGCATGCTTGCATGTGTTTTCCTTGTTTCTTTCTGTGATCTGGGATTTCACGATATCATTTAGGCTCTTTAAGGACCCTAAAATTGTAAACTTTATATGTTAAAAATCCTAATAAAATATTCAAGATAAATGAATTTTAGGATTAAAATATTCAAGATTTTAAAATATGCACTTTTACTTTCTTGCATGGCCTTCGAGCCGGATTTTAAATGGGTTGCATTGCATGGCTATCACCCAAGTCATACTAATAGGGCCTCCACATTATTTAAGGACCACTCTAGATAACCGCATTCATATTTGCATGTCCCGAGGAGGAGTCCCCGTGCTTCTCCAATCTAATCGGCCCAAGCATACCTTTATAGGTGGTTGTCTAGTGCGCCTAGGGTGTTAGAAGGCTCCCCGACCCAGACAGGGTGTAAGTCCTTTTATTTGGAGCGTTTGCAGCTTCGTAGCTGAACCTCCATCTCTCTTCCTTTCCTGAGGCATCTTGTCACTTTGGCGGGTGTGAGACCCACCTCTTGGAGCCCCAGCTTATAGTCATAGGATAGAGTTTCCTTCCTTTGACCTTAGGCCTACCGAGGTCCCCGTGGATAATGCAATTCTTGGATTGCTGACCGGGGATCTCAGGATGTGTTGGGTCGGCTACCTTCACGTCCGGGTAGACTTAGGGTCCTACTGCTTTGGATGACGGGTTTGTGATACCCCGACTTGGCTACCTCTACCCCTTTAGGATTACTCCTTCCTTCATTTAACTACCCTTGTTGAGCCCTTTCGCTCCTTGACTTCGTTGATATCATTTTGACGGCCCGATGCCGATGAGCTGCCGCTCGTTTGGGATACGACGATTTGTCCTCCGCCCTTATGGCCCGGACGTGCTTTCGACGTGTTGGGATACCCCCGTCAAGATGATTTAGGTTATTCCGTGGGTTCCGTATGCCGATGAGCCGCGACCCCATTTGGGATGTGAGAGACTCACTCTCTGCCTGATGGCTTAGTGAGAGCTTTGAAGCGTCGAGACTTTCCCACACGGAATAATCTCCCTTTGATTGCCTATACCCCAGGTCTATGATAATATAAAGAGAAACTCCTTTTATCGAGAGTATTCTTGGGTATCCCCCAAGATGTAATTAACCAGTAGGAATACGTTCCTCTGGGAGTGCTCTTGACCCCGCAACAGTACATACACTCGACTCTCTCGGTTATGGGTAGTCTACGTAGATACTTCTTTCGCGGATATTGGTTCGAGGTGCCTCTCGCCCGATCTTGTTTGGGCGGACATGCTCGACTTATCCTTGCGAGGTTTATCGCACGTAGACTCTCCATGTTTTTCTTTTCTCTTGTTTGTCACTTTGTCGTATGTCCCTTCTTAATCGGTTCCTCTCCTCTTTGAATCACTTATTTGATTCGGGAGGGAGATTTATTCGAATAGGGGAAGTATACGACGACTGACAAGCTGGCGACTCCCTTTAAAATAAAAAAGAGAAAAGAATTGCGAAAACAACGACCTTGCATGTTAAACAACAATGTCACCTTGCATGAAAACCAAAACTTTTAGGATAGCTACAAAACTAAAACCAAAATCAAAATTAAAATCAAAACAAGTTAAAATCCACCTCCACAACAATCAAAATATAAAACAACTCAAAATTTAATCACAAACAAAACAAAAATCACAATTACAACAAAATTAAAATGTCTCTATCGGATGATCGGGAATACCTCGGAGGATGCAACCTACGGCTGTTAACAAGATTTACCACGGTCTAAATGAAAGTATGAAACTCATTTAGTTGAGTTTAGTAAATTCATTTGGACTAAGTGAATCTGAAGAAAATAATGGTGTCAGAATGAGGGAATCGTGAGATCCTAACTGGTGTCGCTATAGTTAACTTTAATATTCTCCTAAATAAGGCATTAAGACACCTCAATTCAAAATTTTCCAAAACATGACACATTCCTTTTCTCTTCAATTGACACTTCTTTAAACTGAGCTGCTACGACGATGAGCTTGGAGCATGCATAGTGGGCAGCACAACAAAATTCCTTAGAACTAAAACAACAAGCCATAAGACTTCGAGGTAGCTTGTCTAGTGCAACATAAACCCTCACTTTATCTCTTTAGGCCTTTGCACCTCATGCTATATAAGCCTAACTCGTCTTAGGTTCCGAGATTATCATCAAATATGACATAAATCCTCCGATATTGCAAGCTATTCACAAGATTTATATCAAATGAATGTAAACTCTATGTAATAAAATTGACATGATAAAATATCAAATAAACATCTCAAATCGAAGCCAAACAATAAGATAATTTGGGAAAGCACCAAGATTCCTCCTGGATCCATGTTCTTCCCCTAGCTTTCTCTTCCTTTGGATTCCCATGATAAATGTTCCAAAATTTGAGTCACTCACCTATTGAATTTCCTACTATCACATTTTCTTGAAGATCCTACCATTTGGAAGTCATGAATACAATATTTCCTGATATTTATCAAGAGTTTTCTTAGGTGACTTCGGTTATCTAAGATGTAATTAATTATAGGGGCTTGCCCTTATAGAAAACTTAAAGACCCCAGATTAATATGTACTCTATCTAATTCTTTCATATTAGATAGGGAAAATTGTCGGTCAACATGAATGATTCACAGACCAAACACATGTCATAAATTCTTTAGTTTATTTGATCAAGTCTCATCACTAAGCAATGTATCTATTCTTCGGGATAGATACATGTCTTGTGGTGAAGAATTCGATTATTTAAACTATTGATTATATGAGATCAGTTTAATTTCATATTTTTCAAAATTAAAAATGATATTTTCTAAACTATACATATATATATCTTAAATTAAATCGATTTTAAAGCGGGTGTCGGGATATCTATTCCGGCGACCGATAATTCCTAAACATTCTGCACCGACAGTGGTACTTCTTCTCACACAATAGGCTTGATGTGTTCCTCCAAGTCAATCATCCAACTTGATTCTACTAATACCACCCTCATCTATATCAACATCATTTTGAACAATAGACCCAAGCTATCTAAAATTTTCGCTCCTTTTAATGATCGTTCATTAGATATTAGATATGTAAATCTATAACAATTGTGTGGTACGATTGTAAATGCCCAAAGAAAAATCAAGAGAAACGGCATTATTCGAATATGGAAGTCATTCGAATAAAAAAGTCACGCCTATAAAGGTTGAATGGTTCTATGGTGCAAGTATTCCCATTTGGATTTACTAAGAGTATGAAAAAAGTTAAGATAGCTGTGTGAAGAGTTTTAATATCATCTAAGGTTTTAGGTTGGAGGGTTAGGATAAATACGAATTGTGTTCAGGCGCTTAATTTATTTTTCTAATACTGATTATTATTATTTTGTTTTTATGGTTCAGGCTAGCGCTGTCAAAACAGCTCGTGTTCGACTCGTTAAGAAGCTCGTGTCGATTCGTTTGCTAAGTTAACGAGCCAAACAATAACAGTTTTTTTTGTGCTCGATATATAAACGAGTCAAACACAAACAAAGATTTGTTCATTCATGTTCGACTCGTTTGGCCTCGAAATACTACTATATATATATATATATATATATATATATATATATATATATATATATATATATATATATATATATATATATATATATATATATATATATATATATATATATATATTGATGAGCAACATTTAAAAAAATGAATTGACTACAAAACTACAAAGATTTATAATCAATTAAAATTATTAATTAAAAAAAAAACGAGCTCATGTTCAACTTAGTAATTATATTTAAATAATATTTTAATATAAACAATAAGATTTAAATCTTGTCCCAACTCTTAATATCCTACGGTTGTATGTTTAGGATTATTAAAACGACTCTTTGTTCGTGAACAGCTCGTGTTCGGCTCGATAAGCAAACGAGCCGAACACGAACACACGTTTTGTGTTTAAAATATAAACGAGCCGAACACGAATATTAATATTTTTTAACGAGCCGAACACGTGTTGAGCCTAGACCCGCGCATGTTCAGCTCATTTACAAGGCAAAGGATTTGAAAACCAAAATATCTCGCGATTGGAGCTCTACTGATACGCTGCTCATCATGATACTTCAATTTTTTGGAATACATTATTTTTTAATTACTCATAATTTGTTAATTATACTCATATGAATTGTTTATAAATTTTATGAAGATAAGCCTTGATGAATTTGAAATTCAATATATTTGAATGAGCATCACATTCCTTAAAGAGTAATTAAAAATATTTCAAAATTCTCAAAAAATTTAACTATTATTATTATTTTTTTAAAGTTAGTTACATATCACAACAATTTTTATGTATTTATACATTTAAGACCTAAAATTTGATATTTATATTTATGCATGAAAAGATATAATTAATTTGTTAAAAATTAGTAAAGGTGATATGTTAATGTGATGTTAAAAATTTATTACCATACATGTAAATATGAAAAAATAGATTAGATATATAAATAATAAGAATTGCACGATATGTATATGAACGCCCTATATCTTTTACTTAATTAAAAGTTTTAAAATATTAAACCTCTACATTTCAAATATAACGTAACCTTGATAAACCCAATCCAATATCCATTTAATCATAAATTAACTAAAAATTTCAGATAATTTGAATCAAGACATCTAATGCAACCAACCTTTACTTGCCTATCATGATTAGGAGCCAATATTCTATATTGATTGCACACGCAGCAACTGTGTGTGCAATAACCCTCAATAACTTCAATTTGAGATTATTAGAAGGTTATTTACATGTTATTAGATATTAAATAAATATTATGTTATTTGCAGGTTAATGTACGGATTCCATTTTAGTGTTATTCATAGATTATTTAGGGGGTATTGCATGATTATTGAGAGCTGCGTGCTGATTTTGCGTGTGTATTCCGTATATAATAATTTCTCCAAGATCAGGTGGCATATTTTTTACATCATTTGTTATGGGTTAGACCCCTGCTGATCTCGGATGCAATAAAAATGAAATGCTCATAAATGTCAAGATTATTTTTATAATAATTTAATTTCACATAGCAACGAGTAGAATTATCTACATATAATCATATTGATTATAATAAAACAAGCCAGGATGGCCCAATATTTACAATAATAGCACATAAATCTATAGAAAACTCGGCCACACGATAATACACATTAGAGAGAAGCATAATTTGATCACATGATTGTACTGAAATGAATATATATATATATAAGCTTGCAAGTGAGGAACAGCGAGGCGAAACTGTACCATAATCTTAAACTACCAGACATCAATTGATTAGCACAGATTTCCTTGCTGGCCAATAACTGTATAATTTTTAGTCATAATTTTATAATATAGTTTGTTTATCGTCAACGAGAACGTGGCAGGCACATTAATATCAGTACTGCAATGGAATTGTGACATTATAAATTAGATTTTAATTGGTTTTGATGAAGTTTGTGTCCAGCTAATATATGAGCACTGGCAGCATTCGGATCCCATTTCGTAAGAGTTGTTGACCTGCTAGATTAAGATGTGCCAGAGATTTTAGCTTCTTTGTTAGCTTAGCTGCTCTAGCCTACTGGTAGTTGTTTGACGTAAGGTGAATTTGTTTTTTTTTTTTCTGTATCAAAAGGAGGTGTAATTGCGGGATCAACCTACTTAGTGAGCTCGGTTTGGGTTTCTGAAACAGAGACTACAATTAGAAACGAAGCAGCTCATCTGAGGCTGGTGCTTGGGAGCTTTGGCATTCATCATAGAAAACATGATGTGAATTTGGTTGAATATAGTTCGAGAATTTGATAGATTTTTAGCTAAATCGAAGTTCACAAAGCTGATAATGAGTCCATCTTTGCTTTTGAATCAAAATGGAGATTAGCCAAGTTTTAATTAGACCAAGCTAGCTCAGAATCAAATCAAAATACACATATACTCATATGTACAAGTAAATAAATAAATATTTATGTATTTTAATTTGAATTAATATTGATGCCACCCTAAAATTCATTTGATTGGGCACAAATCACGAGGCAATGCCTGAGTTGAAATTTTTGAGAGATGAGGACAATGATATATAAATCTTGTATGTTTATAATCAAAACAAATGTTTCGATGAAACGAATCCGATGAATAAATGATCATTTAAATTTTATAACATTAAGGCATTCGACCAATTAAAAAAAGATAAAATTAAGAGGGAATTTTTTGGGCTGTTCGAAGAGCTTTTTAGTATTTCGTCAAAAATAATTAGAATGTCACTAAATAAATCTATATATAAGTACCCATTCTCTAAATAAAGGTTGGGTGGATTGGAGATTAGAGATGGCTCCGTGGTCTAAAGAATCCTAGAGCTCCTCATGACTTCCGACTTAAGGCTATCATTGCCTGGCCATCGTCGTCGAACTACCAGTGGTAAGACCATCACCTCCAAGCCACCGTCGCCGAATTGTCTCCACTTAACCTTCATCTAAGCACCACAACCCAACATTGTCGTCGATCGCATCACTCATCATCACCAACAAATGTTGAAAACCATGACACAAGTGAATCGTTCCAGCCTTACAGTTATCATCGAATGGCCGCTACCTGACCATCACTTTTGCACTGTTATCACCTTACTATCATCATTGGACCACAATCACCTGATCATTGTTATTAAACCACCACTATTAAATAATCACCGCCCGACATCCCGACCATCACCCGCTATGACTGTCGGGCCATTGCCAAACATTGGTCGCTAAACTACTGCCAACTGACTTTTGCCATCAATTCCCCACATCCCGACCATTACCATCAAATCACTGTCACCAGGTCTCTGTCATAAAATTGCTATTGACTCATGCTATTCGAACACAATCATCAAGCCAACCATCACCTAACCACTGACATCATATCGATATCGAGCAACTGCTGCTATAAAACTACTAACACTGCCAAACCAGCATAGCCGACCTCATCACACGTTATTGCTAACAATGGCGACGAACATCAGGCCAATACCAAACTACTATTACTCAACCGTTATCACCAAACCACCATACTTACATCTAACTAAGCACAAACATCATGATTTTTAACCACCATTGCCCATCTATGATCTCAAAAACACCTACGCTTGATCACAGTCCCTCAACCACGGTCGCTTAACTATAATATGACGTCCAACCATAGTCATAAAATCAAGGCAAATCCGGCAAACATCACTCAACATGATCCCCTAATCATCATCATCTAATTACAGTCTCCTCAACATTATCACGTGACCACCATCACATGATTTCTGTCATCGGACCATCTTTGCTTTATTATGATCTCTCCCAATCACTGTTGAATGAATATAATAGTTTGATCATCATCACCTAAATGTAGTCCCCTGATCATTATTAACTAACTACACTGATGCTCGTTGACTTAGTAGCCCGCCATGACCTTCAAGGTCTATACATGTTATTAATGCATGCCATTACTTATAAAATTGATAAACGCCATCGATATATGTCGTCACTTAAACGAATGATGCATGTCATTGACATCAATAACCAGACTTCTTCATTTGCCATTGCCAATAACATCAATGCACGCGTACCTCATTGACATCAACTCTGACTTTCAACGTTACAATTAGTAATTATACCAGGCATCTTGAATTCAGATTTTTTCTCATCAAAGAAAAATAGTCGAATATAACACCAATGATATCTTGAATATAAGTCGAATGCCTGAAGACTCTACCAGCATTTATTATGGGATTCATTTTACACAACTCGTGTTTATTAATTATAACGATGCTTCCTCAAAAAACACTATTTATAATCAAAGGTATACAAAAATAAAATTATTTTAATTAGGCTAGACCAGTAATTCTTCTCTCTTTTCAAATTTTCGAAGTAAAATTTTGGAAATCTTCGATGAAAATTTTCTTTTATCAGCACACGCACGTACGGATGCACACAACTATTTGCCATGAATGCTAAAAAAGTGATCAATTTTGAGCCCTTTTTTTTTTCTTATACAAGCTTGAATCTACATAGAAAAGCAGGTTTGGACTGAAAGACAATATATTTGCCATGAATGCTCAAAATTTGACCAAATTTGAACCCATTTCTTTCTTATATCGAGCTTGAATCAAAATAGACATTCGCACACACATATACAAATAGTTGCCATGAATGTCCGAAAAGACATCAAATTTAAACCCTTTTTTTTTCTTATATCGAGCTTGAATCAAAACAGACAAGCATGTCTGGACTCAATAAAGATTGAATCATGCACACAATGAAGGCTCGGCTTATGGTATATTGCATCATTTTACATAGATCCAATGTTAAACCAAGCTGTTACATTGGCATTTTCTTACACAAAAAAGCCATTAAACTCAAATTAGACAAAAGAGATATTTTCCTAGCACTCGCCACTTCTTGAGTTCTAGCCCATCATAGAGGAAACTGGTTATATTGGCTCAATTACTCTCGGACAAGTCAAATGTACCAGATCCTTGATGGTGGTGTCTAGCTATAAGGAGATTAATTTGAAACGCCATTTTGATTGATGTAGACTTGGACATTAGATTAAAGATTATTTGTATTATCTTACAATCGGAGAGAAATATGACGACATAATTTCTACTCAAGGATTATAAGTGCTTCAACAATGATGGCCCAGTTGAAGGATATCATGGATGTAAAATGTTAGATAAGAGTTCTATGCAGACCCTTACTAACAAAATCTGAACAGCAGCATGGGCTACTTAACAACAGCTACCAGGAATTGCATGGTGAGCGGACGCTAATTGACTTTATTTTCTGTTTTCATTGTTATCGATGCAAAAAAATTTGAAGATAATTAAGACAAAGATCGAAATGTAGGGTAAAAAATATTTTAATAACTCCAATCTAGAGCGTGCAAGAAACCACCTCCCACCACTTCAGGCTCAACCTAGGCAATAATCTAAATACTAATTTTACTGTTTAAAACCTACAGATTTATAAAAAATTGTGCATATGCGATAAAGAATTTTGAGATTTGAGTTTATGTAATACAGTGTGTATTTTCAAAGGCAAGATATTTAGTTATAAATTAATTATTCACCTAATGATGGGAACTTTTAATTACTTATTGTGCAATCATTTTCGGTTATATCAACTATCATAAACCAAACTTCCATAAAATGAAATGCAACCTAAACACCATTCCTTTTTTCAACATAATTAGCGAGAAAATCTAAAAAAGATTGTCTGATCAATTTATCAGAACAAGTTGGCCGGCTTTCTTTCCTAATCAAAACAATGATTCAGAAAAAAAAGTTCAGTGAAGTTAAAAAAAATTAGTCCATAAGAATTTTTAGTTTAATATACAGGAATGGTAAACCATGCGCAAGAAAAAAACTGGCTGGCACAAAAATAAATTATGTATAAATGTGGTTATATCTATGTTTACAACAATCTTATAGAAGTGATTGATAAATTAACCAATTTTATTTTTCAAAGCAGCAACAGCAGTGCAGCACAGCATCACCATCTAGGCACCATGCTAAGTATCCTGAACAGTAAGATTCCAGAATAAAACTATGAAATCAATTACATATTTATGATCAAGGTCCATGTTCTTATATATTACAATGCAAGTGTATAAAAATTTATCCCCAAGAAGAATCGGAGTTGATGATTGCTAAGTTGAGTATGCACAAGAATCAACAGAACTTAAACATGAAAGAAACATTGAGAAAGGGGCACTTACAGATATAACACCCAATTCTTATATATTTACATATCTAATACCCAGACATTACTTTTTACGTTTATACAACCCAGATCCATCAAATGACAACAAAAAATATCACTATTTTAACTTAACCAAAAAAAAAAGTGAAATACACCTTTCATGCATAGATAAGGTGGTATATATGTAAAAATTGAAGTTTAGGTTTTAGATACCTAAACACACAGGATATAAGTAGTATGTATGTAAATCTTCATTGGAAAAAGTAAGATGAGGCATAAAACACAGTAGAGTAAGTTAATATTGCATTTTCATTATCAGTAATTACCCGAATCTTCCAGCTCATTATTCAGGATTGCTGCTGGTCGAACTATGGGCATGCTTGCCTTCCTTGGAGCGCCCATCACTAGTATCTAACTCCTTCACTTTCTCAAGTTGTCTCAAAAGATCTAACCTTTCTCGAGCATATGTGGACGGAATCTACCAACAATCATCCACATGGTTAGCTAGAATAAAAGGAAGCATTTGGGATAAAAGACGACCAGATGATAAATTTCGTATTTTTTTTTCCTTACCAGAGAAGGCACGTATCTCTGAATAGCAGCAAGCATGGCTGCATGGCCCACTGCTGTGACCTATCATTACATGAGAGAAAATGCATTAAATTCTAGTAAAGAAAACAAATGAATTCAATATGGTAACCTATATCCCCTGCATGCCAATTTCAGAATCAAAATAGAGTTAATCCTATGCATCCACAAAAGAAAACTTTATCTGCACTCCAGTCCGGTGGAAAATTGTGCTTAATAAAGAAGCATGCCAGTGTTGTCTCCTAATGAAGTCAAATTATAAACCTGAATGACACCGATCTAGGGGTGTTAGATGGTGTGGGAAGGTTAGAAGATGAGTAAGGAGAATTGTAGAATGAGAAACGGAAAAGGAGAGGACAACAATGGTTGAGAAGCGGCAAAGAACTGTGGTTGGACAGCAAACAACACGCCAAAACAGCAGTTCGGTAGCACCTCAATTAGAGTAGGACGTTGTCAGATGTTTAGAAGATATCACCACCTTAATCCAATCATAAAAGATCTAAGGATACATAACCCCAATAAGTATAAATTAGAAGAAACTACTTCAATTACATAAACCAAAAACCAAAAAGACACTTCTAAAACAACATAATGCAAAGACGAGATTAAACCCTAATTATAAATAAAAATAGATAAACAAGCCGACAAGGCCCTTGCTACAAGCCACTAGGTGGGAATTGCCCGCTACAGTATTCACTGGGTGGGAAATACCATTCCCGCAAATCCCATACCGATCGGGATGCTCTTACCTCCCATGTTACACATGCTTCAGCATCACTCTCCCCTTGTAAGAAGGGTTTCGTCTTCCTCTCTAGAAGCATCCGGATCCTCATAATATGCTGACAAGTCAAAGTAGTTAAAAATAGCAAAGATATTAGTCTCCTAGTAAATCAATCTTTGTATGCCATATCCTTAATTCTCTTGGCGATTCTAGGTGGACCATGAGCAATACAATCGAGCTTTTCAAACAAACTTGTATGAAATATCTCTTTCAACCTGATCCATACTAAGTCACCTTCTTCGAAGGCCATAACCTCCCTGGACTAGTTAGTTTGCTTTTGATACTTAGTGTTAAGCTCGACATTTTCCTTCCTCATGCTCATGTAGAGTCCGAAGGTATTTTGGGATGACTGCAGCTTTTAAAAATGTAACTGTAAAGTTGTTGTGGAGAAAACAACTTCTTAGAATGCTGCAGTGAGAGTTATAAATATCTATTGTAAGATCCAAAAATATTTTTCTTACATTTTTCTTCCTTCCGCGCGATTTCTTTCTTCTGTGCTTTCGATACTTGCCGCCTTACCAAATTTTTTTTCCGGTTCCTTTGTGCTTTCCCGCTCTCCCTCGCCGCTTTCCCAAATCGAATCAAACCTCCACCTCACGGTGCTATAAGAGAGGGCAGAGGCACCGCACTCCCCACCTCGCCTCCTCCTCCAACTCTCCTACCAATCTCCCTCTTCTCCTGATATTCCTCTCTCCCGGTTTTGCCCGAAACCATCACCATCGTGACAGAACCCATGCGATACAATCGTAGTTGGAGCTATTCGAGAAGGCAACGACGAGATCATGGGCTTGTAGAGCGCACCGAAACTTTCATCTGCTCCCACCAGAAACCATCGAGGAAGGTAAACCTCGTCTGTTCCCCTTCTCCAAGTCGCACGCTTCAGCCTCTCTAAATCCTGTGAATCTGTCTTCCTACAAGATTTAACCAATCCGAGACTTATGGCAACCAGAGGAGAAACGAGATTTAAGGGCTCGTAGAATTAGATGATTTATTTATTTTTACTATTTAATTAAATCCTTAAGTGAATTGTAAATCTCCCATCAATTAATTTAGAATTTTAACTTTCCCCTATATCAAAGAAAACAAAATACTATTTTGATTATATTATTTAAAGTTCATTAAATTCATAACTTCCTTCTTTTAAGAAAATAACAATAATAACTTATTATATACACATATATCAAATCTTTGAAGGTCTGTTAGAATACAACTAATTTGATGAATATATAAGTTAATTGCAAACTATTTATATTTTGAATTCTAACTGTGTAGGTTCGCTTATTACACCATTTTTTTTAAAAAAGTATCATTTCATGCTACTCAAGCTAAATAACTACTTTTTATTAGTGGATAAACATAGCCTTCCTCATTAGGGGCGTTAATCCTTATTGTTTATAGTATCTTCATAATTATTTCATTTGAGTGTCAGTCATACCTTGGTTTGTCAATTATAATTATTATGTTAGCATCTTTATATGTTTCTATTATTGCTCATAATGATGTAACTAACTATCTAAATGTAATGATGCAAAATTCCTGCAATTATGATATTTTATTTCCTTGCACTCAACTAGTATGACAACATGTAAATTTCTGTCATAACACATTTGTTTTTGGTTGTGTTTTGTTTTAAGGATTTCTGGCAACCAAGATCCCCTGTATCATGGGTCTACTGTTTTTTTATCTATGCAATGAAATTCATTATTTTTGTGTTAATCATTAACATACAGGATTGTACTATCGAAAATGAGTTTCAACAAGTGCTAAGGACACCAAAAATCGACCGGTTTACCATGATTGGAATCTATCATGTGTTATATTCACCACTCAGAAAGGGGACAATGAAAGAAGAAAATTTTACAGATGTCCAAAGACCTTAACAAATAGAGATTGCAAATTTTTCCAGTGGGTTGATGAACCGAGAAATGCACTATAGGAGCAAACTGACAAAAGGATATATGCAGTTGATGATACAGTGAAAAATGATGTTAAAGAATTGAAGTTCCTTGTGAAGAATTTACTTTTGTTTTATTTGTAAATGTAGCAATGTTTTTATTGTTGTATCATTGCATCAATTTTAATTATGTTTATGTATTCAAGAGAACAAACTATGTTGTATTAGGTTTTTATTTTGAAAGCAAACTTATTTTTTTGGATCATTTGATCTATCACAAGCTCTTGTGATTGTGTTGCTGTTGGAAGGCAAAATTTGATTATTTCTTATGATTCAGTTAATGTTCACATTTATTTGTTCTACGGTGTTATGAGAAAAAATAACTTAATAAATTGTCAATGAATTTATTTCACAGTAAGTATTTTTTAGAGAAGTGTTTTCCAAACAATTTAAACTAAACTGTGTTTATGTACTTAGGGGTATTACCGTCATTATGTCAACAAACAACATTTTTAGAACTGTTTTTTTTTTCAAACAAACCAACTGATTTTGAAACATCAGCTTCTGAACAACAGAATTTTTAAAACCAATTTTTCTACAGTCACAACCGAAATAAATGCACTCGTAGATATTCCCCTGTCTTCATCGGGTTGGATAGGGTATAGGTTATCCTTGTAAGTTATTCAATATATTTTAATTTTGCATATCTTTCACTTGTTCAAAGGACTCCAAAGAGAAGAGCCACTGCTTCTGCTGGTGGAAGAAAAATTTATAGAGCTACTATAAATGGTGCCTATTCGTAGGAATCTTCACACCCCTAATCATCGTCCTACTGATCCCACTCAACCCATCGAGACTGTAAGAGCACAAAATCTCAAAATGAAGACTATCGTGGAGGTGGCAACATAGAATGTCACCCAAGCATTACAAGCAAACTTTGCAGCCCAAATTGCAGAAGCGGTCCAAACTTTCAACAAGCTGTGCAAAAAGCGGTACAAGCCACTCCAACACTGCCACTAGTGGTTGCCATGGAGATGAAACCCAATCAATAAATAGCAATGACCAATGTGAGTACAATGGATCAAGTGATGGAAAAGTTTCTAAAAACACACCCTCCTACTTTTAATGGCATCATGGACCCGATCAAGTTTGATGCATGGCTCTATGATAATGAGAAGAGGCTTCAAGGGACAAAGTGTCTTGAAGACCTTAAGGTGGCTATTACAACATTTCAATTAAGTGAAGGAGCTGATGATTGAAGATAATGTCACCATCAAAACACTTTTGGACCCAATGAGTAAATATCCTGAGCGGATTACGAAATATTGTTCCTGGAACAATATTTCCCTATGGGATGCAATTTGTCAATAAGTGGTATCCTGGCCAAGCTCATGAATGACTCGAGGAAGCTGGGGCACAGGACGAAGGCCGTTCGGGAGTACGAGACACAATTTTCCAGGATAGTCTGTTTCATCCCATCAATTTATTAACATGAGGATCAGAAGATCTATCACCTACTGGTTTGCATAAGAGAGGACATTCAGATCGACAATCAAGTGCATGACATACAAAGAATTGGTGGATCGGGTTATTCATGCGGAGCTGGAGATCAATGCTTACGAGGGAAAGCATGTAGGGAAACGGAAGAATTCAAATACCGAAGCCAAGAAGAGTTCCCAAAAGAAGTAGCATCAAAATCATCAAGTGCAGAAGTCAAAAATAAATCCTCGATGCGTTCATTGCGGGAAATGGCATTTTGGGACTCAGTAATTTGGTTGTTAGCAAATGCTTCAATTGTTATAGTACCGATCACAAAGCTAAGGATTGTCCTCTCAAAGTTCAAGGTTAGCCAAAAGAGAAAAGCACCCAGAAAAATAATTCCAAGTCTCATCACTAGAATAAATGGTATAACTCAGATGGAGGATAATTCAAAATCATCATAAAAAGGGTCAAGCGAAGAATTATTTTCAACCTCAACATCAGCAGCAACAAATGGTAGTGTCTCAACCATATCAGCAATGTCCTACTGCACCACAGTACTAGCAACCTCAATAGCTACCATTGATGTATCAACAACACTCAATGGTGCAGTACCATCCTCAGTGAGCTCAAGCTTTGAAGCAGCCCAGACAAACGATCCACCGCGAGCATTTATTATGATGTAGGAAGAAGCTCGTGAAGCTTCTGAAGTGGTGACATGTATCATCCTTATTTTAAAGCAACCAACAAATATATTATTTGACTATAGGGAAACTCGTTCATTCATATCAAATAAATTTGCATCTAGTGCATTGATTTTCCCATTACAATCACATTTATCAATCACTCCGCCATCTGACTCACCTGTGATCATTACACAATGTATTTGTGATTGTGATATTGTCATCAAGGATATGCATATGTCTGCTACTCTCATAGTATTTCCACTAGTTGAGTTTGATGTAATCTTGGGTATGGACTGACTATCCACATATCATGCAATTATCGATTGTAGTAAGAAACAGACGAATTTCTACATATCTAGCTTAGTTCCCTTTTTGCTTCAAGGATAGTAGAAGAGCTATTTCTTATCGAATTAGACAATTAAGGTTTATAAGTTGATATTCCATGGATGTACAGGCTATCTAGCTTATGTGATAGATTTTGAGATATCAAATGATGTTCCAATTGTTCGGGAATTCGCTGATGTATTTCCCAAAGATTTATATGCCTTAACACTGAATCGTGCGATCGAATTTACTATAGACCTACTTCCGAAGACCACTCCAATTTCTAAAGCCTCATATCAGCTACTGTAGAACTCCAAGAGCTCAAAATCCAGTTGCAAGTATTGCTTCATAAACGATTCATCCAACCCAGTATTGCTTCGAATTTACCCGAAGATTTGTATGCCTTAACACTGAATCGTGAGATCGAATTTACCATAGACCTACTTCCGGGGACCTCTCCAATTCCTAAAGCCTCATATCAACCAATGTAGAACTCTAAGAGCTCAAAATCCAGTTGCAAGTATTGCTTCATAAATGATTCATCCGGCCCAATATTTCACCTTGGGAAGCACCACCTTTGTTCGTGAAGAAGAAAGATGGAAGCATGAGGTTGTGTATCGACTATAGAGAATTGAATAAGCTGACCGTGAAGAACAAGTATTCACTGCCTCGTATAGATGATTTGTTCGAACAACTATAGGATTATTATGTGTTTTCCAAGATTGATCTCCGATCGGGCTACCATCCGTTGAAGATCAAGAATGAAAATGTTTCAAAAACTATCTTTCGATCTCAATATGCGCACTATGAATTTTTAGTGATACCATTTGGTTTGACTGATGCCCATGTTGGCTTTATGGAATTGATTAACAGAGTTTTAAGCGCTAATTAGATCGATTCGTTATTGTTTTCATTGATGATATTTTTGTCTACTCTAAGAATAAAGAAAAACATGCCCAACATCTCAAAGAACCACTGAATACACTTCGACAAAATAAAATTTATGCCAAATTTTTTAAGGGCGAATTTTGGCTTCGAGAAGTGGCATTTTTGGAGCATATTGTTAGTATAGTTGGAATTTCTATGGATCCTGTTAAGATCAAGGTAATAATTGATTGATCAACGCTGAGCACTGTCACCAAGATTTGTGGTTTCCTTGGATTAGCTAGATACTATTGGAGATTTGTTGAATGTTTCTCTTGCATTGTTGCATCTTTGTCAAGGTTGACTCAGGAGGTTGTTAAGTTTGAATAGTCTGATGCTTGTGAGTAAAGTTTCCAGAAACTCAAGTGTGAGACCGTGCGGAGGAAGAGGAAGCGAGAAGAAAAAAGGCTCATGCGAGAGAGCTGAAACTAAGATCTAAAGCGGAGGTCGCACCCCGTGCAGAGGGAAGAAGTTTTCTTGCGTGGAGTAGGGCTTGACCGAGGTAAGCTTTAATAGAGATAAACAAAATTAATAATTGAGGCATTTTTTTCTTATCAGTCATATTATTATGAATAGTTGTAGCTAGTTGCTCTCATGCATTTGATGTACATTTTATATAGTATGTTGAATTAAATGTAATGAATAAATGTACAATATGTTTATGTTAACTGCTTTTATGTGTATGCTAACTATGATAAAGTCGCCCATTAATAGTAATAGTGAGCGCACGTATATGGAAAAGAATATTGATATCTATGTGTCTTAATTGACAATTTTTAGACGGTGTTAATGTAACAGCTGTACAAATATATAATGATATTGATATGTTATTAATATAATAAGATTCTTTGAATAACATCAAATATTTTAACTGATTTATTAAAAGCATGACTAGCATGCATATTGCTTCCTCTTCTCTAATATTATTATAGTCCATAAGTATGAGTATTCACTATTTGTTGTTACTTTAAATTAATATTTCATCTTTAATTAAGTGATTTTAAAGATGAGCGATAGAAGAGAAAACATATATAGAAGTTGCGGGCAACCAATAACGAGATAAACTTAATTTTATTATTGTAATTTAATTTAATTGACGACTCTTTCAACTATTAAATAGTAATAGAATATAAAAAGTTAGTTCACACCATCCGACCATTTGCTCCCGTCTTAGTTAATTTCAAGTCCTAGATCAAGTCATGACAAAACCCATGACACTTTAAGCACTTGTTGGGTTAGTTTAGGTGATCCAATGGGTTTACTCTTAATGCCTGATCCGATGAAGAAACGTAGTTTGAAGGGTGGTGTAGAACTGATACAGTTATGTCGTCTCTCCACACTATAAGAATACAAGTAAATAGCATTTGAATTAGCATCCGAAATTTTCAGACATAATTTTTTGCATCCGAATTCAGCTGAATATCACTGCAATCGGAATTGCATCGAAAATGTCCAACATAAATAATTTGAGTCAGGCCTGAGAGGAAATGTGCGACGTATCACTTTTTACTTAATAGCATTGGAATATTAATAGGTATTTACGACACAAAAATTTCAGCATTGGCAATATCTGGCGCTCATCGAACGCAAGGCTCTTAGCAACCTAGTTCCGCGTCTGTGACCCTCTCATTCACACCCTCTCCTCTCCATTGTCATTAGCGTGTGTGAACTAGGGTCGTAGATGTTCTTGTTATTTTTTCTTGACATTTGGACATGATATTTTGTATAAACACTTTTCATTTATACTTAAAGAATTTTTTGTTAGATAGATAACTTCGTAGATTTTGCGTTATTTTTGATTCAATTTGTTTTCATTATTGACATATTTTTGTTAAATCTGTTGTGTGTTGATGTGAAATGCAGGTCTACAAAATGTGATTGTTCTATATATATATACTAATTTTCTACAAGTTTAAGTCGGATTTGCATCCGAGTTTTCGATTCAAATTAACGTTGACATATTTTGATGCTAATTCTAATGTTATTCGGTCACTGTTTAATTCTTCTATAAACACGTCTACGGCATAATAGTCCGACACATACATCGGCACAATTTTCCGTAGTTAAATAATACGTCTGAAAGCATTTCATCACAAACTAACAAAGGATAATTTCAGAAGCAAACTTCACCGCAAATTTTAGCATCAAAAGCTTTCCGATGCTAAATGCCTTTGTGACCCAGTTTTTTGCGTCAGACATGTAGACGTAAATCCACAGGGGTTTGCACAAGATTTTGGCACTATTACCAGCGGAATTTGCTAATGCTGATTTGCAAAATTCTTGTAGTGCCATCTTCATGGCTAAGGTTTGGACATCATGTAATGTCCAATAAGGTTGCAAATGTACCATATTATCAATGGACAATCTTAATACCCTTAGATATTGAGTTACGGTGTTCTTCTCGAACTCCACTAACCTAAACTTCTATTGAGAAATCTTGTTGCTTCAAGTGTTGAAGTCCCAAAAAATATAACTTCTCTTTAATGAACTGATAGATACTTGCATTGAATCTCTCGTTTTATCTCTGACCAGATAGTGATTTTATCTTTCCCCTCTCGCTTTCAAAGACGCTTCAGGTTCTCCCACCACAGAGTTGGACTCTTTCTAACTTAATGTCGATTAGCTTTACCCTTTTGTCCGGTGAAATATTATTGTACTTAAAGATTCATTCTAGTACTTGGAATCACTCAATGAACACTTGTGGATCTATGCGACCGTCAAAGTCTAGCAAGTAAATCTTCACACCAAAATTTTGGTTTCTAATTTGATATTCCATTCAAAATCATCGAGGTATTAGTTCTTCATCACTGTAAACTGCCTAATGAAAGGGATTCACTTTTCACTCACAATCTAGCGAGTCACTATCGTTGCTATAGGTGATCTCAATGGATTGTCTCCTCTCAAAGGTTGTAGACTTCTGTTGCAGTTGAATGAGTTCTCATTGCATATCTTTCATGGTAAGTTCCTGGACAACACACTGAGAGTTTCACCATGGCAAAATGGTGTCCTTTTCTTCCAATCAGGTTTTCGACAAATGTGGGATTGGATATGAAAGTTGCTTGTGGTCTTATAATTTGGTGGTAGTTGTTGGGATAGAATTTGGTGAATTTTAAAAAAATTGAGTTGGAGTTAGGAATTGCGGCAGGAAAGGAAAGGGTATTATAGAGATAATTAATTTTTTTTATTTATTAATTTTTAATTTGGTTTTGGGAGAGAAAATATTTTTAAATTTTAAGGTTTGTTGAGCTCTGATATCAGATGATACTATTCTATGACTCCTAGATGGTATTTAAAAAATGGGGATTTAATGGGGAAGTTATTGTAGAATAGTGGAGGTGTAAAAATCCATTTTGAGAAATCGGGTAAAATTTGGGCTACTTCGGCCCATTTGGGGAGGCAGTAAGCCATCGGTGTGGCCCGCTGCTGCTAGTTTTCACTGTTTGGAGCGGCGGTAGAGCAGTGGCGCGATGCGTTTATCATAAAACACGGGTTGCAAGTTCAACCACGCGGCCTGCGTTTCTCATTCTGTTTTTTACGGTGGTGCCCTCCTTTTCTTCGCGATTCTTCCACCCTAACCCTAGTGCCGAACTCCTCTACGAAGCTGCAATCTCTTCTCCCTCTTCCTCCACTTCTCTCGTGTTCCTCACGTTACCTGGTTCCTCTTCCTCCTCTTCTCATGCGTTTCTCATGCTACCTGGTTCCTCTTCCTCCTCTGTTCCCCAGTGGTAAACACATTTTAGCAACAAAAATTTCAGGAAACGTTCATTGAATGCAAGTATCCATACGAATTGTTGTTCTTTAGATTTTTGACGTTAGATATGTAAATACCATTCGGTGGTATGGATGTGAATGTTTGATGTTTGAGTGAGTTCATGGTAGCTCGGTTTTTTGTTTGGTAAATTATATGAAAAAAAAAAAATTTTTTAAGATGTGGCATGGGATGTAATCAGCAATCTAATGTTGGATATGTTTGAATGAGTTATTGGTGGTTGTTGCTTGGGCATTAACGTGAATACACATCATTTGGGCTGCATGATCTAAAAAAAAAGAAAAAAAATTTACTGTGCGGCTTGGGCATTGATGTTAAATTTGTTCTTTAGGGTTCTTGGTAGCTATGGCTTAAGCATTGATGATAGATTTGTTCTTTGGAGTTTTTGGTGGCTGTGGCTTGGGCATTGATGTGAATACATATCAATTGAATGGTTTTCATGAGGATTTTACAAAAAAAAAAAAGTTCTTGGTGGCTATGGCTTGGACCAGAAAGTTCTGGCTGTGGATTGGGTTGGTGGCTGTGGCTTGGGGTGATGCCCGTTCCTTAGAGTGATGATTTTGGGCTATGTCTTGGAGTGATAGTTTAAAGTTGTGCCTTGGGACGACGACTGTGGCTTGGGGTGGTGTTTTTGGGTTGTGCATTGAGGTGATGGTTGTGGCCTTGGGCGATGCATGTGGCTTGGGGGTGATGATTTTGGGTTATGCCTTGAGGTGGTGGCTATGGCCTGATGTGGTGGTTGTGGCCTGATGTGGTGGTTGCGGCCTGGGGGTAGGGGTTGTGCCTTGGGATTGTGGATGTGTCTTGGGGTGGTTGTGAGTTGGAGATGATTTAGGGCTGTGGCTATTGTGAAGTCTTGAGTTGGTGGTTATAGCTTGTTTGTTATTATTCATGCTGATTTATTTTGTCGAGCCTGGTATAGTGCATTTTCTCATGTGTAGTTTTTTTCACAGGTCTTAGCAATGCTCCACATGTTGTGGTTGTGGCTTGTGGTGAAGTTTTTACGTGGCAACTTTTTTTTTATGTTTGAATTTTTTATTGTAGTAATACAATAGCTAATAAGACCAAAGATACTAGTACGCCCGCATTGTGGGACAAAGAAATGAAATAATATTTTGTGACATTTCCCTTAAGAAGATTATATGAGAAATACGCCTACTACATATTTCATCAAGGAAGGATGTCAAAATATTATCAAAAAATTTAAGAAAAGTACAGGCAGAGAGTATGACCGGATGCAATTGAAGAACGAGTGGAATCAACTCAAGAAGGATTGAAATTTTTGGAAGGAATTGAAACGATGATCAACGATCTTGGAGTGGGATCCAGTGAAATGAACCATTGATGCTCCCGATAAATGGTGGACAGAAAGACTAGTGGTAAGCATTTTTGACATGTTCCTTAAATTTGTCAATTTCAATTTTTTAATTGAATTGTCATTTATAAATTTGTAGGTGGTATCCGCTGCAAGAGATTTAAAATTTGTGGAGTTGAGCCTGAGTTAAAGAAGCTGGATAAAATGTTCGGGAGTGTTGTTGATATGAGCAATTATGCATGCGCCGCCAGTAGGGCTGTCAAAATAGCTCGTTGTTCTCGAACAGTTCGTGTTCGGTTCGCCAAGAAGTTCGTGTTCGATTCGTTCGATAAACAAACAAGACGAACACGAACAATTTTTTTCGTTCGGTTTGTTAAACGAATCAAACACGAGCAATGATGTGTTCGTTTGTGTTCAGTTCGTTATTGTTCGAAATATAAAATAATTTAAATAATTATATATAAAAAATATATGATATTTTAAAAATAATTATATATTATAAAAATTTATCGTATTTTAAATAATTAAAACTTCATAAATTATAATATATGATAAATTATTATTAATAATAATATTATAATATTAATTATATTAATATAAATATTATAATATTATAATTAATATCTTATCTTATATATTAAAATAAAATCACTAAACAAACACTAAATGCTTTATTCGGTTTGCTTCATTTTGAGGAAGTATGGATTACCGATGTGTACGAAATACCTGATCAATTTGCTTCATTTTGAGGAAGTATGCTATCAAAGCTAGGGTTGTCAAAAAAGCTAGTTGTTCGCGAACAGTTAGTGTTTGGTTCGTTTCGTTCGCTGAGTAAAACGAGACGAACACAAACAATTTTTTTTCGTTCGGTTTGTTAAACGAACCAAACACGAACAGTGATGTGTTCGAACATTTCGAACACGAACACTAGCTCTGTTCGTTTACACCCTTAGCCGCCTGTGAGACAAGGTTTGGTGGTACCCCCCAGAACTTGGGAGCCCAGCGATCAGGTGATTCAAGTGAAGTACTCAGCCCATAGCAGCATGAACTTGGGTCCACATCTCGTTCTAAGCATCCGAAGGTTAAGAATAAAAAGAAAGTTGGGGCTGCTTTTCTTAGAAGCCAGATATCATAGCTGGTGTCTTCTTGCAGTGCTGAACCCTACAAACCTCATGCAAGTTCTATCGAGCAGGCCCTGGAAATTCTGAATGGATCTAGTGAAATTTTTAGGATGAACCGCTGTACCTGTTTGAGATAAAGTTGTTTGAGGATCCGACCCATAGAGATTTATTTATGAAGATGCACGATGCCCGCATGGTGGCATATCTAGGACGTTTTTATGATCGCATGAACATTTGAGAGATTGTTTTAATTTACAATCGTTTTGGACATTTATATTTGTCTATTTCTTTAATTATGATTTGGATATTTAAACTGCTTGAAACTTTGCTTATTCAGTGATCTTATTTTTTGTGTTTTTTTATGTTATTTGTAACATTATGTGGTTGTAGCTAATTCATTAATGCTTCTGTATTATACTGCATGATACTGATCTACATTGAAAGAACTAAAAGAAGGTGCAGGAGAATTGCAGTTGTCGTATGCTTGATCTATAAGTATTACAACTCATACATTAATCGGTCTCTAAGAATGACATCTTCATATATTGGGGACAAATGGGTTGGGGAATTTATTGCGGGCCACCCAATGAGATTTACCAATATATTCTGCATGAGCCAGGCAGTATTCATTAATCTATTGGAGGAACTGCATCGATCTCACGGACTTCATGACTCTACCAAGACGACTACGTGAAAGGTGTTGGCGATAACCTTCTACATACTGTCCCATAATGAATCAATGTGATAGGCAATGAAGCGATTTCAACACTACTCCAAAACAATTTGCAGGTGCTTCTCAGAGGGGTTAAAGGCACTTGTGAGCTGCTCTTCACGTCATCATACTGATTGTACGTTCGAACGGACCCTAGTAATCGCTAGAAGTCATTACATTCAATTTCGAAAAAAGCAACGTTATTACGAACTCAAAGTTCTTTTACAAGGATTGGATTAGAACAATAGCTGGAACACACGTTGACTTACGTGATCCAAATAATGAAAAGATTACATTCATCGCCCGTTGTGGAAGCCTGACGCAGAATATCATGGTCGTTTGCGACTTTAACATGTGCTTCAATTTTATTATGAATGGTTGGGACGACAATGCATATGACTATAGAGTTTTCAAAGCTGCGACCCGGAATGTCACTTCCAACTTCTCACATCCTCCTGCAGGTACGCTTGAGACTCAAATAATATTGTATTTAACTTTTACCTAAATCATATCAAGTAAATACTACTTGGTCGATGTTGGATATCTGTTGCAGCGAGGGTATCTCAAGCACTATCTTGATACGAGATCACATACCAAACTTTGAGAGAGCAATCAATGTAACACGAGACAGAAAATAAATGTTTAATAAAATGCATTCCTCGTTACGCGGTGTCATTGAGAGAACTTTCGGCATTTGGAAGAAGAAATGAGTTATACTGCGCGATATGTCCTCTTATGTGTTTCTTAAACAGGTTCAGATTGTGATTGTCACGATGACGCTCCACAATTACATTTGACGTCATCCTTACTGCAACTACATCGACTTCCATTGTGACAAAGATTATGAGCAGTACCTACCGAAGCATTTGAGTACCATCTTGAGCATTCTTTGCCACAACATGAGATTGATGCTCCAACCACCTATACTGCAGACAGGGAAGGTGCAAGTGAGATGACAAAGTTGAAGGAACAAATTATTGAACTGATTGTAGGAGGATAATTGAACTATTTATTATTCTATTATTTGTATTTTATTCAATACTATTTGTATTTTACTTAATTTCTATTTATTTTTATTTCCTTGCACATTTGATAATAATTATTTGAAATTTTTGCATTTTATTTGTTTTTATTTTGAGGGGTTTGAAGGGTTGATGATGAAACCTTTAACCTTATGATACTTCGGATGGCTTGTTGGTTGTTGTTGGTAGGTGTCATATGTGAAATCCTAATTAAGGCAACCAAGTTCCTCTCTTCTTTTCGTTGTGATACGGTTTTTCAAGTTCTTCTCGAAGGTCTTTTTTGGTTATATGCATATGTGATTGACAAGAGTTTGTACTACGTTGGTTAAAAGCAACCAGAACCTTTTTTCTACGAGGTGTGTTGTTTTCTTATAGTGCAAAATTCATAGTGACAGATTGGTTGGGTGGTGTACTGAGTTTTCTGAGACATCTCGCCTGCATAAAACTGTAATTGCTTACTTCATTTATCAATTTCTACTTGATTATTTTATACAGTTTCCTTTTATTTCCATTCCCAGTATATTTGGGATTGATTGTATTAATTTTTTACGCTATTCGTATGTTTTTTCCATTTGCATTTCATTCTTTTCCTTTTGAATGGTTTGAGAGTTCCATGATGTGACTTGTGATATTATGAGTTCATTTGGATGCCCTGTTAATCGTTGTTGGTTGGTGTCACACTTCAAATCCTAATGAATACAACTAAGTTCCTATCTTATTTTCAGCGATGTGATTTTTGAGGATCTTCTGGATAACTTTTTCTTGTGATATGCATATGTGACACATGAGTTAAGTTTTACGTGGGTTAAAAACAACCAATAACCTTTTTTTACAAGATCTGCTGTCTTTTTGTAATAACTCGTTGGTTGGTATACTGAGTTCTCTGAGACCTACAACTACTTACAATTATAATTTATTACTTCAGCTAGCAATTTCAACTTGTGTTATGATTAATGGATTGTTTTTTGAAGCATTCAGGAAAGATGAGCTCCAGGATTTCAAGGACCTCCCGACGATTGCTCTGCTACTACGACCCTCAGACTTCCCTGCTTCCGTCACGTCAGGCGCATAGCCATGGGAGAAAATTCTACAGGTGCCCGCGCTGGACAAACGGTCTGGAGAAGTGTGAATTCTTCCGGTGGGCAAACAGTCCTGTAGATTCCACTGCCGACAGTGATCGAGACTGTATAGCATCTCTGGAAGACGGTGTAGCTCGTGATGTCCGTCGTCCGCATTATAAAGTCAATATTATCATATTAATAATTATAATTTTGATAATTTTTTTTTTCTGTAGCATACTTGATACTCACTGTTATGTAAGGTGTTTATCTGAATTATTGTACCGTTCTGAAGTGAATTTTTATTTCTGAAGTATTAAATATATGACTATAACAGTTATGTTACAAACAGACCTTAATAAATAACATAAAATTCTACGTGTCAAATCGAGCAAGTTGATATATAATATGATATATAAATTATGAATGAATTGAAAGACATAAAAAATGAAAGTTATAATTTAATTAAACCTCATTTTATCCTTAATTAACCCCTAATCCCGGTCATTGTACTCACCGACGTACCCTGCGATATAAGTGTCGAATTAGGCTTCAGAATCTTCAAACTCCTCTTTCCTACTCTCGGTTTTGCTCGCACACCCTCCTTCCCTGTCCCAGTTTCTCCCTCACGCGGGCTGCAGCAGCTCGGCAGTGAAGGATTCTGGGATCCTTCACTATGGTAAGGGGCGAGCGGCACAGTGAAGTCGCAGAGCACCACGCCTCTTCCCCATCTCCCATTTCCTTCACCTCCCGTAGCAATTTCTCATTCTGCAACTTCTGCGCGATTCTGCAATGTGACTTGCAGCAGGCCGCACACACAACCGAGTGTCGCAGACACGATACTGAACTCCAGGGATAATTGGTAAATGTGAAATTGATTTTAGCGTTATTTGAGACTTTCATTTTCTTCTGCTTGCTTTCGATTTGATATTTTTTCCTTGCTTTTGTGCAATGTTCATTTCTGGTAGCCGTTGAAAGCTCTGAAATTGTGTTGAAAGTGTTATAAGAGGCTTGTGAGTTTCCGTAAAGGGATTTCGACATGCATTTAAGAGGGTTAAGAGAGATTAAGCAAAGTTAAGAAGAGAGAAGATGATTGCGCAGCTTTGAAGAAGGGCTTGTTGCCAAGAAGGTTAAGGTATGTTTTAGCAAATCAACTATATTTTGAGTTAAATCACTTTATGAACTCCGATATTCAAAATTCGATATATATGATCTGCAAAATAGAGATTATAGGATAGAAAAGCATGACAAGCACGATGAAAAATGATATGTATGATATGAGAGTTATATATAATAAGTAATTGCATAGGATTAGATATGCATGTTAGTAGATGCATAAAAATATCTCAGAATAATGTATGTTATAAAGAATGAAAATGATTGTATGTGCATGTTCAGAGGAGGATTTCACACCTAATCGTATAGGCAAGGGAGGCCAGTGTACCAGTATGTGTAGAGTTTTTCTATCACCCCAGACAATTGTGATGACTAGATCAAGAATCGTTATGCCGACAGGATAATATCAATCAGCAGCGAGTAGATCGGAGCTTACATTCCCAGACAATTATGATGTTTACATTACTAATCATTGTGCCGACAAAAAAATATGAGTCAAGGACAGTCAAAGAAATCTCCATCCTAGATAATTGTGATGTGTAGATCACTAACAGTCATGTCGAAGGGAGCCGAAAGGACAATATCTGTCAAGGGTGTGTAAGGTTTTATTGACGGTGATCCTCATAGAGATGAAAATGTATGCAAAGAGTATAAAGTAAAAGTAAAGTTAAGATAAATGCATATAAAAAATTAGTGCATATTCATTTAAAAAAGATAATTGATAAATGCATTAGCATACATCAGATTGCTAATAAAAATATGAAAAATCATCATATTGTAAGATTTCTTATAGAATCGCATGCATATTAATTTCTTTTTCTTGGATTACTGTAGTCTAAAGTGCGATTACCCATGCGTTATTTTTAGATAACTCATGTTGCTTTAATAACATTTTTACATTATAAATATTTTAACAAAATGAATATAAGAATAACAAGTGTGTATAAAAAGGCAAGAACAATGAATGAAGGTATAAATTTCTACTTGTTAATTTATAATATTTTTCTTTAGTGACTTTTCAAACATTATTTAAATATTAAATTTTTATTGTTAGAATTATAATTATAATTAGAATAGCAGTGAATTTATTTCCACCGTTCGATCGTCCATTCCAGTTTTTGTTAATTTCAAGCCCTGAGTCGGGTCGTGATAAAAGTGGTATTAGAGCAGAAGTTTGGATCACAACAAGAGGTTTAGATTAAATAATCTGACATTTAATAAAAAAGCCAATAAGATAATTAGATTAAGTTATAAATTATATAAATTAAAAATTCTAATTGATTCTAATTAAATTATATGGTTGTTTATTTTCAGAATTATAGATGATCTAGAGGAAGATGTTAGAGACGAGAATGTAGAATCTGTTGCACCCCAGAATGTCATAGTCAACGTTGGTGCATTCTCTGATATGATGAATGTCATGACTCAGTTGATTAAGAATTCTCAATTTCAAGCGAGTACCAGTGTAGGAGCACCAATGGATAAATACTTGAAACCTTTTCAAGATATGAGACCGCATTTATTTTGCAGAGCACATGGGCCACTAGAAGCCGAAAATTGGCTTTTGAGAGTGAAGAAGATTTTAAATGGGTTGTCATGTCCACCGGAGAGAAGAGTAACCCTTTCCACTTTTGTTTTTAAGGGAGAAGCTGAGAGATGGTGGCAAAGACAAATGCATGAGAAATATTGAGGTAGAACCAGCCACTTGGTGCAGTGGGACAAGTTTGTGAAAACATTCAGAGATCGGTTTGTATCACTGTCAACAAGAAGACAAATACAAGATAAATTCATTAGGTTAGTGCAAGGAGATCGATCAGTTATGCAATACAAAGCGAGATTTATATGTCATCGAGATATGCACCCCAACTGATTCTTAATGCAGAAGAAAAATGCCACATATTTCTTTCTGAATTGAATGATTCGATCAAGCAGTAGTGCGGCTTGAGATTGAAGACTATTCAGTACTAGCCAAGTTCGACGGTGGAGATTGATTTCAACAGACTCAAAAGCCTAGAGAAATGCATAAGAGGAAGAGTTTGGAAGAAGTGACACCAACAGTTCATTCAGAAGAATGAGAGTCCATTGGGAATAAGATAAAGCCCAACACAAGTGGCATTATTAGTCAGGCTAGCTATAACACCATAGAGCCCAATGTTAAGTGTAGGAAGCATCATCATGGAAAATGTTTACATAATTTGAATGTGTTAATTACATGGAAAGCCTAGACATCATAGGAGAAATTACGCTAATGTTGTTCAGAGATTTACATCAGATGCTCACCCACGAATAAATCCAGTTCAAAGGAATTTTCAGAAAAGACCAACATCTAGAAGTGATCAGCAGACGACTGCAGAAGCTGATACTGTGGCTTGTAAGGAGTAAAACATTCGTCCAAGAGTTTATTCCTTAATTTATCAGGAGTTGGATGAGCATGTTACCATTGATGTTAATGCATAGAGATTGATATCTTTCAGTTATCATTTGACAAGAAATAACTTTTTATAATCACTTTTTGTTTTACCTTCATAATGTATATATTTATAGTTGATGTGGAGTTCATTAATTTCGAAGGCCAAATTTTATAAGGAGAGATTCTAATAATCCATTTTGAGAAATCAGGACAAATTTTGAGCAACTTAATATGTACCTCAATTTTTGCACCCCTCAAATTTCAACTTAATCAATTTTATAAAATTCTACGTTTCAAATCGAGCAATTTGATATATAATCCTATATATAAATTAAATAAATTGAAATATATAAAAATTGGAAGTAATTAAAGCTCATTTAACTCTTAATTAACCCTCCTAATCCTGAACATTGTACCCACCGACTTACCTTGCGATATAAGCGTCGAATAGGGCTTCAAAATCTTCAAACTCCTCTTTCCTCCTCTCAGTTTTGCCAGCACACCTGCTTCCCCGTCCCAGTTTCTCCGTCACGCGACTGTAGCGGCTCGACAATGAAGGATCCCGCGATCCTTCACTGTAGTAAGGGGCATGCGGCACACAGTAAAGCCGCAGAGCACCGCGCCTCTTCCCCATCTCCCATTTCCTTCACCTCCTGCAGCAATTCCACTTCTCACAACTTCTGTATGATTCTGCATTGTAGCGTAATTGAAACCTGCATAGGCCTCGCACATGACCGAGTGTCGCAGATCTTGATTTTGAGCTCCAGGGAAAAAATGGTAAGTGTGAAATTGATTTTAGCATTATTTGATACTTTTATTTTCTTCCTCTTGCTTTCGATTTGATATTTGCCTGGATTTTCGTGCATTGTTTATTTCCAATAGCCGTCGGAAGCTCTGAAATTGTGTTGTAAGTGTTGTATGTAATTTGTGAGTTTTTGTAAAGGGATTCCAGCACGAATTCAAGAGGGTTAAGAGGGACTAATCAAAGTTAAGAAGACAAGAGAAGAAGATTAAGCAGCTTTGAAGGACTTGTTGCCGAGAAGGTTGTGTAAGGTATGTCTTAGCAAATCAACTATATTTTGAGTTTAATCACTTTATGAGAAATAACAAAATTCCCAAGTCATTTAAGACCTCATGCTCTTTACCTGTGGCGGCATGTTCAAAGCAAGAATATAGAAAAACGAAGTAGGACGGCTCCGTAAATTTCAGGTAAAATAGTCTCGTGTTAATATAAGAAAAATAATTTAATTTATGGAAATCAATTGAATCTTAAAATTTAATATAATGTGTTATATGTTTTAAGACTAATATAAAAATTACCACAACCTCCAACTAGCTATTAAAGATTAAGATTTTAGAGTGACAATCGAGTTGATTGATTAGATTTTTAAATTTCAGTAATCTTCTTTATTTCAATGAGTTATCTTTAAACATCTATGTTTAGCTTCATAGATGTTCTACTTTAGTTAGATTATTCATATTGTTAGTCAGAATAGATATGCACGAAAGTTATGTATGAGATGCATAATATGTATGATATACTTAATCTGTAAGATACGCATTATAGGATAAATATGTATGATAAGCACGATGGAAAGTGATATGAGTAAGAGATATGCATAATATAAGTTATGTATGATGAATAGTTGCATAACAGAGTAAATATGCATATTAATAGAAACATAAATATATCTCAGAATAATATATGTAATGAAAAATGAAATATCTTATATAAGAATACTTGTATATGCATGTTCAGAGGAAGATTTCACCCTCTAATCTTACAGGCAGGGGACGCCAATGTAACGGCACACGTAAGATTTTTTACCCCTGACAATTGTGATAGTTAGATCACTAATCGTTGTGTTGATGGGATAATATCAGTCAGAGGCGAGTAGACCAGAGCTTACATCTCCAAACAATTATGATGTTTACATTACTAACAGTTGTGTCGACGGGATAATATCAGTTAAATGCAGATAATGACCTTTCCAACCTAGAAAATTGCGATTTGTAGATCGTTAACCGTTGTGATGACGAGAGCTGACAAGGCAATATCGGTCAAGGTTGTGTAACATTCTATTGATGGTAATCATCATAGAGACAAAAATATATGCAAAGTGTAAAGTAAAAATAAGTTAGGAAATGCATATAAAAGATTAATGTACGTTCATTTAGAAAAAATTATTGATACATGCATTAGCATATATCAGATTGCTTTTAAAAATATGAAAGATCGTCATAATTTAAGATTTCTTATAGACTCGCATGCATATTAATTTCATTTTCTTGGATTAATCTATTTTAAAAGTGTGATTACTTCTGAGTTATTTTTAAATAACGCATTATGTTACTTTAATATTATTTTTATGTTTTAAATATTTGAACAAGATGAATAGAAGAAAAACAAATGTGTATAGAATGTAAGAACAACAAACAACAAGGTGCATATTTCTACTTGCTAATTATAATTGTTTTCTTTAGTGGCTCTTTCATGTTTTATTTGAATATTAAATTGTTAGTGTTAGAATTAGAATAAGAAAAACTGTGAATTAATTTCCACCGTCCGACTGTCTATTCCCATCATAGTTAACTTTAAGCCTCGACCTGGGTCATGACAGAGGAAATGAAATTGGGAAGTTTGACGACATTTAAACAAAGATAGGTGTCGAATGGCAGCTGTCCCAGCAAAAAATAACAAAGAAAACTCTAAATTAGCGACGTTCCGATGGCGATGAGGTTCTACCATCTGTTTCAGAGTAACATACAGACACACCACTTGCAAAAGGGAATGATTCATTGCTTCGAAGAGCATAAAACAAAAAAAACACATCTCCAAAAACAATAACAATGCCAAAATTCCTCTAAACCAGCAAAATAACAGCATATAAATAATTCTTACATAGAAAAAATCTAAATAGAAATAGATCAATAAGAAAGAAATCCTAATTAAGCTTCAAATAATAAAATAAAATAAAACAAAACAAGAAACATCTGTTGGCCCAACAACATAATCTCGAGCGGAAAGTCTCGCTTCGGGTCTATCGAGACAAAACCCTGTCTTCGTTCCCACGTACGCAAGAAATTCATATGGATGATTTGTGATTCGAACTCACAGTCACAGGAAAATGCGGAATCTCGCATCCAGTCCAGCCCTAAGTGCAACCCCGCATTCCGGAAACGTGCCCTGCATCACGTTTACAAGTGCTTGATGATTTGGTGGCACACCAGTGATGATAGCCAAAGAAAGGTCATATTTCGTAGCATCAAGTTAGATATTTGGTATCAAGTAAAAGTATTTGGTCGACAATATTTCAATTTCGATTGAGTTTAACTTGACTTTTATAATACTTGGTTATGATTTGTAAGAAGGTGGAGTTTGAATTCATCCACCTAAAGTGTACAAGGCAAAAAACATCAAATAACTATAGCGGACTTTCCTTTTTGGGTTTTGGTAGTAAAGAATTTTTGTGTTGCTTAGTATTCATGTGTTACTTCCTTTGGCGATGGAAAATGTGATCGGTCAATTGGCGCTCTTGGTATTTATCCTTGGTTGGTTTTATTTTAACATAAAGTGGTGATGTGCGATGTATGACACTCTTCAAGAATCACACATGGCTGGAGAGGATCCCATATTACACAAGCTTAAACTTATTGGTATGTACAGATGATTTGAAAATTTTAAAATTAAATATTGTTTTTTGGTTGAAATGGAGGTTTAAAAATAAATTAGGAATATTTCAATTTCTAATGAAATTAACTCAAACTTCAATTGGGGTGATCTTATGCTAATCTCATACATTGGCCACTGTTATGAGCCTATAGATAGTTGATCTGAAGCAGATAATTGATAACATTTAGCTTCAATATAATCTCTTTCTAACTTCAATCTTAAAGTATGTGTACTTATTTGGAGTGCAGCACAACTATAACCATCTCATTTCGAGGAATGTTATTTTCATGCATCCGTGTGAGGCCTGATTTTTTTACCCGAGTTCTATTCCATGCTCTATTTCATCCTCGGAACTTCGTATTAGTACTTGTGAGTTCGATCAACAATTGCAACATTGAAAAAAGAATTTGTAAGAATAATTTTGACTGGTTCCTTGATTTTATTTGTTTCTACTTTCTTGCTGAAATTCTTAATTATTTTGACCATTTATTATATATTCAATCAAAACTCTAGTATTGTTTGGTTTCATTTAATTATTACATATGAAATTGAGTAGTTGAATTAATTCATAACAAGTTATTTGTGAATGCCTTTTTTTTTCCATGGAGGCGCATTATGCATCATATTAGTTGCATGAGAAAATTTTATGCTATAGATGAAAAATCAAACATTAAAATCATAGCAATAGTAGAGCCTTCAAATTATCCACCAAAAAATTCGAGAAGCTATGAAAGACTCACAGGAAGAAGCATAAGAAAACCAATAGGGACAACCGATGCCAAGTCAGTCAGAGTCCTTCGGAGAGCCTTCTTCTCTTTCTCTGTGAGATCATCTCCTGTTATTGTTCTTTTCAGTAAAACCATAGCAGCTACTACATCAATGGCTAACAACTGAGTTCCCTGCCACACATCCTGAATACAAGAAATTAATAAATTACCTATAATTTGATATATTAACTGAGTGTATAAATAATTTAAAAAGAAATCCCTGCAATTACAGACTGTTAAAATATGAAATGGAAAGTAATAAAAGCGAAATAATTTCTTGAATATTATAGCTGAAAAAAAGATAAAAAAATTATATGATATGGTTGAAAAGAAGTCATGGACTTTTGCTGATTTTGATATTAGTAATTTAATAGTTATCCAGGTGGGCCCTTTGCAGAAATTCTGACACGGAAGTGTCCCCGCTCCTAACATGGGAGGGTCCAATAATCGCGCCTCTTGCCGTCCAGGGCCTTCAGGACCAAGCAAACCAGGGCCAACCGGTCCAGCTGATTACTTAGGTTTGTGGCCTGGGCGCTACCCCTTAGTTACCCCAAATTTATAAGTATGTTGCTTTCATGTTTGAGGTCGTTTTTCCTGCGCGTTTTCTATCCGTTGGAGTACAAGTTTCCCTTCTACACATGTATTCGACGACGGATTGTGCTCCGACTGTATCTTATCCGAGGATGATTATCTTCAACCTCCCCACATCCTCCGCAATCTTCCCTTTGTCATCACCGTAACCTTCCCTACTGCAGCCTCCCAGAAACAGCCCTCTTGGCTGTTCTCCCTACAGTTTCCCCACTTCCCAGAAGTCAGCCGCCTGCCACTCTGGTTGCCTCCCTGCTCTACCATCCCAGCACATTCCTCCACCTTCTCTTAGCCTTCTGCCTTGTTGTCGTAGCCTCATAAGCCACTCACCTTGCTGTCCACTGCTGTTCTAGCCACCTGAAACTGCATCCTTGTTGCCTAGCTGTTGTTCCAGCACTTCCCCTGCGCTGCCACTGCTATTCTAGCCACGCAAAACTATTCCCCTTGCTGCCTCGCTGCTGTCTCAGCCGTCGGAACCACCTCTCAGCAATTTAGTTGTTGTTCCCGCCGTCCAGAACCATCCCTAGCCGTTGTTTCTTTGTTATCCAGTCCGCCAATCCCCTTGCTACCGCCTTTACAAGCCCCCTAATGGCTACCACTACCACCTAAGATCCACCATAAATGAGTTTGTTTGTGTTTGTTATTGTATTTTCCTTTCAAGTGTGTTTGGTTGTAACCGTCTATTCACTTCATTAATAATATTTACTTTTTCTTATTGTGGTTCAGGTTAACTCCGGTATCATTTGATATCAGAGTTACTCTAACCGTAGACCTATTATAAGGTTTCTAGCATCCAACACTACTCAACCCTACCTCCACGCAAAATTTTTCTTTCCCACCCTACATCACCCCTACACACCCCTGTCCACCTACTCACCCCCAAAACCCTAATCATGCTGCAACAGAGGCAATTGCTAGAACATGATCAAGAGTTTACGATGGAAGAGTTACAGCGACAACTCTACCGAGTGCTATAACTAAGGATGTCAGAAAAGCTCGTTGTTCCGAGCAGTTCGTGTTCGGTTCGTCAAAGAGTTCGTGTTCTATTCGTTCGAAAAGTGAACGAAACGAACACGAACAATTTCTTTTTTCGTTCAGTTAGTTAAACGAACCAAACACGAACAGTGATGCGTTCGTTCGTGTTCGAATCGTTATTGTTATAAATATAAAATAATTTAAAATAATTATATTTAAAAAATTTATGATATTTTAAAAAAATAAATTTTATAAATTATAATATATAATAAATTAATAATAATAATATATTAATATTCTATTTTAGCAATATATTAATATAGATATTATATATTTATATAATATAAGTTACATAATTAATATAATATATTATTTATATATATATTAATATTAGGGCTATCAAACTGGCTCATCGTTCGCGAACAGCTCGTGTTCGACTCATTCGTTAAGAAACGAACACGAACAGTGACTTCACGAACAAGTTCGAACACGAGTTTATTTCAAATAAACTAAATTTCAAACGAACTGAACACGAACAAAAGCTCTGTTCGTTCGTGTTCGGTTCGTTTACACCCCTAGCTACAACGACACGATGACATAGAGAAAAAAACCCCTGGAGAGGTTATTGACGAGTGTAATAGCAAGATCCAAAGAGGAGAGGAACACTCAACTCCCCTCCATAGGTAAGATTCTAGTGGAGAAGAAAACATATCATGGCGTTTTAGGATACAGTACCAAAGGAGTCCGAGAGATGAAATGCATGTTAGAGAATATAGAGATAAAGTGCCTGTTGAGAGACACAAAAAATCAAGAGTGAAAGTAGACATCCCGGATATTAAGGGGAGGATGAATCTGGATGATTTCATAGAGTGCAGAACATCAAGATATATAAATACAAGGAAATGTCAGATGACCAGAAAGTGAAACTAACTGCTATCAAGTTAAATAAGAGCGTCTCATTGTGGTGGAAGAACCTGAAAAGAGAGAGAAATAGGGAGGGCGAAGCAAGATTACTACCTGAGAGAATATGAAGAGAGTTGCAACAACGGTGCCTACCCCCACACTATTGTCAAGATCCTTTCTAGAGGTTACACTACCTACAGTAGAGGGACCTATCGGTGGAAGAGTACACATCAGAGTTTATGGATCTTAAGATGAAAGTGATCTAACAAATAAAGAGGAGCACGCAATAGCAAGGATCGGAGGGGGACTAAAGCTCATCATTAGCAATGCGGTTCAACTAGAGTCTTACTGGTCTCTGAGAGACATTCAGACCTTAGAACTGAAGGTGGAGAGATAATAGAAACAGAAGGCACCCACTACCATTCAAACAACCACCCACAGTCGGAGACATCACTAGAAGCACATCTAAAGTAATTAAGAAGTTTGCCCAAGAGGAAGATCAGGCTACCCAGAGTGATAAGATGTCTGAGAAGAGCAGCACTGCCAAGACAATCATAATCAAGAAATGCTTCTGATGCCATGGTTTTGGACACATCAAATTTCTAAACAAGCTAAGTTGTGTCCTTCACCGAGTAAGGTGCAGAGCTATGAAGAGGCAACTGAAAAAAATAGGTGAGTACCACTTCAAACCAAATGAGGGCGAGATGATCGTGGTTTGGCGGGACCTATTGGCTTCACCACAACAGTTTCAATACATGTTGCACTATGAAAGAAAAGATACGTAGGTTCATCATCGATGGAGAGTACAATAAGAATGTGGCATCTACACAAACGGTGGACGAGCTGAGCCCCAAGACTAAAGACAATCCCAATCATGCTCTCTAACGTTGTTGAGGAAGAAAAACAAAGTCAGTATTGATAAGAGATATCTCGTGGAGTATTAGATTGGCAACCAGCCGCACAATCAGGTTTGGTGCGACGTGGTGCCCATAAATGTCTACCCCTTTTGTTGGGGAGATCGTAGCAATTTGATTATCAGATTCAATATGATGAATTCAGAAACACCTACTACACCAAATACGGTAAGCACATCCTCCTTCTGCCTTCTGAGAGCCTGAGATTACAAGTGCCCTTACCAACAGAGAAGTGCAAGTCGAATTAGTTTTGGTGCTGAAAGAGGTGGGCAAGGTAGAAGAGTTGGTTTCAGACACAGGAAAGCCAATACAGAGAGTGTTTCAGGATATCTTATTTCATAGCTTATTGCCATAACTGCCACCGTTCGAGGAGATTCAAGTTGCTATTACTTTAAATCGAGTTGAACAAACCATGTTTTCCGTTTGAAGGAGTCAGAAGAAAGCACAAAATCCATGTTCAGCTCAGCAGTTTACCAGAAGATGTTTGGACCGATATGGATGTTTGCTTGCAAGTGGGAAAAACTCAAGTATTTTGGGAGTCAGTGCAACCAACAGTGGGATCCAAGTGCTCATGTCAATGTAGTTGAAGGCCCTTCAATCCTAGAAGGTTAGAGCAACTCCGCAACCATCAATTTGCCAACAAAAGCTTCGACGAATGAAATCGAAGATCCCCGACCCCAAGAGACTTATGCGAGACCGTCCCGCTCCTAACACGGAAGGACCGCAGAATCGCTTCCCTTGCAATTCGAAACCTTTCGGTTCGGTCCAAGCAAACGAGGGACCAATCGGTCCAGCTGATTACTTAGGCTTACAGCCCACTTGATGAGGGACCACTCCTTAGTTACCTTAGATTTATAAGAATGTTGTTTTCATGGTTGAGGTCAATTTTCCTCGTGTTTTATGTCAGGATAGCCATTGGCGTCTTCTCTTCCCGCTGTATCCAACGATGGGTGGTGCTTCAGAAATATCTCGTCTCTAGTGGTGATTATCCTCAACCTCCCCACATCCTCTACAACCTTCCCTTTTTCGTAAGAGCTGTCTTCTCTGCTGAATCCACCCAGAAGCAGCCTCTTGGCCATCCCACATACAGTTTTCACGTTTCCAAGTGGGTAGCCGCCTACCATCTCGGTTGCCCCCTGCTCTACCAGCCCAACACCTTCCTCCAACTTCTCCTAGACTTCTGCCTCACTATCGCAGTCCCATAAGCCCCTCGCCTTGTTGTCCATTGTTGTTCCATCCACAAGAACTACATCCTTGCCACCTAGTTGTTGTTCCAGCAGTTCCTTTATGCTGTCATTGTTGTTCCAACCGTCCAAAACCATTCCTCGTGTCACCTCACTGCTGTCTCAGCCACCAGAACCACCTGCCCTTCGCCCAGTTGCTATTCCCGCAACACAGAACCACACCTCGCTGTTGTTTCTTCGTTGTCTAGTCCACCTACTCCTTTGTTACCGCATCTCTAAGCCCCTAATGGCCACCAACACCACCTGAGATCCACCCACAGTTGAGTTTATTTGTGTTTTTTAATGCATTCCCTTTCAACAGTGTTTGGTTGAAGTTACCTATTCGTTTTAGTAATAATATTTGTTTTTTCCTATTGTGATTTGGGTTAACTCCAGTATGAATAAAGTGAGTTCATGGCATGCTATTGCGAAATATTTTCCACCTGACATCAGCATAGGATAATGCAAAATAAGATGTTTCTCTAGGTAGAAAACATATAAAACAAACAATTTGAGAAAATCACATATATACATTTATGAAGCTGATGTTGATAATGCAAGATTTAACTACTAGGCTAACAAGAATGAAAGAGACAATTTCGCTAAAAAAATGTAAAAGCATACTATTCATAAATAAATACACTAATTAAAATATTTCCATATGGCAATGTCAAGATATTAGCATCACAGGCTAGTACACCATAAGCTGCATACAACATTATAACTGCAGAAAAGAATGTTTTTAACAGAATATATAAACCGGAAATATGTTAAAAAAATTGTGTATGCATGTATGTATCTATCCATCTATCCATCTATCCATCTATATATCAATGTGCTTGTGTGTCTCCTCACCACACTAGCTTCCTTGATCTTTTGAAATGATTTGGCAAGGCCACCACCCTTCTTTTGTAATGGAGCTAATTTATTTTTCCTTTTGTCTGATGTGGGCGCATATTCATCTACAGCCAATTCAGTCTCCTGCAAACAAAGTATAAAAGTTATTTCGAACAAGTAGGATTAGGATCAAAATTATTCGAAGTACCATAACTTTAAGGCTAGTACGTACAATGACTGTGCTGACTGCACCTGAACAACTTGGATTAGAGTTTAGTGGCTAAAAGAAAAAAAAAAAGAAACTAACAAGTAGCTGCCCAGGACACTGAAAATCCGCATGCATGCAAAAAAAAATATAGAATTGCTAGGTAGCAGGTGACAGGAGCAATCAAAGTTAAACTTGGGGGAACCTAACTACTTGAATTAGAGTATAAATTTTACTGATTATATCTCGCTTCATCTATAAGATTTTAGTGATCAGCACAGTTCAGAAGATTTTATTCATAATAGCTTCAACAAATTCAATGATAAAACCCAAAAATAGCGCTAGCTAATAGAAAGCAGTCACAGTTTATCATGATGGTGAGTAGAATAAATCATATCAATAGTTTTTCAAATCATTAGTTTACAGTGTGAAACAGATTGCATTTATAATCCAACAAAATTATGCTGTTTCTTTTTTTCTTTCTTATTTTCTCTGAATATAGAACAGAGAGTGGGTAAAAAGTCATAGGCAAGATGAACAACAGAAAGATTATTCGGAATGGCCAATCAAGGGCGATTATAGAAACAATCAGAACAAAAAATAAATTAAAGATTATACTTACAAGAGCAAAAAACCTATGGGTGAAAGTTTTATGGCTCAATGGCCATGCGCCATTGAACTCACACAAGCAATTTCTCTTCTTCTATCAATACATATTACCATTACATAAGTAGGATACATAACATCCAACTTATAATTCCATATGCATTACACCATAGCATACAACTTTTACCGAGAATTCACAAGAAACTAAACATGCATTTTTTAATCTGAAATGCCTTGATCTTTAAATTGCACACAAAAAACTATTATGGTGAAAAAGTTAAGTTCTCTCCTCATCACTTAAAGAGAACTCTCCCTTGATGTTACATTTATCTCTTTCCTCATATCATCTTCCCACATGTACAATAGCGACTACAATTTATACTAAAAAGAAAACTTAATAAAAAATCATATACTCTCGAACAAGAGATACGACTAAATAAAAAAGATGCTTTGTTGAGACCTCATTAGAAGATCATGATAAAAATCGACTATTACTTGTTGACCTCTGAATAAATCCCACAACCTGATTCGATTAAGCATAATGAAATTAATTGAAGACGTGAGTGTAATAGCATGGAACTAGTTTAAAATGCATTCCATATATTAAAAATGCTCAAAAGGTACCAATGTCATGAAACGGACTACACATATGCCGAAAATGTCAAAATTATCGACCCCCAGAATCTAGTCGATTGAATATGAGAATAACAATTTAAGGACGAGCATGGTAACATGCAGGCTTCCTTCTAAACCAACTGCACAAATCAAAAGTTACTCATATGTTGCAATTTTAGAGAGATGAACTGCGCTGACACGCTTAAAACCTCAAAAATACCTCAAAAGAATTCATATTGCATGGGTCATTACATGACAAAAAAAAAAAATCAAACAAATCATCTCCACACAAGATGAGGACAATTTAGTGCGAACAAGACAAATTATGAGAAGAGTTAGTACACATTAATTTTGTATTTCCTTAAAATTAGATATAAAATTTTTATTATTGTGGTATTTTCTTCTAATTAGATTTCAATTTTTTTAAAGAAAAGTCAAATAAATCAATTGCCCCATCCTATTAGATCCTGCATATCTTCTGCCTCGAAGTAGTTTACACATGAAAAATTATCCAGCAATCATGAAGGTACAATTGGAAATTTTTGAAAATTACACTAAACAAAACCCTTGATTGGCCTCTGTACCATAGACGCATGTAACCCAGTTCATGTCTTTTACTCCACTCATCTTCCTCTCCTTTGGTTCCAACCCAACTCTCTCTAACCTTCGACGACAAAGAAAAAAGTTAGTCATGATAAGCACTGAAAAGCCTTGATATGATAAAAAACATGTGAAAAGGAAGAGAAGAGTATGAGACCAATGGGTTTTAAGTTAGTTCTGCCCAAAAATCTCATAATTTTATTGTCGATGGATCTCAATATCGCTAGCAACTTCTCTCAAATCTAGATCGTCAATAACAGCAATCATATCCAACATTTTACATACAAGCATAAAACACTAGCGCTAAAGTATCTCTCACAGCACAACACCAACAAATCGGTTACCACCAAATTTTTTGGCAACCTCATAAATTTCCAAACACCTCATCACCTTCAATGTTGTAAATCCTCGACACTTGCACCTCATTCAACCCAACACTTCCACTTTCAACAACTGCTCTATCAAGCTCACTTCTTTCGACGCCAACCTTCAACCAATCGAGTCATCATTGACATCAAAAATTCCAGCAAGCTTAGTGACAGCTCCCCTCCCCCATCCATCTCTCTCTCTCTCTCTCTCTCTCTCTCTCTCTCTCTCTCTCTCTCTCTCTCTCTTCTTCCTTATCTCGCAAATCCAACCGTTGCAACAACGATAGGGTCAGTGTGTAATGTCACCTCTGCACTTGACGCTTCCTGAAGGGGAGCTGCAGGGCTATCCTGATTTGCAATTCAAACAATATCCCTTGTAGTGTGGTCAGAGGAAAGGGCAATTTCATCAGATACCAACTCCTATCTTATGGTGAGTCCCTTCTCAGGTGGAGCCAATGTGTCTAGACTAGTGGGGAGTTCACAACTTGACTATTGATTCTCAACTGTGGGTGCAATCTGAAACATTTCTCCTACAGGTGTCCAAACATCTTGCAGTGCTTGCAGTAGTGAGGTTTTTGTTCCATAAGGATTTTTTGCCAATAACTATTGTGAGCAGAGATAAGTCAAACTTCTTTTACATCTGGTAGTATAATATCATTTTCAATCAAAATCCTTGCAGTAGAAGGCCTTCAGAAATGAATTGTAGATATGTCTACCTGCATAGGTTTTCCAAGGATAGTCCCAATTGCATATAAGATAGTTTGGTCAAAAAATTGAAGCGTGAGTTCAAGTAATGAGAACCAGATATGTGCAATAGGGGGTTCTTAACTGGGATCAAAATCAAGAGTCCATTTGAGCAATTTCATAAATTTGCCCTCAATTGTGATGAATTTCTTTGAGAAAATACTTTTGTAGTCTGCTTCTATGCTCAACTGTATCATAACACATCTTCCGTCGAGAAAGCCCACTTGTCAATCCCTATCTAGTTTAAAATCTTCAAAAACCTTCCTGATAATCTCCATCTTAGGATGACCTAATTGGAACTTGCCAACTAGTGTAAATTTGTATTTTTCTGCGAGAGATGAAATTTCAGCGTCAGAGAATAATAGTGCTGGTTTGCCCACCTTTTTCGCTACTTTTTTTATGAGATTGCAATCCCCGTGTCTTGCGACAGAATCATGGTACATATGTGGGAATATCGGACTATCTGCGAGGTAGAAAGGGGAGCTGCGTTTGTGAACCACTGTAGCATTGGAGGGTTTAGCGGGGTTATTACCGGCGAGGGCGGCAGCGCAGGAAAGCCCTGAGGCCATTAGCGTGTTTCACACAAAACACTGCATAAGCAGAATAGCTGGCGCAGCTTGACTCTGCCTCCAATCGAAATCTGCACAGCTCGAACACAACAAACGAATGGGACGAGCATCAAGCTGGCAAACAGAAAACGAAGAAGCGTCGCAAACGCGAGCTCTTCCGCAGATGACACTAGCACTTTTGCAGACGATGCAGCAGACGACGCGAGCTACGACGCTCCCCTTCCCTTCTTCTTCTAGTACGACGAGGCATCGACGCGAAGAACAGACGTCTATGTTCGTTCCGGCATGTAGAAACGAAGGGCTAATTAAATCTCCATGGAACCGCGATTCGAGCAAACCCTAAAAGAGCAAAATTCATTGCATCAGAACGAATCCATTCAATTTTAGAGAAGAATAGTGCTGGTTTGCCCGCATTTTCTCCTACTTTTTTGATGAGATTGCAATCACCATGTGTGTGTGTCTGTATATATATATTTCACAGCCTTCATCACTAAAATACAATATGCACATACACATAACTTTCAGCATTGGAAATGGAGCACTTTCATATGGCATCCTTTCATCACTCCCTCAATTTAATTTTATGTTACCCCTGGATGACATTCTTAAGCTGAAGCAGCTGCGAATTGCCTCCTTCTGCTATATATGTAAAAGTGCTGCTGAATCTTTCACCCATTTGTTTTATGAATGTTCTTTTGCTAGAGAAATTTATCCGACAAATTTGGTAGAATATTCAGGATATGTTGGCCTCTTAATTTTTTCTTAGAGAATTTTCTTGGGGCTTAAAAGGAAGCAAACTTCATACCTATTAAGTTGAATTACATTCCTCTAATGATGCTTTGGTTTAGCTAGATGGCTCAAAATAGTTATAAATATAATGACTCTTTCCCCTCTCCTTCTACCACTATTTCATTTATTATGATCAATCATCAAAAAGCTGTCAGATCTTTAAGAGATGGTGGTTCTTCAACTTTACCTAAGAGGGGTAGGAGACCAACTCTGATAAGTTGGAGACCCCCCTCTCATGGTTGGTTTAAGGCCAACTTTGATGAAAGCTGGTTCTCTATTGCTGCTGGAGCTGGTAGTCTATTTCAAGATGACACTGGGAAATACCTAGCTTATTTTGCCTCACCTGTTTCTGCTTCCTTCCCTCTTGAGGCTGAGGGTTGGGCTGTGTTGTTGGCTATGATGGTCTTTGTTTCTTTTCATTTCAAATTTGTGATTATTTAAACTGATTCACAGAGTCTTTTTAACATTCTGACCGGGAAAACTAAACCTGTCTGGTATCTCACTTATTTATTACATTGCATAACAAATATTATTAATGCTAATCATTTGATTATTCAGTATAGCTTCATTAATAGGGAGGGTAATGCCCCTGCTGATTGGCTTTCAAAGCAGGGTGCTTCTGGTATTATAGTTGGTTCTAAACCTCCTTCCTATATCAATTCTCTCTTAGTGACATGCTTGAGACATCTTACATTAGAAGTTAAAATTTCTATTGGTTAGCTGAATTGGCTCCCTGTTTCTATTTGAGCATGGGATTTCTGTTGGTGGCTTTTTGTGTTTATCCTAATGTCCTTCCAGCATGTAGACACTTTACTTATGGATCCTGTTGATGCTTTCCTTATGAGGTTGGATGTCTGGATGAATTTGCTGGGAGTGCTTACTACACATTTAGTGCAGAGAATATTTTACAAGGAATTTTGCTGGGGAGGTTTCCTTCCAGCTGATTAATTTGCTACTCAGTTTTGTTTTTTATATCTTGGTTTTGGTTATTTGAGTTTTCCTGGAATTTCTTCCCTGGAAAAGGTTATTTCTTACTAATTTGTTAGGGGAGGAATTTCTTTTTTGAACTGGATTGGGATGGCTTTGCTTTATTGTTGAGTTTCACTGTGCCTAGCTATATTGAAGATCTGCAATTATGCTTAACAGTTTTGCTCTTACAGTCCAAATTTTGTTTATCTTTTACAATTACACCTCTGGGCTGGTGTTGTTTGACTGGGATGCTGTTCGGTTTTTCACTGGTGGCTACCTTTTATATTTCAACCAAAACTCATATATTATCTTTTTGCTTCGTTATTATCAAGTTGGAGCTTCTTCCTCCCCTTCATCTGTTGTTGGGCTCTCTCTGTACCTACTACACCTGTTGTTTATATCTTGTTTCTTTTTTGTCTCCAGCTGCAGTGCTTTTTCCACACAATAGCTTATCTTCCTAGAATGGATATATACCTTTTGGTTATACCTGTATTATTGGATCAATTTTTTTTGTATACTTGTAATATTGGTGTTTTCTTTACTTTTCTTGAATAGAGTTGTAATGCGGGAGGTGAAACCCCTAGGATAAAATGTATTTTTTTGCTTATTAGATGTGGGGATCCCCCTCCCCTACACTTATGTAACATTCTATATTATTAATATGTAAGGAGTCGTATAATGCTATTTCCCTAAAAAAAATATATTTATATATATATAATGAAATAATATAATAAATTAATTAAATATTTATATGAAAATCATATTTATTTTAAGCATTCAATTTTTATAAGAGACGACATCAAGACAAAAGAATTTAATCGACATTGAGGTGAGTACTCATACTTTTAAACTATAACAATATTTTAGTTATTCTCGATTTCTATGCATTAGTAGATAATAATCCTTGCACAAATTTTTTTTGATTTTTATATTTTTTTCTTTATTGGTCATATTGTTAGGAATGTTTAGCTACTTAATATCATGCATTGATGTATATTATATACAGCATATTAAATAGAATGTGGCGAGCCCAAGAATAATATATTTATGTTAATTGTTTGTATGTGCATGACCGACTATAATGGAATAACCCCTTGATAGTACTAGCAGAGGAATACTAAGGAAGTCGTGCACGTATACGAAAAATAATATTGATATTGATGTGTCATAATTGACAAAATGTTTAAATCATGCTCTTATGATAGTTGTACAAATATAGAAATATTTTGATGTGTTATTCATACAGTAAAAGGTTCTTTGAATAGCACTAATACTTTTATTGATTTATTAAAAGCTTGACTGACAAGCATATTGATTTGATTTCTCCTGTGTTATTATAGCTTTGAGTATGAGTATTCATTGACTTGTTTAGCTTACAGTTAGTTTTTAAAATTAAGTTTTTAAATTAATTAATTGATCAAAAGATAACAATCAATGAGAAAATGTTTATAGAATACGCAGACAACGAGATAAATGTAAGTATATTATTTTAATTAAAGACTTTCATTTGTTAAATAATAAATGTTATTAAAAATTTAATTGACATTGTCCGATTGTATGTTCCCGTCTTTGTTAATACCAAGTCCCAGGCTGGGTCGTGACAATTAGCGAGCTCATCATTCCCGTAGATGCCTCCTACAGTAGATGTCGAAAGATTGCCATTTTTTTAGTAAATCAAGAATTCTCAGAGCTTAAAGAAGCAATTAAAATGGCTTTCTACAATATATAAAGCAATAAATGGAACTTTAAACGTGCATTCATATTAATTGTCATGCATCATCCATAATATAACTTGAACATATACAGCAAACCAATAGACAAAGAATGCATCATCTTGAAAAACTAGCTTTAAATGCATCACATGCATCGAAAGAATTTAAATATCGCATATTTTATGATAAATCTACACTGATATGCCCGAAGCATCAAAATTACCAGGAAAGGACCCTGGTGTCAATTAAACCAAACATGATAAAGCAATAAAACACAGCATAGTATTGCAAAATTCAGTTTGAAATGCACATGCTAATCAAAAAAATTAATTAAAAGTTTGCTAGCTAGCAAAACAAATTGTATTGATGCGAACGTCAAAATTATCAAAGAAAAATATTTTCAACTAAATCGAACATGATAAATGGTAGGAACCAGACAACATAGTGCAAATATTGTTTGAATTTCTCAATCACAAAAATAAATCATCTAATTATTACTTATTACGCAAAACAAACACTAACGACACATACATGACATCGAAATTGCATAAGGATAAACATACGGTCTAACCCAACACATGAAAGTGAAATAGAAAATTTGCCCATGTAAGAGACAAAGGAAATTTTCCGACAAATCCAATTGACATGTTTTAGAAAGAAAATGCCAACATGCATGCATTTATATAATTGTAATGTTCCGAGTAATATCATTATTAATATATATATATATATATATATATATATATATATATATATGTGTGTGTGTGTGTGTGTGTGTGTGTGTGTGTTAAAAAAAAAAAGAAAATAAAAGTTAGTAAAATAATCGACTAAAAAAAGAGAAAATTAATCAAAGTCCTCAGATCTCAAGAATATTGTTCCTTGTGAGCGTGATGTCTACTCTTTTGTACACTGCAGCTCTTCATGTTTGCCAATCTCGTCTTGATTGGAAGATATGAAAGACAAAAAAGATCAATTGAAATTTATATAAAAAACATTCGCTTCACCAATTGACATGTTCTAGAAAGAAAATGCCAACATGCATGCATTTATATAACTATAATGTTTCGAGTAATATCATTATTAATATATATATAAGTAATAGCATTTACTGTAATGTTCCGAAATATTACGTTACCCTTCCCGAAAGAGCTTTGGATTGGCACACAGCATCAGGGATTTTGGCAACCAGCAGAACTCGAACATGTACCTCTGTACTGCACCCATTGCCGTATGTTTGGCCACTCTTACCAACAGTGTTACCACCTGCATCCGAATCTAAAACCTACCCGTACAAACACTACTGGCCCACACATTTCTGCGACAGATATACCGCCTTTCTCAGGCTCAGATCAGGGTGAGAAGGATCGACCTTTGGAAGAACATCAGGTAGTTGCTATTGATAGGCAGTAAGTGGTCACCTCTCAGCCTTCTTCTACTGGAACAGCTATACTAAAACCTCAGTACTGCACTATTATGGAGGGGTTCGACTCCCACCTGAGACGAGTGCTGAAGACGAGGAAGAAACAAACACTCATAATCTCACGACGGAAAAGGTGCCTACTCATACTGAGGAAGATCTTCTGGCTAATAGTACCTTGGCTTTTCTACCCATTCTAAGGGTAGGAGACGCCCAAGCATTAAAACCAATCACTGCAGCAGCCTCTCCCACTTCGGATCAGACGGCTCACCCTTGGAAGGTAGAGTGGCAAGTGTATACCTCTAGGCGGAAGAAGGTCGGGGGTAATATGCTACTTAAGAATATTATGGATGACACCTTGGTCTCTCCTGGTAATGGAGAATCACTCCAGCAGCTCGATTATCGAATGCGCTACGAGAACCATGGAAGAGGAAGGCGCTCGGCGACCTCGTCCATCGAAAAAGTTTTAGTTGCTTGTTTTATTTTTTTCCTATCTTTTGTACGTTTTGTTTGAGCTTCTTGCTCTTTGTTTCTTATGAGTAGAGCTTCATCATTGGGCCCTCTCATACTACCTGTGTTGTAACCTCTTTTATCTTAATGAAAATAGCCCTAGGGCTTCTTCTCAAAAAAATATATATGTGTGTGTGTGTGTGTGTGTGTGTGTGTGTGTGTGTGTGTGTGTGTTAAAAAAAAAAAAAATCAAAGTTGGTAAAATAATCGACTAAAAAAAGAAATTAATCAAAGTCCTCATATCTCAAGAGTTTTGTTCCTTGTGCGCGTGATGTCTACTCTTTTGTACATTGCAGCTCTTCATGTTTGCCAATCTCGTCTTGATTGGAAGATACGAAAGACAAAAAAAATCAATCGAAATTTATATAAAAAACATTCGCTTCACCTTTCTCCTATCTTGTTCTCACTCCCCCCCCTATGGTTCTCACATGTAGCGCCCGCACTCCACCTTCATCCCTATTCCCCTCTCAAATTACAAAAACAAAGTCATCTCACTTGCTCTCACCCCCCTAAGACTACTCCAATCACGACTCCACTGTTGCAACCCACTTTGATTATAGCCACAAATCAATTGCCACGAGAAAATCCATCATTGACCTATCCTATCTCATCCTTGCACCCTTGTCCCTCTTCTTCTGACCCTATGATCCCAACTCTCCCTCTTCATATGATACCTCTCCCCCTCTATATTATGACACAATCTTAACTTGTACAAACTCTCTTATTCTTGATCCCGCTTGCCTTTGCTTCACTGAACTGCATCCTTCACCCACCTGCAAGCCATTACAACAATCGCTTCATCCCACTCAAATTTGTCAACAAGCTTGTCCAAACCCCTATCAAAACTTCCACCAACCTCCAGTTTCCCTCTTCATCATTGCAAAGCTCCAACCAACAACCATGCACCAAAAATGACCTTAACCACCTATTTGTTCTCCACCTCTCCATTCCACTCTCCCATTCTCTCTTCCTCCTCTCCCTCTATTCATATCTCATGTCTTTCCCTCTCTTTGTCATTCTAAAGCTCATTCTCCCTCTATTTATTTTTTTAAAAAAAAAAGAAAACAACAAAAGAAAAAAAAAAGATAAGAAAAAAATATATAAAAAAATGAAAAAAAAATACAGAAAAAGAAGACAGCTAAAAATAATCTGCCCTATCTAGATACAAATCTATTTGTATCTTGCCATCAATTTTGTGAATCGCATACCAAAGTAAAACCTGAAAGCAAGCTTTCCACGCCACTTAAGTACCCATTCTCATCTTTCTTGATGAGGTGAAGAAACTCTATTATGTTCAACTTGAAACACTACACATGCTTTCTTGGCGCGAAGGAGAGAGAAGACTCTAAGCCACCAAAATTAAATAGCAATGCATATCTTTCTTTGAACTGCAAAAAAAATTAGTGCTAAGAGATATTTCAGGTGAACTTAAAAACTTGCATCTTTTGTGATGTGGTGAGATAGATGCGCTCGGAGCTTGGAATTTTCCAAAGCTAGTACAGACGGCCAAACGGTGTGAATTTAAAAAATTCGTTATTCATTTTTTATAACTTGCTATTAACAGATAAAAGAACCAATAATCAAATTACTTTAAACCATTAAAATTAATTTTATCTCGTTGCTGGTTGTCCGCGTTTTCTATAAACATTTTCTCGTTTATCGCTCATCTTTTAATAATTTAATTATATATAAAAAGTTAGTTAAAAAAAATATGAGCGAATAAGTCAATGAATACTCAAACTTCTAAACTACAGTAATACAAGGAAAAAGAATAATACGCATGTTGGTTAAGTTTTTATAAGTTAAAATAAATATTTAATATTTTATTCAAAAAGTCTACCAATATCATTTCATATTTATACAATAGTCAAATGAGCACGTCTAAAAATTGTATCACTTAAGCTATTTTAATATCAATATCCTTTTTCATTTTCGTGCACGAGTACATTAGTGTTCCCTCACTAATAACATCAAAGAATGACTCCATATAGTCAATCATGCACATACAAGCATCTAATAAAAATTATTTTCTAATAAAAGAAAAATATTCATATATTATTTACATAGTTGTCTCTTTGTTCAATAATGATGTGCATGCATATCGTTCCTATAATATCAACAAAACTTCAATAGATTTCAAAATCACAAGCTACTGCAATTTCAATATAACTAACAATAATATTAACAAATGCATTTAACTTGAAAGAAACAATGTATCACCATAATATAAGAATATGAGTGCTCACCTCGTTGATGGATGGTCTACTTACTCTTAACTTGTATTTCTTCTATCAAATTATCGCCTATAAAATATTTAATTATTATTTTACTTAATAATATTTTAATTTAATTATCAATGTTTATTCTATTGCACTGTTTAAGATTTAAGTACTTAAAATTTAAGTTTGATTATCGTGAAAAATATTAAAATGATATGTACAAAATACATTTAAAATTAAAACCTTATCTTTAAAGAAACCCAAATTAATTTAAGTTTAATATTTAAATAATAACTTATAAATATAATATAACCTCTTACCCTTAAAAGCCCTCCCTTTAGTCACACGACTCACGATTCCGCTTGCTCCTCTCTTCTGGACGCGATGGGGATGCAACCTCCTCCTTCATCGCACGAGAACTTTCTTGCAAAGCTGCAACCTCTTCCTCCATTTCTTCTCCCCATGTCGCTTGGGATCGAGCGATCACGAGCAAAAAGATCCTCTCCTGCACAAGTTCTCGGCATCGGCTCATCTTTTCTGTCATAATCTCAACCCGTCCTCCTCTGCGATGCTCCTTCCTTTCCTCTTCTTCTTCTTCGTCGATAGGTTAGGGTAAGACTCCGCCGTCCGTTGCCTCCGACTACGAGGAAGCCCTAACATGCGTCGTTAGACTCAATTATATAATTTTATGCCTCCCTCGCAACAATTTATAGGTGAACTTCACTTCTTCAGCTTCCGACCCCTTCCACTTCATCTCTCCCTTTCATTCATTTACCCAACCCCTCCTTTCCTCTTCCTCTATTCTATTGCCCGACTCTTCATTTCTTTTCCATGATTTTTCGTTTCCTCTCCCAGTTAACTAAAACATACCTGTTACAATCTTCCCACTTACAAAAAATTTAATCCTCGAGAATTTTAAAATAGATTGCAAGTAAGCTCATTAAGTAGGACATCATTAGTTATCCATAATATTTCTATCAAACTCCTATAATTTTAGGTGAATTCATTTGCACGAGTTAAAAATTTTTAAGTTTTAGTACTAAAACTTTCTTAAAATTTTTTTATTGGCTCTTTCATCAATCCTATTAATTAATCATAAACCTTGTGCTCTGATACCACTTTTATCACGACCAAATCTGGGGCTTGAAATTTACCAAGGTGAGTATAGACGATCAAAATGCGTCAATTTAAAAATTTTATTATTCAAATTAACTTAAAGCAGTATTAGTTGTTTGCGTCTTCTATAAATGTTTTCTCGTCTATCGCTCATCTTTTAATAATTTGATTAAACCTGAAAATATCGTTAGAATAACTGCGAACTAACGAGCCAATAAATACTCATACTTCTAAACAACTGCAATATATGGAAAAAGAATAATATGTATGCTGGTTAAGCATATTTATAAATAAAAATAAATATTTAACATATTCAAAGAGTTTATATTAAATCATATCAATATCATTTCATATCTATACAAACGTCGCAGGAACCGTCCAAAAGTTATATCACTTAAGGTACTTCAATATCACTATCCTTTTTCATTTACATGTATGGGTGCATTAGTGTTCTCTTACTAGCACCATCAAAGGGTGACTCCATCATAGTCAATCATGCACATACAAACATTTAATAAAAATATAACTTTCTAAAAAAAGAAATATATTCACTTATCATTTGCATAGTAGTCAAATCGTTCAATGATGATGTGCATACATATCATTCCTACAATATGAATAAAAATTCAATATAACACAATCATGAGTTGCTGCAATTTCAATATAACTAAAGATAATACCAACAAGTGCATTCGACTTCGAAGAAGCAAAATATCACCACAGTATAAGAACATGAGTACTCACCTCATTGATGGACGGTCTGCTTGCCCTTAACTTGAATTTATTCTATCAAATTATCAACTATAAAATATTCAATTATCACTTTAATTAATTATATTTTAATTTAATTATCAATTATTATTTTATTAAGCTATTTTAAGATTTTAAAAATTAAAATTTTAAGTTTGACTATCATGAAAAATCTTAATTATTAATATCTATACAAAATAAAATTAAAATTAAAACCTAACCTTTAGAAAAACTTGAATTAATTTAAGTTTAATATTTATATAATAACTATAAATATAATATAAAAAATAATATTTAATAGAATTCGAAATCATGAGCTGCTGCAATTTCAATATAAATAACGACAATACCAACAAATGTATTTGGTTTAAAAGAAACAAAATACCACCATAATATAAAAACATGAGTACTCACCTCGATGATGGACGATCTGATTGTTATTAACTTGTATTTCTTCTATCAAATTATCACCTATAAAATATTCAATTACACTTTTATTTTAATTTAATTATCAATTATTATTGTGTTGCACTATTTTAAGATTTCAATACTTTAAATGTCAGTTTGGTTATCATAAACAATATTAAGTATTAATAATCTAAACAAAATACATTTAAAATTAGAAACCTAATCTTTAAATAAACCTGAAATATTTAGATAATAATGTATAAAAATAATATATAATATCACCTCTTACCCTCTCGGTTGATTCCACCTGCTGCTCCTTTCTTCTACACGCGATAGGGACACAATCTCCTCCATGGCATGAGAACTCTCTTGCAAAGCAGCAACTTCTTCCTCCCTTATCCTCCGGTCGCTCGGGATCGAGCGATCACGACATAATAAGATAAGATCCTCTCCCACACGAGCTCTTGATGTCGGCTCATCATTGTCTGTCATGATCTCAACCCGTCCTCTTCCTCTGCGATGCTCTTTCATTTCCTCTTCTTCTTTGCTGATAGGTTAGGGTAAGACTCCGTCGTCTGTTACCTCTGATTACGAGGAAGCCCTAACATTGATCGTTAAACTCACCCGTAAGTTTCTGCCTTCCTAAAGATAATTTATAGGCAAACTTCACTTCTTCAACTTTCAACCCTTTCACTTCATATTCCCCTTTTCATTTATCCAACCCCTTCTTTCTCTTCCTCTTCCTCTGTTCGACCGCTTGGTTCATTTCTTTTCCCTGATTCTTCGTTTCCTCACCCCCATAACTAAAATAGAATTGTTACACCAGCATGATGGACTATAAACTACCCACACAAGTCTCTCTTAGTGTGATCGGAAAGCTTAGACATGCTGTAGATGCCCCATATTTGAACACTTTAAAAATTATACTGCATCAAAGAAATAATACTAAAAACTTGTTACGTAAGAACTTAAAATTGCAAGGTACTTGAAGGAAGAAAACTTAAAGGGAACTTAAAAAACTTGTTTCAAGCAAAAATATAATCCACTCACTTCCTATGAAGTCCCAATAATTTTGAATGATTTGAACTGAATCTTAAAATGAACTAAAGTGAAGCTTTTATTATAGCACGAGAAATGATTCCTATGAGGCCCACCATACAAAAATACAAACATAAGAAAACAAAATCATGACATCTTGCAAAAGAAATAATAAAATCAATCTTATGACAATCAGAATGTAATCCTTAAAAATTATTAATGGAACTCTGTGTGCATTTTAATGACAAAAAAATTTACATAGTAACACAAATTATTTAATTTGGAGAATTGGAAGTCACGCGTGTGCATTACGAGACAATGTTCAATTCAAATGCAATCTCGAAGCCATGCAAGCACTTTAAAAAATGTGTATGTTCTCGAATCACTTTCAAGTCCTTGAAATAAAACTTGTCAACATATGCTTCGATAAAAATGCTAATCATTTGAACCTAATATTGGAAAATACTTTGTGGCCTAAAATAAAATGAACCCAAAATTTTGATAAGCCAAAAGAAGTGTGCAATTATGTTGAATTGTTAAAAACATGAGACCGCGACATGATTTTGATATTTACAAATTATACTAAGGAACGATTGAACAGGTGATTTTTTTAAGCAAAGTAGTTACAAATAGGTATACCATCATGATGATAAATATGAAAACCTACGGATTAGTGAAATAGAATTGTATGGATTGCATATGTATAAGACAAACATCTCAAAACATCAAAAATCCTGTCTTTTTTATTTAATAATTTCTCAAAATAACATTTTCATCATTTTTGGAATATTTATCTTTAAACAAGATTTTATCGTCTTTCTTTCTAAAACCTTAATATAACTTGACATGTTATCACTAGCAATGATTATTCTATATATCTTCTTTTCTTCTCCCAAAATACCAAGCCTATCATACAAATTAACATAAGTTAGAGCCTTTACATTACTCACTACACTCTTTATAGAAATTATAGCTTTCTTAAGATCATTATGCGTCTCAATATAATTTAATTTTTGCCAACATACCCTTTATATCCCTTCACTACACCACCAAATCTCTAAAATGTAAATGATTTATTTCTTGAATCTCCTAAAACTTCAACAATCCTTTGAATGAAATTAAAATCTTATTACACATCATATTAGCTAAACAAAAGAATCACAATTTTTCTACCTTAGTAAACTATCTTGAAAGATTAATAATTTCTCATTTTATATATTCCACCACTTAACCCAGAGAAAACCCAAATCACAACGAAAATAATAATATTAGTGCTAAATTTCAAAAGTTACAACAAGGACTCGTCAAAACAGGAAAAAAACGACCAATAAATGAAAACGAAGAAGTGGTGTAGTCGACGTCTTATTTTCCCCTCCGAGGGTTGTATCTGACAGTTAGGGCTATGCTTCGGTTGTATCCCTCTCCCCGGCTGTATCTGACAGTTAGATATCTAAATCGTTCACACCTTTTAATAATTTGATCACCTAAAGTTACACTTCTATCACTAGAGCAACTATTACTAAAATTTCATTCCATGTATTCAATTTTAGTTCTACTCCAATGAAGGCCCTTAGACTCCAATGTAGACCTCCATAATTCAATTTATCCACGAGAAGGATATCATCAGCAAAAAGCATACACCAAGGTACATCCTCTTGTAAATGTCCAGTAAAACCATCCATAGCTAACGCAAAAAGATATGAGTCTATAGTCAATCCCTGATATAAACCAACAGAAATAGAAAAATATTTGGTCAATCCTCCTTCAGTTCCAACACAAGTAATAGCTCTAGTATTCATATATTTAATGACTTGAACATAAGTAATATCAACACCATTCTTCTCAAGGACTCTCCAAAGGATATCTCTTGGAACCTTATCATAAGCTTTTTCTAAATCGATAAAAATCAAATGTAGATCATCCTTATTATTTCTGTACTTCTCCATCAACCTCTCAATAAATGTATAGCTTCCATAGTAGACCTGTCTGGCATAAATCCAAATTGATTATGAGAAATCATGGTAATACGTATTAACCTATGTTCAATTACACTCTCCCATAATTTTAATGTATGACACATCAATTTAATTCCTTTATAATTTGCACACTCTTGTGCATCCCCCATATTCTTAAAAATGGGGACTAAAACACTCTTCCTCCACTCCTCAAGCATCTTTTTAGTTTTTAAAATAATATTAAGAAGTTTAGTAAGCTAAGAAACTCTCAAATCTCTTAAATATTTCCACACTTCAATTGAGGTATCATCAGGTCCTACAGACTTTCCACTCTAGGTTTTCATTAAAGCCTCCTCAACTTCTTTTTTACTAATGCCATGGTAAAAATGAAACGCTTTATTATTATTAACGATATTAAGATCCACATGCCCGTCTTATTCTATAATTACCACAAATCCTCTCTAGCCCTTCTTATTAGAATCCACATGCCCATTTAAATTATCTCTAATAAATATCAATTAATTCATTACCTAAATATTGTATTAATTCATCACCTAAATATTGTATTAATTCATCCATCTCTTCCCAAAATCAATTTTTTAAATTATCTTCTCATCCAACTGGAAGAGCAAGGCACTAGCAACATCATAAAGTCCTCACTCATAATTATTTTTAAACCAATCTCCTGATCACTAACCCAATCACCTCAACAGTATCATCCTTACATTTCAACTCCTTATATATTATTAAATTAATTGCATTCCTATTATTAATCAATCTAACATATAAGAACTTAAAACCTTCACGAATATCCTAGTTTTTTCTTCTCTTCAGTCAATTTCACATAAACAAGCAATACTTTGAGAGGATCCAGAACTAGTCAATTTCATATAAACAAGAAATACTTTGATAGGATACAGAACCAAAAAGAGCGAACAAACAACCATGAAATTGTTATAGATAGGTGGAAAAAAGCAAACAATGGTTGCTCTTATGAAAATCAAAGAAAACAAACAAAATACAATGATAATCTACTATTCGAGAGATAGATCGACTCAAAATTTTTTGTTTTAAACCAATTTCAAGCGGCGCATCTATAAGACTTTCTCGGGTGTCCTTCAAGAAGTTCTTGGTGAAGGAGAGAAGAGTTAGAGAAGAATTTTTGCGATCACGATGTGTGTTGTTCACGTCGGATTGGAGAAGGAAGATTGTAAAGCATCCTGTAAGCTTTTTCATGTCGGTGTGGAGAAGAAACTTGTGTGAGTCATTTTTAAAACTATTTGATTTACATGGTGAATTTGTGGTGGTGTGGCTCCATAGTTTTTCCCGTTCTCGAGCTTCACATAAAATTTTCATGTGTTTTCTAGTAATTTTGATTTTTCTTCTAAGCTTAAATTTCTTGTTTTGATTTTCTCGAATCATGTGATCCTATTCCACGGGGAAACTAGAAGAAGATTCTTTCGAAGCACTTTCAACAGACTGGTATCAGAGCGGGTTCGATTCGAGTAGGAGCAATGACCAAAGAAGCAATGTTCAAGGTGGAGAAGTTCAATGGAACGAACTTCGCTTTCTGGAAGACGCAGGTGGAGGATTGTTCTATCAGAAAAAACTATAATTTCCACTAAAAGGATTCACAAGGAAACCCGAGTCTATGCCTACGGAGGAATATGAAGCGTTGGTTCGAACTGCATCGGATTTGATCATGTTATCACATTTCTCATCTGTTGCATTCAACATTGTGAATGAAAACTACGGTAGACCTCATAGCAGCACTAGCCAAGATGTACAAAAAACCTTATTCTTCTAATAAGATTTTTGTATGAAGAAATTATTCAGCATGAACATTGTGGAAGGCAGTTCAGTGGCAGAGCATCTCAATAACTTCAACACTGTGACAAGTTAGGTGTGTTCTATGGGGATCAAGTTTGATGAGGTATGAGCACTAGTGATACTATCTTCATTGTCGAACAGTTGGGATGGTTTAGTAACAACTATGAGTAATTCTTCAGAGACTCCAAAGTTGAATTTTGATAACATCGCAGGACTGATTCTGAATAAAGAATTTCACAAAAAAATAGCAAATGGTGAATTTTCAGGTTATGCGTTGAATGCTGATAACAAGGGAAGGAATCTGGGCAGAAATATAGGCAGAGGCAGATCCAAGTCCAAGAAAGGAAATCCCAAGTCAAGCAGAGGAGAAAGTTGGAACTATAGTAAGAAGGGGCATTTCAAGAAGGACTACAAAGCTCCAAGAAAAGCTAGTGATGAAGGATAGGATAGTAGTTTCTTTACTAATTCCTACACCTGTGAAAACCAAAATGACTCATTGGTGTTATTCCCAGTCAGTACTCAATACTGGATAGTGAATTTAGGTGCCTCTTCTCATGCTTTCCCTGATAAAGAGTATATGAAAACTACACTCAGAGTGATCTAGAGAAGGTTTATTAAGGAGATAACAATGCTTGTAATATAGTAGGAAAGAGTGATTTTGATATCAAGTTGTCGAATCTAGCGGTCTGGAAGCTTACTGAAATCAAACATTTTCCTAGTTCAAAGAGAAATCTCATCTCTGTGAGCCAGCTACCAAAGTCAGGAGTTGTGACTACTTTCACAGGTGATTCGTGGAAGGTGACTAGAGGGACATTAGTTATGGCTCGGGGTAACATTGAAGGTACTCTTTATTTGATCAATGAAATGGCTGATTTCATTTATGTGATTAAAACGAGAGTGGATGCAAGTTTGTGGCACCGCAAGCTTGGCTATATGAGCGAGGAATGTATGAAATCCCTACTTTCTAAAAATAAGCTTCAGGGTTTAAAATCAATTGATCTGAATTTATGTGAATATTGTATATATGACAAGTAGAACGTTTCTTTCTCGAAAAGCGGGTCGATGGAGAAGTCAAAGAAACTAGAGTTGGTTCATACTAATGTATGGGATCCTAATCCAGTTCAGTCCATTTAAAATTCCCTCTATTTTGTCATATTCATTAATGATCACACAAGAAATGTATGTGTTTATTTCTTAAAGTATGTATTTGACGTTTTTAAGAAAATTGAAGACTATAGTAGAAAATGAGGCGGGTTTGAAGCTGAAGTTTCTCGGATCAGATAATGGATGTGAGTACCGTGATCAGAAATTCAGAAATTTTTGTGTTACAGAGGGGGCCAGGCATGAATTCACTATACCAAGAGCACCGCAACACAAAGGTGTAGCTGAGCGCATGAACATAATAATCATGGAGCATGCTAGGAGCATGAGACTGCATGCAGGCTTACCTGAAGAAGTTAACATTGCAATTTATTTGATAAATAGTTCTCCGTCAGTACCTTTGGAGGAAGGCTTACTTGAAGAAGTCTGGAGTGACAAAAAGGTATGTCTATCTCATTTAAGAATATTTGGGTGATCTACATATGTGCATGTTGATGCAGGTTCTGGAAGCTTGACTTGAAATCTGTCAAGTGCGCCTTCAATGGATATGGGTCAGATGAGCTTGGATACAAGCTCTGGAATTATCAGAATCAAAAATTCATCAGAAGCATGAATGTCACTTTCAACGAAATGGAAATGAACAAGGATGAGGGTAGAACTCAGGACAGTCTGACAACTACTTCTGAAGAATCCAGATATGTGGAGATAGATGATACTAGTGATTAAGAAAATGGAGAAAAAACAAGTGCTCAACCAGAAGGAGCACTGGAAGTTTCTCATTCGCTAGCTACATAAATCAGAAGATCCAGCAGAGTGAAGCTAAGGTATTCTTCTTCTTTACACTATTTATTATTAATTGATTGTGATGAACCATAATGCTTTGAGGAGTTCACTCAAGAGCTCGCCATGGATGAAGAAATGCAGCCTTTAAAGCCAAATCAGACTTGGATTTGACGGTACTACCAAATGCCAAAAAAACACTGCACCACAAGTGGGTCTACAAACTGAAAGAGGAGTAGATTGTAGCAAGCACTACAAGGCATAACTTGTTCTGAAGGGTTTCCAGCAGAAGAAATGAGTGGATTACACAAAGATCTTCTCCCCAGTAGTGAAGATGATGACTGTTAGGGTTGTGCTAAGTCCGGTAGTAGAGATATACATTCGGAGTAGATGGATGTAAAAACAACTTTCTTACATGGGGATCTGGAGGAGCTATATATAGTGCAACCACAATGTTACAAGATTTCAGGCAAAGAAGGTTTAGTCTGCAGATTGAAGAAGATCCTCTATGGCTTAAAACAGATCCTGACACTGGTACAAGAGATTTGACAGTTTCACGTCAGACAATGGGTACTTGAAGTGTCGGGCAGACCACTATTGCTTCATCAAACACTTCGGTAAATGTTATATTTTGCTTCATTGATATGTGGATGACATGTTGATTACAAGGGCGGATATAAAGAAAACCAGGGACTTGAAGAAAAAGTTATCAAGTGAATTTGAGATGAAGGATTTAGGTCCAACCAGGAAGATCCTCAAAATGAGAATTAGCAGGGACATGAGTTTAGCAACACTAAAGTTGTCTCAGGCAAAGTATGTTGGGAAGATCCTACAGAGGTTCAACATGGGCGAGGCAAAACCAGTTCGCACTCCCTTAGGTAGCCACTTCAAACCATCTCAGGAGCTATCGCCAAACGTTGAAGCAAAGCAAACACGGATGGAGAGAACTCCATATGCTTCAGCAGTTGGAATTTTAATATATGTGATGATTTGTCTCAAGCCAAATATTGCATATGCAATGGGAGTGATCAGAAGGTACATGGGCAATCCAGACAAAAATCAATTTGAGGTGGCAAAAGTGGATTCTCAAGTATTTGAGGTGTACAATAAATAGGATACTTTGTTATGGAAATGCAGGGATCAGTCTACATGAATCCGTAGATTCAGATCTGGCAGAAGATGTGGATGGTAAAAGAAGATACAATGGGGAACATCTTTACATTGAGGGACATAACTGTGAGTTGGGTTTCCAGGTTGAAGAAGATCGTTGTACTTTCAATTATGGAGACCGAATATATTGTTATTACTGATGCTAGCAAGGAAATGATTTGGTTACAAAATTTCATGGCAGAATTAGCCAAGGAGCAAAGGATTGGAAAGCTTTACAGTGACAGTATGAGTGCGATTCAACTTGCTAAGAATGTTCATGCTGGGACGAAATACATTCAGCTAAGGTATCATTCAATTCTCTCTTTTCTAAATGATGGGCAGTTGTTCCTGGAGAAGATTCACACAACTCAGAATCCTGCGGATATGTTGATGAAAGTGGTGACTGTTGAGAAATTGAAGATGTGCTTAGCTTCAGTTGAGTTTCGAAAAGGCTGAGACTGGGGGTTGTTGACCTCACTTTTTGTCGAGGTTTAGTATTCCTCCTAGATTTAGGATTCTAGCCTCAGGAGCTTCCCCGACGATCCTAGATTCCTAGCGATGGGACTCACCTCGTTTTAGAGTGTCCGGAAGCCACTTCGTTACTCTTTGAAATCTCGTACGAGATTCGTACCACTAGTCCATAGCCGAGTCGAAATTGATGTCGGGAGTTCGAGTCGAGTCCTATAGGACCCTGGACATTAGGACGGCCTCGTGCACATCTTACACGCACCATTCGATCGATCGGACTCGAGTCGAGCTTTGCGACGATACCAAATTTCGACGCAATTTTGACGCGCTCGTCGACGAGGTTGCCCAGACGACCTCGGACGACGAAACGGACTGCGTCGATGCGTCCGGAATGTCGATTTTACCTAAAATTGACATTCAATTTGCGACGATAGCCTGTCGGGGGCGAAATGGGTAAATTAGGGCTTAATTTAATAATAATTACAATATATATATATATATTTATACATTTATAAATTAAATCCTAAGCCCTAAACCCCCTATTCGGCCCATCTGCTTCTCCCCGCACGCGCACGAGCTCCGTGGAGGTTTCGACGAGCCTTCTCCGCGCTCGATACCGCACGCCTCTCGGTCCATCTCCTCGCTCCTTGAGCCGCACTCGATCTCCCATCCCTTATCCCTCGCGGGAGCAAGTTGCTCCTGCAGGCATTTTGTTCGGCGCGTGCGTTATCCACGAGGCGTCTCGCGTGCGCAAGTGGCCCGAGCCTCTGCTCGCTCATCTTTGCGGCATTTCCCTCCATCCTGCCGCACCTTCCCCGATCCTACTCGACTCCGCGAGGTAGGAGCAGCACTTCTTCTCCTCTTACTGCCTATATAAACCCCATTTGAGGTGATATTTAGGGGCTGGCCGAATTTCTTCTTGGAGAAGGGGAGGTGCTTCTTGGTTTGAGGCTTGGACTTCCTCGCTTCCTTTGTGTATTCTACACTAGTTGGTACCCCTTATCTCCCTATCTATCTCTCGGCTGGCACGGGGAGGTCTGTCATTTGTGCCGCCGGCTTGATTTTCCCTATTCGTGGTTTCGGCTAAGCACTTATGTGCCATGGAAAACTTTGTTTACTTGCTTGAATAGTGGTTTCTTGTTCCCCCCCTCTAGTGGCATGCTGATAGATTGTTGTATCAAGATTTGGGGGGGCATTTTATTACTTGAAGCATGTGGAGAATAGAAACATGAGCATGTTTTAAAGTTTAAGCTTGATTATTTGCTTGAGGTAATGAGAATGTGGTATGACATTGGCTCCTTTCTTTTCTCTATTTGCTTAAGATGATAAAATGTGGTTTTATATTTGGTCTTTTCTAGTATGAGATATTGAGAGGGTTCACTTGAGCCTTGCAAGCATGTGGTAGGTATGGTTCTCATAATAAGCTACTAGATTCTCTAGTAAACTCTAGCAAATATTTTTGAGTAAAGCTCTTTACTTACTATTGTTGTTATGAATTGTTGAGGAGCCTTTGACTATTTCATGCATGTGGGGCTTGGTGCTTGCTCCTTGTGACTTTCCCTTACAAAAGTTGCATGCTAGGGAGAAGTTTAAACTTAATTTGGAAGAATTCATGTTTGTTCTCATGTAAAGCATGTGGTGGCTTTATGTCTTGTACATATGGAAGTCTAGTCCTTTATGAAAGCATGTTATGAAGATTTGAGATATTTCTATGTTTGTTCTTGCTTGCAAGCATGATGAGATGGATATTGAGATGTTCCTTGCTCGCTTTGGCTTGGCATGAGTCATGGAAGAATTCATTTAGCTTTTTCAATGTGTATGTGGGGCTTATCTCTTGCTCCTTCTAGCTTTTCCTTACCAAAATGTCATGCTATGAAGAAGCTTAGTTTAATTTGAGAAGTTTCACACTTGTTCTTATATGAAGCATATGGTGGCCCTATGTTTTGAATGTATGGAAGTTTAATTCTTGGGCTCCTTGCATCTTTGCCCTCCATAAAAGCATTTTAAATGTATATGGAAAAGTTTTCTAAGTTTATTCTTGCTTGCAAGCATGTCACGATTTCATGAATTGATGTATGAAAGCATGGAAGTGTTATTGTAATCCAAGTTTAGCCTCTCTTTTAATCTCAAGCTAAGGCTATGTTTAAATATATATATACATGCTTCATTTGATAAGTTCTCAGAAAGGTTTGTTTTAGCCTTATGTTGGGCTTGGATTTAATCGTGGTTGGACTTGGTTTTAGCCTCATGTGGCTCGGTTTTGTTGAGTCCCATCGTATTCTTTGTTCTAAGCTTAAATTCGGGATTTGGTTTTGGCGCTTATGTGGCTCGGCTTTACGGTAGTCTTTGTCGTTCCCCTGTTTTAATTTAAAGTCGCATTTGCCCCGACTTAACTGTGGCTCGGGTTAGCTCCTTTAGCTTTCTCTGATTTTAGCTTTATGTTGGGATTGCTGTAACTTGGAGCTGGGCTTGTCTTCGGCCTTGCTGTGGCTCGGGTTGGCTCCTTTAGCTTTCTCTGATTTTAGCTTTATGATGGGATTGTTGTAACTTGGAGCTGGGCTTGTCTTCGGCCTTGCTGTGGCTCGGGTTGGCTCCTTTAGCTTTCTCTGATTTTGGCTTTATGTTGGGATTGCTGTAACTTGGAGCTTGGGCTTGTCTTCGGCCTTCTTGTGGCTCGGGTTGGCTCTTTTGACACTTCTAATTTTGATTTTATGTTGGGATTCGTTGTGACTTGTATTTTGGTCCTATGAGGGCTCGGGTTGACTCTCTCAATACCTTTAACTTTGGCTTTGTCTTGGGCTTGTTTTGACTTCATACTTGGCTCGGGTTTTGAACCACTATGTTGGCTCAGTCTCACCTCTATAGTGGTTTTTCTGTTGTGGCTTTGTGTTGGGCTGTAGTTGCGGCTTTGTGACGATCCTCTTATAAATCTTATGTTGGGATTACTTCCCCTTTGCTGTCTTGGCCGTGAGCCACCTTGACCCTTGTAGCACCCTTGGCCGTGAGCTTTAATGTGGTGATTTAAGTGGGAGCCTTACCTTTTACTACTCTTACTCGTGAGATTGATTGAAATGGTTTGGAAGTATCCCTTTGGCTTGCTTGAGGGAAGGAATCGAGCACCATATTTCGAATAGCTTTACCATACTTTATTTGATGAAATTGGAGTTGACTTGGAAGATTTAGAAGAGCTTGTCCATTCACTTTCTTATATGTTGGAAGCTTTGCTTTCGAGTGGTTTCCCTTGCTTTGTTACCTTACCCGTGAGCCTCCTTCTCCCCTGTTTTGATTTGGCCGTGAACCTCTACTTGCTTTTATTTGAGGAATTTACATTCATAATGTATGCGGGAGTGGTGAATTTAATTGGGAGTTGGATAATTTCATTACTTGAGGTTTGGAAGTGTTAGCGACCAGCTTTTTGCCACGAGTCATTTTCCTTTTGCTCGATTTTAAAAGATTTTGAACGATTTTCTCGGATTTTGCTTTTAAATTCTCTTTTGATATAATCATGCCCAAGCGAGAAAGTGACACCCTCGGGGTCGATTCGAGGAGCTTGGACTTTGCTTCAATGTTTTATTATTACGTGTTTTGGGGAATTTTAAATTAACCGCACTCGTCGTCTTACCACTTCAAAATTCGAGGGTGGGTTAATCTCTCTTCCTCTCCTTGTTGCTTTTACATGTTTTCCCAATTTCGCTCGGAGTTGGTTTTGTTTTTGGTTTTGGGGCGATGACGGCGATGATGCAAAGCGCGCAGGTGATAGAAGTAGAATGATATCTCATCCTACGACATCGGGACTCGCTCTAGGGCCCGGTGAGCCGTAAGATGACGGTATCGTTCACTTCTGAGCGCAACGGGGCACCGTGCACTTCTTAGGATTGTTAGCGATCATTTACCCTACGAAATGATCGACTCGTGGACAATTATATTTTTCAAAATCCGATAAAAATACGATACTACGTTTCGCAACAAAAATATCTTTCCATCATAATCAAAAAATTGATAAACTTTCTTTCGCATGCTGAAATCCATATGCATGCTTAAAAATATAAATTTGAAAACTACGTTATAAAATTTGATTGTCCACTTGTTGATTATCGATCCAAGGTGGGGGAACACTCTCCGAGTTAGGTTTAGTTGGACGCGCTTCTTTGCGAGTAGCGAGGCACTATACGCTCGTGTGGCCGAAGTAGCGCTTCGACGATCCTTCGACGATCTTCTGCGAGTTCGAGCTTATCCCAGACACGAGTCTTGCGGTTTCTTCGGGTTTTCATTTGATTTTTATAGAGCGACTCGTGGTCTTTTTTAGGATTTTCTCGGAGTTTTGGTGACTTTTACTACTTTTCTCGAGCTTTCCAGTTGTGGGTCGGTCACTTGTTTTCTTGAGATTTTCGACGACCTTTTATTTTCTTGCTTGGCTTTCGATGTGCACACTTACTGTAGTTAGAAGAAAGAAAATAACGGGCCTCCAGGGTATACGGGTTTGTTTACATTTGCGACGTGTTACCTTCTATCTTTTACTATCTTGCATCTTTATCTTGTTTAATTGTCACTTTTGTCATATACACATACTCTGCGTGTTGTTCTTGTTTAGCACGTTACTGATATATAATGTTGCGTATGTCTTTACTGCTACTCTGTGTTATATACGTATCATCACTGTAATCGTATGCAATGACTTAAGCATACTTGCATAGGATGTTTAGGTGAACTCGGCCAATAAGGCCACTTGATTGAACATTTTGACTCGCGCCTTAGAAACTCAGCCTCTTCACTAAGAGGAGCTTGGAGCTAACGGTTGGCGAGCACGACCATCTTCAACGAAGAAACACGTCTACAACAGCTAAATCATTCGTGAGTTAAATAACAATCCATAGGATTTCGAGGTCGTTCGCATAGTGCGACATAAATCCTCAACCTTTCTTGAGCCTTTGTATAGGTATCTTGTACTGATATAATCTCGAACTCGTTTTAGGATTCAGAGGTTGTCGTTCGTTACGACCTAAATCCTCACATCTTACATTTATTCGCGTGATCGTTTCACACGAATGTAAGCGCTAATTAAATAAAATTGGCGGGATGAAACATCAAATAATATCTCGTAAATCAAAGCCAAATCATAGGATAGGCTGGAAGTCACGAGGTTCGCCTCTGGATCTTTGACATCCCCTGAGTTCTTCCTCATTTGGATTCTACGATAAAATGTTCCAATTTTGAGTCAATCCCCTTTCACACCACTTTGTCCGATTACGTCGAAAAGTCCTATCCTTTTGACCTCCTTGAGGATAATATTTTCTGATTTTTATCGAGAGTTTTCTTAAGTGATTTCGGACATTTAAGATGTAATTAACTATAGGACTTGCCTTTATAGGAAGCATTTCCGAACCCGATTTAAAATAAACATCTATTTAATTCATTATATTAAATAGGGGAATTTGTCTGCAAATATAATGGTTTCGCGAGCCAAACGGACGTCATATATTTCTTGGTTTATTTGATCGAGCCTCACACTCAAATCTTGTGTTTGTCTTTCGGGATAAGTGCGATGAGCAGGGTGTCAGCTTCTTTCATTTAAACTATGAAAAATATGGGGTCGGTTGATTCCTTCCTTTCTTGAAGGATCCTTCCGAAGCGGGCGACGGGATTCGATTCCGGCGGCCGACGAACTTCTTACGGGCACTTCGCGCACAAAACAACGCCGACGGGGGTGAGTCACACCACGAAACATTACTATGAAGGCAATTCAGATGGAGGTGCAGGTATAAAGGGCTAGACTCGGTGCTTTTGCTCCAAGTGGGAGATTGTTAGCCTTGTGGAGCCAAAGCACCAAGGGAAGACCGAAAACTCGGCGCCTGAGCGTCGGGCTTGGGCGCTACTTTTGAATGGGGCCTTTACGCCCACGTTTAGGCGCTCAACTGAGAAGGGGGGCCTTTGCACCCCCCTTGCGGGCCCAAGCGCCCAAGTATGTTGGACACAATTCTGCTTCCCGAGAGATGAGCATTTTTTTGCACGAAGTTGTTGGTACGCACCAATTTCGAGCGTCGTATTTGTAAGACTTCCTCTATTACTCTTCAACAAATTCCTGGTGAAGGAGAGGAGCTGGAGAGGAAGATTTCTGAGATCTCGACGTTTGTTGTTCGCGTCAGATCGAAGAAAGAAGAATGTGGAGTGTCCTGTAAGTTTATTCGTGTGAGTGTGGAGAAGAAACTTGTGTGACTAATTTCTAGAACTATCTGATTTTGATAATGAATTTGTGGTGGTGTGGCACCGTAGTATTTTCCCGTTCTTGAGTTTTTTCACATAAAATTCTCATGTGTTTTCTAATTGTTTTGATTTTGCTTCTATGCTTAAATTTATTATTATAGTTTTCTCGAATCCTATAATCCTATTCTGCGGTGAAACTAGAAGGAGATTCTTTCGGAGTAGTTTCTCTCAATAAGTTCCTTGAATTTCTCCTCCTTGCATACATGATTACGACCTTCGTGGGTCGCTCCTGTTCGCTAGATCCTTTGGTCGTTGCTCCCTGTTGTGCCGCCCCTTCCTGCGGAGTCATTCAACTCTCAGATCGTTACGACAAGTCGGTCAGCTGAATATCTAACGGTACTGCCTGAGCCGTTTTAATACCCGACGCAACATATTTGTTCTTTTAATCATTGTGGCAAAATTTTATCTTATCTTCCAATTTTAAGTATTAAAAGTTTCATGTGACAAATCTAGACGCTTCATTACTTTTTGTCATTATGAAAATAAAGTAACATTGTATCATCTAATGTGATGTTCCCAACCCAAACCTGATGTGTCATTCAAAAGGGACATATGGCCCTCATTTTCCCACTTACCAAAAAAAATTAGGCCACGATGTATCACTTCTATTGGCTATCACCTCAATTTTAACCCATAATCTTGCTTTCTCATCTAGGCTAGGTACTAGCAATGGCGATTATTAAAGAATAAAAGGTAATATAAAAATAAAAATAATATTAATATTAATAGTTGTTGACTGAACTAAAAAAGATTATTGATGAAAAGAATAATAATAAGTTTTGGTGTCGAGCAAAAAAAAAAGTCAAGTGATCTATAAAAAGATTGCAACAATGATGGTTGATAGCGTAAAGAAACCCATCACTCAATATAAATAAAGTGTCACGAACAAACTCTAGCCCAGTCACATCAACAAGAACAATGACACATCTAGCTAGAGAACAAATAAACATCAATGAGGATAGTCCACAAATACCAATGACAAATCTCGATAGAAAATTTCTAACAATAGTCCGATGTCATCAAGACATCCACTTAAAAAAAAAAAACATTTGATATGCATCAACTGTGGATAATTTTAGTATATAACATATTAGTTAATCTTATAGAAACTCGTCTTTAATGTAGTATATGATACGTAAGATACTTAGGTATATAGTACATGTGCTGATCCATGGATATGACAATTTTTATTTGTTTTGCAAGCAGGCAGTCTATAGTTATTCAGTAACACGTTATGTGTCCATGCTTTCATCCAAATTTTTCATGTCCTGTGATATCCCATCCTGTATTTAAGGCATCCATATCTCATTGCAACGTCATGCATCATAAAAAGAAAGAATTCATCATAAAATATAAATTTAACAGGAAAATTCAAGATGAAATTTTGCGTGTATATTTGTAATTATATAATAGAATGTTAATCAAAACTTACCTCCACATTTTGAGAATCATCAGTACTTCGTTGCACTCTCCTCTCGAGCTCAATTAATTCATTCCTCAAATGCTCGAATCTGTTTATCTCATTTGTAATGGTCTCGTCATTTCCAAATTTAGATGATGCAACAACCTGAATGGATAGTGCAAACTATAAGAATGTGGTCAGACTAAAAAATACAACCAAAAAATTGGAGCATTCAATGTTGCAAAACTGCTGATAACTTGAAGTTGTAATATTATTGAATAGTAGAAAGGAGATCAAAAAGTTGAATGTGGCTCATATTTTAATCATAATGGACTATCGTTTCTAAAAGTATTCAATCACCAATGTCAACAACTCTAATCTAATAGATTTGTTTTTTCAATACAACACCAAGGAATAGCAGCAGTGAGATATTGCTCAACTGTTGCCATACATTTTGATCTGATGTTGGACGCTCTCTCCTGCTTAAATTACGTGTCATGAAATTCCAAAACCAACGCTCTTTATTGGCCATCCTGCCATATGAAGGTCTTATCAAACACCGTATAAGGAGTAGAAAATGTGTATTGCAGCTCTTCTGGCAAAAAACTTCAAACATATCAATATTGTGCAGCGATCCATTTTGTGTACCTGTTGCCAGATATTTCAGCTTTTTTACTAGAAATAGATGCCTCCATAGCCATTTCTGGAAAACTTTTTTGAGTAAATGATTGTGAATCATCGCCAGCACCCCCCTAAAGCATGTAAAACTGATTACTGAGGCCAAACTCCATAAAGAGCATGGTGAGTCAATTTAATAAATAAAACACAACATGCAATAGCAAACGAATAGCCGAGGCCAAAACTCATTAGACCTTAAGAATGGATGAAGTTAAAATATGCCATTAAAAAATGTCCCTGAAATTGGTTACTGTGTCCCAAACTCATTAGTTTCGTGGGCTAGGTTCTCTGCCATACAAGAGAAAAGAAGGTAGACATAAAATGCAGAGATGGTAAGATTATTAAGGAAAAAAATAAGAAAGATCAGCAATAAACAACTCCACATGAAAAGGTAGGTGGATTACTTGCATGGAGGTATATATTTTGCTTTGTTTAATAGAAATAAATTATGTGGCAAATCTCAAAAATAACACTAAAAATAGAAAGTGAATAAAAAATCCATTAGCATCAACAGTAAAATGTAAGCAATATTTTCTGTCTGGCCAAAATATTCATACTTTGACAACGGATGATTTCAAACATAATATCAAGTTATCATGGTGAAGCTAACAGATCTTTAAATTGAAATATTCAAGAATTAAAAAAATAAGCTTTCAAAAAAATATATAAAAAAGATGATTTAAGGAAGAATCCAATAAGACCATTGAATCCATAACATGCAATCTAAACTCTTCAACAAACCTTTATTGCAAGAAAATGGAAGGGTATGGAGCTTTTACCTGTTCTAGCGAGTCTGCTTTAGCTCTGAAAGAAGCCTCAAGAAATTCAGCCTCTTTCTTGAGCTTCCTTATCTTCTCAAGATCAGAACAAGCAGCTTTTAGATGCTCTTTTCCGTTATTTGAACTAGAAACATGTAGCTCTTGTAGCAAATTCTCTAACCTAACCAAAACTTCCTCGACACTTTCAAGAGTCTGCAATCAAAATCAAATATTCCACCCAAAAAGGGAATTAAAAGATAAGCATGCAGCTCATGAGAGTGAGTAAATTGTTCTAGCTAACAAAATATTGACTTGAAAGGAAACAATTTGCAGCAGGAAAAATTGAATCTTAAAATGTTATCCAGAAGAGCTCCAAGTAATCATCCCAATCAAAAGAAAAAATAAACATTGCTGAAAAGTTCTTAAAACCATGATAGATGCTATGATATCAACTGAGACCCAGTTAATAACCTAAATAAGCATGCAGGATATAACGTATCCATATCGAGTTTTAAATGTCATTTAAGCCAGCATACCCAGCACTACCTGAGAAATGTCATCTCTTACTCTTAGGACTGCTTAATTTAAGAAATTTAAATGAGGTTTATAGAGGGCACGCAGTTCTTAAAGATTCTTAAAAGCCAGAATTAAATTTTAGTTTTTGAAACAAAGATCACTTCATGTCAAGCTTTAGGCAAATCATTTTGAATCCTTTCTCCCAACGTAGATAATAGGAAAGATGGGCATCCAAATATTCAAATTTACCAAGATTAAGTGATTTGTAGAAACCTTCATGCATTCCCTACCTCTCACTACAAGGAGGAGGACTTGAAATTCTTTATGAAGCAATATTATTTTAATGTCCTGTAAAGCATTTTACAATACAGGACGCTTTGTTCATAATTATAGGAAAATGTAAATAAGCAAATAAATAAAGGTATTCATTAAACAAAATTTAGAGGCATGCCTTATCAAAAGTATCCATCTCTTTCCCAACAGCCAAAAGCTCTGTTTTTCGTTGATTTTGATGCTCTAAACCATCCATATCCCTTCTGTTCCTGCAGTTTTTAGTGAAACTGTTTAATTATTATTTATCTGTGAGAACCAACACGTGTAAATTGGCGAAGAAGGAAAGTAAAGAACCTAAATTTTATGTTTACCTTAGCACCCCAAGTTCACTCATATGCTCAGTTAACATGTTGTGCCTAAATATAAGAGAAAATGCAAAGGTAACGAACATATCTTAACTTTGTCAATCCAAAGTACCAAAGGATTGAAGCATGCGGGACTAATAAACAAAAATTTGTAGTAAAACTTCAAAAAATCAACTATAAAAATAATGTACCCTCTAGCGAGAAATCTTGCTGCCTTAATGTTAGATGGGTTCTCAAGCCATGAACTATATTTGATAAAACTCGTCATCCAATATGAGCACACACACAATACATAGGGAATTGCTTCTTCTTGAGAAATTTTTTCTTGTATAACCATATTTTCATGAATCGGTTTTGTGTTAGATAAGTTACTACCATAAAATGGAAACCACTCCAATTCTTCACAAACAACCTGCGGATTGAAAAAAAAAAGAATTGGTGCGAAGTTGGAAAACTGAAGATTTTGATGATGGTATAATGATGATAGAATGGAAATAGTTGTTAACATACTTCAACATACAGTTGATACGAACTTATGGATGACAACTGAGGGTAAAACAACACACTGCCCCCTATAAGATACCTGTGAAGTAACTAAACATGAAATCAAAGCACATAAAAAGTGGTGCCAATCAAAGATAGCTAATCATACGTAGAAGATGACTACTTCAACTGCACCTTATGATTCCTTCAATTGGATCCTCCGTCGTCGTAAAGCCATTAGATGATAAGAACGACTGAGAGCTTCTGCCCAAAGCAATAAAAAACCCAAAAATTACCAAATCCTTTTCCAATACCTGTTGATTGCACGTCAGCATATTTTATCAGGAATAGAAAACACTCATAAAATAATACTTAAAAGAAATGATTGAAAAAAAGTGGCCATTAGGATTCCCCATAAATAAAAACAGCAGTGAAACGATCTTTCTGATGTCTGAAAGAAAAAAATGCGCACTGATATGTGACCTATGAAGATTGATGGGTACAAAAGCAAACGTGTCAGCACAATACAAAAAATTGCCATAAATATGTATTGGAATAAGCATAGCGCAAGAATTCAAAAGATAAGTGAATCTCATCATTCAAGGAAAATGATAATTCCATGCAATATGACAACAAGAGATGCACGTAAGATTGTTGAATCTTTTTAGGACGTAAAGTCCTGTATTGTTTGTGGGCCGGGAAAGATCTTGTTTTTCAGACGAGTATTGAAGAAGGAAAGAATGGAATGAAAGTCCTCACCTCCCCTGAACCTCAATTCCTAGCTCGTAGTAGACGGTAGTAGAGCTAGGGAGGAGAAAGTGGGGGAGAGAGAGAGAAATGAATGGATCGATAAATTGGGGGGTCCTTCCCTCCAAAGTGGGAGGCATCTCAATTTATATCTATATTCCATGTTCTCACCCCTCACCCCTCGTTAGGGGTAGAAAAAGGGTTAAAAAAAATATATCGTGAATAATCCTAACTTTATCAAGGACTAGAATTAATTAAAAACTAAACCACGCCACGAAATAACAAAATCGGTCCAATTCGATAAAAACCGGAATAAAAATTAGAACAGAAGCACAATCAAAACAAACAAAAAAACACACAAGAATTTACGTGAAAAAACCCGAAAACGGAAAAAAATCATTGAGCTACACTTTTCACTATGAAATTCAAAAGGTCTTACAAAGAACTTACACAATTTTTCTCTCCACACGCAAAGAAAACTTATAGAACTCGCTCCACAATCTTCCCTCTCCAATCTGACGCAAAAAATCAAGCCGAATCACTGAAATCCACATCTTCGACACTCCTCACCTTCATTGGGATGCCTGTCGAAGAATTCAAAAGAAAGAAACAACATGCCTCAACAAAAAGGCTTGAATTGGAATTAAAAATTGTAATCTCGTCACTAACTATTCCGGGCGCCTAGGGTAGCTGGCACCCCAACGCCAGAAATGAGCACCTAAGCGCTCACATTGGGTGCCTAAGCGCCCAGAATGGGCGCAGGATTTCCATCTGCTCGTTATAGGAACACCCATTAGGCGCTTGAGAGCCCATAGGCCGGCGCTAAGGTGTCGGGAACACTATCTGCGAGAAAGCCATCCAGTATGCTACTCATGGGTGCTCCAATCAGACTCCACACCTAACAATCTCTCACTTGAAGACTGATAGCACCGAGTTCAATCCTCTGTACCTGCACCTCCACCTAAACTGTCTTAATAGTCACGTATTGTGATCATATATCGTGGTGTGGCTCACCCCGGTCTTAACCTTCATGAAACCCAACTGAAATCAAGCATAGCTTCAATTTCACAACAATCACATCTTCGTCAACATATCCATAGGATTTTCAGTAGTAGTTATCTTTTCCAGAAATAGTTGTCCATCTTCTAGAAGGGATAGAATGAAATGATACATGAGCTAGATGTATTTCGTCATAGCATGAAAAGCAGCGTTCTTAGCAAGATGAATCGCACTCATACTATCACTATAAAACTTTCCAATCCCCCGCACCTTGCTCAATTCTGCCATGAAATTTTGTAGCCAAATAATTTCCTCGTTAGCTTCAGCGATAATAACATATTCAGCCCCTATAGTTGAAAGTTCAACAATCTTCTGCAACTTGAAAATTCAATTCACTACTGTATTCCCCGATGAAGATGTACCTCGTGTATCTTCTCTTACCGTCCACATCTTCTGTCAGATCTGAATCTACAAATCACTGTAGATTGATCCTTGCATTTCCATAACAGATAACCTGTTGATTATTCCTCTCAAATACCTGAGAATCCACTTTACCGCCTCAAATTGATGTCTGCTTAGATTGCCCATGTACCTGCTGACCACTCCCACTGCATATACAATAACTGGCTTGGCACAAATTATCGCATACATCAAACTTACAACTGCTGAAGCATATGAAGTTCTCTTTATTTGTGCTTGTTCCGCTTCAAAGTTTGGTGATAGCTCCTTCGATAGTTTAAAGTGACTATCTAAGGGAGTGCCAACTAGTTTCGTCTCACTCATGTTGAATCTCTGTAGGATCTTCTCAACGTACTCTAGCTGAGACAACATTAGTGTTTCGGCACTCATGTCCCTGATGATTCTCATCCAGATGATCTTCCTGGTTAGACCTAAATCTTTCATCTGTAACTCACTTGATAGTCATTTCTTCAAGTCCCTGATTTTCTTCATATTTGCCCTTACAATCAACATGGTATCCACATACAAATGAAGCAAAATATAACAGTCACTGAAGTGTTTGATGAAGCAACAGTACTCTGTCTAGCACTTCATCTACCCATTGTCTGACATGAGCCTGAGAAACCGCCTGTACCACTGTCTCGGGGCCTGCTTCAAGCTATAGAGGATGTTTTGCAATCTACAGACCAAACCTTCTTTGCTTAGAATCATGTAATGTATAGCTCCTCCTTCAAAGCTCCATGTAAGAAAGCTATTTTTATGTTCATCTACTCTCTATCTTCCCCTGCTACCAGACTCAACACAACCCTAACAGTCGTCATCTTCACCACTGGGAGAAGATTTTTGTGTAATCCACTCCTTCCTTCTATTGGAAACCCTTCATAACAAGGCTTGCTTTGTAGAGCTTGCTACCATCTACTCTTCTTTCATGTTGTAGGCTCACTCGTGGTGTCGTGCTCTTTTGCCAATGGTAGTGTCGTCCAATCCCAAGACTAATTTGACTCCACAGATTCATCATCCATCGCAAGCTCCTACTATTTTGAATCCTCAACTTGAGTGGCATCCTCATAGCACTCTGGTTCACCATAATCAGTTAAAATAATAAATGGTATAAAGAAGGAGAATACATTTGTATGGGTTGTTTCGCTCTGCTGTTATCCGACCTCTGTAGACTGAGGAACTTTCAATGCGTCTTATGGTTGAGTACTTGTTCTTTCTCCATCTTCATAATCACCAATATCATCTATCTCTACAAATCTGGATTCTTTTGAAGTAGCTAACGAACTATCCAGAGTTCTGACCTTGTCCCCGTACATCTCCATTTCGTTGAAAGTGAGTCATTGCTTCCGATGAATTTCTAATTTTGATAATCCCAGAACTTGCACCCAAACTCATCTGAGTCATATCCAATAAAAGTGCGCTTGACAGATTTTGAATCAAGATTGCTCTTGGACCCTGCATCAACAAAAGTATATGCAGAACACTCAGATACTCTTAAATGAGATAGACACTTTTTTTCACTCCAGGTTTATTCAAGTAAGTCTTCCACCAAAGGTACTGACTAACTACGATTGATTAGATAAACTGCAGTGTTTACTGTTTCAACACAAAGTTATTTTGACAAGCCTACATGCAGCCTTAACCTCCTACTACGCTTCGTGATTGTTTTGCTCATGTGCTTAGCCACACTATTCTGTTGCGGTGTCCTTGGGACAGTGAACTCATGTCTGACCCCCTTTGTAGCACAGAAATTCCTAAACTTTTGATCACAATACTCACTCCCATTATTTGATCTGAGATACTTCAAATTCAAGTATATCTCATTTTCTACCATAGTCTTCTATTTCTTAAAGACTTCAAATACATCATATTTCTGTTTTAAGAAATAAACTCGTACCTTTCTCGTGTGATCAGTAAGGAATGTAACAAAATAGTGAAAACTCAAATGGACTGAACTGGAATAGGATCTCATACGTCAGCATGCACTAAACCCATTTTTTTTTAATTTCACCACTGACCCTTTCTTGGAGAAATAAACTTTCTTCTGCTTGCCATAAATACAATCTTCACAGAAATCCAAATCAACTGATTTCAGACCCTGAAGCTTATTCTTTGAAAGTAGGGACTTCATACCTTTCTCGCTCGTATGGTCAAGCCTACCATGTCATAGACCTGCATCTACCCTGATTCCAGTCACATCAATGAAATTAGTTATTTCATTGATCAGATAAATTGTGTCTTTAATGTTGCCCCGAGCCATCACTAATGCCCACCTGGTCACCTTCCAATCACAAGTCTTGACTTTGTCAACTGACACACAGAGATGAGATTTCTCTTCAAACTATGTCTCACTTCAGTCCAAACATCGGTGTCAAGCATTAGTAGAAAGTATACTGCAGATCATATTATCTCCCAAATAAACCTTCCTTGGATCACTCTAAGTGTAGTTTTTAAATATCTCTTTATTAGAGAAATCATGAAAAGAGGCAGTTGAATCCCTTATCCAGGGTTCAGTGCTGGGAGTCATTTTGGATTTCATTCGTGGAGGCATTAGTAGAAAGAATACTTTTTTGTCCTCCACCACAAACTTTCCTTGGAGCTTTACGAACCTTCTTGAAATGTGCTTTCTTACCGCATTTCCAGCATTCTCCTCTACTTGACTTGGGCTTTCCTTTCTTGAATTGGATCTGCCTTTGCCTGTATTCCTACCCAGATTCATTCTTATGTTATCAACATTCAACGCAGAGCCTAAAGATGAGAAAAGTGTCAACATAATCAAACTCAATGTAATTCGATCCAACGCTTCCCATTCCTTCAAAGGCTTAGATTCAAGCTTCTTTGTAAATCCTTATAATGGCAAGTACTTTTTTTCTGATACGATAAATCCTCCACCAGTATCTTCCAGAAAGCAGAGTTCGTCCCATTGAACTTCTCCCCTTTGAACATTGCTTCTTCAGTCATTGCTCCCACTTGAATCGAACCCCGCTCTGATATCAATTCATTAAGAATATATATCGTGAAATCCCAACTTTACCGGAGTTTAGAACAAATTAGAAACTAAACCATACCACAGAATAAAGAGATCGTACCAATTTGATAAACAATAAGAATAAAAATTAAAACATAAGCACAATCAAAGCAACCAAAAAAGCATACGAGAATTTACGTGGAAAAACTCAAGGACAGAAAAAACCACGGAACAATGCCACTAAAATTTTCACTATGAAATTCAGAAGGTATTACAAAGAACTCACACAAATTTTCACTTCACACACAGAAATGTAACATGACTCACTCCACAATCTTCCCTCTCCATTCTGTTGTAAAAAATCATGTCGAATCACTGAAATCCACCTACTATAAACTTCTCACCTTCACTAGGATGTTCGTCGAAGAATTCAAAAGAAAGAAATAGCAAGCTTCAACAAAAAGGCTTGAAATCAAGATTAAAAATTGTAATCTCGCAGCCAACAATTTCGGGCGCCTACGGGCCCAGACTTGACTCCTAGGCGTTGAGCTCTCGGGTAGCTGGCGCCCCAGCGTCAGAAATGAGCGCCTAAGCGCCCAAAATGGGCGCAGGATTTCCATCAGCTCGGTTTGGAAACACCCAATGGGCACTTGAGCACCCATAGCCCGGCGCCAAGGCGCCAGGAACATTGTCTACGAGAAAGCCAGCCTACTTGCGGCTTATGGGTGCTCCAATCAGACTCCACAACAAACGAAAATAAAATATAATCCACAAGAAATAAGAACCGACCATAATGACCTTGCAAGAAGATTAGGAAATGGCTGTCAGTTGGCTCTCCATTAGAAATGCACACGTCTCAATGGTCTGCAAATATTGAGGAACAATTACAGCGGGCCTCACAAGTCACCTCGACAGGCGAGCTCGGCAGACCAGCACAGCAAGTGAGCTAGACCGACCATTTCAGCAGATAAACTCGGCAGACAAATTCAATAAGTCAGCTTGTTAGAAGAAGATGACTGAGTTTTTTGTAAAATAGAAGATTGGGCTTTCTAGTCCCACAAAATATGTTTATGTATGCTTTGATTCGTAGAAGCCGCAAATGAGCATACAATGATAAAAATAATAAATAGGGGCTATAAATGTAACATCCTGTTGAAAAAACAAAAACCAGATGATAAATACTAGGTCATTAAAAGTGAATAAGGTGAAGATGAAAAGGGAGAGAGGAACAAACCGTGTGGCATAACAAAGAGATGGAGAGGGGGCAAACAAAGATGCGGGCTTGTGTGATAAATAGAGAAGAATGTCGAATAGCACAAAGCTGAGAAAACAAGTTGAGGGAGACAGAATTGTGTGGTTCATACACAAAATAGAATATTAAAAAAGTGGAGAAAATGAAGAACTACCGAAAGAGAAGATCCCCTGTGCAAACTAGTATCGAGATAGGGAGATGAAGCAATGCGACTTTGGCTTTGAAAATACAAATACAATTTAAACAAATAGGCATTGTCTATTCGAGTCCAATCCATCATCAAATTAATAGAGTTCATTATTTTCCTTAGCATTGTCAATCATCCTCCCAAATAGTCAATTCCGAAAATTCACAGCAAGAATAAAAATTAGATTGACATTGATGATCAGTAATAATTTTACTAATAGACAACAAGTTACAAGACAATTTAAGAAGATGGAGTACATCGCGAAGGGTTAACAATGAGATGAGCTTGCCGGTCTATTTTTGGCAAATACCGAGAGAAAACCATCAACTATTTCAATTTTTTTAATGCTTGCACAAGAAAATAAGAGAAAAATAGCTCAGAACAACCAGTCATATGATCAATTGCACTATAATCAAATATCCAAGAATGAACAAAATTAAGTGTAACATCTAACAATGCAATGGCTAAATATTTACCCTTTTGAACGAAAAAGACATGAGATTGTGTCGACGTTATTTTGGGTGTGGAGTTCCCATAGGAAGCTGTCGGTCGCCGGAATCAAAATCCCGTCGCACGCTTCGGAAAGACGTTTTAATTTACATATATATATATAATTTTTGAAAAATATGAAATCAAACTGACCCCATATTTTTCATAGTTTAAATGAAAGAGCGATACACCTCAAGACCTGTATTTATCCCGAAAGATAAACACAAGACTCGAGTGGAGACTCGATCAAATAAACTAAGAAATATATGACGTTCGTTTGGTCTACGAAACCATTTTATTTGCTCATATGCTTCCCTATTTAATATGAAGAATTAAATAGGGTTTATTTTAAATTGAGTTCGGAATGCTTCCTATAAGGGTAAGCCCCTATAGTTAATTACATCTTAAATGACCGAAGTCACTTAAGAAAACTCTCGATAAAAAATCAGGAAATATTAAAGAGGTCAAAAAGGATAGGACTTTTCAACGAAATCGGACAAAGAGGTGTGAAAGGGGATTGACTCAAATTTGGAACATTTATTGTGGAATCCAAAGGAGAAAGAGCTAGGAGATGTCGGAGATCCGGAGGCGAGGTGACTTCCCAAACTATCCTATGGTTTGGTTTAAATTTAGGGGAGAAATTATTTAAATGTTTCATTCTGCCAATTTTATTAAATTAGGGCTTACATTTGTGTGAAACGATCACACGAATAGCCTAGAAGATGTAAGGATTTAGGTCATAACGAACGACAACCTCGAATCACTAAAACGAGTTGGAGCTTATATTATACGACAGAGTTATACAAATGCCTAAAAGAGGTTGAGGATTAATGTCGCATCAGGCGAACAACTTCGAAATCACATGGATTGTTGTTTAATAACTAATGAATGGTTTAATTGGTGAAGACATGTTTACTTGTTGAAGATGGTCGTGCTGCCCACCACGCTAGCTCTAAGCTCCTTGTCGTGAAGTGGTTGAGTTTTACAGGTGCTAAGTCATGATGTCGAATCAGGTAGTCACATGGTTGAGTTATTCTAAATCACTATGCAAGTATGTTTAAGATAGATACAGTATATAGCGAGGTGTATAGACGAGGAAAACAAGAAAGACGTACAGTAAAGAGTATGGATACGACGTCTTAAAAAGAATCAGCATACGTACAAAAAGTAACATCAGTAAATATAAACAAACTCAGTATACTCTGGAGATTCGTTATTTTCTTAAATGCAGCAGGCTGGAATGCATCATGAAATGAAAGCCATACAGAAAAAGAAACATCGTCCAGAAAAACTCGAAAAAGTATGGTGAATGACTCACGGTATAAAACTCAGGAAAAACGAATAGCAAAACAAAATAAAATCTTCAAAAACCTCGGGAAAGTTCAGGAAAAATGACCACGAGTGCTTCATCCGAAAATCATACGAAAAATCCAAAGAAACCGCAAGCACTTGGGTCGGGGCTTGGCTCAGAAACAGTGTAGTAATTCTCGAGGGTCGTCAAAGGCTACTCGGTCACCCGAGTGTATAGAGCCCGCTACTCAACTAGAAGGGTGTCCTACTAAACCTAACTTAGGAGGGTGTTCCTTAACCCAGTACTGATAATCAATAAATGGACAACCAAGTTTATAGTATGGTTTTTAAAATTTATGTTTTTAGCATGCACGTGGATTTCAGGCGTACAAAAGAGAGTTTGTATCAATTTTTTGTTGTAATGAAAATATATTTTTTTATTGTGAATATAGTATCCGCTCTTATCAGATTTTGAAAATTAGGGTTGTCCATGAGTCGATCACTTCATCGGGTGTAGGATCACTAACAATCCTAAGAAGGTACGGGTGCCCCGCTTGCCTTATAGCGGTGAATGATACCGTCATCCTACGGTTCACCTGGGCCCTGGAGCGGGTCCTGGTGTCGTAGAATGGGATATCATTCCACTCTACCACCAGTATGCCTTTATCATCAGCACCATATGCCGCAAAACAAAATGAAAACCAAAGCGAAGAAAAACAACGAAAGAACACAAGTCAAAGAGCAAAAAGGGAGAGAAAGGAGACTAATCCACCCCCAAATCCGATTTAAAAGAGGCGGGGCCCAAACGGTAGGTGGGCTAGTCTAAAACGCCCCAAAATAAGGTTTGAAAAAATTTTCCAAACCTCACACAGTAAGTCAAATAGTAGTAAGCTAGGAAAATCCGCACTGGTATTTCCAAACCCCTAAATATTGAAATTTCCAAACTCGTATGTAATCCACAACTCAATCCGTCTCGCAAGTGTAAAATCCTCCAATAAAACCAAGAGAAGCTCATGGTCAGGACAGGACAAGGCCAAAGAGGCTCACGCCCAAGGCAAAGAAAACAGGAAAAATCATCTCAAAATAAAACTTTTAATACATAAGAAAGTGAGTGGACAAACTCAGAAATCCTCCAAACTAACTCCAACCATCTCAAGAAAGACATAGGAAAGTTTCCTTTAAAAGGTATTCCCCAAACATATCTCCCCACAAGTAAGCTAAAGGGGATATCCAACCCATCACAAAGTGCATAAAAATATTCATCAAATAGCCATAGGACTGAATTCACATAAAGCTTAAATCGAGCCAACACAAGGTATAAATCCGAGCCACCACGAGGCTAGAACCGAGCCAACACCAAGCTGCAGCCAGCCTAACACAAAGCTAAGGCAGGGAACAACATCACAAGAGCAAAACCGAGCCCACACGAGCCAAAAACCCAAGCCATCACATGGCTGAAAACCAGTCCAGCTCCAAGCTAAAACAGTCCCAACACAAAGCCAAAGCAAAGGGTACCAAAGGAGCAAAACCGAGCCCACACAGAGCCAAAAACCCGAGTCATCACATGGCTGAAAACCAGTCCAGCTCCAAGCTAAAATAGTCCCAACACAAAGCCAAAGCAAAGGGTACTAAAGGAGCAAAACCGAGCCCACACAGAGCCAAAAACCCGAGCAACAGCAAGGCTGGAAACAAGCCCAGCTCCAAGCCAAAACAGGGATACAGCAGGGCTAACAAAAAACCGAGCCACATGAGGCTAAAACCAAGCCCAGTAGTGATTGAATCCAAGCCCAACATAAGGCTACAACAATCTTTTTTAAAAGCTTAGTAAACGAAACATATATATATTTATTTAAACATAGCCTTAGCTTGAAATTGAAAAAGAGGCTCTTGGACCACAATAACACCTTCGTGCCTTTTATATATCAATCCATGAAACTATCACATGCTTGCAAGCAAGAATAAGCCTAGAAACTTTCCAATTCCATTTAACATGCTTTTATAAAGGGCTAAGATACAAGGAGCCCAAGAATTAAACTTCCATATATTCAAAACATAGAGCCACCATATGCTCCATATAAGAACAAGCATGAAACTCCTCCAAATTAAATTAAATTTCTCCCTAGCATGCACTTTGGTAAGGAAAAGTTACAAGGAATGAAAACCAAGCCCCACATGCATATTGAAAAAGCCAAACGAATCCTTCCATGATTCATGCCAAGCAAAAGTGAATAGGAAGCCTTGCAATACACATCCTAACATGCTTGAAGAAGGAATCATCAGTCCCAAAAGCCACATTTTTATCACTTCAACTTGCTTTTTGAACAAAAGAAAAAGAAAAGCTAACATTATTCCAAAGCCATGCTTCAACCTCTTTAACCATAGAAAAATAAAAAAGGACCATATTTTATCATTTTAAGCAAGTAGAGAAAAGAAAGGAGCCAATGCAATGCCACGTTTCCACCACATTAAGCAAATAATCAAACATATACTTTAGAACAGGCTCACATTTTCATTCTTAACATGTCTCAAGTAATAAAAATTCCCAAATGAAGCTATAGCAACAAGCTAACAAGTTGTTAAAAAGAAAAGAAGAGAAGGAGCAACCATTTAAGTTAGCAAGCAAATCATTCCATGGCATATAAGTGCCCAGCCAAAAGACTCAATAGGAAGAAACGAACCAAAACCACAAGCCACGCTAGGCCAAACCGAGAATAATAGAGGAGAGAAAAGAGGTTACCAGCTAGTGTAGAGCACGTGAGTAAGGCAAGAAGCTCAGGGTTCAATCCAGCAGCACCTCCCCACCTTTAAAAAAAATTGGCCCACCTCTAGATCACCCCAAATGGGGTTCTTATATGCAAGAGAGGGGAGGAAGCTGCCAAACCTTACCTTCAAGGTTGACTAGGATTGGAGAAGGCACGAGAAAGTGGCGACAAAATGTCGCAAGAAGGAGCAGACGGCTCGGCGACGGGGTGTGCAGGGATAGAAATCGAGCAGGAGATGGGGGGAGAACGATGTGCGGCTCGAGAAGGAGAGAAGCCCCGCAGAAGATAGGATCGAGCATGGGCAAGAAGGATTTGGTCGTGAGACCTGCTCGAGCGCGGGAAGAGGATCGAACGGATTCTCCTAATCGTGCGAATGGGAGAGGAGCCAAACCGATCGAACGGGAGAAAGGATTTAGGGCTTAGGATTTTTTTTTTAAGGGGGAAAATATATATAAGTATATATATAATAATAATAATAATATTATAAGTATTATTATTATAATGTGAGTAATAGAAATGTTTCACAGATTTCGTTCCCGACGGGTTATCGTCGCAAAATGAATGTCAATTTTAGGTTAAAATCGACGTTCTGGACACACTGGCGTAGTCAATTTCGTCATCCGAGGTCGTTCGGTCAACCCCGTGGACGGTCGCGTCGAAACTGTGTCAAATCCGGCTTTTTCTGAAATTCTGACTTTTATGTCGATCATCCCGGCGTTCTGACTCCAGCTCCAGTCCACTGTGAAGGAATTGAAGGCATCGAGGTCGCGAACTAAGAATTTGTGCGTCCAGGTGTGTCAGACGTGCACGAGGCTATCCTAATGTCCAGGGGTCCTATAGGGACTCAATTTGAACTCCGACATCGATTTCGACCTACTACTGAGCTCAGCGGTACGAAATCTCGTACAGGACTTCAAAGAGTAACGAAGTGGCTCCAGACTCTCTAAAACGAGGTGGGTCCCATTGCTAGGAGACTAGGATCGTCAGGAGAAACTCCTGAAGCTAGAATCCTAGTCTAGGAGAAAAACTAAACCTCGATGAAAACGAGGTCAACAGATTGAAACAATTTGTGCAAGAGCTCTAATTGCACCTTGGTGAAAGGGGCTGCGTTCGAGCTTATAGAAGCCTCCTGAGTTTTTTTCAGTAGTGGCTCGATAAGCTTGACCTTCACACTTGAACTTTTAAAATTGAAGGTTTACCGTGAAGCTTCTAACATGTCTCATTTGTGTGTCAAAGATTTTTGCAATGCTTGCAACATAGTTTCTTACGCCATATTTTGTTAATATCAATTATTTTTGACACAAGAGTCTTGTTCCCATATTCAATGTCACAAAGAAGTTTTGTGTTGCGCCACATAATCTTTTGTCCTTGACTTTTCATGTCTAACCTCAAAAACTTTTCGAAAGAGGAGAGAGGTTTCTACCAAGGATGTGACACTTGACTTTGCCTAAACTCCAAATAAGATCGATTAAAAACATGTAGACATGATCATTCTTTTTTTGGTTAGCATAATCATTTGAATTCTCTTAGATATCATTGTACATTGATCAAGCTCTTGTCATAATGTTACAAACTCATTATAATATGTAATAACATCATGATCATTTTGCTTGGATTTCTAAAGTTGAGTTTTCAACTCAAAATTTTGGGAAGAAATCTTCGGGTTTGAATAAAGATCTCTCATGACCTCCCATATGTCTTGAACAGTGGGAAGGAATAGATACGGCTTTCCTATGGTAGGTTCCATGGAATTGATGAGCCAAACTACAACCAAAGGTGTTTCGAACTCATTTTTCAAATTAAGGCCCCAAGCAGTAGGTTTCAAACATTCTCCAATTAAATAATCAATTTTGCATCGTTTGTTGATCGTCAATTTTATGGATTGAGCCTAATCAAAATAGTTTGGCCATTGAGTATTATAACTGTAATAAGGCAGTGAATTTTGGGGATAATACCCAACCGATATAGAGATTCGTTTGAGGCAATTAGCAACTTATTCAACTTATTCGGATAGTTCAGCATTATCTTATAATCTGTCGATAGCTGACTGATTCGAATAAGTTATCTGTCTGTTTGGTTTGAGCATTTGGAAAACAGCTGATTCGCACTTGTTTATGCATAAATGATTTTTTTGCCCCTGAAATGAATAAGTTGTTGAGCTGTTTGGTTTGTGTGATCTGAAAACAGCTTATATGCAGTTGTTTGTATAAAAATAACAATTTTATGTTTTTTTTTAATGAAATTTTATTAAGATATAAAATCTTATTTCAGCTTATATGCAATTGTATTTTTAAATATAAAATATTATTTTAATAATTTATATCTTATTTCAGCTTATATGCAGTCATCTAATCCTTGTCCCCACCGAGAGCATCTATAGAACTCAATGAAAATATATGGACAGTCTTTGGAAAATAAAGCAGCCAGAACTATAAAGCAAACAGAACTATCCAAACTATTTGTATATACATTTGTACAATAACTTGCCAAAATAAAGCAAACAGAACTATAATCAAACAGAACAATTATATGTTTGAAGATTTGCATACATACCACTCAATTCCTATATTCCTACATATCAAAAAACCTTAACTTCCATTTTTACCTGCATGAGAAGGAATTGGATAATATGTATATAAATGCCCAATGCAAAATTAAAAAGAGAGAATTGTTCTCCACCAACTATAGTAAAAGAATTAAAGGCTAATCACATCACCATTTCTCCAGCCGAATGTCAACTAGTGCACCCATATAGAAGCACAAAGGTGTGATTTTTCAACTGCCTTATAAAATGGAGATGAAACTTATCCTTCTTCAAGCTTTCGAGCTTAATTTTAATAAACCGAACACAAAAAAGAGCTACATACATACCACCAATTTAGCGGTGGAAATTGAGATCTCGACGAACGAATCGACCACGGGTCGCGAGTTAGGATCGACGACATAATTCCGACCGTGGTAATAAGGAAAGGAACCGGGGAATTCCTGCCGAGGATCTCTACACAATCGGAGGCGGAGGAGGACAAAGAAGAGCGGGAAACGAGAGGAAAAGGAAGAGACGGCCGAGGATCCCGGTGGGCTATTGTCCATGTTGGGAAAAGTCCGCTCGTCACTTGGCCGAGCGGAGGACGAATCATTGATCTCACCGCGCCACTGGAGCATGAAGGCAAATGTCGCAAGAGCGAGGGGTAGGGCAGTCAGAAGGAGGACTATCATCGATGCAAAGCTGGCGCTGGAGGGACTGTTGGAGGAGGCCTACAGCCTTAAGGGGACGTTGAGATCCGCCATGAGAAAGATCGAAGCTTGGTTAAAGTAACTGATCCATTCGAGTTGCGAGAGGTGAAGGCGGTCGATGTGAGAGTGGTTCCCTTTCGACTTCAACTCGAAGATACGCTCCCCTCCCTTGTTGTGAGAGTGGTTCCCTTTCGACCTTCGACAACAGCGGGAGTTCGTCTTGCGAACGAGGGACGGCGACTGCGACTGCGATGGAACGAGGAGATCGGATCCTACGAGCGAACGAGGGACAGCGACTGCGATGGAACGAGGAGGAGCGACCGGAACCCTGAGGGCGAGAGTGGGGATTTCAGAGGATAACGCGATCGGTATGCACGGAACGCGCATAAAGGTCTGCTTATCCTCTTCTTCAGAAAATTTCGCCGCGCGTTATCTGCGATGGGAATAATCGTTCGTCGAACGTGTTTTTCAAACACCACGCCCTCTTTTTCTTACCGCCACTGCACCCATTAAGCTGTTCCAAACGGCCCCATAGTCATAAAGTGAGATGTAGGATGAGGTGAAGTGGTTTTCGAATTGTCGGAACCGATAAATGTGATAGAACTTCTTCGAACTCTGGTCAACATTACTGACTTAGAAAAAATCATCAGAATTTGAAAGAAGAGTGACGTAACTACAGTGGCTACCTTAAGGGAAAAGAAAGATGCTCTTGTTCTAGTATGGGCTCGGCTTGCGTAGGTTCAAACCTGCTGTCAACGCTAGAGAAAGGTTGTGAGTTTGGTTCCAATAGCTCACATGCAGGAGTTAGGTTCAAACCTGTTGTCAACGACAAAGAAATGTCGCGAGAATTTCGCGAGAGACAGGACTGGCTAGCTATAGATCGAGTGGTTCGAGCCCTAGAAGTAATGTGTGACGTAACTTGCTAGTTACAGGTTAAAGCAGAGCGAAGCAAGAAAAATTGTGAGAACGGAACTCACAGATGGATAGGCTTTCAAGAACAATGTGTGGCTTTAATACCATGTAACTTTTGGAGGGCGAGAAATAATAAGGGGAAGGCTTTCAAATTAGGAAATCCACAAAATTACCATACTAAAATCAGAAAAGAAAATTACAACTTACCGACAAAAAATCTTTCAAAAGTAGGAAATACTAAAAATAAAAGATACTAAAATAGAACTTCTTGAAATTCCAATAAATATCAATCTATTAAAGGATAAATTATATATAACTCATTTAGCGATAATATCAAGCCCAATTGGATGGATACTTGTTAAAAATCTAAATAGTTAACCTTACTCTTTTTATTGTTACCTTATTCTTTTTATAGTTGCTTTTACACCAATTTGAGAATGATATTATTGAAAATTTTATTTGAGCTCTCATTATGTTTTAAGAAAATAATAATAAATTTCACATTATTCTTAGACAAGAAAAAATATGAGAAAAGAAATTTAACAAAATCATTGTTTGTAACTTTGCTAAATATAAGACATCGATAGTTTTATTATAAGAATAAAATGCATTATTCAAAAAAGCAATACATTAAAATTGATGGAACTAAGCTTACTAAAATTAGTGTCAATCCTACAATAAAATTAATACAAACAGCTTCTCAAATTTATACAACATAAGGAAAGGAGAATATAAGCCAACATTATTTATTTTTTCATTATAACAAAGAAAATTTTGGGCTTTTCCTATTTAAATAAAAATTAAAAAAAACTAAAATGATAAAAATAAATTAAATTTTTTTTTTTTTTCTTAATCAATGATTTAAAAGTTTTTTTTTTTTTTTTTTTGGGTTCACTCAAAGTCAACCAAAGGAGACATTTGTCAGGCCACTGAGGCAATCTCATTTAAGCCACACAAGAAGTTTGATCACCCTTTGTTATTATTTAAGAATAATTAAAAAATTCTAAAAGTTACACACTAAAAACTTATTTTTCTCTTTGAATTAATTAAGCAAATGTCTCAAAATAATTCAAATAAAATAAACTAAAAAAAAACTCTCAATTAGCTCTTTGCTTAGACATTGTTCCCTTAAAAGACACACTCATTCATTACTCTCTCGCTTATTCCCTCTCTTACGGGCTCTCACAATCACTACTTCCATGATAATTTGCACTCACACCCTTACTGAATTAGCACAATTATTGCATCTTCCTTGATGAGTACTTCACTAGGAAAATGTCCCTCACTAATTCTGCTCCCTCTCCAACTTGTTGGGATTATTTTTGGTTGTTGACTCTCCAACATGTGCCCCTCATCTCGGCACAAGCACACACATCAATGCCTCTAAGCTGTTTGCGTCATTAAAGAATTAGAGACCAACTTCTTGTCAAAATCTCTAAGTGAACTCTAAAGCCTGTTATACGGGTTAAATACAAAAGGTATTTAACAGCGGTTTTATCTTCTTGCTACCAAAATAAAAAATTGAAATATATCATAAGCTATTTCTTAAAGAAAAGAGAGAAATAAATTATTCATGCTACACTGGCATCAACAAAATTCAGAATATCAAAATCATCAAGAGAGTTATTACATCTCATTTGGAACCCGGTAAATCTCAATGAATAAAGAAATAAATTGATTTGATTAGTGCCACAACGAGAGAATCTTTAATCCAATAAATCCATAAATTTTTAATTAAACCTTGATATTGAACTGAGTTAGAAACATCAAAACAATCCACTCCAAAATAATCTTATTTAGCATAGATGAATAAGACTACAATATCAATTAGAGATGAAATAGTAAAAGCAATAGTTGAATTCTCGATAGTTTGGCAAATATCTAAACCAAGCATGTATCTAGGTAACTCAATAGACTCAACCTTCAAAACTAGAGGAATGGGGATACTATCAACCAATAAGCCCTCAACAACAAAAATAGGAACCAACTCAAGAGATGAATCTTGAGTAACAATATTCAGATCAAAGAACACCCTATGGGGATCAAGTCAGAGGCAACAGCATTCAGTAAACTAGAATACCCCTATTGATCGTGAGTATTTACTACACAAGTATTTACTACACAATGAAAGGAATTAGAATTAGGAATGGAATAGAAAAAGACAAAGAATAAAAGAGTAAGGAATAGAAATAGTAAAGGAAGTACAATAAAGGGTGGTAGGAAAGGAAGGAGGTAGACAACGAAAGTGTGAGAAAATGAAGGGCTAGACAAGTAAGGAATCAAATAGAAAAAAAGGGGTAGAAGGGCTGGACCGAGGTACCTTAGCAGCTACAATACTGCGTCTCGGTAAGCTCCCGCGTCAACCTCCTGGAGATGGAGGAGTTTTGACTTCCTTTGTTGAAGCTTCGGGGTCCTTGTAGTATGAAGTCAAGTCCGCAACATTAAACGCAGCGGAAACATTGGTCTCCTGACAAGTCGATCATATCGGTGTTGTCATTCCACGGCACATCTTGATAGAATAAATATGCATTATCTCTTGGCACGTCCCGAGCTAGGGCTGTATATAGACTTAGGCTTCCGCAATGTAACCCTTGAGCACTTAAGTCTGGAACATTCTTCTTCCACTTCTCATACTCAGCAAAATGTAGTTGTTGAACCAATATCTGATCAGAGATCAACTCAAGGGTGGACTCTATGTCAGGTTGCACCATTCTCACTAGCAACCACTCAGGAGAGACCTCTTCAATGATAGAACCTGAATCGCATTGAAAAGTTTCCTTCCCCACCAAGCTCCTAAGACAAATTTCAAAACTAGGGTTCTTATCTGCTACCTGAACATCTAATGGTGGATACACTGCTAAACTGAATCAAACGTCGGAAAACTCAATATAATCTTCCTAACATGGCACAAAAGAGCTCCATTTCAGACGTGTTGGACCTCCCTCGGTGGGGACAACTTATGAATAAGTCTGTAGATCTGAATGGTCTGAATTTCTCTTATCTGAGGTTGTCACGCCTCGGGTGTCAGATCCTCGAACTCAAGATTGCCTCGGTCACTCACCGTGAAGTCAGTTGGAGATTCTCCCACGGGTTCAGCTAGAACTATGCGCATATTTTCCTCCTCAACTACAAGTTGGTCCTCCTTTGTATCCTCACTGTCTTCAGTGTCCACTGTGTCATTGTCTAATTTTTCAATAACGCCTTGCCCAGTGAAATAGATCAACTCCTTGGTTGAACATTCTGATTCAACATGCCCAATTCTGGGGCACTTGCAATAATTCCTGGTTGGGATAGATTTAGGGATGCGGATTGGCTCCACTAATTCTCCACTCTGACTCAGCTTTCTGTCCGACAGGGTTAGCTTGGATGTTCTCCTGGGTATAATCTAGTTGTACAACCCCGAGGTTGAGCGCTGCCTGTAAGACGTTGTGGTCTCCTAATGAAGTGGTCTCTCCACTTCTGAAGCTAAAGTCTGAACCTTCTATATATAGTAAACTAGTAGGAACTAGCGCGGGATCTCCTGCTTCATCATCATATTCTCGCATTCTCCATATGCTGGCTCTTCTCTCGACCTCCTTTGAAATTGGATTACACAGCGTCATGCCTGGTCTTCTGCGTTAATAAAGTCCTCTTTTATGGAAAGGATTCAGATCCTCATCTCTTGCTCCACTTTGATTCTCCATATCCCTTTCGAGGGTAGTCTCCCCTTAGGTTTCATCCAGAATATATGCAAGCACTGCTGACGTTAATCGATCTTTTATTGTATCACTTCCATGGTATGCTCGGGCATCTTTCTCCTTGGTGGCATGATTAGGGTTCGAGATTTGTCGAAATGAAAGAGTAATTGGTGGTAGAAAAAAAAATATATTATATAGAATTTAAGTAGGATTACATAAAATAAATTTAATACTTAAATAATGAAAAGCTAATAGTTTATTTAAGGATTTCAATTTAGAAGAGTCAACGCCAAGACAAATAGCAAATTAATCGACATTGAGGTGATTGGTGAGTACTTATGTTCTTATGATATAATGATATTTTGCTTCTTCTAGATCAAATATATTTATCGGTACTATCTGTAGTTATATTGAAATTATTGCAAGCTCGTGATCTTGAATTCTAGTAAACTTTTATTCATATTTTATGAATGATGTGTGCACGGCATTATTTAAATGATTTTATAAGTATATTGTCTGATACAAAGATGAAAATGAAATATATTTCAATAAATAATGATTTTCATAGAATGCTTGTACGAGCATTATCACCGGATCACCCCTTGATGGTACTAGTAAAGGAACACTATGATATTTGTACACGTATATAAAAATAATATCGATATTAAAGTACATTAGTTGGTACAAACTTTTAGACGGTGCTCTTGTGACTATTGTACAGATATGGAAAAGATACTAATATGATATTGATATAGAAAAATTCATTGATAGCATTAAAAAGTGTTAATATTGATTTATTAAAATTTTAAATGGCATGCATTTTACTTTCGTTTTCATTGTGTTGTAATTTAGGACTATGAATATTCACAAACCTATTTAGCTCATTTTAAACTAATTTTTTGGTTAATTAAGCGGTTAAAGATTAACTATATAAGAGAAAATATTTATAGAATATGTGAACAACCAGTAATGAGATAATTTTAGTTGTACCGCTTTAATTTAATTAAATTAGTGACTCTTTCAAATATTAAATTGTAGATGAATATAGAATATTTCATTCACACCGTCCGACCGTCTATACCCACCTTAGTTAATTCCAAGCTCTGGGTCAAGTCGTGACATGACGGTTGGCTTAGATAGAAATCTAAAATCTATAAGATAAAAGCTGAACACTAAGACAGCAAACAACAACAACAAGTCTTTATCTCACTAAGTTTGGTCGGCTACATGAATCATTTTTCTCCATTGCGTCCTATTAAGTGTCATATTTTCATTTAATTCTAATAAATTAAGTTCATTTTTCATACAATATGCCCAAGTCTTTCATGTTCTACCTCTTCCTTTATTAACATAAGTCGAATCTAAAACATCTATTCTCCTAACTAGATCATCAGATGGTCCACGTTTAAGACGAATCTCATTTTGTAGTTTGTCTCTAAGAGTAAAGCCGCTCATCCACCTAAGCATTCACATCTCGATAACACTTAGTTTTATGCTTCTCTTTTAAAGGCCAACATTCTGCACCATAGAGCATTGCAGGTCTCACCACCATCTTATAAAATTTTCCTTTCAGTCAAAGCAGTACTTTTTATCACACAATAGGTCCAAAGCATTCATCCACTTCAACCAACCAACTTGAGTTCTACTAATAACATCCCCATCTATATTACTATCACTTTAAAAAATATATCTAAAATATCTAAAACGTGCACACCTTTTAATAATTTGATCACCCATTGTTGCAACTCTGTCACTAGAGCTACTACTAGTAAAATTCCATTCATAATAGATACTAGTAGTTAGAATAGGAAGGAATTAGAATTAGGAAAAGAATAGAAATAGAAGGTGATAGAAGCGGAAGGAGGAAGACAAGTAAAGAGCTAGAAAAGGCAAGGAATCAAATAGAAAAGGGAGTAGAAGGGCTGGACCGCGGTACTGTAGCAGTTACAGTACCACATTCCAATAAGCTCCTACTTCGGTATATGCCTCAAATAAGAACAAGACGCCAACACCTTAAAATATACACACCAAAGAACCAGAAAATTAGGACTAATTTTAGTGAATGCAAGAAGTTAGCAAAATGAGAAGCGGGGCGATAGAGCGCTAACAAAAGGAAACTTGCGAGAGATTAATCTAGCAAAGCAACGCTGAGCTAAGGCTAGAGGAGGGGACATCCACAATGGCAACAAACGTAGCTACGATATTTTTGAATATGTTCAATATTTTAAAATAGGAATCAACTTTTTTTAGCTTTGTATATTTATATGACATAAGTCATTATGCTTTTGTTAGATCACAAGGATCTGGATGCTTTTCAAAATTTGAATTTTGTGCAATATACCTTTTGGCCTCTCAATCGAATACTTGATAGTCAAATTTTTGAGCAATTTATGTTTGTTTTATTAGATTTTAAAATATGAACATGGATGAAATGATAATGAATTTTAAATTTTGAGTTTATTTTAAACATTCTCTTTTTTTTTTTTGTACATATTTTGATTTGATAAATAAATAAATATAAATTCACAAGGCTTTGGCCAAGTGCCTCTAAACAAGCCTCGGCCTTTTAAAACATCGGTTTCAATAGATCATGATTTTGCTGACTATCGATTTGATGTTTGTATCCCTAATCCTCAAAACAATGTAAGATTAGTGATTGCTATGCTCCAATAGCCAAAAGTTGATTCATTGAATCTTCCCTCATCTCGTGTATGCCCACCCACTACTTTTGAGGGTTGATGGGATGCACTCAATCCCCTTGCGAGCCACTATATTTTTCTCAATTCCGGCCTCCCGTGGCATGCTTCCATTTTTTTACCATGTTGCTTTCATGTTATCACATTAGCGCACTCAATGTTTATGCTTGTCGTCCATTTGTTACTACTCCGTGGAGGCGACTCCTCCTGGTTTCAACATTAAATTTGTCCACCTATGAGTTCATGGTTCTCTCAGTCGTTATTCCTTCTCCAGCCAAGGTATCTAAGGTGGCAACCTCACTTCTTCAGTCGGGTTTTGCTTTTGGCTTAAGCACCCTCAACAATCTCTCTAGCGGCCTTTTGACTCGAAAACTTCTTCATCCAGGCAGCCTGCTCCTCTGATGATCACACATTGTGATGGTTCCCCTTTGGTTGCTTTTTCTCCCGATATGCAACTGCCTTGAAATCTCCTTTTACATGTGTCATGCATTCTGTCATTGTGGTTGGGGGTGTCGGCGATGGATTACAGATCTCGACTTGCTGGCTCTCTCCCCACAATTTTTTAATGTTTTCAACAACTTTCAGTCCCAACTTATTACAAAATGCCCTCTACCTTTCATGATAAACAAAAACCTTTTTTTCTGATGAAAAGATATACAAGTTAGCATCTCTTTCTCTTTCACCGTTCTTGGCAACTTCTCTTAAGGACCACCCTACATTAAATTGTTCACAAGTTCATTTTGATTTCTGATTTATTGGATATTTCTCCGTTTAATGAATCTCACCATGTTCTTATTAAACTATAAGTTGATTACTTGAGAAATTTCATAGCGAGGACAATATTATGTGAATAGTTTTCCGATATGGATGCTTAAGTGGTATTCATACTTCAAATTGCTCTGCGGAACCACCAGTCACAATTTGAATTGCTTTTTCTTAGCCTTCGATTCATTGTTCCAACTGATCTACACTATTTTTTTCTTGGTTTTGTTTTTTTCAGTTTCTTTTAAGCAGATGCTATTATTTCTGAGCTCTCCAAGGCATCAATGATTAGGTGCCAGTAGAAGACTTTAATATCCATTTGGATAGGGAGATTCGTATTGGATCCATTGCCCATTGTTACTAGCAGATAGAAGATTATGAGGGCGTTCATTATGATTGTTTCATCTTGCAGAATATTTGCTCACAAAATTCATAGGATGTTGCAAGCTCACTCATAATTGCAAAAATCATCTTTTAATGAGCCTCGCAAGCATGACATGAAAGAGCAACCCAATGATTGAAACATAGTGGTTAGATTTCGGGTTATTTTAATAGTGTTTGTCATAAAAATTCAAACTCAAGCTAGATCTTATCACAAATTCAGAGTCTTCCTGGTTGTCTTCTACCAAAAAAGGGAAATCAACACCTAAGCAGCTCACAAGTTCATCGACCAAAATCCACCATATATGTTATTTTCTCATAATCATCCCGATAATATTGATATTGGTGATCCAAAGTCGCACTCTTATAAATTTGATGTGAATTTTCAAATCAGATCTAGTGGATAAAATATATGCGAGGAGGGGAAGGAATAGAAAGAAAATATATCATCCCCAAGATTTACCAAAATTCAAGCAAGGTGCTTTAAAGGACTCGCATACGATTCCCCTCTTCCGTCTAATGAAATTTGTAGAGTTGTTTTCCTGTTATCTTTGATATTATAGCCTTTTAATGTTGCACTTAAATAAAAGAAATTTACTGCATGGTCACAAGAGACTTGATCACATAGCCTTGGACTCTCCCTCCCTCCCACACTCCCTTTCTTAGGACAATTCAAGCATCTCATACAAGAAAATAACGCATGAAATTTTAAACTGGTTCTCAACTCAATGCAAGACTGAATAACAAGAGGCGCAATCAAATAGCAATGGACTTCTTGGATCGGCTTATATAAACCAGTTCAAACTCTGCATGTGAAAAATATCTGTAATACTAAATTATAACTGATATTGTAGGAATGTAGAAAACCAATGAACAGATTGCAATATGTATCAAGTTAAGGCACACATTGTCATATAGTCCCTTCCTCCCATACTCGAAGGCTAATTCACACATCTCATACATGATTTTGTACACCCAACTCGAGTCTGCAATCACATCGCTTAACTTCTATTTGCTTGCACATTAACCATCTTTTCAAGACCAACAAAAATCCCAGAAAAATAGATATATGCATCCGCATTATTATGAAGAAAAATCAATTAAACATTGGCTGCGCTTTGGCACATGTCTGGATTTCTTCCATGCTCTTATACTTTATAAGTAAAAGCAAATTAATAAAATTTCATAGAGAATAATAATTTCCAAATTGGAAACTCATAGCACTTCTCATAAATCTTGGTAGACTAGAATGACAAACACTTTGAAACCAAGAACAAATTAAGCATTATAAAATTCCTGTTATCAAGACTACGAAATCCCCCAGCTGTTGGATGCTCACATTTGACCACAAAAGGAAGAAGTTATCAGAAAAACTGTGACTACTAAGGGACGAATTCAGGTGCAATATCATCAAAAGAAGGTTTTGATTTTCTTACCTCTATGCTTTCACATGTTGTAAGCTTTGCCCATATCCTTTCCCTGCTAATAACCAGTTGCAGTTGTTTCTGTAGAAGATTAATCCAAAATGAGATTTCTTCAACAGTACGCTCACCTTTATATTTAACACTAGCAGCTCGAGGGCCAAAATGGAAAAGAAATTCTCTGCGTAGACCAATTTCTTTCATAGAATCATAAGCCTTCTGTATTGGGAGAAAATCAAGAAGCGTGTCCATCAGTCTACCAGTAGCATCAGGAAGCAATGACAAAAATTGTGAACAAGAAATTTTCGCTGATCCTAGCTTTGTAACAGCAGCAAGGCAGCTCAAAGCAAGCATAAGCAGTGTAAGGTCATTTTTACTGGCTGATCCCGAAGTCTTCCCTGTCGAGCATCTGAAAAACTAAAATTTAGCAAATCTTTTGCTAGACAAACCCCAAGATAATGAGCATAAGAACATACAATTTTGTAGCTTCTGTAAAGGAAGGATCTCTTTCCAATATGTTCACAAAAGTAGTCACAACCATCGGATGTTGATGAGACCAAAACCATTCAGAAGTTGAAGGCTGCTTAGCAGACAATTCCTCCTGGATTATACTCTCCAATGGAGCACACAGCCGGGCCAAGCTGTTAAAAATTGATTAATCTGGTAAATTTTTTGTTTCAAAAAAGAACTAACAATGAACATATTAAAATAAAGGATAATGTTCACTTTTGTGATCAAAGTAGCGAAATAATTATTATTTTGCGAATGTGATTGAAGTCACTATAACAATTTGGAGTCCAACAGAATAAGAACTGCCACGATCATTGAAAAAGTGCGTGTAATTTTCAAATATTTAAGTCAGAAATACCAAATAGGCATCTTCTTAAAAAAAAGGGGGCATTTACATACATACCACCCAATGCTTATGTATTTGATTTCTAACACCTGAACTTTAAGTTTTACATTTATAACACCCAAAACTTCCATATCACATCAAACATACCACCATTTTAACTTTTAAAAAGTGAAACACATTCTCATGTTAGGGATGCAAAAATTGAATTTTAGGTGATAGATATGTAAATACATAAGAATTGATTGGTATGTATGTAAATCTTCCATAAAAAAAAGCTTCAAAACAATGGAATAATGACATCTATTTGAGGAATTCTCCAAAGGAAAAAAAAAATTTATGAGCTCAAAAAATTAATAAATGAAGTAATACACATTTTATCTGCTCTGACACCAAATACGCTCTACTAGTTCTCCCTGCTGAAGGCAACTTAACAAATGAGTTATATGCAGGCCTTTCACATGCTTATTTGCATGGAAGCAACACAATAACCATAAAATACTACCATCACAATGTAAAATCCCTAACGATGCAGAATAAAGATGACAGTAACGGTTAGAAATATTTATTCACTGATGACAGTAATGTAAGACATACTATCATCACAATGTAAAATCTCTAAAGATGCAGATTTAGAGATTTTACATTGCAACATTTCTCTAGCTAGCTTGATTGCATACTACCATCACAATGTAAAATCTCTAAAGATGCAGATTTTACACATGCTTATTTGCAACATTACCTTTCATGCTTATTGGTATTGAAGTATTGAAGCATCACAATAAACATAAAGATGCAGATTCAAATAAAGATCATGCTAGCTAGAGAGTCTAATATTAAGATTGGTATAAGCAAAATTCATTGCATTGAATAAAAAATTCAAGAAAATGTTATTGATGGAACATAGACAATACTTGCAGTGCTTCGACTGTCAAATATACTTAGCATTGCTTATGTTAACAATAAGCATGACCTACTTCTATTTCAAACCACAAAAATTGGAAAACCATAATTTTGGAGAAAAATCAGTTACGCAATTTCCTAGCACAGCATAAGCAAAAAGAACTGTGTTATCGTTGTCCAAACCAAGAAACTTGAACTAAAATTTAACAAGCCAAAAGGCACAGTTAGTTCCAATGCTTGCTTCCATCAAGTATACCTAGAATTGATTATGTTAGCATGACCAGGTTCTATTCTATCAACCTTAAAAGACTAAAAACTGCAAAAAAAAAATTATGGAGAAAAAAATAAACAATTTTAGCAGATTACTAGAATTGCATAAACAAAACTAGTTCTGTTATATCAGTCCAAACAAAAACAAGTGAATGGATTTCGGTTTCCTTAAATTCTGAATTTATCAGTTTCTATCTATCTGATATGGTTTTCTAACACAGCAAATGTAATTCAAAAAAAAGCAATTTTTCCTGCCATTCCTTCATGCCAAACTTGAGTGTGTTTGCATTAAGCTAAAGATCAAACTCCATATCTGTATTCAACAACCAAACAATTGTTGAAAAGCTACTTGCTTACATCCCATCTGTATGAACGACACCAAGTTAAAACTCATCCAGAAAAAGAAACTTACAAAATAAGCATAAGCCATTACTGCATCTTATTTATATTTTCAAATAAGAAGGCTTATGTTACATCGGACGAAAAGCCATAAAAACCAAGTTACAAAAGGAATGATAAGAAACGAAGGAAAATTTATGGACCTTCTATGAACAAAAAGATTGATATCTCTATCTCGTCCATCTCCGCGAGATGAAATTTCTTTTGTTCCTTGCAATAGAGAGTGAACTGCAGCCTAAAAGAATTAAAAGATTAGAGTAGTTCCAATAAACAATATAAGTAATTCATATAGAACTTGCAAGAAAAAGAAACAGCAGATGATTAGATGTTAAAACATTTCCATGTTTTCCAAAATATTATCAAGGTCTTTCACTTTGCATGATCTCTATCGTGAATAAACCATAAATGTAAAAGGAATTACAAGAAACTGCATTGCATTTCTACCATTCATTATAAACTTGTCCCACGCTCATTTTCTAGCCCCCAATCACCATCCACTTTAAGTCGATTTGTGAAAAGAGGAATATTATGACTACTGGGATGAGTAGTAATAAAACAAAATTTTGTTTATAATTTAGGAAATTAGAAAAAAAAAATTACTCTTACTCAAGCTACTAAACAAGCTATTGTGATTCTGATTCAAGTTTCCTGGATGAGTAAAGAGAACAACACAAAAAAGGGGCAAAAATGCTTACAGTGGTTTGGCATTATGAACTATATCCCCTGAGACGGCAGCCAAGTACCATCTTCCTACTTAGATAATAGAAGTGCACGACTACAATTGAGCAATAGAGAATAAAAAATGGGCTTCTAATTCTCCCTCATGTGCGCCTTATAGTTCCAGCCAAAGGAAATTGCAGGATTTACAATGGGGATGCCAACTCAATTGTTGCAAATCTTTAATCAAAAGATGTTTTGTTTCGAAAGTAATCTGAGTGAAAAAAATTTGAATCCAAACTTCACAGTAACCTTGGGATGTATGCGTCAGCTATGATTCACTCGAGTAAAAGCAGCCTTTCTATGAAGTGTCCATCAATCGAGTAAAAGCAGCCTTTCCATGAAATACCTAAGTGGATGATTACACTAATTCGTGTGGATTTGGTAGTTACAAGGTAGAACTACATATTCTGAGTGCAACGATTACACTGATTTGAAAAATTATTAGGCTAGGGCTTTGTAACACAATAGTCATAAGGAAACATGTGTACCGCTCTAACTTGATCATCTGAAGAAAAATTTTAATTAGGCATGCATTTCTACCTCATTTTAAAACCTAATGGAGCATTCCTTGCACAAGAAAACAGGCACAAATTGGAAAATGCAAATTACTTGAACTCAAACCCAGCTGCTCCAAGCAATACAACAACCAGGAATTACATAATAGAAAGATAACATTTCAAGAACCTTTTGTCTATTTTTCACTCACAACAACAACAGCAACAAGCCTTTCCCACTAAGTGGGGTCCAATTTGTAAGTAGCTACCATCTACATGAATCCTCTTTCCCATTATGTCCTATTGAGTGTTATATTTTCATTTAATTCTAATAATTTAAGATCAATTTTTATACAATATGCCCGAGTCTTTTTTAGGTTTACCTCTATTATTTTTAACATAAGTCAAATTTAAAACATTCACTGTCCTAACAGAGTCATCAGATGATCAATGTTTAATATGATGAAATCATCTAAGGTGAGTCTCTCTAATGTTGTTCGTCACTGGAGCTACTCCAACTCTATCACGAATATATTTGTTTCATATTTTCTCTAAGTGTAAAACATTCATCCACCTGAACATTCTCATCTTTACAACACTTAATTTTATGCTTCACTTTTACAGGCCAACATTCTGCCGCATAAAGTGTTGTAGGTTTCACCACCATTTTATTAAATTTTCTTTAAATTTAGGCGGTACTTTTCTATCACACAATAGGCCCGATGCATTATTCCACTTCAACCAACCAACTTGAAATCTACTAATAACATCCCCATCTATTTTTTACTCAAAAAAAAATCAAAATTAAAACCTTATAGAAAACACAATTGTATAATACTTAACCCATCAAGCTTTATATGCCTTGCATGATTAATGTAACCCTAAGCATCACCTTAAATGTTAAAATTTAGCAACCCGTCACGCTCTGCTATCTTCTAGAAATTGGCAAAACAATCATGAGATGGAAGATTCGAAAAAAGATCAGATGAAGGAGAGCAATCCAAGTAACTCAAAAAGACTCCACCTCATCCTAGAGAATGTTAGGAAGAAAAGCTCCAAAGATAACTCAAGAATAACCTAAAAAAATCTAGGGTTATGTATGTATATAAGAGAATGGTGTAGAACCATCTAGAAACTAGACTACTCTAGTGAAATCAAGAAGATTCCCTTGAACTTTGAGGGGACTATAAATAGGAATCCCTCCCCTCATTTGAAACCATCCAAAAACATCCAAGATTTCCAAGCATTCAAGTGTTGTATTCACTCTTTCTTAGTGAAGTGTTTCTTTCTCCAATAATTCTCTCTACCCTTCTTCTTAGAGTATTTTATGCTTACAAGCACAAGTGTTGTGAGGCTTGGGCTGATTTAGTGTCAAGCAAGAACGCTAAAACCGCACGGGTGACTTGAGATAAAGTAGTCTGTGACACTAAGCATCACCTTTAATGTTAGCAACAAAATATTTCTCGTTTAGCATAATCTTCGCGCTTATTTGTGATCTCCATTTTTTTCATTTTTAAAAAACATATTTGTTTAGTACACTTTTTTTCTTTTTCTTTTTAGTCTTAGAAAGGAACTAGCTTGTTTTGACAAAACACTCAAAATATCTAAAATTATTTCGAGTGTTTTTGATAACAACTATACATGTTATATCATTACAAACATGTTTTACTTTAAACAAGAACATAAACATATAAAATAAAATAAATAACAAAAAACAAAAAACAAAAGTGATCCCAATCAGCCCTTTAAAGTTTAGATTTCAATGTAAAAATTTGTTGTATAGCCCAATATCTCTTGTAACTCTCTGAAAACTTAAAAAATTTCTTATCTAGTCTAAGACTTTACCTTTTATCTTTAAAAGCTAACTTCGACATTTTTCTATCAAACTATAGTATAAAACTTAATTATATAAGTCATACACTCAAAAAATTTCTTTAAACTCTTTCAATGATATCCCAAAATAAAATTATTAAATTTCTTAATAAATTTCAATTAAAGACCTATTATCTTCACCATTAATACTCTCTAGATTTTCTTTTCTTAGCATCAGCTACTTTTATCTCACTCTGCCACTCCTTGGAAAGTAGCATTGATTTGGGTGTCTCCCGCGTCTAGGGCTGTCAAAAAAGCTCGTTGTTCACGAACAGCTCGTGTTTGGTTCGACAAGAAGTTCGTGTTTGATTCGTTCGATAAGCAAACGAGACGAACACGAACAATTTTTTTTGTTCGATTTGTTAAACAAACCAAACACGAACAGTCGTTCGTGTTTGGTTCGTTATTGTTCGAAATATAAAATAATTTAGAATAATTATTTATTAAAAATTTATGAAATTTAAAAATAATTATATTATATATATTCTAAAAAATTATCAAATTTTAACAAATTATATTCTAAATATTATAATATATCAATAATAAACTGTATTAGTAATATAAATATTATATATTTATATAAAATAAGTTATATAAGTAATATAATATATTAATAATTCTATATATTAATAATTTAATATAATAGTAATTTAATTGTAAAGACTAAAGAGAAAAGAAAACCCTAGGTCCCCGCATTTCTGTTTCGTTTCGTTTGACGCTTCGACCTTCCCTCTCGAAAGATTGCGGCCGGCTCTCCAGCCTCTCCTTGTCTCCTTCTCTTCGCCTCAAAAACGGAAAAAGCATTGTCTCGTCAAGAGCTTAGGTTTGAATGGTCATCTTTGTTCTCTAACCTCTGCTTCTATCTGTCTTCCATAGAGTCGGCGTTGGATCGACTACGCGGTATTCTTGCTTCAGTGCTCGATATTTTTGTTTGGTTGCTTGTAGGCCTACCGAGACGTCATTTACTCATCTTTGAGCATATTTTCTTTAACATTTCTAATTTAAGTTCATGCTTGCCTCTTAGGTTAAATTTTCATAAATTTTTTTTAGGTTTATTTCTTTCATTTTTTTTTTTTAGTGAAACCTAGGTTAATGTAGAATTGTTTATCTTCATATAGACTATAGATCTGTTTTTTTTTTGTGCGCAATAAGCATCGAGAACTTTTTTTTGTCGGGCATCTTTCAGAGGCTCCAAATTGGAGCTGCTGCATATATAATGGTTAATCTATTTCAGTAAAAGTATTGTAAATATGGGTATATAGTCCGGATGAACATGACTTTAAGGAATTTTTGCTTTAAAATGTCAATGTGATTGGCTGGCTACTAACCTATGCATGGAGTTCAACATCTATTTATAGTTGCATAATGTTTTGTTATATGCTTATATTGGTGAATCCATTGTTATCTTGGTTTTGCATCTGTAATATTTCGGTGCTCATACTGGTGAAGTCATAGTAATCCTAGTTGTGTAGTCATTAATTGTTATCTCCTATGTTTTGTATGATGCTTATATTGGTCAAGCCAGTAATTGTCACCTTGGTTGGATATCTTCTATGTTTTGTTATAAAGTATTGGCAATTATATTTATATAGAAAGTTGTGAAAGTCGGAATGGATTTTGAACCAGAAGAAGTAAAAACGCAAGGTTCAATGGTTCAACCTGAGTTTAATCAAAGGTTGAACAGGATGATGAAATCATTATGATCTTGGTTTTGCATCTATAATCTTTTGTAATGTGCTCATATTGGTGAAGTTGTAGTTATCGTAGTTGTGCATCTTCAATGTTACTATAAAATATTGGCAGTTATATCTACATAGAATGAAAGTTATATTCTATATTCTCATATTGGTGAAGCCTTTAATTGCTTCTTGGTTGCGCATCTTCAATGTTTTGTTATGAAACATGGTTGTGGCTTTAATGAAAGATGAATGTGGCTTTAATTGGAACTCTTGAAAGTTAGGTTCACATTTATTTTTATCTTAACGTGCAAGGGAATATAAATACTTTGATGGAAATTCTTTTTATGCAACAACCTGAGATTGCATTGATGGAATTCATGTGCAATCATTCCATTTTAAATTTGATTGATAAATGATGTTCTAATATATCACATATCTAGTCAAATTTTTGCTCATGTATTCTTTTGCCAAATTGAATGAAGTTTAATATATCACGTATACCGAACTCTAGCAGCATTTACTGATAAGAAAATGAGAATTGGTCATTCTCCAATCTCTGGTAAAATGTCAGAAGGGCCATTCTTAATACAAAATGGACTTGTTCTCACTTTATTTCTAATTATATCAAATGTTGCTTAAGGAGGCATTGTCATTGCTTTACAAATTACAAGCCCAAATTTTTTCTAAAGAGCTTCTTACCCAAAGTCAGGTACAATTCTATGTATGATTTTGCTAATAAGTTGTTTTTTTCTTACCCAAAGTCAGACAAAGCCCCACTCTACTCTACGTGGTTGCTGAAGGCCACCCGTTTGCAGCTGCCGGTCTTTTAAAGTTTTTCTGTTGTATTCTATTTCTCGATTTTTTGAATCCCGGGGAATGGTGTTTGTGTTTGTTACTGTTGTAGGAAGCATTGTTTCCATCTATCATTTCAGATCTTATAATAATATTGATTCTTTGTTTCATTCTGTCATGTGCTTTCGGTAATTTGTGTAAAATATTGAAATTAATTTCAGGAAACCTCTGTTGTGGAAGGGAATGGCCCTGTCACTGGACATATCATCTCAACAACCATTGGAGGAAAGAATGGAGAAGCTAAACAGGTAAACAAGTGTTCACTGATTCAATCGAAGTCAAATTAGCTTGGAGGGTGAACACATTAGTCCCCTAACTGGATATTATGAATTCTGGTAGACTGTAAGGTACGTGGCAGAACGTGTTGTTGGAACCGGATCTTTCGAGATTGTCTTCCAAGTTTAATCCGTAATTTGTGGATGATCTTCATAGATCTTCTGGTATATTTTTCAATCTCTTCTACCGTCTTTACAGGCGAAATGTTTGGAGACAGGGGAGACTGTAGCCATAAAGATCTTGCAGGATAGAAGATACAAAAATCGCGAGCTTCAGTTGATGCCATAACTTAGCACTCAATTTCTATTTATGATTTTGCTAATAAGTTGTTTTTTCTTTCTTAAATATATTGTATGATTTTGTTTACTGGGGGCAAGCTGAAAAGAAATTCATGATTAGCTTGTCATGGCAAGCTGAAAAAAGAAATCGTAAGGGCTAGAAGAAGATCCAAATTACCAAATTGTGTTTTTGCATAGTTTTTGTAGGAAGACTTGAAGATATTACAATCATCGAAGTTTTATGAAAGCTATTGATTTCTCTCTTTATTTTTTTTTTCGTAAATTTTCATTTTTTTTCATCTTTATTCATATGATTATCTAAGATAATGAGTTCGATAAATTCAAATTTTTCTATTGCATTATCGTGTCAATCAATTTACTAGAAATATTTTTTACAAAAATAATGTATTTTTAGCTCAGATAAATAAATACCTAATAAAATATAAGCTCAACAAAAAAAAATCATAAATAATATAAATAATTTCGAACAATTCGAACAATTCGAACATGGCAAATAATTTGAACGATTCGAATAATTTGAACATTTCAAACGATTCGAACAACTCGAACATTTCGAACTAATTTCGCACAAATCGAACCGAACACGAACGGTAACTTCATGAACAATTTCGAACACGAAAAAATTAAATTTCAAACGAATTGAACACGAACACTAGTTATGTTCGTTCGTGTTCGGTTCGTTTACACCCCTACCCGCATCCCGCATAAACTGACGCAAGATGTAAGAGATGCAACGTCGTTGCTTCTGAAGCGAACGCAAGATGTGTGTAGTTTGGACCGGCTCATAATAGAGGTGTTGATGGCCAAACAATCCTTTTTGCATGTAGATTTATCGCTTATTGGGAGTGGGGACCACTCTTTAATTACTCTAGTAATATATATGTTGTTCTCGTCGTGTTACCTTAATTGTCCCAGTATTATATAACATTATTCTCGTCATGTTCTAGGACAGTTTTAAGAAATTTTTCTGTAAGGACAGTCATCAACATCTCAAAGTATTCCCTTCTAGAGTTCTATCAAAGGTTGAGTGGTGCTCTGATTTTATATCGTTCTGAGGTAGTGATTCTTCTCCAAGAGTTGAGTAATGCTCCGGGTGTATCTTGCTCCCGAGGTAGTATTTATCCTCAATTTTCCCATCCTCCGCACTCCTGCCTTCGGACTTGTTGTCGCCCTCCCGAAAATCCCACTTCCTCCTCCTTGTTGCTAGCACCCCTAAACCTCAGTTTTCCTCGTTGCTCCCATACAGGACAACACTACTCTTGTTGTCCTACAGTGCACAACCCCTTCCTCTTCATTGGCCCCCCCATCCCAGCCCTCAGTGCCATTGTCGTTGCTGCTCTAGGCCTTCTGCCTCGCTGCCATTGCAGTTCTAGCCCCTCTTTTACAGTTTCCAGCAACTCCAAATCCCATTCCAGTCACCTATCAACACTCCCTGGCCACCTAGCCAATTCCCACCACCCACTGATCGAACCCTAGTGTGAGTTTGTGTTGCTTTGTCATATTTCTTATTTTAGTGCCTATTTAGTTGTAACATCCTATTTGGTTTTTTTAGTAACAATATTTGTGTTCATATTATTATTTGGGTTAACTCTGGTATCATTTGGTATCAGAGCAAGAATAATCCTAGTATTATCCTAGGATTTCTTCGACCAATACCCAACTATATGCCAAACAAAAATACTTCCCTTCGCTAATTTTTCAAACGAGCCACCCAAAAATTTTCTTTTAGACCCAATATCATCCCTATACACCATCTTCCACCTATCCAAACCCAAACCGCAACCACACTACCTAAGAGACAATTATCAGGGACTTGTTCGTGAGGAAATGTCACGATGTCATTTCAGAGATATCCATAAAAAGATGCTCAGGAATTTTCTATAGAGGACGTGCAATGAAAAATTTTCCAACCGCAACACAGGCATACCGCCTTTGAGAGAATGCAATCCGAAATGGTCGATTGTCGCCACAACAGTGACTTGCCAGGTCGAAAGAATACAGTGAATCCCTTGCACCAAGCAGATTTCAGAGAAGAACCACTAACCCGAAGACTTGACATGAAATATTAGAGAATCTGAGAATTCGAAGTAAAAGTGAATTTATCATATTTGATGGCCACATGATTCTGAATAATTCATCGAGTGGCTTTGAATTGTGGAACGTGTCTTTGAATAACGTCTAACAGGAGAGAATGGTGAAACTAACCGCCAGTAACTTAAGAAAAAGTGCATCTCGACGGTGAAAGAACTTGAAGATTCCTTGAAAACAAGAAAAAAAAATTACTAGTTGGTCTGTAATGAAACGAGAAATACAATGCCAATACCTGTCAGTTCATCACAAACAGAATGTTCAAACCTTGATTTCAAAATAGAAGATGCAACATCATCGGATGACCACCACGTCATACAGAAGAGCTCAACCCTATGATCTTACAGCCAAAGCATACCCACAAGAGCATCCAAGCAATCCACGCCAAATGAGACACTAGTTCAAAGTGGAGAATAGGTGGAACCAATCGGAATTCACAAATTCGTTCCAGCCAAGAAGTGTTTCAAGTACCATGAATTTGGGCTTAAATCAGATTGCACAATCAAGGGAATGATCTCTTTCACTAATCAGAGAGTAATTGAAGAAATAGACAGTGATACAAGAGATGGAGACTTCAGAAATAAACCTCAAGATGGCGATTAATGGATGCTAGTGATTCAAGATAAGCCTGCAAAAGAGACTCCAATTGGACTAGTAGAGGTTGTTCTAGAAGATAGTGAGTTTGAGAAGCCGATATCTAAAAGGCACAACACTTGTTGACAGAAGTGTTAGACATCTGACTGATAGTTCATCTATTGGGTGGTTACCGCTGAAAGTCGTCCAACATGTCAGAAATGAGAAGCTTATGAGCTACTTCTGAAAGGCTATGTGAATTATTTGGATATTAAATTCATTTTAGCAGTGTACCCACAGACAGATGGCCAAATCGAAAGGACAAACCACAGTTTTGGAAATTGATTTGGGAGTTTGGTGGAGAAGAAAATTCTACAATATAATTCAAGCCCTACCAAAGAAGAAGAAGAGGTCCCTCTTGAATGGTTGGTAGCGAGAGTTACCTAGTTTGTCATATATTTAGTCCTAGAGTTGAATCCTCCTTATATACTTGTTGATCAAATACATCCAGTCGAGCATGAGAAGTGGACGAGAAAGATTAAAAATCTAGTGACTCAAGTGTTACTTTGGGAGAATCTATGACTAAATACAGCATCAGCTCAAGTTGAGCCAAAAAATGATGGATATTTATTCTATCAAGATATACTATGGAATGACAACGCCTACAGAATTGACTCATCGGAAGATTACAATAACTTCACCTTCAACGTGGCTGACATAATGTCATACTATAAGGAGACAGTAGCTTCAACAAACAAGATCGAAATTACCCCAACCACAGAAGACTAAAGCGGTATCTCCTCCCGTGTCCACTAACGCAGGGCGTTAAAGATGCGACGCTGCTGCTTCTGGACCGGACGTAGGAAGATCATGCGGCTTGGACCGGCTAAAAATAGAGGTGTTGAAGGTCGGCTAATCCTTCCTATCCGTGGATTTGCAGCCTATTGGGAGCGGGTCCAGTCCTTAGTTACCTTAGTATTATATATGTTGTTCTTGTCATGTTTTGGGATAACTTTTTGAGAGTTTTTTTGTAGGGACAACCATCGGCGTCTCCATATTTTCCCTTCTAGGGTTGTATACAAGAGCGAGTGGTGCTCCGACTGTATCTCATTTCGAAGTGATGATTCTACTTCAAGGGTCGAGTGGTGCTCTGATTGTATCTCACTCCTAAGGTGGTATTTATCCCTAACTTTCCCATCCTCCGCGTGCTTCCCTTCCGACTTGTTTCATCTTCCCGAAAACCACACTTACCCCTTCTTCGTACTGCCAGCACCCCTAAATTGTCTTCTTTCTTGTTGTCCCTGCACATGACAACACTCCTCTCGCTCTCATGCAGTCCACAGCCCTTCCTCTTTACTGTCCCTCATTGTCCTATACCTCTGCTTTGTCGTAGTTGTTGTTTCAGGCCTTCCACCTAGCAGGCCACTCAGCCGTTTCTAGCAACCCCACAACCCATTCCAACCACTTAAAACCACTCCCCGACCACCCAGCCGACCGTCACCAACCACTAATCGAACCTTGGTATGAGTTTTTTTTTTATTATTATTGTATTTCTCATTTTAGTGTGTGTTTGGTTGTAAATGCCTATTTGGCTTTTTCAATAATAATATTTGTGTTTCTACTGTTATTTGGGTTAACACCGGTGTCAAGCGTACAATAAGGCATTAACAGCTGAATCTTAGGCTTTGTTTCCCACCAGCTTGGTAAATATTCTGGCTTTCTTCATATTGTGTCAAAATATCAATTGTTCTTGTCATCATTAAAAGTAATTTAATTTTTTATAACCTTTTATAACACAATTTTCTTAGATCTAAAATATTTTACATGCTCTTAGAAATTATTTCGTGATTATCTTAACGCAGCAGGTCATTACATCTTGCATCATATGTGATTTACCTACAAAGTTTAAATTGAATCACTACACAACTTATCTTGAAAGACTAAACTAATTTAAAAAGCCATAATTTAAGCGTTAACCTGTTATCCTATGGAAATAACCACTTTTAATTATTATATTATTTACATATCTGACAAAAACAGTTCTTCATGCTCTGCGGTTACAATCTTTGCAAAGAAATCTTGTCATTTATTCTTACAAAATAAAAGAATAATATTAAAAAAAACTCCCTCGGAAATAAGGAGTTCCTCCCACCTTCATTTACGAGTTAATAATTGCCAGAAAGTCCCTTCAAAATTACCTTGGCTATTTAAATCTTAGCTACTGCAAATTAAATATGTCTACTAATTCGTTACATCATTTTCTTTAATATGTTCATATGATTTTTTATAGAAACAGATATCACTCTTCTACGAACCTGATAAGACAGTACTTTAACCCAAGCGCTTTTGTCAACACCGAGCCATGTCTTTGAGAACCAAGTGGATTTTGATAATGAGCTATGTTCAAGAAAGGCCAACTCTATTGCCCGTGCTGCATCGTGTAAGGATTGCACAAGTACACTGCTAAGATTTTTACCTTGCATAGATTGATCAGACTTAAACCTCACGTCCTCTGCATCACTAGCATGGCTTCTTTGTGGTGTTCCATTAACTGCCACACCATCATCACTGGTGGCTAACATAATAAATGGTACATTTCTTCTTGCTTTCATTGAATAAGGTGAAATTTTTATGAGTTCCAACCATCCACATTTGAAGCTACGCTTCTCTAAGAATGAATTATGTCTCAAGTGATAGCTCTTCCTTAAACCATTGTCATAGCATATCCAATATTTTGGTCCTGTGGCTTTGCATGACAGATAATTTTGCGAAATTCTGCAAACACAAATAGTTTGAATGAGAAAGATGAACAAACAACGATTGGATTATTATGAGAGTGGGAGAGAATGCATAAAAGTCATCAGATGCGCCCAAAAGAAACACGTATAACTGTTAGCATAGGGATGAGAATAGAATTCCAAGTACCCAAATTCACTCAATCAATGATAAACCAGATGCCCAGTTACTATAGATAAACTCAATTATTATCACCTCAACCACATTAAGGTCGCAAGTGATCGAGCTATTACCTACAAAAAAATATTTAAAAAGCGGTAAAGAAAAACTAAACAACATTGCATTAAAGCAATCTACCCGGTGATCCCAGTTATTGTGCCCCCGGACGCGCCAGTTGCCGCAGCCATCGTATCTTAGTTGCTCCGCTCCGAAAGAGTTTCATTGACTAGGGACATGCTGAAATAGAGTGGATCCGAAAGTGATAAGCTTGCCATCACGGCCACTTCGCTTCCATGGCTATCTGTACCCAAGAAGCAGCGGATAACAATGATGCGAGAGAAGGGGAACGCGGCCGCGTGTACAAGTAAGAACGGTGAAAACTAGCGTCACTGCCCTATTTTTTAGATATTTAATACCTAATTTGAATCTTAATATTTATTATATTTTTTTCAAATTGATAAAGGTGTGTTTTTCTTTTTATTTAATTAATCATTATATTTGTTGAATATTTTGAACAAATAGTTTGTTTGTCTTGTTTGTCTGATTTCATTCCAATAAATAATAGTATATACAATCTAATTTAGGTATCTTAATAATACATAATAATTTGTAATAATACATATTCCAAATCTAACCATTCAACTATATGAAAATAACTAATATACAGAATTCAATACAACAATTAAATAAGGAAACTCTTAATTTTGCCCGATGTCAGTTAATCTTGATTAATAATATTATTTTTAACACCGTCATTGCCGGTCCCGGTCCCAAATGCAAAAAGTTGAGGTTTGGGTAAAGTTAGTCACAATAAGTGTAAGATTTGTCCAAAAATCATGGCGTCCCCCGAAAATATGTGTTCTATGACATAAATACAGCAAAATGTGTACAAAGATTATTTCACATGGGCTTGAGTATAATGTTAAAAAAGCATAAGTTACTACATTTTGTATGGATGTGCACAAATAAATTAACTCACAAATTTAATATTAGAATGTGATCTTAGAAATATAGGTACTCTTCATAGGTGAATTAATGATATTTGTATATATTATGGTTCATAAGAAGATAATTATCTTTTGTATTCGATAAACTAAAGTGTTCAAAGATTGTTGTTACACATGCGCCCGAGTGAGTGTTAAAAAAATATAAGGTCCTACATTATGGATTGATGCAGATAATTAATCCACAAAATTAATATTATGATGTGAACTTAGAAATATAAGTACTCTTAATAGGTGAATTAATGGAATTTGTATATATTATGGTTCACAAGAAGATAAATATATTCTCTATTCAAGAAACTAAATGGGTTTGAGAAAATGCTAAGGAAATTGATAGTTTAGTTTTAAATTTTGGTATTTAGATTTGAGTCGTACTTGAAATAGTGTATGTGTAACTATAGGTAAGAGTTTGAAAGTTAATATTGTAAAAATTAATAATTAAAGATAGAATTTTAACCTTCAATATTATTGTTGATACTAAGATGCTTAATGTTACAAGTGTTATTACTCCTTAAATGAGTTTAGATATTTGTTTAAAAGAAAAATTTTAGAAAAACCTAGAATAATTAATGCAGAGGATTACTCTTGAAGTAATATTTCTTTTAAAGAGATTTAAATAGAGAAGTTGGTAGAGTGGTAGAAGATTTCAATAAAATCTATGGTGGTTATAATTTTGGAGTGATAAATAAATAAAATAAAATCATATTGGATATTGTTTTGTCTCATTTTCTGTTATTGTTAATATTTGATTTAATAAAATATGTGAGTTTATTATCACCTAAAGGAATTGATCTAATAAAATACAAATTGATTATTTTTATTATAAGAAAATGATATCAACGATATTGTAAAGATTTGAAGTACTAAAAATTGATTATTAATTTTAGATTTTAAGATAAAGTATTGGAAGATAAAAAATACAACAAAAAATTATCATAGAATTAACTAAGAGAATTTAAAAAATAAAGATAAAATTATGTTTATGAGTAAACTTCAATATCTTAAGTCTTGGGATATTCATGAAGAGCTATTGTAATGTGAGATAGAGTATCAAATGCTATAAAACAAATTGGAAAAAGATATATTTGGAGAATCAAAAGAAAATACTTTTATAAATAAAAACAATTAATGGTGGAATAATTATGTACAAGAAAATATAAAAATATAAGAAGTTTTGTTTTAATAATTGGTTTAAATGCAAAAACTTAGAGAATTGAAAAAAAAAAACATGAGTTGACCCGTATAGAGCCTAAAAGAATAGTTTGTGATGCTAAGAATTTATTTTTAGTGGTCTTTATAAAATGTTAGATATTAAAGAGGATGAATGAAATATCTAAAAACTAGTCAAACAAAGAGTAAAATAAATAAGGATTTAGTATCGAACACTATTAAATTAATTACAAAAGTTGTAAATAGAGAATTAAAAGAAAAATATTTTATAAATAAAAATAGTTGATGATGGAATAATAATGTATAAAAAAAGATAATATATAAGAAGTTTCGTTATAAAATTGCTTAAAAACTTAGATAATTGGAAAAAACATAATGTGATCGGTATGGAGTCTGAGAGAACACTTTGTGATGTTAAGAATTCTATTTTCAGTGATATTTGTAAAAAAAATATAGAAACTAAAGAGGGTGAAAAGAAATATCTAAAAACTCTTCAAACAAAGAGATTAAAAAAAAAGTAAAGATTAGTTCAACTAAAGTGTATCGGGGAAGAAAATCAAAAAGTGATTTTCTTATAAGATGAGATTGAACACAGGTGGTGAGATATTTTGATAACCTTTTTAGTTAAGATTTTGGAAATATAATCAATTTTATTGATCTTAATATAAGTTGAGCAAGCTATAAAGAAAATGAATGATGAAAAATCAATAGGACCTAATAGTATCTGAATAGAAGTGTAAACATGTTTAAGAATTTAGGAATTTCCTAACTTACCAAACTTTTTAATATTGTCCTAGTAGAGTTATTACTTGTGTTCGAATGGAAGGAGGTGTCCAAGAAATTTCTTAAATTAGTTGAATTACAATAGGGATCTACTTTAAGCCCACATCTTTTAGCTTTAGTTGTGGATGTTCTTACTAGACATTTACAGGAGGATGTAGGAAAAAACATAAATTATGTATGTCAACTTTAAATTCTAAAGGCTTTCTTTTGAGTAAATTAAAAACTAGATAAGTGATATGTAATTTTAGTAGTAGTAGATCTAGTGGCTTAACAATGGGTGATCAAGTTATTAAAAGAAGTTAACATTATAAATATCTCATGTCTATTATTCAAAGTTTTATATAGATGGGATGTTATTAGTGGATTACATTTGGATGGTTGAGGTGGAGGAATGCGCTGAGTTTATTGTGTGATAGAAAAGTAGCATATTGAATTAAAGGAAACTTTTATAAGATGGATGTGACATCTGCAATGCTTTACCATGCAAAATGTTGGCCTATAAAAGAGAAGCATAAAATTTAGTAGTGTTGTTGAAATGAGAATTCTTAAGTGGATGAGTAGCTTTACACTTATGAAAGCATTGATGTTTAATGGTATTTCAATAATAATTGTCGTGACATTCCACAAAAATGGTAGTCAATTGCTATGGAGGTTGTAGTCCACTGTGAATATTGTAGACCATGACTGTAGCGCCAACTTATTATAAATTTTATAGCTGAAAGCCATAGTAGGAATTAATCTTATGTGTCATAGATGTTCACTTTAACGGGACCGGTTCTCAACAGTTCATAATAGGGAGTTATGACAAAGTCAACAGGTTGTAGAGGCGGAGTTGGGGAGCTGCATGAAATGTGAGTCGTGTAAGCTATGGTTGAGAGTTGCAATGGCCTCTTTATGCCATAGACGACGGAGTTGGGAGTTGTGTGAGTGGTGGGCCACATAGGTCATAGTAGGGACTATAATAACACTCATCGACTGCAAAGCCAGAGTCAAAAGCTACATTGTTGTGAGTTATGTAAGCTTTAGTATGGAGTTGCATTAACGTCCATAGGCCACAACTTACTGAGTTGGGAGCCACAAAGGCCGAAGTTGAGAGCTGCGTGAGCTATGATAACATAAAAAAGCCACAAGGATCAATGTTAAGAATTGCTGAGGTTTGAAACCACATAAGTCATTATCAGTCACATTGGTCGTAGTGGTGGGTTGCAAGGGGAGAACTTCAGAAATCCAGATAAAATAATCATATCCAAAGTATGGCAGTTGTAAGCATTATTATGGGGTGCATTGCTACACTGTATTTGTGAGGTGTATTTACACCATATGTGAGGTGCATCGTTGCATCATATTTGGGGTGTGTTGTTACACCGTCTTTGAGCTGTGTCATTACACTCTATTTGGGGTGCATCGTCATACCATCTTTAGGATGTGTTACTACACTATATGTGAGGTGTGTGTTTATTACATCATATTTAGGACGTGATGTCATACCATCTTTGAATTGTGTTGCTTCATATGATGTTTTGTTACTCAACAACGTACGTAAAAATTTCATAGCGCACGTCATGATTTTGTAAGGGATTTCATTACAATGAACAGTGAGCTACCAATAATGATCGATGATAGTAGGCAGTTGCAGGAGCGGATGGCATTCAATGGATCTTTGGTGTGGAATGTTGGACCTCAGACACATTATTTCCAAGCTTTGGGCTTCATATAGTTCAAGGTATAGGTCCTCTTTTATGAAGAGCATAGGGCTTTGTTTATAGCCTTAGAAAGGTCTCCTTACAAATAAGAAAGAAACCACGCTTACTCCATCAGACGGGCCGAGAGATTATGTCAATCAAACGATGCTTTATAAACATTTTAGTGCCTTAAAATGATAGAATTGAGTAATATTAAACTCGTTGGATTTGTCTCATTGAGATGCTCGATTCAATTATAAGATTTCCAAAATTAGTATCTATTTGACTTCTTGATTGGTTAATAAAAGCATACAACAATGCTCGATGATTTGATCTGGGCTTGATTTGACTCGAATTTGACCAACTTTAGTATTATTGTATTCATCTTGTCGAGCTGATTAGTTTGACTATAAGTTTGTTAAAATTGGGGTTTTCTATGATTTTTTAATTGATGTTTCTTTTATGTTTTTTTTAATGAAACTCAAAATCGTTCGCTTGTCTATTTGTGTGTCGTCATATGACTCACATTTTCAAATAAATTTCTCTCTCAAATCATAGAAATTAACTGAAGAGGAGAGTAACAAAAAAGAAGGATATACAATGAAAATAGAAAAATAAATTAAAAAAAAAACAATGAAGACTTTTGTACTAGTCCTTGTGTGATAGGTCGAGAGTATATATCCAACAAAAATTCGATCAAAATACCTCGAAACACAGTACCCATGAAGAGAATCCCTACATAAGACAACCATAATCAAAGAAACAAAAGAACATTTTTATTCTCAAGTCAAGAGCAGCTCCCAAATTGATGTATCTCATTGGTTAATTACATATTGGGGATACAAAATAATACTCTCAGTAGTAGTGGTCCCGCATACATTTAAGTGATAACTAGTGAAAATAGGTGTCACAAAGGATGATCATTTCAACTAGTAGTATATTGTCACCTCTGGAACCTATATCGAGCCACATAAAGGAGGGTGAATTCCTTATATCTACAAATGGATGGCACCACGCCGAAGAGCGAGGTCTAACAAAAAACCAGGTCAAATCAACAAAAACATTCTTATGTTTTAAGACTCACTAGGCCATAAGCATAGAGGGTGAATCACTATATCTTAAACGAGAGGCAACATATCTACAATTGAAGCCATCGAAACAACATTAACAAAGTGTCAAATGAATCTACAAGGCTCAAAAGAGTTACATCAAGAAAAAAAGGGGGAATCCCTAAATCGGTAGAGGTAGTCATGTTAGGATACCATAGATCCATCATCTTAAGTTGCAAATACCCTAAGCCTACCTAGTTGTGAACGTAGTCGACACAACCTGACCTGAGAATCCCTACCAGCAATCCATGAATTGCGTCGTCCAAGGTGACCTTAATAACCCTAAAGTCAAAAGAAGAAACTCTAGGTTATATGACTCTATAAAGGTGGAGCTTAAAGAGGGGGGATTTATACCCACAAAGTAAATGACAAGGAAGCCATTTGAATAGAAAAGAGAAGAGATACAACTAGAATGTTAAAAACACTCCCACAAAGGACTTATATCTCGTCTGAGTCGGAAAGCCTCTAACACCACGTAAGTGTAAAAACTATGTTTTGTCAACTGGTTGAAGAAGCATGAGGGATTCTCCTCGGGACATGCAAAGAGATGCAATTATCTAAATTCATAGTGTGGAGGTCCTATTAGAGATGACATAGGAGATATCCATGTCAAGCAAGCCATTTTGAAACTGGTTAGTGGCCATGTAGAAAAGTAAAGTACTGGTTTTAAATAGCTAAAATATTTTTATCCAAAATTTTGATTTATTTCAATCTTTTATTATTGGAATTTTTATAGATAAAATACATTTTTAGGGTCCTTAAAGAGACTACGATATATCACAAGATTCCCAGACAAACTACAATCAATAAGAAAGAGGAAATTTAGCACACTGCACAAAGTAAACCAAGTTAAAAGAATTAAATAAACAACATAGGTTAGTGCCGCCGGGTCAACACCATATCCCAAAAAGCAAAAAGGAAGTCAAAATCTTCATAAACATACCCAAATCCTAATGTTAAACATCAAGTAAAAATATTGACTTAAGGTATGAGACACCAGCTAACTGCTTTTGGTCCCTGCCACGTGATTCATGCTTCATATGCCTCGGAACCCATGCATGTACCTTATTTCTAGAAAAAACTCATTAAATGACTCTTAAAGGTACATATATAAATCTTAAAAAAGACTATACCTACAACAAAAAAGTTGGCATGGGTTATTTACATGTAATGTTTAATGAACCATATATGATGGGAGGAGAGCTAAGTAGCACCTATAAGTAAAAAAGGATTGGCTATAAATCCTTAAGCTCCTCCCTATTAGTTATGACTCCCTGCAAAAAAATTGCCCTACTATACTAGTGTGCAAGTCCACACTCAGTAAACACATAAAGCATCACATAAAATGTTTGGCTAGGGTGCTAATCAAGGAAACATACCGATGACATGAAAAAAATCCTAACCACACCCTAACCCTAGTCTAGAAAACCATCTAAACACAAGGTGGCTTAAGCACAACATCTAAATGTGTGTGCACAATGTGCGTAAGGCCACCATATGACTTTGACAGGGTTGCCAACACTGGCCCTGTCATAAAGATTTGAGAGATCTAAAATACATCACAACAGGATGACATTTTAAATAAGTAGTCTGACATATGACCTATCTTGTGTAAGTTTTAAACTATGGTGGATACTATAAAGAAAGAAAATTTCAATTTTTAAAATTTTAAAATATTGGACCATTAAATGTGGGCCCATAATATGTAGATGACATACTTCAGAGCCCTTGGAACCATAGCACAGTCATACATATGTTGATCATAATACTAAACTCGCATTGGTCACTGAGATATCCTCACAAGAAATGCTCATTTAAGTATTACGACCAACAAATGGGTCACTCACCTAATGAGTAGGATTTGTCATCAAGGCAGTTAGGCAAAGCACATAAAACATTCAAAAGACCCAGCACAATATAATTATTTGATTTAGGTATGAATGATTGTAACAAACACCAAGAACGTGGATCATGCAACATACAAATGTGAATGCAAGAATGTCACATGCACATTACACACATAAACCGGGCATACCAGGGACATGTCACTTATAAATGAAAATATTCATCACCTGGGAACCGACCAGGGTGCCATGAAACAAGCAGAGAAGTGCCGCAAATGAGTTTGCATTGGGTAAAATATAGCTATAAAGGAATTATTCCTTACCCGAGAGGCTCCCAAATGAGTATATGCAAACCTGCAATAAATGCAAAAGATGCCCATGGCAAACGACAAGCATACAGCACATACTAAGTACCAACTGTACTATGTATTGTGATTCATGCTAAGCGAGAATCACATACATAGGTGGGCACATGTTTTATCTCGCACGAGTTTAGTGGCTAGAAACCATGGCTTGTACCAGGCACAACGTAAGATACCTACGATACGCCTTGATGGTGTTGTAGAAGGTGAGATAGCGCAACTCTCATTAAAGAGAATTGTTCAACATGTCGATTTATATATGAGCCACCTCCTTACGAAGCGTGCGAGCATATATCCACATGTGTACGGTGAAGTACACAGGAGAGATATTACAAGTGCGGTGCTCAAAGAGACACTGCAAGTGAGTAAACTTAAAGTGACACCCAAACATGTCAAATCCTAGATAGCATACAAGGTAAATTAAATTTTACATGCAACAAAATATAACATAGGCATAAGGCCAAGAATGGAATTCCATACACATGAAAAAAAGTAAACACAATAAGCAAAGTGATGCAAAGATGCATACTATCATGCACTGGTCAAACAAAGTTGGCCAAAAATGGCTTATCAAACCAAAGCGATCGGTTGATCGGACTAGGATGATTGATCATACACAAATGATCAATCGATCAGGTTGGGACGACCGATCAGACCCAAGTGATTGATCAATCGGGTCGGGGCAACCGATCAGATTAAAGTGATCGGTACATCAGGATGGGGTAGTCGATGGGACCAAAGTGATAATTCAATTGAAATCTGAGCGGTCAATCTGACCTAAATGTTCAATCGATTGGGTAGGGACTGCCAATCAGACCAAAGTGGTCAGTTAATTAGGTTGGGATGACTGATTGGGTCGGAAGGTCTATCAGACCACAGTGATCACACAATAAAAAAACACATGCAAAATGCCATGAAGGGCATGCAAGCGGTGAAACTCACCGTGCTTGACAAAAAAATCAAACTCGCCCCATCGAACTCACATAAAATTTAATGTGGAGATGAATTCATAGCTACCGTTCATTGCACAACGTAACTGTTGTGTCGGTCACCAAATTGGAACTTGTCGGTTGATTTGAAAATAATTTAATTTAATGTGTGTGTGTGTGTGTAATTTTGATTTCGCAATTAGTATTTTAATTTTAAAAGATGAGATAGAATAAATCTCATATATCTAATAGTTTAGATAATTGAGCATAATATCACAAGTGATAGATGAGTGTATCACTTGCTTTTGGGCTTAACTATTTAAACTGAGAAGCTTATGACTCTATTTTGGCCTGCATAATTTATGACTAACAATTCCCCTATCTAATATAAGGATTAGATGGGGTTTATTTTACCTTGGTTCCTAATTTTCTATAGAGACAAACCCCTATAGTTAATTACATCTTAGGCAAACGAAGTCACCTATGAAAACTCTCGATTGAAATCAGGGGTTTCGTCTTCAAGAATTCAATCTTTAGTTTTCAAGGTTAGACACAAAAAAGTCAAATGGGAAAGGCTCAATGTGGAATAATTACTTTTGGAATCCAAAGGAGCGAAAAGGTAGGGGATGTCATAGATTATGAGGCGGACCTCCATGACATCTCAAAATATCCTAACGTTTAGTTTTATGTCTTTGAAAGGATATTTTTTGGTGTATACTCCTGCAAATTATTAGAATGTTAGGACTTATATGTGCACGATATATGATCGTGCAAATGACCTAAGAAGATAGAAGAATTTACGTCATATCGAGCAATGACCTCGAAATCCTAAAAAGATTTAGGGCTATATCGCATGACATACGATCGTAAAAATGTCTAAGAGTTAGCATGAGGATTTACGTCGTGCTAGATGAACTACATTAAAGTCCTATAGGTTTATGTTGTTCGAGACTACTGAATGATTAGTTGAAGGTCATCCGATGCTTCATGTTTTATCTCGCTCGTCACCTAGAGTTGTCCTTCGTCTACTTGCATCCTCGTCTCGCTCCCCAGAAAGCTTGCTCCGAGTTCCTTATTGTGGTTTTGGGTTTTAAAAAATGTGTTTAGATATCCATTATTGTTAGGTCATTAGTTTTGTTGTAGGATTCCTCCTAAACATGTGTCATACTGTTCTCTACCCTAGAGGTCTTTGCAAGCATAGTAAATAACAGAAAAGTAATATTGCACGTGTAACAAGATATATGCAGTAAAGCACATTAAAAGGAAAAAAGTACAGTAAAAGAGAGAGTGGTGGTACCTACATGTCTCCTCTGACATGACTGTAAAAGGGTTATTATTACAAAAAAATAATGCAAATATTGCGAAGAATTACACAAGCACGAAATACATGAATGTGTATGTAAATAAAAGATCAAGTGATACATATATGGAAGATCAGAGTTGGTCATAAGAATTAAGGTTTGGAGTAGGCTCATAATCATGATTCTTAAGGGACATCCGTAGGCAACTGTAAGCAATCTGTGTGCTTTGTCCTGTCAAATCTCAGATAGAATTCTTCATTCTAAAATCCGCACAATGAACAAGATTCACTCCATTCATTTGATTTAGAAAGCCACCATTGTGACCCATTAAATTACCTACTCTTGAAGGTGACAAGCCTTTGTTGTAGTTGATGGTTTCCCACTGCATATCTTCTCTAAAAATCTCTTAGACACCTCTTTGTGAATTTCTCATTAACGACATCGTGTCCTTTCCCCTTGACCTGGTTTCAAACAATTTTCTCCTTAACAACATAGCTAGGTTTGGGAATCTGAATTGGTTATTCGGGGACAAGAACGACATATTTTGGATTGGAGATGAGTTGGGTATGGTGGATGCTAGGAAACCCAAGGATATGACAAGGGTTGGGCCAACTCCGATACCAAATGATACTTGGGTTAACACAAAATACAATAAAAAAATAAATATTATTATTTTGAGCAAACATTCTGTTACAATAAAAAATCACTTATAAAGGTAAATACAACACACGTAACGCACAAACAAGCGTTAGAGAAATCCGAGTGATGATGATGACGATTAGGGGCTTGGAGAGATAAAGAAATGGGAATGAAGGGATTTTCAGATTATGGAAGAGAGGCAACAATTATTATGGGAGATTGGAACAGTAGGGAAGCAGGGGATGTTAGTTCAAACAACAACAATTTGTTGTTTAAGATGTTTGAACGGTGCTTGGGTGACCACGAACTAGTTTGAAAAGCTTAGGACAACAAATATTATGTAGGGGAAGGGATTTTGTGAGTTTGGGATAGTGGGTAGGAGGCAGTAGAGGGGTTGGTTGGGTGCTAAAAGCCGACAATGAGGGTGACAAAAAGGTGGGAGGGAGCTAAGTGGTTGGTGGCTGCAGGAAAGTAGCGAAGAGGTTGTTTTCAAGTGACTATAACAAATATGATGATGATGGCAGTGAAGAGAAGGCTGCAGAGGAGTGGAGAGGTCAAGGATGAATATACTCTCAGGATTAAACTATAGCTGGAGCACCGCTGGATCTTTGGGGGACGGTCATCACCTTGGATGAGTTATAATTAGAGTACGTTTACATCTTTAGATACATCCCTAAATGGAGAGAATGATACCGATGCCAGAAAATTGAAAAACAAAAGACTGAAAAGCGCAAAGCAACAAAACAATATATATAAGCCCTGTATAATTAGAATTGGATCCCTCTATGGAAAGGAGGCGTCAAACCTACTGGAAGAGTCGGTCGGTCCTCCTGGGTCTGGACTACAGGTGTAAATGAGTTGAGCTCGAGCCATGTCCTGATCGAGCTTGGCTCATTTGTCAATTTGTGAGCTAGAACGACTAGCTTGAGCTCAGCTTATATTGGTAGCAACCAACTTGCAAGCTCACACTAAAAATTCAATTTTTATTTGAGCGCACCGAAAAATATATTGGTGCCCGGATGAGGAGGATGCAACTACATCTCATTGGAAAAATGCATTGAAATGACTAGAGTCAGGTTAATCGAGCTAGCGAGCTAAGTTGGGACAAGATCGAGCTCAAGCCTATTTAATAAATGACCTCAAGTTTAAACTTAAGCTTGATCTCATGGGTCGATAAGCTTAGCTCTTAATCTCATTAAAGAGCCAAGCTCGAGTCTGCTTTACCCATTTACACCTCTAATCTGGATCAGTTTGGTCCAGATGAACCAATATTACGGTAGTGGGAGCGGCTCTCTATTACACCGTGACTTCTCACAACTAACCATAGCGCCTGCAAGGGCATGATGCCTCAAAGCATAAATCACATATATAAGCCCTATATACTTAGGATTGGATCCATCTATGAAAAGAAGGCACCAAACCTATGTGAAAGAGTCAGTCGGTCGTCCCAGCTCTAGACTAGGGGTGTAAATGAGTCAATCTCGAGCCCGAGCCATGCCCTCATTGAGCTCGGATCATTTGTCAAATTGTGAGCTAGATCTTGAGCTCGAATGACGAGCTTGAGCTTTAATGACGAGCTTGACTCAGCTTATATTGGTAGTAGTTGACTTGCGAGCTTGAACTAAAAATTCAATTTTGCCTTGAGCGCACCAAAAAAGGTATTGATAGCCAGAGCAGAAGGATGTATCAATATCTGACTGGAAAATGCATCGAGTTAGGCTAATTGAGCCAGCTCGCGAGCCAACAAGCTTAGTCGAGACGAGCAGGAGCTCATGTTTGTTTAATAAATGAACTCATGCTTGAGCTTGAGCTCGAGCTCAAGGCTCGATAAGCTTGGCTTGTGAGCTCATTAACTAGCTGAGCTCGACCCGACTATACTCATTTACGGTCCTACTCTGGATCGATTTAGCCCAGACAAGCAAAAATCACAGGAGTGGGAGTGGCTCTTTGTTACGCCGCGACTTCTCTTAGCTGTCCTCTGTGCATGACGCCCTTGTCACATACCTAAAATTTTTATTATCAGAAATTCAGGTTATTAGTAATAGTTTATGAACCCATATTTTAGTTATATCTTTGGAAGTATAAAAGATTTGAATTTTTTTAGGTATGTTCGTAGTTTCTGAAGAGTCAAGCTTGGTTTTGTTCCTTGAAGGGATAAAACTATAGGTCTCATTTGCACCCTCTTAAATTATATTTGAGCTTCTTACAATCTTTATAACGCTCACTTTAGTTTAGGTTCTAAAGCACTTCGTTTCTCTTTACTATTAGATAAGTTTTCACCTCTTAGGCACTTTCATGATCTCATGTCCTTGAAATATAAGTCATGACTTTCTTAATTCATAAAATTCAAAGCCCAAACCAAGATAGTTGGAGTGCTTAATAAGTTTCTTAGTATTCAAGTAGCGACTGCCAAATACTATGATTTATACGAACGCGTATAATTTAGAGTTCTTACTTAGTGGTTGAATCTATTGTAGAATGATCATTCCTCCATTTGAGATAATATACCTATTTTAATGTCGAATTCAATCAACAACATAAGAAAATTTTAAAATCTAACGTGATGTTACGTCTTAATCCCACCATAAGCCTTAAACAATGATATTTAAAGTCACTCATCTAAACTAATCTTAATATATTCATGTGACTCTAAAATCATTCCAGTCACAATATAACAACTAAAATTAAACCTGCTACTATAAATTAATCTAAAATCTTCATTTCATCAAATAAACAAAGAAAATTTCACCTTAACAAAATCCACAGTAACCTAAAATTAATTTAAATCACAATTAAGATGATTAATCAAAATTCTCCTATTAAATGAGCTACCAATAAAAATATAGATTTTGGATGTTATGGGAGAGAAAGGAAAAAATATATTGAAGAAGGGGGTGATAACAAAGGAGTGTTGATGTTTTATCATTGTTGTTGGAAAGGATGAAAGATAGAAGGTTGTCCGCGACTCATATTGAAAAAAAAAAATAAGGAGGGACGAGGACTTGTGTTATGTATGCAAATGTTTGATCGAAGAAAGAAGGGTCAATTGTTGTGAGTAATTAGTAGGCTAGCAATATCTTAATGATTAGTCTTTTGATGTAGATAATTAGGGCAATTGAGAGAGCACACTAATCTTTTCTTTGTTTTTAAGGTTACATGTGAGATAGAAAGAGCCGACGTATTTCACATGATAGTTTGGTCAACTTGAGAGCTCCACGTATTTAATTTTATAGCACTCATGCATCCCAATGTTCGTTGTTTGCCGAGGCTCATCTCAATAACATCCCCACCTCGCGTGAAGGACCTTTATGCCAAATATTAAGGCATTTGCTGAGGCCGCAACTTGAATTTACTTTAAATACAATATAATCAGCATTGCAATTCAATTTAATAAATTTAGTTTTACGTGATAAAATAGTTGGAATATAAAAAAATATAATCTAACAAAATATTAAATTTATTTTATTTTATAGTATTTAACTGATTAAAAATTAAATTTTGTATTAAATTTTATTAATAATATTCTACCAGACCTTAGAAGTAGGGGTGTAAATGAAACGAACATGAACGAGTAGAGCTTGTGTTCGAGTTCGGTTCGTTTGAAATTTAGTTTGTTTGAAATTATTCTAAGTCATCTGTTCGTGTTCGTTTCGAATGAACGAGTCGAATACGAAAGCGAACATAAATTGTTCGCGAACGACGAGCCAATTTGATAGCTCTAATATCAATATATATAAATAAAATATTATGTTATTATATAATTTAGACTATATAAATATATAATATTTGTATTAATATTTTATTAATATAGTATATTAATATATTATTATTATTAATTTATTATATATTATAATTTATAAAGTTTTATTTTTTAAAATATCATAAATATAATTATTTTAAATTATTTTATATTTCGAATAATAATGATTCGAACACGAACAAATAAATCAATATTCTTATTTGATTCGTTTAACTGAGTGAAAGAAAAACAAAATCGTGTTTATATCGTTTACTTCACGAATCGAACATGAAATCGAACATAAAATACTTAACGAATCTAATTCGAACTCTTCACGAACAATGAGTTTTTTTTGACGGTAGACTTCAACCATACAATTGATGGCGATGGACGAAACTTCCCGCGGCCGATCAACAGCATATTGGTTGACGGTAGACTTGATTCCGCGCCGTGGGAATTGACTTGTCCGGAGCGCAGGATCCTCAGGTTCCAGATTATTACGAAGATCCAACGTACACGGCTTCGCCACCTGAAATTGGCCAATATAGCTTAACAGCTCGAAGAACTCCATTAAAAAACTACGGTCCCTAAAACGCGAACACCAGAACGGAGGGATCTGAAAAGCCGCTTAACGCCGAGGTAGTCGCGCTTCTTCTGAAGTTCGTCGGCCGAACGAGCTCCCAGCGTCCTCCGCGACGGAAAGGAGGCGAGCAGCGCTGTCAAACGGGGCTTCAATCCTTCGCCTCCGTTCGCACTATTCTCACTCTTTTTGATCTCCAAATTTCACTGCCATCCTCGCCACTATCGTTGCCCACTGATTGTGTTAAGCACTTCTTTGTTTTTGCTTGTGGAAAGAGAGACGGAGGTAATTTCCTTGTCATCTTTTTTCTTGCTTTTGCTTGGATGCTTTAGATTTTAATCGTGAGCTCCAGCCGGTGGAGATGTGAGGTAGATTTTGCGGTTCAATGTGTCCAACGATTAGTGAGGTAGATTTTGCGTTTCAATGTGTCCAACGATTAGGTTAGGTTAGTTAATCGAGGTAGTAGGTCATTTGTTCTGTGGCTTGTGGCTGCTAATATATATATATATATATTTTGGAAAATGGTTACTAATAATTTGCTTTGTTCTTTCTTTCTCCTTTATCTGTTAAATATGGTTTCCTTGCTGCAATGAAATGCCTCATGCGTATGCTGAAGCTCACAAGAATTTTTATGTCGAAGTAAAATTCTCGAAGTTTTTATTGCTGTAAGGCACGTAAGAAAATTTCTTAACTGTCAAATCTGAGAATTGACCTCTTGAAATCTGATTCTTATACTCTCCCAGATGTTAGTTTTCTGGACCTGGAATTTTTTTCTTAAGTTTATTTATTCTTGGGTTGACTGCGGAATTTGGCTTCTTGAAAATGGCAAGTCCGATAAGATTTCATTCCGGGACTCGTTTCACGGATGGTTTGGATAAGGTGGATCCCGTTTTGTTTTTTAGCAGTTAGTTTTGCTAAGGAGAACGCTAGTTGCCAAAACACTTGTTGATGGAGTTTTATGATAACTATTTTGAAGTTCATACTGCCTCTAATTGTTGATTTGAAGCCTAATTAATTTTGAAACTGATTTCTGGATAACTTGTGCAGCTTGGATTGTGAGAAAGGGAGGAACGCCATTGAAGAGGTGACATTCCGAATGGCTAATGTTACCTCTCCTTATATACAGGGTACAGCTTTTACCAGGTACCTTTCCCACTTCTTCTCTGATGTTGAGTCTATAAATTTTCTCATACGCCACTAGTTCATTTTTGTTACTAGTAGCAGTGAGAAGCATAAGAAATCAGTCTTTTTCCCTGGAAATGTTTTTTTTTTTTCTTTTGATGTGCTGGTGCAAATATCTGTTTTCCTCCGTTTTTGCTGAAAGAAAATTGCTGTGAATCAATAGAGCTAATATGCTTCAAAGGGCCCTAATGTATTTTTTAAAATGATAAATTAATACATTAGCTCATGTTTTATGTGTTCTTCACCTGTCCTTTGAATTCTAAATAAAAATTTTATCATAGTGAAACGTGTTCTTCTCTTTTCTTGAAAATACATTTTTTTGTGCTATAGTACAGCCTTTACGTCTAACAACATGCTCCTAGCTTGTGATCGTATTTTTCTCCTTGCTACAACCACCAGGTCTTTCTCATCATTGTTTCCTTCATTTTTTTGTGACTATGAACACTTCAGACACGTAACTACATTGTACTTAACTTTAATATGCTCAACATTCCTTTGAGTCGCAGTATTGCTCCTTATGCTTATAAATCAAGTCTTGTTGTATTTGATCACATTCTTTTTCAAGATCAACATTTTTTCATATTAAAATCTCTTCATTTTTCTCTATAGTTTCTTCCTAGCCCAGAAATCTCATTTATAGTTTATTTTAGTTTTAAACCCAACTTGTTTTTTGATGTTGACATGTATATGATTAATATATATATCAGATTATGCTCTCTTATAAGTTTATTATTTGACTTAATTTGTTTTATTCATTTAGATTTGCTGTAGTTTCCAGAAACTTTTGTTTTCAAAGATAGTATTCTGGGCTTCTTCTTTGGTCTGTTGGAATCTTATAATTTGTAGGATTACATAATTTCTTAAACCAAATACAGCATTTCTCATAATTCAAAAAAATCTTAAATGACATCTCATTTGAGCTACTTTAGGGTCATACATTTTCCTTAAAGTTAGCTCAAGGTTGTTTTTGTGGTTATTTGTAGTATATTTCCTGATTATATTTATTTGTTATTTTAACTAAATTCCTTTCTTAAATTTCCATTTACTCATTTCTTACAGTAACAATTTTCATCTTAATAGATAATTTATTAAGTAACTAAATATTGTCAACTCTAAATATTTTCTTTCTTACAATCTTTGGCTGTAATTGAAGTTATTAAGAGTTGTACGGTTGTCTTATTTTATGCTCTATATGAGAATTCAACTAAACCACTATTATATGCCTCATTTTTTTTTCCGTCATTCTTTATAGTTATATTTCTTCTTCTTAATAAATTTTTTTATGTCCTGATTACATCGTCAAGCTTGATGATTATTTATTTATAGTCATTTTCATTTAGTCCATATCAAGTCGTACAATTTTAATTTCCTATCTTATTTCTCATATTTAAACTTCTACCATCTTATTTTGGGAGATGTTTCTTTTGGTTGCTTGTTTTATACTTCTAACATACACATCCATCTCTATTACGATTTATGCGGGTCACGCTTCAGTTTGAAAAGTCATTACAATATTTTCAAACAATTTTTTTACTTATTTATAAGAATACCTATTTATTATCTGGCAACTTTTATTCTTATATTGATTAAGTTCTCTGTGAGAATCTATCCATGTACATTTACGTAAGTAATTACTTGCTCTTCTATAATCTGTATCTCCATTCAAGATTTAAATTCTCTGTGATACCTTCCGAATCCATTCTTATTGTTAGCTTGTCCAACATACTATAGGTTCTAACTTTGTAATTTTGGATTTCCCATCACAAATGTGCAATTTTGTTCTTTGTTCTAATCATTGTGCTCACCAATTCTCGTCATCCAATTCCAAGTCCATGAATCCATATATTAAATAACTAAGTATAGTCTTAATGCTATACTTTGTTTACTCTTAGTTTTTACGACAGTTAGGGTAAAATTATGGGACATCATTTTGACTGATTTTGAAGACAACCCTTGTTATTTCTTACAACAAAATGGTTGTGTTGCATCACTTGTGGGTGGCATCCTAATAACTTTTTTTTTCTCACCTCAATTTTGTTAGCTTAACTTTCGGAGAATACCTTAGCACCAGAAAGATTTTGAAATTGGTCTTATGATTGGCTATCAAGCTTTGCATCAAATCCGTTCTTTTCTCATCCAGGCTCAAGATAATGGTGGTTTATGGATTAGACAGTTTTTTTTAATGTTTATTTGCTTTTTCATTATTCTTGTGCCTCTCAGCTTTGTTGATGCATTTCCACTTTCGGAAAGTTTTATTCTTTTCCTTGAATATTCTTTTTAAAAGCTTTGTATATTACTTTGTTCAACATCATCATTATCAGCAAATTCAAAATCAGTTGACACTAGCTTTTTGAAGTCTGTTATTTAGGTTAAAGTGGGTTACATTTCATGGTTTAATGAATACTCAACCTACTTCTATTCCTCAACTTTTCTCATGTAGGATTTGATGCACCACAGTGGCTTTTTTTCCTTTTATGTTTGTGGTCATATTTGGAATTTACCTTTTGAAATCATCCAAAAGTGATAGCTTGCTAAGTAATTTATTTTAGAAGGAATTGTTTCCTTGTGCTTTTCAGATTTCTAATATTATTTTCTCTTAGGCGGCATTACTTCTTGAAAGATTTTAAAGGATTGAGGTTCTCATCTCAACCCGCTGTTCGCTGGAAAGCTTCGAACTACACACCGATCGTTATCAGGTGTGGTCCTGTTTCTGCCTTGTTTGGAGACGATCGTGTCAAGAATAGGAAAGATGGCATTCCATCTCATTCTATGCATGCAATAAATGGTCAGGATAATGTATCAACTAAAGAAGTAGCAAGTAATGGTACTGCTATAACTGATGGGTTTTTTGAGCACCAAGTTGAACAAGATTTAGACTGTCCCACTAAAGGATTTTCTTCGGTCTCAGAAGCTATTGAGGATATCCGTCAAGGCAAGGTTGGTGTGTTTTAAGTGCAGTGGTGTATGCTTCATTTGTTTTTATCGCACCACTAATTTAACATTTTCTTGTAGCTCGTAATTGTGGTTGATGATGAAGATAGAGAAAATGAGGGAGATCTTATAATGGCAGCTTCTAAGGCTACACCAGAAGCTATGGCTTTTATTGTAAGACATGGGACTGGAATTGTGTGTGTCGGCATGAAAGGAGAAGACCTTGAGAGGCTACAACTTCCACAAATGGTCATTAACAGAGATAATGAGGAGAAACTTCGGACAGCGTTCACTGTTTCGGTGGTATGCACATCATTCTTTGGTGACTGTTCTGGATCTGGATATGCTCAGTTATCAATCATATAGATAGTTTGTATATGTATACCTCAGTGAAATATCCTTCAACCGGTTTTCTAATTCTCATGGGGTTTTTTGTTGATCATGCATTCATGACTTTTGAAACTAATTCAATATTCCATAAACTCTACTTGTTGGTAGGACTAGGAATGTGAATTATCCGACCTTGAGCTGGTCTGACCTCGCTCGAGATTGGCTCAAAGCCATTTGATTTGATCACGAGTTGAGTCACACCTAGCTACAAAGTGACTCAATATTATCCAAATTCGGGCCATCATTGTCTCGTTTGTTTTGATTCATGCTCTACCTTAGCCAAAAGTTAATTTTTTTATATTATTATTTTTTCTTCTAAGTCAAATGCTTTGCCAAATCTACAAACAAGCAACAATAACCATACAAGTCTATATCTGTCGCTGCATTGTTGCATTTGTGTATTAGGACAAATATAACATATGCATACATGTGCTGATATATTTATACATTTATATTTTTGTTGTGATCCTAAGCTTTATTCAATCTAAATTCAGCTAAATTTAAGCTTGATCTAAGCCTTGCATGGCTGGTTGATATGTTCATGCCAAATCCTGCCAAAAATTAATCTGATGTTTCAGCGATGCTTGATCTTTGAGCCAAATTCATAACCATGCCAGAATTTATTTTTTGGATGTACTTCCTATATCTCAAAGGCTTTTTAGAGGCACACACTTTATGCACAATAAGAGCAAAAGCAGATGCACAATCTCTTAGTAGAGATGCATCATTGCTGTAAAAAGATGGTTTCTTTTCTAAGAATGCTCTCTTTTTCATTTGAGTTCCATGCGTTTTATATCTTATGAAGATGATTTCTTTCTCTAGGTTTCTTTCTTTTAATTTTGTGGTAAATGCTTTGACATTTGAATGAAGTGATTATCATTTTGCATTTGATTTTTAATGCACCCTGCTGCATTGTAATTACTATCAAACAGTGGTCATATTCAAAAAAAATAATTAAAAAAAAAACAATGGCCATATTTGATACTCTTTAACTTTTGTACAGGGATATAATGAATAATTTAATTTCCTTCTCTTCATGATCATTTGAATGCTTAATGCCTTACAGCTTAATCAGTAGGTTTCACTTAAAGTGTTTATTTCTTGCAAGCTTACACTTATCATCTTATAATTTTTAAGGTTATTATTTGTGTTTCATTTGAAAGAGGGTTTCTCGACTCGGGCTTTAGGTATATCACTGGGATGTGATTTCGATTATGAGTTATTTAGTTGATTCGATAGTGATTTATTCTTTAGATGAGCTACAGCAATAATTAAATTTCATTTAAATTTTAGTGGAGTAAGTAATAGGTGTTATTAGATGGTGCTCCAATAGTACTTTTACTGAAAAAAAAACTATTATTGCAAATATGTTTGAACTTGTTAAAATTAATTGTAAATTATAAACTCACCCCATCGGAAGTTTTGGTTATCATCCACTCTCTTATAGTGTGTGTGTGCGGGTTGGTATCCTACAACTGCATGTATTATAAACATTTGATGCTTATTTTTTTGCTCAACACATGGTGATCTACAAATCCTAGATTGAAAATAATTTAGATCAATCATAGATTCAAAACACTAAATAGCCCACACAAGCAATTTTAACGCACTTCAGCAATTAGTGTTTCTAAACATTTTCATCATTTACGCATCATAATTAATCTCAAATGTTAATGAATTATTCAATACTTCCTATATCAATCCTTAATACCTTTTTATGACTCAATTTTTATTAAATGCTTTCCTCATTTTAATTATTTTCTTATGAGAAGAAGAGATCGTCGAGATTGTAAGGATTGTAAGGTCATTCCAAGTGAGCAATTAAGTACCCAACATCGATTATTAGTTCAGATTTTAAGATGAAGAGTTGTAAAATAAAGAATACTAGGATTCAACATCGTAGAATAAGATGGGGCACACTAAAAGACACGAAATAAAATTATTTTTATGAGTAAAATTCAAGATTTAAATATTTGGGATGCTCATGAAGACGCGAATGTTATGTGGGAAAAATTAACTAATACTTATTAAACAAGTGGCTAAAGATGTCTTGGAGAATCGAAAGAAAAGTTTACATAAATAAAAATAGTTGGTGGTGGAATAATAATGTACGAAAAGATAAAATATAAGAAGTTATGTTATAAAAATTGGTTTAAATGTAAAAGCGTAGAGAATTGGGAAAAATATAATATGGCCTGCAGGAAGTGTAAAAGAATAATCTGTGACGCTAAAAATTCGCTTTTAGTGATCTTTATAACATGTTAGATACTTAAGGAAGGTGAAAAATATATGTATAAACTAGCCAAACAAAGAGAAAAGAAAAGTAAAGATTTAACTCGAAGTAAAGTGTATTAAAGATGAAAATCGAAAAGTCTTTCTTAGAAAAAGATATTCAACATAGGTGGGTGAGTTATTTTGATAAACTTTTTAAAGATGCTTGAAAGTACGATCGACCTTAGTGATCTTAATATCGTTAATAATAATAAAACTTTTCACTTTTACCGTCGCATTAGTAAAAAGAAGTTGATGAGGCTTTAAAGAAAACCAGGGGAAAGTCCGTAGGACTCGATGATATCCCGATCGAAGTGTGGAAATGTTTAGGTGATTTGGGGGTTTCCGGCTTACTAAACTTTTTAATATTATTTTAAAAACAAAAAAGATGCACGAGGAGTGGAGAAAGAGCATTTTGGTCCCCATTTTTAAGAATAAAGGAGATGCACAAGAGTGTGCAAATTATAGAGGAATTAAATTCGTCGTGTCATACTTTAAAGTTATGGGAGAGGGTAATTGAACATAGGTTAAGACGTATTACGAAGATTTCTCATAATCAATTTGGATTTATGCCGGGCATGTCTACCCTGGAAGCTATACATTTATTAAGAGGTTTGATGGAGAGGTACAAAGATAATAAGGAGGATCTACATTTGATTTTTATTGATTTAGAAAAAGCTTACGATAAGGTTCCTAGAGATGTTCTTTGGAGAGTCCTTGAGAAGAAAGGTGTTGATTTGACTTATATTCAAGTCATTAAAGATATGTATGCTAGAGTCGTTACATGTGTTCGAATCGAAGGAGGATTGACCAAGTATTTTACTATTTACGTTGGTTTACATCAAGGATCGGCTTTAAGCCCATATCTTTTTGCTTTATTTATGGATGGTCTTACCGGCCATTTACAAGAGGATGTACCTTGGTGTATGCTTTTTGTTGATGATATCCTCCCGGTGGATAAGACAAGAGAAAAAGTCCAGGAAAAACTTGAATTATGGAGGTCTACATTAGAGTCTAAAGGTCTTCGTTTGAGTAGAACTAAAGCTGAATACATGGAATGTAATTTTAGTAATAGTAGGTCTAGTGCAGAAGTGTAACTTTGGGTGATCAAATTATTAAAAGGTGTGAACGATTTAGATATCTTGGGTCCATTGTTCAAAGCGATGGTGATATAGATGGGGATGTTAATAGTAGAATTCAGGTTGGTTGGTTGAAGTGGAGGAATGCGTCCGACCTATTGTGTGATAGAAAAGTACCGCTTAGATTGAAAGGAAAATTTTATAAGATGGTGGTGAGACCTTCAATGCTCTATGGTGCTGAATGTTGGCCTTTAAAAGAGAAGCATAATGTTAAGTTAAGTGTTGCCGAGATGAGAATGATTAGATGGATGAGTGGCTTTACACTTAGAGACAAAATGCGAAATGAATATATCCGTAATAGGGTTGGAGTTGCACCGGTGTCGGATAAAATTAGAGAGAGTCGCCTTAGATGGTTTGGTCACATTAAACGTCGACCACCTGATGATCCGATTAGGAGAGTAGATGTTTTAAATACAACTTATGTTAAGAAAGGCAGAGGCGAGACCTAGGAAAACTTGGGTTTATTGCATAAAAAATGATCTTAATCTATTAGAATTAAACGAAAATTTGACACTAAATAGGACGCAATGGAGAAAAAAGATTCATGTAGCCGACCCCACTTAGTGGGATTAAGGCTTTGTTGTTGCTGTTGCTTTCCTCATTTTAATTACATTAATACATATACTAATCTATTCTAATACTCAAAATATTTCCTTATTATCTATACCGAGTCTTCACATATATTCTCTGATAATCCCAAATATTCCTTGGACCTTATCATGAATAAAACCATTTGAGATAACACCTTAAGCTTAAACTCCTTACCATGATGATTAAATTTTTAAATATAAATTAAGAAAAGAGTTGTTTAAGTTTACCTTGCAAGCCTAATCTTTTGATCTTCTTCAAGATTCATTGTAATTCGTGGGTTGCCATTATGGTTAAATTTACCTTGTGCAAGAAAACTACTTTCTCTGAGCTACTGTTTTAACTCCCTTATCGAATACCTTGCAACTTATATTTCTTGTCTCCCAAAAAATTTACAATTATTTACATGATTTTTATGTTTTTACCGTTTCATTCATCCAAAGTTATTGATGGCCATGTAGAGGGCGGTCTTCTAGAATGCTTATGATACTGCTTAGTTGATGAATATTTCAATATGAGGCTAATTTTACATTTTGTTTTTCTTATATGCTTTTGTAGGATGCCAAAGAAGGCACAAGCACTGGTGTTTCTGCCAAAGATAGAGCAACAACCATTTTGGCTCTTGCATCTCCTCACTCCAAGTCTGAAGACTTTAACCGTCCTGGCCATATTTTTCCGTTGAAGTATAGGGAAGGTGGTGTGCTTAAAAGAGCTGGCCACACGGAAGCCTCTGTTGATCTTGCTATACTGGCTGGATTATCACCGGCTGCTGTTTTGTGTGAAATTGTTGATGATGATGGTTCCATGGCACGCTTGCCAAAGCTTAGAGAATTTGCTGAAAAAGAAAATATGAAAATCATCTCAATTGCAGACTTGATTAGGTATTTCATACAACTAATTTTGTTTTTTTTTCCTAATAAGAAAGTTTGCCATGTCAGTTAATCATTTTCCTCCTCTAATCATCATGGTTATCTTCTACTTCCAATCCCATCACCCTTTTCAACTATTTTATGCTTCTTTAAGACTTAGAAGTACGGTATTCTTATAAAATCTAATTTTGCTATATTAGATTTACCCCACTTCTGGGTATCTCCAGCCAGAGTTTTTTTTTTCTGGGGTATAAGAAATTTGGAACCAAGTAGAACGATGTAAGACTAGAAGTCACAGTATCCTTGTCTTATTAATTGAGGTCGCGTGATTTTATTTCTTCATATTTGTAGTTCATTTAGGTTACATCACCCTTGGACCTCTATGGGTTTGGCCACTTTATTTTGCTGCTGTAGTCATGCTTATGAATACCCAAACCTTGAAATGAATGTCATCTGAGGCGAGACAACAACTTGTGATGATACATATTAGGAAATAATAAACTATACTGATATCGGATGACTTAGGGTCGTGCTTCACTAATTCAAACCTGAGATGAGATGCACGTGTAAAAAGGATCACAATTTGTAGTTTCCTAATTTTAGTTGAAGTAAAGATTAGTCATTTTTAATGCAATTCAGAAGCCATACTTCATTCATTTCATAAGGTAATTTTGCATTCACAAAAGTTTGAAGCTTCACGAGGAATCTAAAGAGCACCACCATAAAAATAAAATTGATATATAACATGCTTAACAACATCGCAATCAACCACACAAATTAGCCACAAGATAAATTTATAAGAAAGATTAAGGATATGAATTTTCAAATGGAAGGTCTAAGTCTTGTGCCACAAAAGAAAATCAGTGCGAGAAATTTGACCTAATCTCAAACGGACATAAACCAATCACTGGATTGTCCAGAAGAAAGAATAATGATAGAAATCCCCAAGTAGAATATCTAAGTTTTATACTAGTCCTAATGTTGTCATTAGATGAAGCACTAGAGCATTTGGGGTCTTATTTAACCTGAAACGCCCAATAAGTTAATGTTTTAGAGTTCCTCAAGAATTGGCCTCATATTGTAAGTTTCAACTCAGCATAGTTGATCTCCAATAAAAATACAAACTTTCTTTCAAATTTCCATTCACAGCAAATCTAACAATTTTAGGTTTGAAGCGATGGTGCAACACCGGAAAAGGGAATGAATGGCACAGTCGGCTATAGCTGCAGTGCCCAAAATGAAATGAACTGCTGAGCGAAGTTACATTGTCTAAGAATGAAAACCACATATGAAAAGAATGCAGCTTTCTACAATAAATTGCTATAATGAGCAAACCAACTGTGAAACCATTCAAGTAAATGAAGCTGAGCTCTTAAATATAGAGACATCTTCTGGTATAACAGTTCGAATTTCATCAAAAACTGTAAGGCTAAGCATGCTCTTATGGGAGCACTCTTAGGATAGGCAACATATGGGAAGTTACACTAATGAAACAAAACTGTCAGGTCATTAGGGCAAAGTGGATAATATCTTAATGGGTGACAGTTTGGACTGCTACAAATGGTTTAAGTCCAGCACAATTCAGTAACCCTGTATTTGCTACAATACAAACCCTAATGCAGTGCTAGAATACACGCAAAGACTAGCTCCAACTAATTGGTAATCATGGACCAAAACAGTGGCTAAAAGCAGCCTAACACCGTTAAGAATTATGGCACACAATTGTTGAATCTGGAAACCGGGTCAACTGACCATGCACTGAAACATGAAACTGGAAAGAACTGAATTAAGGAATTTAAGAGTTGAATCAGAATGACCTAAACCAAACATAATGTGATAATAACAGAAATATTAGAGAACACATCACATTCTCATAACAATCAACATCATGAGCATGTTTTAGGCTAAAATGAACTAGGAAACACGAAACTAAACATAAAACAACTAAAACAACATCAATTTTTTCAACTTGTGCTTATAATGAATAAGGCTTTTCAGCGTTCCATAATACATGCATGCGCTTTTGTCTGAAGTACCATATTTCTTCAGGTTGGCCATGATTCAAGTTCTATAAAATAACTTTGCCACACGCTTTAGAATTTTGTGATTAATATATTATACTTAAAAAGTAATATTCTGCTTTTATAATCTTATCTTTATGACTTGCGCAATTAACTGATATTTGAGTGCTGATATGCTTATATGACAGGTATAGGAGGAAGAGAGATAAGTTGGTCGAGCGTGCTTCTGTTGCACGCTTACCTTTATCATGGGGTACATTCCAGGCCTATTGTTATAGGTCTTTGGTGGATGGGATAGAGCATATTGCCATGGTCAAAGTGAGTGTCCCTGAAATACATCTTTAATCACTATTACATTTATTTGTGTCATACTTCTATCATAGGGGCTGTCCCGTAAAAAATTTAAGTGGGATATAACTTGAATATGACAGATTTAAAATCCTGGATTTTATAATTCTTCTCAATTTCTCTCAGTTGTCTTAAATTCTGGATTTACTAAATTCTGATGTTGGCAAGATTTAGTAAATATTTACTGGATTTACTAAAGCTGTTACCAGTAGCCCCATAGTTTGGAAGACATTCATCATGCATCCTTATACTTTAGCTAATGTTGGAAAGGTAATATGCTTATTTATCCGGAAAACTTTTAATAGGGTGATATTGGTGATGGACATGACATATTGGTGAGAGTGCATTCTGAATGCCTCACTGGCGACATATTTGGATCGGCCAGATGTGATTGTGGTTCCCAGTTGGAAATGGCCATGAAGCAGATTGAAAAAGCTGGCAGGGGTGTATTGGTTTACCTTCGTGGCCATGAGGGAAGGGGCATTGGCTTAGGTCATAAGCTTCGTGCTTATAACTTGCAGGACAACGGGCGTGATACTGTGGAAGCCAACGAGGAACTAGGTTTGCCGGTTGATTCAAGGGAATATGGCATTGGTGCACAGGTGAGCTAGCAGTATAATCCATATTACTTGCGAATTTAGATTTTTCCACTGATGATTGTAGATTTTGATGATTCTTTTAATGAAAAGCTACGAATTTAATTATTTTTGTTTGCAGATGTTGCAGGATATCGGTGTCCGCACAATGAGGTTGATGACCAATAACCCTGCCAAGTACAGCGGCTTGAAAGGCTATGGGTTGAGCATTGTCGAGAAGGTTACGTTGCCAACCCTTATTACAAATGAGAACAAAAGGTATTTGGAGACTAAGCGGCTAAAGATGGGGCATGTCTATGGATCTGAATTCAATGGAAAGTTGCGTTAGTTGATCAAAGATGTGGATGAAGCGAGTTCTCAGCAGCATTCCTCATGATGCCAATAGGCGGAAGCAATTTGTAACGATTTATTTACCGTGCACTTTTATAGCCTTGAATTTCTGTGTGGTATTTGGACTGAAATGCCGTGCTGGAATGGTTTTTTCTAATCTTATTAAGGGGTTGTTTGGCAACCTATGATGTTCAACTCAAATGGGATCTAGTAAATCCTATATATCCCAATTTAGGGGTTGTATCATAACCGATTCAAATAAGATTTAAATCAAATCTTGTCAGATAGAAAAAAATGATAATTTTAGATTCAGGATTTAATAAATTCAGTTGCTTATTCTTTCTGAAATAAAATAAGATTTCCTTGAAATATACTCCGGAAGTCCCCATGTATTATCCTTTTATATGTAATAATTTTAAGTTTTAATTTCACCTGATCCTGTGGTTCGGGGACTCGTCTCCCACCAGTGCTGAACGTTCGATCCACAACAACTGCTGACCATTAGCATTCTTAAGGCTCACCTTGCCCACTTGAACCTATTACATTGATGTGAGTTGCTTAGCTTAAATGATTCATATTCTCGTAGTTGGAAATGGATTTAATAAATGCGTTCAATATAAAATATGAAAGATAACTTACTTGGTTAAGGTAGGAGAGACATCTAAGTTGTCATCAAAGGGTTGTTCTCCTTATATAATGATTGACCAACAATTTTAAAGATTTGCATTATTTTGGTAATGAAGGCGAGTGTCGGCTCCATAATGACAAAGCATTTAATGGATATATTTTTTTTTCTGTAAGCATCTATTTTAAATAAGAATTTTATTGTTCTATTACCTAATTTTTATCTTAAAGTTATTATCATGCTTCATTTTGCTTTTATTAACCCTCTAAATACTAATTATTTTGGTTGGATTGTTCAATTCCTTGAGAAGTCATAAAAAATGGCTTCATAATAGCATTAATCTTGATGCAATTTTTGAGTTTGACATTTTTAGAAGTAAATTCAAGATCATACAAGTTCTTTGATTTCAGTAAAGTTGCAGTCAAACAGAACATTTTAATAAGATAAACCTAATGGCATCAAAAATAGCTTAATCCAAATCCAACTGAGTATGAATCAATAAACTAATGTATGGTTGAAAATTTTAGGAAATTAATTGAATTATTAAACAACTTATAAATTTTACATACGATCAAATCAAAAGTCTCAATGAGAGGAATCTAACGAGTCCGACATAACACAAACTTAATGTCATTAACAAACATGAATTGTTTATGATAAAATTAATTAATATAAATTTACCAAAATGCTTATTTGGTGTTTGGTGTGCATGTACAATATTGACAGCTGTCACATCTAATTGTTATCGCTCGAATATCATTGCCCAACCCCGATTATTATTTAAGTATTATTCGACCGATATCACCTGACACTCGTTGGTCGTTATTGTTTGACCACTGTAACTTGATTGTACTTATCAACCATTGTTGCTCGATAGTTGTTGTCCAATCATAATCATTCAAGCATTGCATCGTCTAAACTACAAATGTCCAACTATCGATGTTCAACCATTGCCAACGACCGACATCTTTAAATCGATATTATCCATCTCTTCTCTACCGATTATTGTCTCCTGAGGTTTATGTTCATGAGTCGCAAATCTGTAACGTGACATTAAAAATACTATCATTATATATTTTTTTAAAAATCAAATACAAAATTTAGATGCTAAATATGTAAATACATAAAAATTTGTGTTATGCATGTATAATCCAAAAATTAAATAAGAAATGAAGTATAACTAAAAAAAGGAAATATGTATGCAAAAAGTAAAAATAAAATAAAAAAAAATCTAAGCAACATTAAAAAAAAAACCATATGACTGAAGATAATCATACAAATTTTCGACTACTAATTGAAATTAAAGTACATATAATGAGAAAAAAAAAAGAGTCAAAATGGGAAATCCTCCCATGACTATAAGTACACATGAATGATATTTTTTATAAATAAATTTTAGTGATCTAAAATTTTATTTCATGAATGATATTTTTTATTAAATTGAGAATATTTTCTAAGGATTAAAAATTTAAATAATGTATTTTATGAATTATCATTTCCATTTTAAAAAAAATCAGGCAATGCTAAATTGGTGCTTGACAATGACATCTCCTATGCATTTAAAAAAAGAAATATGGAAAATTGTATTTACATATATAATACTCGATAAATAAATAACTATATATATATATATATATATATATATATATATATATATATATATTACAAGTTATTTATGTATTACAATTAGGGCTGTCAAAACGGCTCGTTGTTCGCGAACAGCTCGTGTTCGGCTCGTTAAGAAGCTCGTCTTTTGCTCGTTCGCTAAGTTAACAGGGCTTAATGAGCCGAACACAAACAAAGATTTGGTCATCCATGTTCGGCTCGTTTTGGCTCGAAATACTTATTCCTCAATTATATATATATATATATATATATATATATATATATATATATATATATATATATATATATATATATATATAATGAGTAGTATTTTAAAAAAATTTAAAAGATTTATAATCAATTAAAATTATTAATTAAGTAAATATAATAAAAGTATTAAATTAGATTCAAATTATGTTTTAATATAAACTATAATTCTTAAATATTGTCTCAACCCTTAACATCTTATGATTACGTGATTAAGACTGTCACCACGACTCTTTGTTCGTGAACAGTTCGTGTTCGGCTCGTTAAGCAAATGAGCCGAACACGAACACACTTTTTGGGCTCAAAATATAAACGAGCCGAACACGAGCTGAGCTTGGCTCGCTCGTGTTCGGCTCGTTTACACCTCTAATTACAATCAAAATTTCATTTTTTTAATTAAATATTATTATTATTTATTTGAAATGGAAGATTTGAGTGATATAAATAGAAATGATTTGGAGTTACTTGGTTTCTCTGTTTTATATATAAATACATAAAAAATTGATGGTATGAATGTAAAATCACCTTAAAAAAAGCAGTATTAATTTAAACGTTATTACCGTTCTTTCCCGTGCCCTAAACCCGCCACACCACCGCCACTTAACGCCCGTTCTTCTGCGCCAGATTCAATCAACACCGGTTTCACCTACCGTCATCAGGTAAAAGCACGCCCAAATTTTATCATCATCTAGCTCATATTCTTTCTGTCTAGGCACCACCGTCCACTTCCACAAAGTAACCATCGCGCTCAGCGTCAAGCTTGACCGTTTTCTCTTAGGGTTTGGAAACGAGAAGATGGGCGGCCATCGTTTTACTTTTAGTTTTCCTTAAGAATTTATTTTTTTGATTTCCGGAAATTTTCTCAATGAAGAAAGCCTTCGAATGCAATTAGTTAATACAATTTATAAACTTTTGCAGAAAGAAGACTTATTTTCTGTTTTATTGTGATGACCACTCTGACAAAGATGGGGAGTGTAACCAAATATGCTGAAGATCATCCAGACCAAGCTTGTTGTCCTTCTAGCGGACATATAAATTTTGGAGGACTAAAGAAGAATATACAAGTTTGAAAAAAAAAAATTGTTTTTCTTTTGGGGATGTTGATTGCAACATTCTTCATGAGGTTTTGCAAGTCCAAGCCCCAATTACTACCAAAACTCTTTGCCAGGCCATGTAAGTTAAACTCTGTTTATTAAATTTTCAATGACTATTTTTTTCTACTTTTCCATTTTATCTGCATATAATGCATTGCAAAGTCCTTTCATAATGTTTTTGCATGACCCTTTCTGCCATTAGGCTATCAAAATGCTCATTGTTTGCGAACATCTAATGTTTGGTTCATTAGGTAGCTTATATTCGAATCTTTCTTTAAGTAACGAGCCAAACGCGCGCGCGCACACACACACACGCACCGCAACCCTATGATGGGGGCGTGACGCCATGTCTATATATTTGTGAACCTCGCTATTGACCTCACTTTTTTCGAGGTTTAGTTTTCCTCCTAGGATTTAGGGTTCTAGCTTTAGAAGCTCCCCCGATGATCTTAGATTCCTAGCAGTGGGCCCACCTCGTTTTAGAAAGTTCGGAGCCACCTCTTTACTCTTTTGGAATTCCGGACGAAATTCCGTACCTCTAGCTCATAGCAGGTTGGAATTGACGTTAGGAGTTCAAATTGAGTCCCCATAGGACCACCGGACATTAGGACAGCCTTGCGCACGTTTCTTGCACCACCGCGCACAAATTCCTCGATTTGCGACCTTGACGCTTTCAGATCTCCTCGACGGACCAGAATCAAAAGTCAGAATGTCGAGACGATCAACAACAAGCTCGAGGTTCAAATGGAACCAAATTTGACGTACTTTCGACCCGACCGACGATGAGGTTGTCTGAACGCCATTGGATCGCGAAACGGACTGCGCCGATGCGTCCGGGTCGTCGAATTTGCTAGGGAGGGACATGTAATTTGCTTTGTTTCCGAGCGCGAGTAAACGGCACGAAATTCGACACGTTTAATAAAATAAATTAATAAAATAAGATTTCTTTTCATTTAAAACCCTAAATATCTAAACCCATGCACGCCGCTCACACCTCTTCGGCCTGAGCCTTTCTAAATTCGACTCGATCGCGAGCCCTCACCCCGCGATCCCGTCTCCACTCAGTCACGAGCGAAGCCCTAGCTCGACCGAACTCCTCGCCGAGCAGCCCTCGCCTCTTCTTTGTCGCGAAGCTTCCTCGAGGTCCCCTCCTCGTACGCCTCTGGTAAAGCTTCCACGCCTCCTGCCGCCCTGTCTCCACTTCCCCCATGCACAGCTTGTCGCCTTCTCCCGTCTCTCTTGGCTCGGTTCACCGTCCAGGTAAGTGGAGGTGGGCTATTCTCCTCTCCTCTGACTATATAAACCCCCCCACTTGGGGAGCTCTCTAGGGTTAGCCGAATTTTTCTAAAAAAAGGGGGAGGTGCTGCCGGATTGGAGCTTGGCTTTCCCTATTCCTCTGGTGCGATCTACCATAGCTGGTAAACTCTTCTCCCCCTCCTCTCTTTCTCGGTTGTGCTTGCCATGGCCTGAGACTCGATTTTTCTTGGCCTGTTTCTCTGTCGGTTGGTTCGGTTAGCCGTTCCTCCGCTTACTGTTGGCATGTTTATTTGTTCCTGTTAGTAAGAAATGAGACACCCCTCTCCTCCTTAGTAGCACGGTAGTTTTCTTTTACTTTAAAGGGGAGGAGAGGAGAAGAAATGGATGCGATGGCTTGGTGTTTTAACTTGCAAACACTTTTAAACTTTCCATCTTTCCCACCTTCTCGTATGAACGACATTGAATGGATATTTGGTTTTTAGGAGAGACTTTGGTTTTATATTTTACAATAGCATGCTATATCCCTCTTGAAATAGGTTGTAGCTATATGCTTGGAAACATATGCTGGCTATGAAATTTCTCTTGTCCTCTTTCTATTTCAAAAAAAAAAAAAAAAGAATGTGGAGAAAGGAAAGAATGTTTGGTAGCTAGGAATGTGTTGGGTGAGCTTTTCTTCATCTTGCAAGGCCTCTTTTATTTCATGAAGTTTGGCATGCTCTACTCTTTTAAACTTGATGCACTTCATATGGAAGCTTAAAGGTGGCATGCTTCATCTTGTGTTACTAGAACTTCTCTAGGCCTAGTATATTTCACTTGGATGATTTGGAGGGCTTTAGCTTCAATGTGTAGACTTCACAACTATGTTGCTCCTCTTTCACTTATGATTACATATATGCTTAAAATATGATGGCTTCTATTCTTCAAGATCTGAGATGTTTAGGCCTCTATTTTATAAAATCTGAAATGTTTGAGAAGCCTATTTTAAAATAAAAAAGTGGATAAGGAAAATATGATGGTTTGGAAGGTTTGAGCCTCATATGCATGCTTTGTAAATGTTAGTGCTCCTCTTTTATGTTGGTGCTTCTCTCTTACCCATGTTGTTTGTATGGCTTGGAAGTTTGAAATGCATGTTAGAGACCCTCTATACTTGAGAGACACTTGTTGTGGCTTGCCTTTATTTCATTCCTTGTTTATCATGACATACATGAAAGGTTTAATGCTTGTGGGAGAACTATATGTAGGAGGAGAGGCATTGATAGTTCGTATTGTGCTTGATGTGGCTTTGTCTTTGGCACTTTTGGAGCTTTCATTTTAAGCCTATGAGAGGCTCGGATCCGCTGTTTTGTGCTGCTCCCTTTTGCGTCATTCAGGGAGCTTTGTTTCTCTGTTTTAATTGCCTGTACGGCTGCCATTTGCACCGCCTGTAGGTGCTCGGTTCTGTTGATTTCTTTGCCCACTGCTGGGCTACGTTTTTGTGGCTTGTTGCCTCTCGGTTTGCCCCCGTGCTGGGCTGCGTTTTGGGTGGCTTGTTGTCTCTCGGTTTGCCCACCTGCTGGGCTGGTTTCCCTCTTGTTACTTCTCGGTTTTTGCCTTGTTGGTGGGCTCGGGTTCCTTGTGTTGGACCCATGCTTTAGTGGTGTTTGGACATATGTTTTTGGACTTGATTACGATGTTACATGGCTTAAATTGTGGCATTCACTTGGGATGTTATTGATGATATATTTGGTCCAGGTTCCAATATTTGTTTGGGCCCGATTCTGTGGCATTGAAGAAGTTACAATTCTAGTATGATATGTCGTTGATTTTCAAATTTGTAAAAGAAGAGGTTCTGATTCAAGTAGGCTTTGTGATTTGAGTCCGATATTCGGGGAGTCCCAAGCAGTGGTCTAGAGTCTAGGTGCTTGGTCAGTAGTCTATGTCTGTTATCATGCTTTTACAGCTGTTACTTGGGTGAAGGGGGTGTTTTCCCTAGGGGTCTAGTCCTCGTTCTCTCCGAGTGTATCGATGTTTCTTTAGGTCTTTTGTAGGTCGTGTAAGGACGGTCGGGAGTCCGGGATGACTTACTTGTTTTGACTGGTGTTGGAAATCAGTTCACATCTTTTACAAGAATTGCGTTAGATGGGCTGCTTTCCCCTCTCTCCTTTCATTGTTCCCCCGACCCTTGATTTTCTCCTTGCTTCTTGGTTTAATGTCCGCACCTACATGGGACGTGTAGGTGTGCATATATAGCCCCTTTAGGCTATATGTGGGGCCATCAAGCAAGCATCAGAAGAGGTGGTTGGGGTTAGGACGGCGACGATAATGCTTATGTGTGCTTAAAAGAGGGTTTAGACATAGTATCCCTTCGCCAACGCGTAAAATCTCCAAGTGAGTCGCGGCTTGGGACCGTCGATACTATTCGCCGATTCTTGGCGAGACCGTTGCCACCAATACCCTTAAGTCGTTAGTAGTTCAGTTCGACTAGTGCGTAGTTACACGTGATCGTACTATTTTATAAAAATAAAAATACTTTTCGCAACAAAATTTCCACCTACAACAAAATTACCTTTCACCTATAAATTTATATGTACGCAAACTAAAATGAATGAAAACCAGTAAAGCGTCCACGGTTAATTACTCGAGTCGAGGTTAAGATCGCCTCTCGTAGGGTGTCGGTCCCGGTAGCTTCTGTCCAAGATTGGGAAGCACACAGTCCAGCTCTGAGTCCTCCCCGTCACCATGCTTACGGTCCTTTTCAGATGCCCCATGGCTTTCTTACGGTTCGCCGTGAGTTTAGCGGGACATCCGTGAGTTTCTTATTTTGGTGCCTTTGCTGTTTTCACTATGACTTTTTCGCGCTTGTTCGTGATTTTCTTCGAGGTTTTCCACGGAGGGTCTTTATTTTCTTTCTCGATTTTCTTTGTTTTCTTTCGCGATTTTCTTTGTTTTTCTGTCGTCTTTATTTTCGATCTATTCCCGAATTTCACACTTCACTTCTCCTGCACGTACGGTAGCGCACTTAGTCAGGTTTTCCCTATTACGTTCACTCCTGCTTTGTTTTGGTACTGACGCCTTTCTTGCCGGAAATAAAAGTGATAACAATAAACAGATAACAATACACCGCGGGTAATCAGCGCCTACGGTACACTTGCAACATTTCTTTTTTTTACTTCTTTCCTTTACTACGTTACGTGCTTTACTTTCTAGTTCCTGCTCCTGTTAGTCTAGCATGTTCTACTTGTTACAACGCATACTTGTTAGCGTAGCATGCTTTACTTTTCTTCGTACCTACTCCTTTTTAGTGTAGCATGTTTACTGCTAGTGTAACATATATCTATTTTATCGCTTTCTTTACTATCAGCTCTCATCATCAGATAGACACACTCACGCTTGCAATGAAAATGATAACAATAATAATAAACGCAATAAAGCAAATTGGTATGTTCACTTTAACCTAAACTTTAAATCTAAACTGCAATCTTGCTACGACGTGGAGCATGGAGCACGACTTCGAGGGCAGCACGACCATCTTCAACAGCAAAAACCCGTGTCTACATCAAAGAAACCATTCCTTGGTTTAAATAACAAGCCATAGACTTCGAGTAGTTCGCTAAGTGCGACATAAATCCTCACCGTTCTTTTAGCCAGACAACATTGCTATGTACAATATAAGCCCTAACTCGCTTAGGATTCCGAGGTCGTCGTCCGATATAGCGTAAATCCTCCTACTTTCTAGGTTATTTGTATAATCACGTGATTATGTAAATGTAATTCCTATAATTAATTGGCGGGATTGAAACTAAAATAAATTCATTTCCAAAATTTAAAGTCCAACATTAGGATAGTCTGGGAGGTCATCGAGGTTCTTCTCGAGGTCTGTGACGTCCCCTACCTCTCTTTCCTTCGATTCTGAAATAACCGTTCCACATCACGTCTTTCACCTATTGGATTTCCTACTATCACTCACTTCGTCAAAGCTCTACCTTTCGATTTCATGAAGATAAACCCCTAATCAAAATCGAGGGTTCTCTAGGTGACTTCGGTCATTTGAGGCGTAATTGACTATAGGGTCATTTCATAGTGAGCTTTAAAGACTTCAGATAATATAAACTCTATTTAATTCTTTTTGTATTAAATAGAGAAATTTGTCGGTCCACATAAATGTTTGCAGACCAGAACGAATGTCATGAATTTCGTGGTTTATTTGATCGAGCGATATTGTCAAGTAAGGTGTCTATTCTTTGAAATAGATGCGTTATTTGCAATATGATGCTCGTTCATTCAAACTGCTAAACGAATGAGATTCGTCCATTCTCATTTTTTAAAATTTAAAGTTCTATTTTCAAAATCATTATACATATACATATACATATTAAATTTTAAGCTTTCAGCGGCCGACACCTGCGCCACGGGGGATGAAACCCATACTTGAGGGGACTTACAGAGAACCCCACCAACCAACAGGCCATGGCTTGCGGCACAATACATACATACATAAATATATAGTTGATAAGTGTTAGTTTTAAATAATTTTATTAATAAGTGTCACTACTAGAAAATTCGCGGCAGTAGAGTAATGGATTATCTTTTTTCAACACACACTCAGATAAAAGAAAATACTAGTAGTGACACCAAAAGTTTTTACGTGGAAAACCTGTAAAGGGAAAAATCACGAGACCTTGACCCAATTGTAAAAATCCAATATAAATTGATGATTTTAGAGACTACTTGTCCCATAGGCGGGAAAGAGTTAATAAGTGTGAAGATTCATTGCCATTTATTCAACTAGAGTTGACTATATCACCTGCATATTGATTATATATTTCTTAAATAACATCTTCAATTTCTTGAATTGTTTATTTTAGTTCAACTGATGAGTTTATCTTCGAAATATAAAATAAATAACCCTTTTTTTCAAACAAGAGATAACATAACTGCTACAAACATAATTAGATTACACTTGCCTCTCAATATTTATCAAATTTTATATACAAAACAATAGCCACGTTTTCAATATACTTATTTGATCAGGTAGACTCATTCATTAATAACTTTTTAATGTGCATAATAGTTGGAAGAATGATATTTGAAGCATAAATCATTTTTTTCGCAGTGTTGAAAATGAGAAGAAATTTTCTTATTTTCTCAAATATCTCCCAATCCAAATCTAACGGTGATCATATTTAATTGCTATCTCGAGCATTATAATGATTGAACATATTTCAATAAATAAAAGTAGATCCAGACATTAAGTGTGTTGAGTTCCACCGTGTTGGCACATCAATGGACAAATATTTTATTATTGAAATTTCTAATTATTTAGAGTTTCAATAAACTTGTGCAACTTTATTGGTCACTTCTACAGTTATTTAATAGATTCTCTGATTTTATTAATTATATCTTGAATCTCTTTCAGTCCAAGCTAAAACATATTTTTTAAGATGCGTGCACGACATCTTACATGAAAAAAATATCATTGAGAATGCAACTTGTCTCTGGATTGAAAAGACCTAATTATGTAAAGGTTGACGTTAATAATACGAATTAGCAAATGAAGCTTGAAAAAAATTTAGAAGCAGAAATGACTCTGGTGGGGGTGTGTATTTAGTAGATACGCGCCCCCTTTAGGGTACGTATCTCGTCATCTCGGGCCCACGGGATACATGCCACCAAGTGGGGCCGTGTTTCTACTAAATACGCCCCCCTTTCGGGCGCGGGCGCACATCTCCTTCTCCTTCCTTCTCGTAATACCCCCCAATTCCTCCTCAAAATTTGCACTTTGCAGGCAATTCTCCTTTTTCTTGCTTCTCACTCCCTCCTTTGGCTCTCTCCTCTCTCTTCTCTTCAATTAGTCTTTTTAGGTAATTATAGTATTAGTTTAGTTATTTGTATATATTTTTACATTTCATACTGTTATGAGGTTTTTTTTTTAATTTTATGCTGTTATAATGCTCGTTTTCTTTAAAATTATTTACGAAATACTGAAATGTTGCACATTTTTTTTTACTTCTATTCACATCATTAATTTTTTGCACTATGCTGGTAAAATGCGCTTTATTCTTGTAAGTTTGTACGATATGCTGAAATTCTGTCATTTTTTTTAATAAATTTTTGTCTTACATTATATGATGCACTTAAATTTTTTAATTTTTTTAATTATTTTTGCTATGTTGAAATGTTGTCCTTATTTAAACTATTAACAACACGTCGAAATTCTATCCAAAACTATTATAGATCTTTTCTGTTGTGTTAATATGTTGCTTGTGTCGTCAGGATCTTGTCTTACGCTTCATTGTTAGCAATGTACGAATAATTTAGTTTTACATTCAGTTTATTTAAATCTCAATGCAGTTTATTTATATTTTTTTTATTGTGCAATATTTTTAATTACGAAAAACCCTAGAATTATCATTTGGTTAGAGATATATTTATATGAAATATAGTGCTCTTGAAGCTATGAAGAATTTTATCTAAAATGCCTAAACTGTCTAAGGAGAGCTGGGATGTAAGCAGTCTTTGTACTTCTCTTCTCACCTGAAAGTTTTTATAGGTATGAATGCAATATTTTCATTGCTTATACCAAAACAATTAACATTTTTCTATTGTCAACACTAGAACGATTAGTAAATTTTCTTAGTTAATTTGTTCAATTTTCTTTTTTTAATTAAGTAAAAATTAATTAAATTTTGTTAATTAATGGATAAATTAATTTTAATACTCTTGTTAATGTATAAAATAAATTAAAAAATAATAATATTTAATATATTATATACTAATAATAAAATTATTATTATGAAATAAAATAAAAAAGAAAATTAAAAGCGTAAACACCCCCTAAGAGGCGTGCATCCTCTCAATATACGCGCCCCAAAGAGGGGGGAATTTTCTCCTTTCTAAATTTTTTTATGGGGAACTCCGGGAACTCCTTTCTCATAATCTCCTATTCTATGAGCTCCCTTTAAAAATTTTGCCATTGAAAATTAAATTTAAGTATGCTAGCAGCGATATCAATATTGCTAGCATTATCCAACGTGATAGTTGACACTTTATCTTGAAGATTTCAAACTAAAAGACAATAAAAAATTGCATGACAATTATATATGCATGTGTGAGGCGGCTTCAAGTAAATAAAATTTATAATTCTCTTTTTGCAACTCTAATTTTAATCAATATAATAAACAATTAGACACATGTATTCTACTGTCTAATTAGAAGTCCAACAATAAAAAAATAATTAAACTCTTCCTTAAGATAAATTTTCAATCTATCTTTTTCGAACTCATACATTTTCATGCAATCTTTTTTTATTTTTTCTCTCGAAATCCTCTCATAAATCGGATTCCAAGATTTTAATAGCATATTAAACCACAAATACTCAACAAAAATTAATGAATACTTATGCATAATGATCATTTTTACAATTATTTCTCTAATTTTATGTTGATCGTAATTCTTTAGATCACGAAATAGATGCATTTCAATTTCTGAATCAAAATCAAGTGACATGAAATTTACTATCTTTTGCCTCTTATCAGATAAGTCAATTATGTTTACTCTTAGCTTTAATTTTTTTACATTCCCTCACATGTTTAAGAAGTTGAAAATTGGTGCCTACTTATGAAATTTTGT